>OX415242.1:2555152-3757652 GCA_948330725.1 Sherardia arvensis
TAATAATAGGGGTACATCAGCACTTTTAAATTACTCGGGGGTACATTGGCACTTTCTTATAAACTTGGGGGTACATGAGCTTTTAACCCAACAATTAATCACATAAAAATCCTGGTACAGGTCCTGTCAAGTTGAACTAAAATATGCATGTGATTTTGTGTCGAAAAACATTTATGTGCGGGTTGTAGTTTTGATATGAGTAGAGTGTTGATTTAAGTTGGAATGGGGCGATCATGAGTTGAAAGTGTTCAAATGAACTCGCTAAAATGTTAACATTGAAAAGTGCATATTTCTCAATTAATTAGTTGAAAAATCACAAAAATGTTTTGAAAGGCTAAAATATTGTACTATATGGAACTAAATTTAGGGTTCACAGCGCAATTAAAGTGGGGTAAGACTCTCACTTGATACAATGTCGACGGATAGTTTTCGTCAAGTGCAAATTCTGACCACGCTCCATGTCAGTGGCGAATTTAGAAAGTATTTTGAAATATGGCTGAACAGCACTAAAAGACGTAATAGTGACAAATTAATTAGTAGAAATTTTCAAAAAATAATGATGTTTAGTAAGTTTCGACCACTACATCGATTTGTTGGTATGGCTTGAGCCATATCAATGTTGTGCCTAGATCTGCCTATGCTCCATGTAAACGAGAAATTGAGACTTGAGACCAATGTCATAGTTCAGGTTAAGGGAAAAAAATAAAATATGCTACTTTTTACTGAAAATGAACCATAATTAATACTAGTTAGGACTGAAACTCTGAACACTATACTAGTTCGAATGGCTATACGCCTATACCGCGTTGAACATCATTGGTATGTGCTAATTTTTGTTGACGAGTAATGAACTGAATAGAAAAAAAAATGACGTATAATATTAAAACGTGATTAAAATAAATTACACGAAACGGATCTTTTAACCAGTATAATAATATTATTAGGGTTGAATAATGCAGTTGTATTTGTTAATAGAGAAGTACTGTTGAAAGTTATATTTTATCGCACCAGTAGCATTGCGTTTCGGCCGATCGATCACGAAATTTGTGTCATATCAAAGCGGAGGACTAAATTGGAGTTGAGCATGACTGGCTACTTTGAGCCCCCCGGAGGCTTGGAAATATATTCAATTGAATCAGTAGTTGCTATCATTATCGACATGGATATTCGATTAAACTACCTGGATACGTATCTTATTAATAATTTAAATACACGGAATTTTTGTCCACATACTGTATTTCTATTTCTCCATCTTATAAACTACGTATGTAGGCTGATGAATTCAACACAAAAGTTATTTTGGACAGCTTCAATCTAAATATAATAGACACGATCATTAGCGTATCTAAAAATTAATACTAGTGTAGGTGAGAGTCGAAAGACGTTACGTACGGTGACAGTTAAGTTGAAAAATATTATTCATAAGATTGTTTTGCTGATCCGAGGGCAGACTAAGTTAAGCATAGATCCGCCTTTAGATACTGTACATATCTTTTCTCATTTCAAAGTGATTCGTACAATTTTTTTTGTCAAATTTTTAAAGGAACATGTCATCAATAAAAAATTTTTAAAAAAATCATTTTTTAGGGTATTATTATATGCAGTTCAAATTGACCTATGCAGTCAGTATTTATTCATGAAATGAGAGTTGAATTAAAATTATCAAGTTGAAATGAGATATGATAACATAAGAATACAAGAACAGGCTAATTGCCAAGTATAATTAAATCAACTACATATTCAATCTGTAGCCTAGTTAAATTAAGTTAATGTCATTTTATTTGAATAACCATATTTAGAAAATAAAGTTTTGCATGAAAAAAGATAAACAAGCTAGAGTTGAGAAATTAGACGTGTGCACGATCAATATCAATTGTAAGTTGATGAAAGTGATCAAACTATAAGCGCATGCTCAAACACTCAAATGGAGCCAACTATTTCCAAACATTTATTATTAATAGACTTATAATATTATCTAAAATTACACCAATCAAAGCGTTATATAATTTCATATATATTATCGGAAAATGTCCGGTATCAACTCTCAAGAAAAACAACAATAGTGTATGTCAGACAGTAATATTTTAACGAAGCGAATAAGATTTAATAATTTTATCTCTAAACATTTACAGATAAATACAGACTAATTTAAATAGATAAATAAATAATATTTTAAACTCATGATTATTGGGGAAAGGTTGATCCAATGAGTGCCATATAATTGGATGGACCAACAAAAATAGTATGCTGCATCGTCATCGTCATCGTCAAATGTCCAAATAATAACCTGCAAAAGGTGGGTGATCATGATCATAATCACACCATTTAAATTAAATCAAGAGTAAGTAAATGAATTAGGAATTGTTTAATAAAGCGATTAAGTGAGAATTAAATAATGTTTTTCTCAAAAAGGTGCCTTTCACCTACTGATGTAAAAGGCTAACCAACCGAAGTGGGATCTCTTGATATTACGTATGATGTTTAAGCAACTTACAAAAGCATGATAATTTTGATTACACTTTTTTCCCTTACATTTCAAGGCTCTTAAATTTGCCCTACCCCGAATAACACTCCACACATGCTTTTCCGTTTCTACTAGAAATACGAACAACTCCAATTTGGTAGCGAAAAATAGTAGTATTAAACAGTGCTATCAATGAGATGGATGCAAGTGAAACGTCGGATAAACTGAGATATTAAGTTTGAACCTGAAAGAATTAAACAACGGACGAAATAATCCCTGAATAAATATGTCAACGATTTGGAGAGAAGTAGGATGCATGGCGAATGTTAAATTTGCCATAATATGCTCTCGGACATATATAAATGTTAATATGATCGGCGTACTGATGAGCAATAGGATTTTAGATAACAAAGATGGTATTGTTGTCGTCACACAACAAGAGCGAAAGATGAGAGACCGAGAAATGAAGATCATGAAGCAAATGAAATCGCAAAACAATATATGCAGTCGTGTTAGATTAGGCATGATAATTAATTCAGCACTGGAGCGAGTGACAATAGACTATTTTGATTTCATCAGAAAAGATGTCATAATAGTATAATATTTCCACGACTATAAATTATAATGTCATTTTTATACAAATATTATATTTAAAGAGTAAGCATGTTGACACTGTTTCATATGTAGGTTGTAACTTGTAAATTTATTTGGTTATGTAGCTTAAATTTACTTTATAGAAATCCGTATTTTCATTGAAGTAATTAATTAAGATGGAAAATGCAAGTACAATTTTAAATAAACTAAAAGCCTAAGCATACTGAAAATCAGGAATATGCCACTTCTCAAGTGTGCATGTACTATATAATAAAAATAGAGCCCAAATCTCATGAAAAAAAAAAGCTTTATTTTTATTTGATTCGAGAAAAAAACAATTTCTTCTTATATATTATATTTGTTTGATCGGTAATCTTACGGGGATTGGCCTATGAAGTTGAAATCTATTCAGGTTGTCACTCAGAAAACGAGTTGAATAATGAAGAAATGTTGTCGATTTCAAAGGTTCCATTCATGTCACACACGAGTACTGACTCAGAATTGTTGTTTTTAATTGCAAACAACGACAAAGACTCCAACACAAATCTTTTTTTTAATATATAACTTCATACTATATAATCAAACAATAATATAATATCGCTTGAGTGATGAGAGAGGTGTCAATTATTATTTTTTCATAGTTTTAAAAAGTTTTCTGAACCGGTATATCTGATCTGATATTTTACTTAATCAAATCTAAAAATCATTGAATGACAATATCTCTTTTATATATTATTATTTTTTCCCATAACTATGATAATTGAAGATATTTTATAAATTTAAATTATATTTTAAATTGTAAAAGTAAAATATCGGATCGTGTATAATACTATACAAAGTTTCCTATAGCTAGGACGTTGGACTAAGTTGCACAAATTGCTTTCCGACCACAGTTTCGCAATTTAGTATGATCATATTTGCAAAAAGGTACTACGTAACCCTCCAGTTAATATTAGTTTAATTACCTTAACTTTTACTTAATCAATTTGACATTAATCATGATGATGCACAAGTCATTGTTTTCACAGAAATATGCGAAACCTAAACTTACTCTAAGGTCTAAACTTAAAATATCTAAGCATGCCAGTAGGCCGGCTGGTTAACCGTCGGTAAATCTGATATATTTTATTTAGCAAAATGAATAAGTAAGATATTAATGACTTTCGAGTTTAATTTCAAAGAATTAGTCATCAATATGATTTTATGATTCAACGATCAAAATCAACATAAGTAATTATATGCTTCTTCGGTCCTATTATGTTACGTACTTAAACAATGATTTTTTTGGTATTGTATGGAATCAATAGATGGACGAACGTACGTAAAATGAAAGACTAGATACTATACGGCGGAGCGATGGCGGAACCACATTGGAATTTTTGGGTTGCTGAATAATTATGTTTTGACACATCAAAAATTACTCTTCTTTACAAATTCATCATACTACCGCCCGAACTACGGTAAATTAACTCTTAAAAAGAAATTTGAGGGTTGCCGTCGCTCTGACATCTCCTATAATTACTAAATAGGATTATGAGTTGTCGAAATTCAAAATTTCACTATACTTTTGTTTCGAGCTACGGTAATTTATGCTATAAAATATATTTTGGAGTTGTCAACACTACCCCGTCCAACACCTTAGTTCCGCCATTGTAAGACACACATATCATTACATTATTCATCAAAATTGACTAGACCAACTGTATTAGACATAACCCCTTAAACTTACAGGAACTAGATATTATTATTGTAGATTATAATATATATTGTCGAGACGTTTTTTCAACCTCTAATACATATAATATTATACATCCTAGTTCCATTTCCAAGTATTTCGCTCTAGATCGCCACTCATGCTCTACAAAAATTGTTCCTCATACAAGATGATTAACATTTCAAACGGTTCAACACCATTGTAACCTAATGTGATTGTAAGTTCTATATGTATGTTTAGGTTTGCCTGAAGTTTGGAGCTTAGATAGCCAGGCATGCTCCTCATGCACGTCCTTCTCAACTGTGTCCCTTTCCAATACATGATGATCATTACCACAATAACGAAAGCGCCAACATTCTCATGTTATTATGGCGTATGCGGCTCCACGCTTTCAACAACATTACTGTTCCATTCCCATTTCTATATACTCTTTCACTGTTCTAACTCCCTCTCATTCCTTTCCTCGAGATCCATATATTTTGCCATGTAAAAGCCCCTCATCATAATTGGTACTCCGCCGATCGAACTTGCACAATTTTTCTTTCTGAGTGTACCGATCTAAAATTAAATATTATCTTTATATTGTTCGTCACTTTCTTCTCGAATTCAGTCTCGATCATTCATATTACAATTTTGAGTTCAATTTCAATTTTCTCGCTCCTAGTTTTCACTAGGACGGAGAAAGTATTTAGTATGTGAACATCTTCATAATTATGTATTTGTACTATTTACCTTTTTTCCGGGAAAAATAAGTCCTTGCTGGGGACAAGTCTAGGCCGGATTATGAAGTGTCGAAAACGAAGAGAAGCCAAAAGAAATCTAGAGGAGTGGATCGCTGTCTTAGATAGGTCACGGTCATCAAGCTAGTGACCCCCGATGTAGGATCGAATTCAATGTAATTTTTATTAGAAATTTGATATATAAATCTTTTTATTAATTATGTACCTACATTGGAGATTATCAAATCCAAAAAAATGAGAGGTGATTTATTAAAATGAGGTTGCATTCTATCGCTTTAGCTAAGCTGCTCAAAATGAATTGAAAGCACTTATAAAGTTTAGGATGATAAGCAAAGTTAAATAATCAAACCTTTATATTTTAGAGTAAGACAATGAAATATTATAAATAAACATACTACCCTATCTCACCCAAATCTGCACGGTTGACTTTTCACACTATCCGATACACGTTTTTGACCAACCGTATCTTTATTTATTTATATTATTGAAAAATAAAAATTTGATATTTGAATACTTTATGTTGCGATTAATCTAACGATATCAAATATGATGTTCATGATTATATATCTATTTAAATAAGCAGTCAAAGTTTAAAAGTAAATAGTGTCAAAAAGTCATAGTGCACATTAGATCGAGACGGGGTATACAAAAGATAATTACACAAAATGGACATAGTACAACATCAAACACTTAAAAATGTGCCCTACTTAACAATATTACTAAAAAGCGTGAAAGTGAAAAATAGGTTGAGATAGATAAAATATCAATGTAAAATCCAACACGTCAATTAAAATTGTCTTACATAAACCTATTTTGATATTTTTCTTGTTGTAAAACGTTTTTGAACGTTTTCGAAAACAAGTATGAATTGATGTTTAGGGCCTGTTTGCCTGAGTTAATTTTTACTAATCTGAACTGAATTGAAGTAAAATTAATATATATTGAAAAACAGAATCAGTATATCTAAATTTACCTGAATTTCATCGAATTGTATTTTACTAAATTAAACTGAACTATAATGAACTGCTCTACTTATGAACTCCACCAAACATATCCTTCTACTTAAAAAAACGTCTTACATAAACCTTATCTTACTTATATACTATTCTGCCGATACTATATGGTGAAAATGATATGCTATATTTCAATATCATAGTGTACTATTTCGATGATTATTGATTGGCATCAGAATTGAGATAAATTTCGGATAAGGGTTGTGAAAGGAAAGGAATTGATTATTTGGAGAGGGAAGGGTGTGGGCTCTTGGGAGCAAGAACAAAACTTTAGGGCCCGGGCCCATTTAGGTTGACAGAGACACCGAATAATTGAGAAAGGAAAACCCAAAGGACTAGGTGGTCCTGTAACTACTGTGAGTTGTGAGGGTCCACGTGGCACGGCCGGCAGGGTGTGGCCCGTCCACGTGGGGGAGAAGTGGTCCACGTAGGACATGTGTGATTCTGGATGCGGACACGTGTCAGTTAGAGCATGGGGTAGCAGCCAACGCAGGGCATATGAGCAATTACGATTACCATACCGGCCTAGACATGGGAAGGAAGGTCACACACTAAAATCGAAGTCGGTCAACGAAATTCATCCTGTTTCTACTATTTTCATATTTATCGAGTTACAGTTCATTTCATTTCAATTCAATACAGTTGAATTTAGTAAAAATATTATTTATTGAAATTAATCTTAATGTGAACGTGTGTTAATAACTAACTGGGATAGCTCAATTAGACAGAGGTCTTATCTCCCTTAAGAGAGGTTAAATGATCAATGTTCAACGCTCAGATTATACTATCATTAACTTATTTTTACTAAATTTAACTAAAATTGAATTTCATTCAATTATATTTTTGCTAAATGAATTGAAGTAAATTGAGATCATCTAGTGATAAACTTAAGAAAAGTAAGATCTCAATTTTGCATTTTGAGTTGACTAAACTAAGTTCAAATTTCAGTAATCGTTGCTTATTCTCAACACTTTTGACATCTATTAGTGTATCTTAGTTTAATTCAGCATTTTTCAATCTAATTTTGCAGAATATTCTCTTACATTGGAGCATTTTTCAATTCAATTCAACATCAATTATTTTAACACAAT
The DNA here is from genome assembly GCA_948330725.1 of Sherardia arvensis. Classification (NCBI taxonomy): domain Eukaryota; kingdom Viridiplantae; phylum Streptophyta; class Magnoliopsida; order Gentianales; family Rubiaceae; genus Sherardia; species Sherardia arvensis. Next base: position 2,562,769 of record OX415242.1, read on the forward strand.
TCAGTTTCACCTAAATTGAACATAACGTTACACCATATCACCCACTTATTTTGGATAGTTTTAAACTTAATTATTTATACTTGTACTCATTAAAAAATTGAAAACGTAGAATTTAGTATGACTTTTATGAATTTATATTATACATTGTATGCAAAAATAACACTATCATCAAAATGTAGAGTGCTTCTCCACTAAACCATGTCGAGTGCATGTGATATTATAAGGAACAAATAGTAAAAACAAAAATAGCTAGGGTTATCAATCATTTCCTTTATAGACTAAAATATAAAGTGGTCAAAATGAATTTCTGTAGCAGGAAAAAAGAAATCCCTCATTATTCATCATTTCCTTTTAGGGTGGTCCAATTTAGATTGGGCATGACAACTAGCAGTGGCATCAACCGGTGGTCATTTGAATGGCGGTTTTCTAACACACTCATGGGACACGTGGTTCTACCTCCTGGCTCTCGCTACATTTTTCAAAAGAAATTTTTTTAAAATAAAGCGTTTTTATAAATTGTTTAGCTCCAAAGTTGATGTTAAACCACCTCGAAAATCGTATGTCTTTCAGTATATAATTTTGGCTTGTCACTTTATATTATTAATTTATTTAATAATGAAATTTCACTAAATTTTTTGTTGGGCTTATATGGCCGCTTGTATATCTGCACCTTTCGACCTTTATTCATAATATGTTTCCTTATACAACGGGTTTATTTACCCTTCTGAACTTCTAATAACAGCCATTAACTGTTCACATACCTAACGAAACAAATGTAACAAACTGCCTTTAAATTGCACATTTTTGTGACAATATATTTCCAAAAATCATGTGTTCCAATGATTTCAAATAGAATTAACTGACCTAAATCCAGGTCCAGGGTCTGCAAGTTTACAACCACATGAGCACAGGACCAGCCAGGATGTTGAAGGTTTGGTCAGCTTTCAGTTCATATTCCGGCAGCCAAATCGCTTTGATGGCTTTGATATTGAAGATCTGGGCTCATTTAGTATTTAGCCTTTTTTAGAGTATGGTCATATGAGTGGGCTAGCTTGGACCAGTGTGGTACTGTGATGGTTGGGCTATAGCCTATATGGTATAGATGCATAGCCATTTATTGAGAGTTGAAAAAACGAAGTTAGGGTTAAGTTCATTCGAGATCAAACTATAGAGTTTTGATCTGATATTTTACTCGTATAATCTAAAATATGATATGAATTAATGAAAAATACTCAATTATTATGTTCATGGGGGAAATTAGCAATATACATGGGTTGTATTGCAATTTTAACAGTATTTTAAACTACGATCGGTAAAATACTAGACTGCATTTAGTCTTACATAAACTATAAGGTGCTTAATTGAATTGCAAAATGTTAAAATGTGACAGAATAAATTTCTGAAATTGAACTAAAATGCGTTGAAAATGTTGAAATTAAACTAAGCACGCAAAAAGAGTATGTGTAAGTTTACTCCGCAAGCTGAACTGAACTAAGTATTCACGGCTTTGAATGAAATGTTGTTGTTTGATGAAATATATGTATATATTATGTATCTAAGTTGGGCCATTATTTAGTTATAGCATTTTCAACACTTTCAGTAATTAACATTTTATAATAGTTCAATATTTTATTTTCTCTCCGTGAAAGGGTTTAGTAAATCTATATTTCATCTCACATGTTGACAGTTAATAGAATATTTGAGGAAATGAGACTTTCCGTATGATTGAAATACAAGGGGAAAAATCACTTAATACATCTGTTTATTCCTGTATTATTTTCATAATTTTCGACACCTATGTTGACTACCCAATATATTTATATATATTTGGTTTCAACTGTTTCAAGTGAGTCGTTTGAGTAGACTTGATTTAGCCGTGAAGCAAGTAAACAAGAAACCGAAAACATAACAAGGCCGGCGATCAACACCAGATGATGAAAATCCGGCGACGGTCTTCTTAGGATGGGACTTGATCATCAGCCTCCGCCACTTATTCACAATCCTGTCTGAAACAGTGATACCACTAGCTCTACTCTCTTCTTCCTTCCTCGTAAATCTGTAGCTCTGTAAATACTTCTGCCTCCCGACGTGAACGTTGTTGCAGCTGTCCACGTCGGAAACGGAGAATAGGATCGGAGATCTTGACGGTGGCGTGATTGAGTCGCCGTCGTTTTCGCGGCTGCACAGCCGCCGGAGGAACTCTCGGTCGGCTTCGGCCCACCGGTGGAGCTTCGGATTGACCGGAGACTTAGCATCTACGCAGCCACCTGCGGTGCAACCCGACGAGTTGATCATCATCTCTTCAGAACAATGAGAACATGCAGAGAAAAATTAAGCTATACCTACTTTTCTGATGAGTTATATTAGTGGTATGGTTTGCAGTTCTAAATTTGCTTCTCATACTTATATAAATACAGTGTGAGTGTACTGTTCAGAAGAGTGGAGCAACCTAAAACTACTTTTAGGATCGTACATTAGTTTAAATTTTAGAGGACTAATAGGTGTGGCCAATGAGTAGGTATCTAGAAATTAATATTAGGATAGACGATATTACAAAGTGAAGAGACGCTGCAATAATAGTTAGGTGGAAAAATACTGGTCACGTACTTGTTCGGACGCTTGTCCTAACCTAAGCATATACCTGCCTCTGTAGAATTCCGTTCCAACATTTGTATAAGTCATCTGTTCTTCCTACTTTATTCGGTCAGAACTAAACTTAAATAAAATTTCAGGTGCATTGAATATAACTGAAATAAACTAAATCATTATATATGAAATATATACATACAGGTTATATTTAGTGACAAGCGCTAACATATTCTAAAATCCATCGAACAATCCTGTGCATAATGATTTCCGATATATATACGCCTTCACCGTTTTATACCGATAACTATTTTAATATTAATTTCTAGATTGTTAGTGACCGTGGCTTACCAGGTACGAGAGTAGAGTCGTCGGCATGCGAGTTGGCATCTTGTGGTGGTAGCATTTTGCTTTAGAATAATGTGATGGATAAGGGGAATGTGAATTGTGAGTGATAATCACCGTTGAAATGATATTCGAGATAATGGTGAGACTTGAGTCCGTCACCCACTTTGGATGGTGCTTTTTTAGTGCGCCTCTTTCCCGCCTGCCCTCCCTCACGCACGTTTTGTGGTGCCTCAATTTTGGCCGCCTCCATTTATTCAGTTCACTCCACTCGTGTTTTCTGATATTTTCCACGTGTTTTAAATCACTTTTATTTCACGGTTTTCCAGTGTCGCGTAATTGTATTCTGGGTATTTTAGTCCGTGTATATCTGTTGCTTGTCCAATGAAGCTAAGCCCGGAAATTAATAATCTTACTAAGCCCACAGAGAAAACGGCCCAACCGTTACTGACAAACTACACCTCATTTTCCTCGAAAATGTTGAATTAATTAGTTAGTTGAATGTGACATAATTGTGTGGAAATTCATGGCTTGATTTCACATTATGTGACATAATTGTGTGGAAAATCAAGCCGTGTTACATGTGTGTGTGTCTGGATTTGTGTAGTTGATTATAAAATAAAATATCTAAAATTGTGAAGATTTATTAGATTAGATTGATCAAGTTAGGCTAAATGTACAGTAGGGATTTTTTTCCCAAGGCTATTTTTCATCAGCTAAACTTAAAAAACTTTGATTGAATTTAAGTATCGAACACAATAAAGTTTGATTAAATATATTAAACTTTATCAAATGATATTGTTTATATCTATTTAAATTGATTTACAAATAATGTAGTTAAAAGAGCGTAACATTTAAATGAAATTTGCCAATAAAAATTGATACATTGTATCATTTAAATTTTAGACTAGCTCTTATGATGTTATGGTAGAGCCCCCTTGTTGGAGCGATTGTTCCCATTATTTATTTATAAGATTTTCAATTTTAATGAAATAATTTTATAAATTTCATGTTAAATCATTTATATTATTACTATATTTATTACATTTATTATTATTTTATAGTTCAATTAAAGGTCAGAATATTGAATCCATCATTTGATAAGCCATCAATAACGAAATGTAATAAATTTACTAGCGAATCTATCTTATGTTATGAAACGCAAAAAAAAAATATATTCAATCATTAATTGTTTTAAAGTCTAATTATTTTTCCCATATCAATAATTTATAAAAACCCACCACGTTACTCATTTCTTTTACCTAGGTATTCATAAAAAAAGTACAGGTGAAATGATTATCCACACGATCGTAGGCCGTATTTGTTGTTCCACGCTACTGCAATTTGCCATTAAAAGCAACGACACGATGCGGTCGCCGGGTCGGAGTTCCGAGGCCGGCCGGGCACCCACCATGAAAACGGGTGGTTAGGTGAGAAGACGAATCATCACCATTTTAATTATTATTATTATTTTTGTGTAACAGAGAAGAAAATAAAAGAGGAAAAATTAGGATGGTGGGCCCTTAAATTATTATAAATTGTCCTTCATGCCGTTCTATGTCGGTCACTCCCATCACCACTTACGTGTAATCTAACCTAACTTCCACCCAAATCCGATCAAAATTACGTCACATTTCTTATTTTTTAACCCAATTTAGACTGTTTTAGCCTAATCTTCTCAAATGATCGAACTTATCTCCGGTTCATGTTTCACACCATAATTCAATGTATCTATTTCTTCATCTTTCCCTCAAGTTGGCTATTTTTAGCTAAGGTTTAAATATTAATAGAATATAAGTTTATAGGTGGTTAAGTCTTATCATATTTAACATATTTTACCAGCGTATAATGTTAGTACGTGTAACAATAAGTGCGACACTGTTTAAATATTAACTTTAGTATGAACATGTTTTAACTTTTTTTCAGCTGGACATGGTTTTAGCATGAGCAAAATCAACATGTTTAACGTCAATCTAAAAGGGTTAAATTTCATAAATAAAATATTATACCAACAAAAACATACGATAAATATCAAAAAATTATCAAAAAAACGTCAATGTAAAATTCATACTAATACACAAATCGTTGAGTTTATGTCATCATACTTCAATTCATCTAATCCGTTTTCAACTTATATAAGTATTTCATGCTATTAAACACAAAATCAACAATCTTCAGCGCATCACATCATCAATCGGCACATAGTGATCAACACAACACAACACTGCACATCACTGATCAGCACAACACAACAGTGCACATCATATCACAATACCATATAAGTTCAACTGAATATAACCTCAATTTCGTCCATTCATTTTACCACTTAATTTCAATTTACAATTCTATCTTCTGCAAAGTGCGCTTGTGCCGAGTCTTATATTACGTGACTCGTAAGATCAAACACCATCTCGCGCAAGAAGATCGCTCAGCTTCTGAAAATGCCAAAAAGGCACAGGGAACGGGAAGTAAACAGTTTCCATTACAAAGCTAACACATGGTTAATATTTGTATAAATAAATGAAAAATGAAAAGTGATAAATAGGAAGAAAGAGATTTTACATGGCAGAGCAGAGGGAGGCGCAGGTGGTCACTGACTTGATCCACTTGTCATCCGTTAACAGCTTTACACGTACTTCTTCGCACTCTGCCACACACTCATCGGAAACTGTTCCAAATCTTGATTTTGGATTCATCACTCAAAACCTGCACAATAAAAAGTATTCATACTCCTCTGATAATATAAATAAATCTGCACCATTTCTAGTGGTTCTAATCTGCTTCAGTTTTTTTTACCACCTCTGATTTTTAGTAGTAGTATATTTGTTACATTTACTATTCATTTTTAATATATCATGTATAGTAACATATGTAATATGTAATATGTGTAAGTCGATGCATATAATTAAAAATTATAGGTAGTAAAACATTATCTGTAGAATTCGCGAAAAAAGACGAATAAAAGAGACATTAAGACCATGTTTTCGTGATTGTTGAATTTAACTAAACAGAATTGAAGTGAATTAAATTAAGTGAATGTATTGATAAATAGAATCAGTGTATCTAAATTAACTTAAATTTCATCAAATTATATTTTCACCAAACAATTAAATTATATTAAACTGATTTATAAAAAACTCTTTAAATAGGCCTCAAATTAACAAGATTTTGTAGGGACCTTCCCATACAACCATACTGCACATTTATTGAAATTCACAATAAAGTTTTCTTCCCCCATAGATTTACGAAAATCTACCAAAAGAATAAAATCCTTGATATGGTTGAACACCAACATGATAAAATCGAGAGAATAATAAATAAATAAATAAAGAAAAGGCAGGAAACCTACTACACCCAACAAAAAAATGAAACATCCTTTATGGTGGTGGTGGTGGTGGGCCGGCGATGGGTGCCCGGCGGTGGAAAAGGCCAAAAGATAAAACAGTAGAAAACGACCTCTTCCTCTCTGATGACGCATTTGTCAACGTGAAAGTTTTTAACGGTTATGGCTCTTTTGACAGATAGCGGAACAACTACTACACTCCTCGTCCTCGGAGTTGAAAAAACTAAAGATAAAAATGGTGGCAGCCAAGCCCCAAAAGAGGTCCCCACGTGCTCAGCCCTCTCCCCTCCCATCCTCCCTTCTCATCAAAATTCAATCTTTTTGAACAAAGAATCATCATTGCATATAATTTCTGCATCATTTTCACCAACTATATATTATATTTGTGTGTGAAAGGTTGCCCCTTTGAGCTTTTTTAAAGTTTGCTTCCCCTGTTTTGTGTGGATGACTGTGTGAAGAAGGCAAAAAGGTGGCTTCTTGAGCTTGTTCTGGGCACAGATGGAATTATGGACAATATGCCTTTTATCATGTCATGTCTGCTTTTAGTTTTGTGTGATTGCTCTTGTGGTGGTGACTATGCGTGCCACTGAGTCGTGCTCTTTGTCCGATCTGGGGCTCATCAGATTCCCAGGAATTCTGCAGATTCTTCAACTCTTTAAGGTTCGGACCATTCTACTTTTGTTGATTGTTTCTCTGCATATTTGATGTTGGGATAGAATTGCTGCTTCAATCAATTTTTGATGATGGTTTGATAATTTGATGATTGATGATGATTGATCCTTGTTCTGTTATGATAAAAGAATGGATTTTTCACTGCTTGAATGGTTTCTGAATTCTTAAATGTTCGATTTTTATGTGGAAAATGTAGCTATTGAATGGTGTCTCATCAGAGGTTTCATAGGCTGAAGGGATACTATTTCATTCCATAAAAATTCTAACTTTCTGATTGATTGATTACCAACCAATAATTGGTTTGCACTTTTTATTGTTTTTTAACTTGTAAGGCCTTATAATGGCTTGCAGTCAGTAGTTCCTCATTCTGTCTCTAATCATCCAATGTGCAGGATATAATTGGGAAGCAGCTGGTGTACAGAAATTTGCATCATGGGGTGGTTAACCAAGATTTTTAAGGGCTCCAGCCACAAACTCTGGGAAGGGCAACATCATGGAAAACATGGAGAAGAGACATGGCAAAGACCTGCTTCTACCAATGGGGTACTTAATGCTATTTGTTGATTTTCTCGATCTTACGCTTTGAAGCTTTCATTTTTACTTGACATTATGGTGCAACTTGGCTGTAGGATGCATTGTCTGATTTTGATGCTGAGGAAATTGATCGAGCAATAGCGCTTTCTCTTGCAGAAGAGGAAGCGAGGGCTATTGCAGAAGAAGAGCGGAAATCTGTATCGGAAAAAGATGACAAGTCTGTAGCTGGAGACGATGAGCGGTCTGTAGCTGGAGAAGATGAGAGATCTGTTGCAGGTGAAGATGAGAGATCTGTAGCAGGAGAAGATGATGATGATGATACATGTATAGCTGAAGATGATGAGTTGTCTATAGCTGGAGAAAGTGAGACATCTACAGAAGAAGATCATCAAGTAACTCTAGAAGAAAATGATCAGAAAGGGAAAAAAGTGATTGGTAAGTTTATAAAGCTCTTGAGTATCTAGCCTAATGGAAAGTTAAGATAGATAAGTTCTATTTTCATGCTGTTCTAGAATACATTGAACATCAATTTTTTAGCATTTCCTGACATGTTTCAACTAGTTTTTGTTTAAATTTGAGAACTTTTATATAAATTCATCATCTTCTTGTACTAATCAGAGCCTTCAGAGGATAACTCCTATCTAGAAGAGGATGAGCAACTCGCAAAGGCACTTCAAGAAAGTCTAAATGTAGGAACTCCGCCTTCTCCTCCTCGATATGATTATGGAAATTTTCTTCCACCCTATCAGTTCTTCTATCCATCTGGCTACAGGTAACCGGCTTCTCTCATGCCTTTTCCCAGTTAAACTTACATTGTGATACCTCGAATACACGTCATTTAAGTGTAGATGTATTTTCTTTTTTAAAAAAATTAGTGCTTGCCTATATTTGAGAACCAAAAAGAGTTGCATTTCATAGATTGTTGATTTCTCGGTGATATTGAAGTCTGATTACTGATATAATGATATAGGATATGTGCTGGCTGCAAGACCGAGATCGGTCATGGGCGATTTTTAAGTTGCATGGGAGGTACTTGGCATCCAGAATGCTTTGTGTGCCATGCTTGTAGACAGCCAATATCTGATTATGAGGTCAGAATCTAGCTGTTTTGCAGAATAGAATTACAGAGTGACCATGTTGCATTACTTTATCAATGATAGCATTAAAGTGGTCAAACTGATCCCCTCTCTCATCTACCTTGTGCAGTTTTCAATGTCTGACAATCAGCCATACCACAAATCTTGTTACAAGGAACTCCATCATCCTAAATGTGATGTCTGCAAGAACTTTGTAAGCCCATCTCTTAAAACAAAGACATCTTTTTTATTGTTTTTCTCTAGCTTTCGCACTAAATTGACCGGTACTAAATCATTTGAGTAGATTCCAACAAATGCAGCCGGGCTCATTGAGTATCGGGCGCATCCATTCTGGCAGCAAAAGTACTGTCCTTCACATGAGCATGACGGGACTCCGAGATGTTGCAGCTGTGAGAGAATGGAGGTATGTTAACAGAAATATAACAACTTGACTTTAAATTTAGGGGGAAAGGAGATATTTTTCGTTTGTTTTACTAATTTTGGACTTCGGTGCAGCAAGTAGATGCCAAATACCTTATCCTCGGCGATGGTAGAAAGCTGTGTCTCGAGTGTTTAGACTCTTCGATAATGGACACGGGCGAATGCCAGCCTCTTTACATTGAAATACAAGAATTCTACGAAGGCTTACTCATGAAAGTGGAGCAGCAAGTTCCTTTACTTCTGGTTGAGAGGCAAGCACTTAACGAGGCCATGGAAGGCGAAAAACAAGTGAGCTCACTGCCTTAAAACTATCCAACCTTAATAAAAATTGCATTTTTTAAACAAATTCTATGATTGTCTGTGGCAGGGACATCATCACATGCCTGAGACAAGAGGACTTTGTCTGTCAGAAGAACAGACAGTTAGCACTGTAAGAGTCTTTAATTTCCCCAGTAAATAACCTTAATGGATTTTTATGTTCTTACTTGTTAAACCAAATGTCAGATTCTAAGACGGCCTAGGATTGGTGGCGATAGAATCGTAGACATGTTCACCAGGCCATATAAACTAGTCCGCAAATGTGAGGTGACAGCGATACTCATATTGTACGGTCTTCCTAGGTAAGAATAGTTTGTTCTCTTATGTTTTTTTATCCTCGACGAAACAACTTACTAATATGCTGTGCCTAGGTTGCTGACTGGATCCATCTTGGCGCATGAGATGATGCATGCTTGGCTTAGGCTGAAAGGTGCTCACTTGTTTCATTACAAAAAACTACATTCTTCAGACAGCTGCAGTTTCTGACATCACATGTTTTTCCAGGTTATAACAACCTTAGTCCAGAGGTTGAAGAAGGGATATGCCAGGTGCTAGCTCACATGTGGCTGGACTCCGAAATCATATCTGGTTCAGGCAGTTCTGCAACCTCGACTTCCTCATCATCATCGGCCTCCCCGTCCTCATCTTCCTCGTCATCCTCGTCATCCTCAACATCCTCAAAAAAAGGAAACCGCTCGCAGTTCGAGAAGAAGCTCGGGGAGTTTTTCAAGCACCAGATAGAGTCAGACACATCTGCAGCCTACGGAGACGGATTCAGAGAAGGCAACAAGTCGGTTCTCAAGTACGGACTGAGGAGAACCCTTGATCACATGCTTCTTACAGGATGCTTCCCATGATCACATTTTCAACCTCGTACTGTCAAAATACTTTACTGGTAAATGGTAAATCTGTCAAAAAGATCGATACAGTAAATATATACCTGCTGTTCTGCATTTAAACAACCTTGTAGTTGGTTATGATGCTTTGGAACAACTGTATACTATGTAATGCGGATGCCTTTCATACACAACTTTGAATATAATACACCAGTTCTGTCTGAATTCTTGAGTTGACTAACGTTGGCCAGACTTTCTGCTGATTCATGGTATGTGTGAACATGCTATAATGATTCTGCAGAGGTATCAAACTGTCCTAGTCCCACCAAATCCATAAGGAGGGCCAAGTCAATGGGGTGACGATTGGCGCCAAAAGCTGAAATTTGTTTCTTAGCATCTCCAACATTCTTTTTAGCAGCATCTTTTGTTGTACATCTTATCAGAATCTTCCTGTCTCTTCTACTGTAACCATGATCATAAACCTGCCTCATACTCGGGCACGAAACAGTACACCACTTCCTGTCCTGTTCCAGACAATCCGTTAAGGTTGCAGCTGTTTGAGTCCTTAAAATACGATGATTAATGAAATCAATCAAATCATGTTTCTGACTTTTTCCATAACGTTACCTGCTGTGTGTGGACATTTAGCAGGATTATTGGACGAGTTCTTGCCGTCCTGACTCGGGCAAATTATATATTTTTAATGAGGATAATGTCTGAATCTGATACCTCCGCAGAAGAATTATACTCTCCTCTTGGAAGCATATGCACTTATATTTAATATTATTACACAACAGAAAAGGTCTCTGTCCAGTTTATTCTTTTCTTCATTTTACTTCTGTATAATCATCACTCCCTCTAACAGACAGTCATTCCATGAAGCATGTAAGAACAAACTGACGGAGATTTCCGAGATTCCATTTTTGTTCCTAAGAAGATATAACTCAGTGTCTGAACTTACTTCCATAGACTATCAGCAATGGTAGTCCTTTTCCTCTTCTTCATCTTTTCAGTTGTTCAGACAGTTTCTTCTCAGGACACGGATTTCTCGTGTTCTGCTAACTCGACAGCAACATGTCAAACGTTTGTCACATACCGAGTTCAGTCTCCCGGCTACCTCGATCTGGATTCGATTTCCAATCTGTTTGGAGTTAGCAGATCAGATATTTCAGCTGCCAGCCATCTTGCATCAGAGAATGACCATCTTCTTCCTCACCAGCTCCTGATGATTCCGATCACCTGCAGATGCAATGGATCTGTCTATTTCTCCAACGTTAGCTACAAAATCAACCGTGGAGATTCGTTTTACTCAGTTTCAATCAATGCTTTTGAGAATCTGACGTTGTATCAGCATGCTCAGGAAATGAACCCTTCTTTAGATCCTTTCAATCTGACAGTTGGCGTGGAGGTGGTGGTTCCTCTCCTCTGCAGGTGCCCTGATAAGTCTGGTGGAGATTCTGCCGGAATATTCCCTTTTCTTCTCACCTACGTCTGGCAGCCCGGAGATGGGCTTATTCCGGTGGGCTCCATGTTCAACACTTCGCCGGAAGCGATCGATGACCTGAATAATCACCGGAATTTCACTGATGCAGTCTGCCGTCCTGTTCTAATCCCAGTTCTGGAGCCAATCATTAATCAAACGTTGTTACCTGATTCACCTGTAAGAAAACCGCGAAACAGTACTAATCGGGTTGTCGCTGCTGCTTTGAGCGTTTCGCTGTCTCTTTCTCTCATCCTGTTAGCCTTTCTGCTGTCCGTACATCTGTTGAAGAAGAGGAAGAAGGCATTATTAGGGCATGATTCCGGTCCCAGGAAGGCTTCGGTAGTTGAAAGCTGCGATTCTAGGTCTAATCAGGACAAGATCATTCCAGGGGTGTCTGGATACCTAGGAAAGCTCCTTGTTTACGACACAGATGTGATTCTGGAAGCCACCTCAAACTTCAACGAAGCGAACAACATAGGAGGATGCGTTTACAGGGCGGAGATAAGCGGACAGATGTACGCTGTCAAGAAGATGAAAGACGGTGCAGAGGAGTTGAGCCTGCTGCAGAAAGTAAACCATGGAAATCTGATGAAGCTGGTCGGAATATCCTTGGAGGATGAGAAAACAGCTTTTCTTATTTTCGAATATGCAGAGAATGGCTCTTTGGACAAGTGGCTGTTCCATGATTCGCCATCTTGTTCTGGCTCAGGCTCAGGCTCGTTTAATGTTCTGACATGGCATCAGAGGTTGAACATAGCCTCGGATGTTGCAAATGGTCTGCAGTATCTCCACGAACACACTCGTCCGAGCGTGGTTCATCGGGATATCAGAACAAGCAACATTCTCCTCGACTCGAAATTCAAAGCCAAGATAGCGAATTTCGCGCTGGCAAAACCTGCGACAAACCCTTCAGTTCTTGCAGTCGATGTTTTTGCATTCGGGGTTTATCTTCTCGAGCTGCTGTCCGGACGGAGATCAATGGAGACGAAGGAAAACGGCGCAATAGCTATGCTGTGGAAGGAGATTCAGACAGTTCTGAAAGATGAAGAGAAGAAAGAGGAGAGGCTGAGAAGCTGGATGGATCCTGGTCTGAGATCCTCGTACCCGTTCGACGGCGCGATGAATTTGGTGACGTTAGCAATCGCCTGCACTTCTGAGAGAGCTCTGGAGCGGCCGACAATGGGGGAGATCGTCTTCAACCTCTGCCTTCTCAGTCAAACGTATTCCGACATGGGTGAAGGCTCTTTCACTTTCGGAGAGCCTGATGAAGCTGTTCATTTCGTTTCTCCAATCACAGCTCGTTAGTTCTAGATTCAAAACGTTGTACATTCATTTATTCCATTCTTGTAAAAATGTTCATACATATATATAAAGGTACAACGTTATTGCCTATTATTACACAAATTAATATTCCATGGAGAAGGAGTGTTCTTCCTTCACATCCAGCTGAATCCTTAACAGGCTTGAAATGACAGCAGCCATGGTTGGTCTTTTCGCAGGCTCAATCGCGAGACACGCTACGCTTAATTCCAGCAATCTTACAGCGAGCTGAGAATGATCGATGATGAAACCTAGGGGATGCCTTTCTTGCAGCCTACTGTCCATAAACTCTTGGACAGAAAGTACAACGTTAGCACCAGAAATGACTGAAAATGCAACGTCGGAGAGAAGTAAACTCCGTCCATCCTTAACAAAAACCGCGTCTTTGCCTGTGATCAGTTCCAGAAGCACAACCCCGAAGGCGTAAACATCAACAGCAGGGCTCACTCTGCCTGTCAGGAACTCAGGCGCGGTGTACCCTCTCAATTCAGCAACAATGGTTGAGGATGAACAGGAAGAAGACCTCGAGATCGAGTTACCAGGTTTGGCGAAATTAAGGTTTGCTATCTTGGCTCTTAGGTCGGAGCTGACTAGGATGTTGCTGGAGTTGATGTCCTTGTGCACGTATCCCTGAGCAGTGAAGTTGTGGAGATAGTCCAGACCGTTGGCGATGTCTAACGCCATCCGAATCCGAATGTTCCAGCTCTGATTTTCAGGATTTTCAGACAGGTTTAGCCACTGTTTTAAGGAACCCTTTTCCATGAACTCATAAGCTAGGTAATAAGTCGAGCTGTAATTACATCTGCAAACGCCGTACAAGCTTATCAGGTTAAAATGGTTGATCTTCTGCAGAATGTCAACCTCCTTCTTCACATCCCTGTCTGTTTTCTTGATCGCAACAGGCTTTCCCCGAAGAACACCGCGATAAACGGAATCGCTCAGCTTCTGATTAGGACAGAAGCTTCTAGTACAAGCCTCAACTTCCTCGTACCCGTAAATCTTCAGGTCGCTGTCGAAATCACTGATCTTCTGCTTGATGTTCTCTGTCATATACTTCATCTCCTTCCTCCGCCTGTTCCCCGGCAGAATTCCGGCCAATCTCTCCCCTTTCAGACACCAAAGTAGTAAAAACAAAGAACATGATAACAAACCTAGGGAGCCCCCGATGGCAACTCCGAGGTAAATCCCGTTTCTCGAATTTTCACGGCGGTTGATCGGAGTGATTGGTTTGATCGGCGCCGGCGGCGCTTCCGGCGGAGGAAATGAAAAAACTTCCGGCGAGGATCTTGAAGGCTTGTCCCGAAAAGGAATAAGAATGGTTGTGGAGTCAAATACAGTGGGATCGTTATCATCTTCGGAGAAGCCATTAGCATCGAGAATAGTTCTTTGAGTAAGATTGAACCTTTGACTGAGATCATGAACGTTGTCATTCCCTGTAATTGGGTACGTCAGCAGATACTTCACTCCCTCGGCAGCCTGTTTTCTGGTCGGACAAGCACATCGGAGCGGCATTCGCAGATTGAATCCGGCTTGTAATAAGAATCGATCGTATAACGGATTTTGCTGCATCATTGCATCACAAGTTGAGAGCCCTTGCGAAGTGTTGTACGCTATTGAGTAGTAGGTTTCGATTTCTGTCTGAATAATGTACGAGCTGTTGGCCTGGTAGTACTTGTTGTTACCTGAGCACGAGCAGGTCACCGGAACGACGACGTCTGAGCCCGCCGGAAATGCCTGATCGGGGTCGGAGACGTTGTTGATCCGGGAAAGCTCCAGCAGGGATGCTGACGTCAGGTTCGCGATGGCCCTGGCCGTGCTGTAGCTCGCCTGAGACTTGAAAATCAGGTAGGCCTGGCAGGATCTTTTCAGGCCATTGCAGGCGTATAAAAATGCCGGAGATGGACCTGTTTCATCGGAGTTATTACAAGCGAAAACGGATCTCCCTGAATATTGCTGCTGAGCAGACGATATCGAAGCGAAATGAACCGAGATTATGACAAAAGTGATGAACATCGGATGCATTTTTCTGGGAAAATGAGGTTTAGCAGATGAAAACAACAGATTAAGAAGGGACTGATTGATGCAACTATGTAATATTCGGTCAAAATTCGATGAATTTGGTGATCAAATGGGGTTTACTAGGTGACAAAACGCAAAAGTGTGATCATTTGACTATTACTATGCTTACTCGTCTGAGAATGACGTCTGAACAAAAACATTGTTATTTTAGGTTAAAAGGTTTGCATTGAAACGGTTGGCTTTACTCGGTCTTGAATTTACACCGGAAGTTTAAATAAGGAAATAACGACGGACGGATTAGAAGACGAAAAAGGAAAGATTTAAAATTAGAGAGGCTGCTGGCTTTCGACAATGACTTTTTCACGGCACAAATTCTACACTGTTTAACTTATGGTGGTTACATATGGTTTTATAAAAACCCAGTCAAAACAGCAAAGTTTTGACTTCCAATAATTTTATATATTTATTCTTCCCCAAATTTAAAGGCGTGATAGCGCTCGTAATCTATCTGAATATTTTTTAGTTTAGTCGAGTTTAATTCAAATAAATATATTTGGTTCAGTTATAATGAAATATGATCTGATAAAATTTAGCTTGATTTTGTTATAATATTATTGCTTTCAACGCATTCATTCAGTGTAATTTAGTTTAGTTTGGCAAAAATAAGTTGCAAAGAATAGTATAACTAAATGAACGCATTGACAACCATACTAGTATAACTAAATTAAACTAAATTCTATCAAATCATATGCGATTTACCAAATACAATCATTGCAAAAAAAAAAAAATCTCTTCCAACAAAAATTGGCGCAACCACAAGCATCTTATAATATGGAGATTCACAATCATTATATTCCACCACCCGAAAAATATTAAATCTAACAGTGTGTTGTAATCGCGTAATTTGAACAAAATATATTAATTAAGGATATTTAATGCATCAATCGCGGGTTGTAAAAGTTATGCACCAATCAAACCAAATCTAAATATGGGATCGTGTTTGCACGCTTTTAAAAACACGTGCAAACGCACGCTTATAAAAATACGTGCAAACATTAATAAAAAAAATACAGAAAACGCTAAATTCACCTCACTTACGTATTAATTTGTTTCTCAATCTACACATTTTTTATACAAGTTTAAGAATCCATCTCCCAATTTCCCCCTTAACTTTCATTTTTTATTTTTTTATTACTTTGTCATAGGAGTATACAAAGAGCAGCTAATTCTTTAATTTGCCTCAATAAGGGTATATAAGACAATAAGGATCTAAAATATTCTTACCAATATAATGTTTGGTGAATCGTGAAATTGAAGGCAAAGAGGAATCGTTCGATGTAGAATCTCTAGTGAGGAGAATCCCCGCAAAATAAAATAAACGCAATGAAATTATAAAAAAGGGAATAAATCATAAACTTTTCAATCTGTGATTTTATTGAAATAAATTTTCAACGATCTAAGTAAAAATTAATTGATTCTCTATCAGCACGTACTTCTCCAGCAACCTACAAAAAATCCGTATTCATCTTGCCGCTCCAGATTAGGCATTTGGGGTCGTCGTATATTATTGCATGAATTAAGCTACCCGTGAAAATCTTAATTTTAGACGAGAAATTTTAATTCAGGTTCATGATTGAATTTATTTTTACAAGGTGTGTGTTTGCACGTTTGTAAAAGCAATCGCAAATTAACACGTTAATATTTTTTTATTGATTGTCATTGCGGGGTGCGTGTTTGCACGCTTGTAAAAGCGAATGTTTTACTTTTTTAATCTAGTTTATCTGATGAAAAATGATTTTATCAAATTAGTTTAGGCTATTTACTTAATTACAGTAAAAAAGTTTCTTTAAGTTCAATTCAATCAATTAAGTTCAATTCAATTTTCCCAAATAAATATAGGTAGAACACATGTCATACATTTCACGTTAAACGAATAAGGTACCCTAGTTTATTGTCCATATCTGTAGAACCAGACATAACTACACAATAATTTTGATTTTCTAGTAAATTCTAAAAAAATTGAATTTTTTTTATTTTTATGGAAAATATTAAATTTAATATTAAATAAAATTTCTTGAAGAAACTGATATCATGATACATTTTATCTAATTTATAAATTTGTAAATAAAAATTTATTTAATTTTCTATTGCAAAAGTGGGTATACAACTATTGCAATAGATAATAGGCTATGGTTGCATCCTCCATGGTCATGAATGTGCCCAAATGAGCACTTGCTTGTCCTAGCAGACCATGCGCCACACGACAATAATTAAATCTGGTACGGATTGTACAATAATTTCAATCTATTCTTACTCTATCCTAGTTTATTGATCTAGCACGCCGACTCAAAGGTTATATTCAACTTATTTATATATTACAATATCTAAATAAAAATTTGGAATATTTTTGTTAAGCTAAAAATTAATTTAATTAGATTTTCTGCCCTTTACATGCACAATCTAACTGCACAATTGTATGTTAATAAACTTGATTTAGCTGCAAATTTACCTGCGTTAATTGACTTAAGTTTGCTATATAATGGTATGCTCTAAGTAACTTAATTTTTCTGCACTATAGGTGCACATTAATCAGTATATTAGTTAATTAATTAAATTTACCTGCACAAAAGTAGATGTTTTTATAACTGAATTGAAAATCAGGTAAGCGGTAAAAAGCAAACCTGGTGTGAATTCCAACAGGCTCTAGGGAGATGTAGCTGACACGCTCAACGTCTCCTGGAAGAAGAAACCAGACAACGGTTCTCTATTCTTCTTGACCCGTTTCTTAATGAACTCACGGTCTGATATGAGTTTTAGCCAGTTCATGCAGATAAACTTGAACCGATGCAGTTTCTGAGCTGGCAAATTAACCAGCACTGAGCTCATGAGATCATCATATAGGTATGGTAGAATTCTCATCTCCTTAGACCCTGGTGAAATATAGCATCAAGTAACATTTGTATTACCAGGCAATAGCCGGGGAAACAAGGCCGGGGAGAGCCGACGAGGGAGACTCTCACTGGAACAAGGTAGGGCGTGGAATGTGGATGAAAATGAATCCGACATTAATTTTACATATAATGTCCATGTGTCGGATAGACAGACACGACACACAATTTGTATTTGAGTAACATAGATGCCAACTTTGAACTAAAAAGAGATCGGAAGGCACCAAATTATCATTGCGAGGTGCGTGTATGCACGCTCGTAAAAGCAAGTGCAAACACATTACTATTTTTTTTACTGATTATCACCGCGGGGTGCGTGTTTGCACGTTCGTAAATGCAAGTACAAATTAACACGTTAATAATTTTCTACTGATTGTCATTGCACGTGCGTGTTTGCACGCTCGTAAAAGCAAGTGCAAACACCAAGAGAATGTTTTACTTTTCTAATTCAGTTCATCAGATGGAAAATCACTTTATGACATTAGTTTAGGTTTTTCACTTGATTACATTAAAAAATTATTTTAGTTCAGTTAAATTAATTAAGTTCAATTCTTCCCAAATAAATATAGGTAGAACGCTACATGGCATACATTTCACGTCAAACGAATAAAGTACCTTAGTTTATTGTCCATATCTGTAAAACCAGACATAACTGCACAATAATTTGATTTTCTAGGAAATTCTAAAAATTTGATAAAAAAATTTTTAGGAAAAAATTAAATTTAATATTAATATAATTTCTTGTAGAAACTGATATCATTATGATACATTTTGTCTAGATTGTAAATTTGTAAATAAAAATTTATTTATTTTTCTATTGCCAAAGTGGGTTTAGTGTTACTATTTGTAACACAAATTCCAGTACAATTACTTCTAATCAAGTAATACGTTATTTTTATTACATTCACTACAATAATCAAATCTGATACACGGATCGTACAACTATTCTAATTTATTTTTACTCTATCCTAGTCTATTGGTGTAGCATGCTAGAGTTAAAGGTTATATTCAATTTATTTATATATTAATATCTAAATAAAATTTGGATTATTTTTGTTAAGCTATAATAATTAATTCACTTAGATTTTCTGCCCCTTATTTCAACCCTCTGAAAAACGTTCAGAATCGTTTGACAAAGCAAAAGCAGGCATATAATCCCAATATTCTAGCAATAACACCAATTTTTGCATGAGAAACTAGTTGGTGAGCCATATTGTTCTTTAATCTAGGTATCCAGCAAGGAAATTTCATTCCAAAAATTTCCAACTTCCTTCTTAACCTACCTGTCAGTTCCGCACGCTCAACAGGAGGTTGATCAAGCTCTCGAATTGCTCTAATTATTACCAGGCAGTAGCCTACTAATGTAGCCTGTAGCCTCTCTAAGGTTTTCTTCCGCCACCAAATCTAGCGCTAGTTCAAAGTCCATGCCTTCTACGAATATGGGACCCGAAACACCTGAGCATTTCATAGTCAGGACTTTAATGAACTGCCCATTTGCGCCCACTGCAACAGCTGCTAAACCCGCACATCCATCCTTTACACCTGCATCAAATGTAAACAGAGGACCGCTTGGTATTGGTTGCAGTAAGGAGGCTTACTCAAGGTCGGCCGAGACACGTTCCGACCAGCCAACTGTTTCATGGAACTGTTGGAGGTTTCTGCTCACAGACACAGCTAAAAATTCCGCTTATGTTTCTCCAATCCGTAAACGTTCGATTATTTCGTTGCAACCATATAACTTCACTTAACATGAGGATGAGCTCCGCTGTTTCATCCTCCGACTGTGTGAGCAAGCATCTGAACTAATTCTCGCCCCTCTGACATCTTGAGCGCTCGATATGAAGTGATAAATCAGCCGCCTCCCATAGTCTGTTGGCAAACTCACACTCAAAGAATAAGTGTGCAGAATATCCATCTTCTATTTGGCAGAATGGACATGCCAATGGAATACTTAAAGATTTAGCTCTCAGGTTCGAGATGGTTGGGAGAGTGTCTGTAATAAACCGCCAGGCAAAATGTATTGCTCTCTGAGGAACCTTGAACTTCCAAAATCTGGTCCAGAACCGTTTCTCTGTATCTCAATCATTGTGCTGTCGCTGAGTACTCTGAGACTTACTCTCTCTCCTAGCATATGATACGCCGATCTTACCATAAACTTTTCAGTGGTTGTATATATGGTCCCAGTGCCAATGATCCAATCTCTCACGATTTGCCAGTTTAATCTTGAGATTATGATCCAAATCATCTCTATGAAAGAACCGGTGCAACAAGTTCATGTTCCACCATCCGTTAATCTGATCAATTATATCGGCCACGAAGTGTATATGGCTGGGAATAACATCAGGATTTTGAATTCTAAAATTTTCTCCTCCGGGCAATCAGGGGTCATAATATATTCTCATATTCAAATCAGAGCGGATTTGCTTCCTGACCCCTGCCAAAGATCGCGAAGGCTTGTCCCGAAGAGGAATGAGAATAGTTGTGGAGTCAAATACAGTGGGATCATTATCATCCTCGGAGAAGCCATTAGCATCGAGAATAGTTCTTTGAGTGAGATTGAACCTTTGACTGAGATCATGAACGTTGTCATTCCCTGTAATTGGGTACGTCAGCAGATACTTTACTCCCTCGTCGGCCTGTTTTCTTGTCGGACAAGCACATCGGAGCGGCATTCGCAGATTAAATCGTGCTTGTAATAAGAATCGATCGTACGGATTTTGCTGCATCAATATTGCATCACAAGTGTTGAGAGGCTTGAGAAGTGTTGTACGCTATTCATGAGTAGTAGGTTTCGATTTCTGTCTGAATAATGTACGAGCTGTTGGCCTGGTAGTAATTGTTGTCACCTGAGCACGAGCAGGTCACCGGAACGACGACGTCTGAGCCCGCCGGAAATGCCTGATCGGGATCGGAGACGTTGTTGATCCGGGAAAGCTCCGGCAGGGATGCTGACGTCAGGTTCGCGATGGTCCTGGCCGTGCTGTAGCTCGCCTGAGACTTGAAAATCAGGTAGGCCTGGCAGGATCTTTTCAGGCCATTGCAGGCGTATAAAAATGCCGGAGATGGACCTGTTTCATCGGAGTTATTACAAGGGAAAACGGATCTCCCTGAATATTGCTGCTGAGCAGACGATATCGAAGCGAAATGAACCGAGATGATGACAAAAGTGATGAACATCGGATGCATTTTTCTGGGATAATTAGGTTTAGCAGATGAAAACAACAGATTAAGAAGGGACTGATTGATGCTACTATGTAATATTCGGTCAAAATTCGATGAATTTGGTGATCAAATGGGGTTTACTAGGTGACAAAACGCAAAAGTGTGATCATTTGACTATTACTATGCTTACTCGTCTGAGAATGACGTCTGAACAAAAACATTGTTATTTTAGGTTAAAAGGTTTGCATTGAAACGGTTGGCTTTACTCGGTCTTGAATTTACACGGGAAGTTTAAATAAGGAAATAACGACGGACGGATTAGAAGACGAAAAAGGAAAGATTTAAAATTAGAAAGGCTGCTGGCTTTCGACAATGACTTTTTCACGGCATAAATTCTACACTACTAATATAATGTCCCTTGCCGATGCACCGAGAATTTAATTTTAAAATATTATAAATTAGTAAAAAAAAATGTAATGTTAGTTAAGTAATTTTGACCAATTATAATTTTGTGAAAATTAAGTAATATAATGTAATAACCTTTTGGTGAAAAACAAATTGGTCGCTAAAACATGGTAAAGTTTTCAAGAATCTAAGAAATTATTAAGAAATTACATAACTTTATTATCTCATCTTCTGAAACACTTCCTTATAAACTATACTAACGATACTATGGATTGGTTGATCGTTCTTGTCACAAATCAAAATATTCAATCCCTTTCTACTTTTAACTTTAAAGACAACAACGTATAGTTGTTCATGAATGAAAATGGGTTTTGAGATTCAGTACTTTTCATTGATAGTTGTTCGACGTAGGAGTAGCTTTATAACATGCTGCTCTTGTATGCATATATTATAAATAAATTATTATTTAAGTAAAACTTATATTTGATTAATATAATAAAATTAAAATTTTAATGAATAGATATC
Source organism: Sherardia arvensis (assembly GCA_948330725.1). Lineage (NCBI taxonomy): Eukaryota > Viridiplantae > Streptophyta > Magnoliopsida > Gentianales > Rubiaceae > Sherardia > Sherardia arvensis. Next base: position 2,584,782 of record OX415242.1, read on the forward strand.
CGTGCATCTGTGTGGGTGTCTTATAACCCGAACATGGGAAAAATAGCTGATATTGATGAGTGAATAATTTATAAGTAATCTTAAACGGACCGAAATTTTTATTTAATCAAATACGAAAACTGTTAAAAACTAATAAAGAAAAGAAATGTATAATAAAAAAATAAAACAAAAAGAAGACATAATGCAGAACAAATTAATATGACCAAAGAAAGAAACGACTCATTCATTCCCAATTTTTATCTCTTTGGTTTCATGAATTAAATGTGGATTAATACATAAAATTAAATATATATTGAAATCGACCTGATGTAATACAAACTCAATTTAATGTTTTATTTTAATTCACTCATCAATTATTTTTCATATGAATTCTAAACGTTTCTTTGACCACAAACTAACTACACTGGCTGGACCATGAAAGACACCACAACAAAATGACATTAGATTTGAGTGGATTTAATGGGTTTTCGTAGAATATTTGTATCACCCGAGAATCATTAGCTTCAATTGGTTAAATACTAATAAATATAGTTTTATTTTTTTATTTGACTTTTATGAAACTTTTATCATTTAAATAATTTTGTCAAAAATTTAATCATTTTTCAAATCATATGAAATTTCGTATGCATATATTATGCATCCTTTATTGGTGAATGAAAATATTAATAATTTTTATGGCTCAATTTGTGAGAACGGATCAACCTATAATAAAGAATGTGTGATAATGAATAATTACAATTTGTATTTAAGGGAACGTTATAATTCAGGTTTTAAAATTAAGTTTTACCGTTACAAAATAAAAATCATTTGTGACGATCATTAAATGCAGTTTTTATTTTAGGTAGCGTTACGATGGAGATTTTAAATTAAGTTTTGATTATATTTTCTGAAATAATTGCAGGCTATAAAGAAGAAATAGTGCATGAATTACTGGCACAAAAATAATAAAGAATCGGAGAGAATGATTTAGTACTGTTTTTATTTCAAGGAACGTTACGAAGCAGAGTTTAAAATTTATCTTTAACGTTACAAAATAATGATGAATAGGTGAGGATGATTAAGTCCAGTATTTATTTCAAGAAACGTTATGGTGTTGAGTAAGTTTTAAGAATTTTTAATGAAATAATTGCAGGCTATAAAAAAGAAAGGGCGACTAAATACACAAATCAAGTACAAATAATCAGCAACACTATAACTATGTTTTTAAATTGTGAAAATCTAAACTTGTAAATTAAGATATTTCAACTACAAAATGAAGTGAAACAAACCAAATTACACAAAATTTTATAGATTTGTTGCGTATAACTAAACTGTCAATCAATGTCAACCCATTATGTACTCTGCGAATATTTTTAACAAAATAGAAATCAAATCATGAGAGAAGATTACACTAATTATATGAAAACAACAAATCATCACATAACAAATCAATCAATGAATAGATTCATTGATTCATTGTTCATTTTTCCCCTTCTCTAGAAAGTGAAGCCACTGCACAACAAATAAATTGCAACTTAGTGGCATCCTCTAAGTATAGTCGTAGCAAATTCAGCCTTTTTCGGCTTGAGCTCGACCCGAAATCAATTAACCATTTTCTGACCATCAATATGGTGTCGAGATGAGCCATTATCATAAATTACTCAGTCTCAAAAACTACAAAATATAACCTTTAAACTCGGTATCATTTCCATCATATATGGTGATATGGGCCTCAGCCCATACACTGGCCCAGCGGACATGTTGGTAAAGGAGAAGAGAGGGTCAAGCCCACCAGTAGTCCTCCCATGACATCAGTTATCTTGGACGCACCCGGGGTTGCGACAAGAAGATGACCACTTAGCCTAAGCCCTCTCTGATCCTCACCATTATAAATAGAGGAGTGACCAACAGTAATAGGTATGTTTTATCAGACTTAAATACTCTCTGTATTTCTTCATATTCTCTCTCATCTGCATAAAGCCCTATCTTCATCATCACACCGGAGCGTCTACCCTCGGGTGACCCCGAGGGCTTTGTTTTGCAGGACCTAGGTGAGAGATTGGCCGCGGGTTAGGATTCCAGCTCTTCCCGGATTACTTGTACCGGAACTGGTATCCCGGAGCTTACTGGTAGCATCAGTTGGCACGCCCAGTGGGATCTTGCTTCGTCATGCCCCGCGGCAGACCTAAAAAGACAGGGGAAGAGCCCCCCGCCAAGACTAATCTGGCAGAAGGTGGCCCTAAGACAAAGAGGGCCGCAGCTGCCCAGGCGGCGCGGAGGGCGGCCGAGGAGAAGGAGCGGGCGCGCAAGGAGACTGCCCGTGTGGCCGCCGAGAAGCGCCAAGGAAAGAAAAAAGTGCCGGAACGTACCCTCAGGGAGATGCAGAAGGAACAGAGGGAGAAGGCCCGGCAGGAAAAGGAGAGGCAGGACCAGGAGGCGTTCGGGGAAGGTGGTGAATCCGAACCAGAGTATTTGATTCCGGGGAAGAGGCCCCGGAGCGCGGAGATCCAGAAACGATTCATACCAATGCGGAGGAATTCGGAAAATTTCGAGCATGGAAAGCGGCCAAGGCCGCAACCCATAACAAGGTACCCGAAGTAGTGGATTTGGAGAAGGATGGAAGAGGAGCACCTGGATATCAGTAGATGCCCCCGGGTCAGCAGATGCCCCCGGGTCAGCAGATGCCCCTTGGTCAGCAGATCCTTCTGGGACAACAGCAGTATCCGGATCAGCAGTTTCCAGGCGATTTGAACCCGCAAGCTCAACCATTTTATGGTGGGTACAACACCCCGTTTAACAACGGGTCCATTGAAGACCGGTTGACCAGGCTGATTGGTAGGTGGGGGATGGTCCCTCATTCCCCGTGGGTTCCAGAGGTGCTAAACTACAAATGGCCGGTAGGTACCAAAGCGCCTGATGGAGTTCCGACGTACAATGGTCATGGGTGCCCGGGACATTGATGAGCTGTTGCAGTGCAAGTTGTTGCCTTCTTACCTCCGGGGCAACTGCTTGAGTTGGTTCAAAAGTCTTCCACAGGGCTCACTCAAGAATTTATGGGATTTTGCTACAGTCCTGGTACATCGATATACAGCGATGAAGACCAACTTTGTCAACCTGGCGACGGTCCTGGCTATGCGACAGTTGGAGACAGAATCTACTTGGCAATATTATGTCCGGTATATTGCTGAGTCTATGAAGGTCCAGGATAGGCACTTACACGAGAAGGCCCTGATAGGCAACTTCGTGAACGGGTTGAGAGACGAGATGTTCTACATCGAGTTAATGAAGAACATGCCAGGAACCTTTTACCACCTCCAGTTGACAGTCGAAATGCATTGTACGGTGCATGAAGCTAACCATACCCGGATGAACACGGTTGGTTTCTTTGAGCAGCGGGTGATTACGGCCACATCAACCCAAACAACCACGCTCCGGGCGACTCCTCATCAGGGGGTTCGACAGGAACCGGCTAGACGTCCCCCGGTTCAGGGAGCGGCACATGCGATAAAGGAGGCCAAGAACGGAGGATCAGAAAGAACAAACGCATCGGAGCCCGGGGAGTGTTCCGGGAAGGATAACACAGTAGGGGCCGTGCATGGTGACCCGACTTCTTTTGAAGTGGAGGACATTGAGGTAGGAGCCCGGGGGAAGGTGAGTGTCGGGAAGCATCTCCCGGTGAACGTGAAGGAGGAGCTCCGGAAGTTACTCAAGGAGTATGAGGATGTATTCTCGTGGGGAACGGAAGACTTGACGGGGATACCAGGAGAATTTGCGATACACCGGTTGAATGTCTACCCGGATTTGAAGCCCATAAGGCAAAAGAAAAGAGTCTTGGCAGCAGATCGGGTAGAATTCGTCCGGGCGGAGGTGAAGAGGATGCTAGACGCGGGAATGGTAGAAGAGATCACTTACCCGGAGTGGATTGCCAACCCGGTCCTGGTGAAAAAGCATGACGGATCCTGGAGGATGTGTATCGATTTCACAGACTTGAACAAGTGCTGTCCCAAAGATAGTTACCCGTTTCCATCCATTGATCAACTGGTGGAAGCTATAACGGGCTATCAGCTCCTAGCCTTTTTCGACGCACACCGGGGATACCACCAGATCGTCATGGCCCCGGAGGATCGGCCGAAAACCTCTTTTATCACTGACTTTGGTACTTTTTGTTACAGTAAAATGCCATTCGGTCTTAAAAATGCAGGAGCAACATACCAGCGCATGGTGGATCGGGTGTTCAAGAACCAGCTGGGGAGAATCATGGAGTTCTATGTGGATGATATGGTGATCAAGAGCAGGACACATGACGCTTTCTTAGATGACCTCCGGGAGCTTTTCGTTGTGCTAAGAGAGGTAAACCTGAAGTTGAGCCCAGAGAAGAGCACCATCGGAGTGGCGGCAGGCAAGTTTTTGGGGTATATGGTGTCAAACCGGGGGATTGATGTGAACCCGGAAAAAGTTGAAGCAATCCTGAGTATGCCCTCCCCGAGCAAGGTAAAAGATGTGCAGCGCTTAACCGGGTCCTTGGCGGCGTTGAGCAGATTCCTGTCACGGGGAGCGGAAAAGCAGCTGCCTTTTTTCAACATTTTGAGGTGAGCAAAGAAGTTTGAATGGACTCCCGAGTGCGAGCAAGCGTTCAAGGAATTGAAGGAGCACTTGGGGAAACTCCCGACCTTGTCCAAGCCAGTTCCGGGGGAGGAGTTGTTCTTGTATCTGGCAGCCACGGATCAAGCAATAAGTGCGGCTTTGGTTCGAGGGTCCGGAAGGTCGCAGAGCCCGGTATATTTTGTGAGCAGGGCTCTTCAAGGACCGGAGACGTGTTACTCTTCACTAGAACGTTTGCTGCTGGCACTAGTGCACGCGTCTCGGAGACTTCGTCCATACTTTCAAGGCCACCCCATCACAGTCCTCACAAATCACCCACTTCGGCAAGTCATGATGAAAACAGAAGCTTCTGGCCGGATGATGAAGTGGGCGATCGAGTTGGGAGAGCACGAGATCACTTATCAGGCGAGGAAGTCTATCAAAGGGCAGGCTTTGGCTAATTTCCTACTAGAGATGGCGGACAATACCGTCGAAGACCCGGGGGAAGGTGAGCCGGAGTAGAAGTTGCACGTGGATGGCTCCTCCCATGCCGAGGGAAGCGGGGCCGGGGTCGTGTTGGTCAGTCCCGGTGGCAAGGAGTATCGGTATGCGCTGCAGTTTGAGTTTAAAACCACCAACAATGAAGCCGAATACGAAGCCCTCCTTGCCGGATTATGCCTAGCCTGGGAAACAGGTGCCAAAGTGATACAGGCTTACAGTGACTCAGCCATTGTGGTCCAGCAAGTCAATGGGGAGTATGAGGCAAAAGAAAGAAGTTTGCAGAAATATTTGGAGGCAGTGAAGTTGATGATGCAGGGTTTCCTCCGGGTGACACTAACACAAGTTCCCCGGGAGGAAAACTGTAAGGCGGATGCGTTAAGTAAGTTGGCCTCTTTAGAGCTCAAGCCGAGTCAAGACCGGAATCTGTACATGGAGATGATAACTACCCGGGGATACGAGCAACCCGGCCAAGTTGCGGCAGTACAAGAAACTGAGTCCTGGATCACACCCCTTCTGGAGTACTTGGAGAATGGAACGCTGCCGGATGACAAGGTAAAATCCCGAAAAATCTGGGTCAAAGCACCTCGGTATGCCGTCTTGGACGGGGAGTTAATCCGGAGGGGATATCTTCAACCTTGGCTGAAGTGTGTGGATGGGGAGGAAGCACGCCACCTTTTGAAAGAAGTGCATGAGGGTCCCAACGGAAGTCATCAAGGGGCCCGGACTGTGGCTCGGAAGATTATGTGCACGGGGTACTATTGGCCTACGCTGTTTAAGGATGCCCAAAAAGCAGTCCGCTCCTGTGAACAGTGCCAGAAATTCGCACCCTTGATCCATGTGCCGCAGGGGGAGATGATCGGGATATCTAGAACTTGGCCTTTCATCCGTTGGGATTTGGACCTGGTAGGCCCCTTCCCGACTGCTCCCGGAGGCTTCAAGTATTTGATATGGCGGTTGACTATTTCAGCAAATGGGTAGAAGCTGCTCCCCTGACCAACATTAGGGGAAGTACTTGTGTAAAATTCTGCTGGAAGAACATTATTTGTCGCTACGGAATCCCCCGGTTCATAGTGACAGATAACGGAGCACAGTTTGAGAATGATCCTTTCAAATCCTGGTGCAAAGAGTACGGGATTGAACAGAAGTTGACCTCGGTCTACCACCCACAGGCTAACGGGCAGGTTGAGGTAACCAACAGGACCCTCGTTAACGGGATCAAGACACGGCTCCAAGGAGCAAGAGGAAACTGGGTTGACGAACTCCCGAGTGTTTTATGGGCAAGCAGAACGACGGAGAGCTCCGCCACGGGCGAGTCCCCCTATAGCTTGGTTTACGGGGCGGAGGCGGTCATCCCGGCTAAAGTTGGAGTTCCCAGTCTCAGATCGAAGTTCCCGGACGAGCAGGCAAACCAGAACGACCGGCTGCTGGATCTAGACTTACTGGAAGAGAAGAGAGAAAAAGCAGCCCTGCACGAGGCCCGGGTAAAGGAACGGGTCAAGAAATATCACGACAGGAGGGTGCGGAAGGAACAGTTCAACCCGGGGGAGTGGGTGATGCGCCGGAACGACAAAAGCCAGCAGGTTGCAAGCGGGAAGTTAGCTCCCAACTGGGAGGGGCCTTACAAGGTGATAGCAGCCCACCCCGGTGGAAGCTATGAATTGCAAGACAAGGCTGGGAAGAAGGTCCCGAGGCACTAGAACATCGCAAATTTACGTAGGTACTATGCCTAGCTTATTTTCGGTATTTACCCCTCCGGCAAGGATTATGCCTAGGACGGTAGCATGAGAGCGGCACGGGAACCTCTGGCCAGGATTGAGCCTAGGTTGTCCCGTGGCCCGTATTTGCATTCTATTATTTTGCTTATGAAGATTGTTTTGCGAGTTTATATTTTTCATAAGTATAGTCGATCCGGGGCCGCTTGGACAAGCGCCCGGGGGGCTAGTGCAAGAATAGCGGGAACGCTTGAACAAGCACCCGGAAGACAACCCATACACGCTTGAATAAGCGACCCGGGAAAACAGTTGAAACAAATACTTGAACAAGTGTCGGGGAATAATATAACACACATATCATTAACTTATGATTAATGGTTACAAAATCTACAACTTTAGAACTTGCATAATATAAACTAAACTAACAAAGGGAAGGAGGACCATCCCAGCTAATAGGAGATCCCGGGTCGTCTTGAGTCCCAGGATGACTTGGCTGATTGTTAGCAGCAGGAGGGCTTGGTTGATTGTCAGCAGTAGTATCCCCCGGGACATTAGGCTCCTCAGCCGGATGGGAACCAGACGGACCAGCCCCCGAAGGACCAGTTTCGGCATATGGATCGAAATCGTCGTCTGAGGATGAAACCTCAGGAGATGATGTCCTACGGGGAGCTCCGATAATAACGGGTCCTTGAACACGAGGAGACTTTTTCTTCTTCGTGGCGACAACTTTACTCTTCCCTTTGCCTCTTTCCCGGGCCAAACGCCTTTGTTCTTTAGCAGCGTCTTCGGAAGCGATAAAAGCCCGGATTCTGGCAGCATCTTCGCGGAGTCTAGACACTCTCCGGGCAGATTCATCCAGATCAACCGAAACACGGAATCCGAGATACCTTTCAACGGTGAAATCAAGAGAAATTCGACTTGGAATAAGTACCAAGGACGGGGGGAGATATTGCCCCTCTCTTTGACGCTGCCACCAAGCGGCGGTTTCCTCGAAAGCAGGCCGATATCGAGACTCGGGATCATTCCAGCCCATGCGAAACATACGTACTAACAGCGCCCCGACCTCACGAGGAAAGTTGGTGTAAAGGGGGGGAGAAACTCGACCCAGACGCAACCCGGTCAAATGATAAGTAAGTTGCAGGGTGACCAAATTCTCCCGGAGGATGAGGTTTCGGGCCGCCAGCTCCCGATTCTCCCTTTCCAGCATTAGATTCCTCCTGAGGGGATCGCCCTTTCTCTCCAACCATTTGAGCTTGTCGCAATAAAATGGAAGTTCGGACCATACCAAGTCAAACTCTTCCTTGAGACGGGGCTTAAAGGCGTCGTGTTCGGCTTGCAGCATCGAAATGGTCTTGTCTGCATCCAAAACGGCGTTCACCCGATCTCGAGCCAGGGATTGACACCGGGAAAGGGATCCAAATTGATTTGATATTTCCCTAAGTTTTGTTACTAATGAAGTGACATCCGGGAACTCATCAATATCCGACCCAATCCCGGATTGAAAAAGAAGATAGCGGGTCTGAATGCCGTCTAATTGCCAGCGACTCAATTGTTCTACTCTTCACACCGGGGGCACGACTTTTCATTATCCGAGGCCGCCCCGGATGGAACAGTACCCGGAGGATCATCCCGGGGCTACACGAGTAAAAAGATTTACACTCGAAATTAAAATAAGGCATAAAATTGAATAAGTCATGACAAAATGATAAACCCAGAACAAATGTTATGATTATAAAATAAAAGAGAGAGACTCTTACATCGTTGGAGTCGTCACTCTCATCCCCGGAGCTCTTTTCTCCTCCCTGAATTACAAAAGAGAACGGTTCAGGGAAGGAGCCCGGGGGAGATAAAGGTTCAAAACAGAATTAAGAGATAAAAAACAAAGTAAGAGGACTAAGTATCTAAGTTATACTTCAACATCAGTGTCCTCGTCATCTTCATTCCGGGGAGATTGCTCTTCCTGATGAGCCTTGCCCTTCTCTGGGGACAGATGCTCTTCTTCCTCCTCCTCCGCCTGCACCGGCTGGAACTCCTGCTCCTGGACGGGGGACTTATCATTCTCCTCATCGGAGTTCCCATCCTCTTCTTCCGAGGTCACCGGGGTCTCGATGGCAGCAAGATTGGCCAAGTCGTCCGGTCCGGGATCCGCACTATCCTCAGCAAGTTTGGCAGCATCGCCGGCATAAGCAATGATATCCTGGGGATCGACACTCCGAGCCCCCTCAAAAACTTCGAGCACCCCGGGAACTATTCCGTCGAGGCCTTCTTTCATCAGCCTGTCCGCCGCATAGTTGAAACGATCGTCCGCCTTCGGGCGATACCAGGTCTCCCTAAATGCCGCCCGGTTCTCCCGGGGGATGTACTCCCGGATGGCTGAATAGGCGGCATGAAGAGCGGCTTCGTTGGAGACATCACAAATGGACATCATCTTCTTCTCGAAGGAACGGCTTTTGAAAACCCGGTTGGTGAAAGCCAGGCAAAGAGCCTCTTGTGCAGGGGCCATGCCGCGCTTGCTGTCTTTTTTGACCCGGGACAACTCCTTGTGAGCTTCGGATAGCTCCTTGTAGAGGGAGGCATTTTGCGACCTCAGCTGGTCGACCTCCCGGGACAGATTTTCGGACAAGGAGTTGCACGCCTGGTTGACCAGTTCTCGCAACCCGGGGAACTCTAACAGCTTGGAGGCATTGTCCTACGAAAGTATAAACACTTAGAATGAAAATGACATACAAAGAATTAAAATATTAAGAGTGGGGAGACACACACCTGTGAGCCATCCAGAAAAATGGGCTGGGAAGAGGAGCCGTCCAGATTCTCTTTTACAAGTTGAAGGCCGCTGTCAGCAGTAGAATTCTCTTCCTTCCGGGGAATCCGAGATGAACCTTCGGAGTGAGGCTCGGTTTTCTTCTTCTTGTGGGGGAGACCCCCGGAAGGAGGAATGGCAAACGCCAGCCGATGATTGCCGACCGGAGGGACCCCCGCAGAGCCGATAACATTGGACGCCCCGGGTCCTTTCCCCTCTGATCTCCCCTCCCCAGATTTCCTCTTCTTTGTTTCTTTGACCGCTTTCTCGGTCCCAGCTTTGCTTGTCTTTGGCTTCTCAGAAGCTCCCTTATCCTCCCCATCGCCGGACTTCGACCCTACTGGGGCTATCGCTGGCCGGGGAGATATGGCTAAAACAGGAAAACCAACGAAGTTAGCCAAAAAGAATTCAGAATAAAAAAACACAAGTAATAAGATTAATGAAGATTACCGAGGCTCCGTTTGGCATACAGGCGGCGGCAGGTGAACACCTCGGCAGGATACGCCTCCCGGGGGAATTCGTAACTCCCCGCCCTCTGGTAATCCTTCAAGTTAACAAAGAATTTAGCAATCCGATCATAACTCTCGGATACTTGCCGAAACTGGGCCGGGGGAAGTGCCGCATTCGTTTCAGCAATCCTCTGCTGATTCCACGCCGGGACTGGATACTTCTCCTCATTAAAGGTGAAGTAGCTGTTCATCCAGTCGCTCTTCTTTACAGATTCAAGCCTCCCGGAGCAGATGGCCGTCGTCTTGTTCCGGCGTAGAGCATTAAACACACCCGGGACAGAGGTTGCGGCCAGGTAATAGAAGCTCTGAAATATCTCCACAGTCCCGGTTATCCCGGCCCGGTTGCAAGATAGGAGGAAAGCAATCATTACACTAACGGCGTTCGGATGTACCTGAGCCGGGGAGATGTTGTAGTACTTCAAGAAAGCGGTGTATAGCGGAGGAAGAGGAAAGGTGAGCCCGTGCAGAAAATGATACCGGGGGATGCAAACCTGGGTCTGCATGTCGCCGGAGAATGGCTCAAGTCCCGCGTCATATGACAACGATACATCTTCTTCACCAGCTCCTCAATCGCTTCGCTTACCGGGGTCATCCCGGGATCTTTCGGGTCGACGGGTTCCGGGGCGCCATAAGCCACTTTCGCTTTGGACGTCATCAGTCCTTTTCCGCCTGATGGATGAGGGAGGGGAAGGTCGTCAACGTCCAAGGAATGATCGTCTACCGGGGTAGGAGTCTTGCTACTCATATCAGAAAGGTAGAGGAGAAGAGAGGGTGGTAAACGAGAGCAGAAAAGGATGAAAAGGGAGAAAGTGACAGCGCTCAGTTGATGAAAAATGAAAGTGAAATTTTTGATGAGGTATTTATAGGGAAGGATACAAGGAATTTCTCGAAGTTGGGAAAAGTAAACTCAACATTCGAGAAAAAGCAATAATGAGCATTGATTAGTGCGCGGACGGCAAGGAGGCGCGCATGTTGAAGACACACGCTTGGCGCGTGGTGATACGGCTCTATAGCTGTGACCCGCTGGGTTCCCTTTAGAGACCCAGCCTACCGGGCCAAGCCCCGGAAGCCAGGATCTCGGGGGGCTAGTGGTGATATGGGTCTCAGCCCATACACTGGCCCAGCGGACATGTTGGTAAAGGAGAAGAGAGGGTCAAGCCCACCAGTGGTCCTCCCATGACATCAGCTATCTTGGACGCACCCGGGGTTGAGACAAGAAGAGGACCACTTAGCCTAAGCCCTCTCTGATCCTCACCATTATAAATAGAGGAGTGACCAACAGTAATAGGTATGTTTTATCAGACTTAAATACTCTCTGTATTTCTTCATATTCTCTCTCCTCTGCATAAAGCCCTATCTTCATCATCACGCCGGAGCGTCTACCCTCGGGTGACCCCGGGGGCTTTGTTTTGCAGGACCTAGGTGAGAGATTGGCCGCGGGTTATGATTCCAGCTCTTCCCAGATTACTTGTACCGGAGCTGGTATCCCGGAGCTTACTGGTAGCATCAATATAAAAAAGAAATCAATTTATAACAAAATAGAAATCTATTCATCGAAGAAGATGATTACACTTAATATAGTATCTCTTTCATATAAATTCAAACTCTTTACAATCTCTACCAAACAAAAACAAAATATTTAAACTATGTATCATTTCCTTCATATAAAAAAAGATTCAATTTATAACAAAATCAAAATCTAATCATCGGAGAACTCCAATCGCTAGGATTCTATCACAGCTCTAGCTTTGTTGCAATCTTCAAAGGTCTTTCGAATATCTCTAAGGGTGGTGCTATACAAAACCACCCCGTTTTGGCCTCTCTGTGGGCATACGGCCTCCTCAAATTAATGCGAAATAGACTCCGAATCAAGCGAAATCAGAGTTCCTGAGACCATGTTCTTGATCTGCTCCTTCTCGGCCGAAGGGTACACGCGGGACTTGGGGCTTTTCTGAACTTTCGATTTGGGCGAATCCTCCCCCTCATTCAATCGGCGGCAGCGACAACAGTTCCTGGTGGTTCTTCTCAAGGTTAAGGACTCCATAAGTGCTGGAGGTGAGGGAGACGATGTGATTGGGGAAATCTTCAAGGAAACGCAGCCCATATCTCTGGAAGGAGGAATCGTCTCCGATTCCATTGAAGGCATCGAGAAGACCTCAAACGCGATCAAAGCATTTGAAGATGCCGAGAGAAATCGAAGGAGAGCCATGGAATTAGGTCTGGAAAGGGAAAGATTTAAGGAGACAAAAGAAGAAGAAAACTGATATAATTAATTCCTTCATGAATCATGAAACAGAAATAGAATGAATGATGAAACGGATCTGAATTGAAGGAGGTGAAGAGAAAGATGAATGCTTTATTTCCATTAATGAGAAAAGGGAGAGGAAGATAGAGAAAAGGGAGAGTCCAGCCCAACTCTTGAGCCCAGCTGAAGTGTAATTACCTGGTTAATCCAAAAATTAATTCAAAATTCTAAGAAAATTCTAAATCATTCTCTTTTAAAGTATAGTATAGATACTATACTACATAGATAATGACTATTTAAATAGATGTTTAATATGGTGAATTAAGCCACTTTTAATTCTTTCAACCATTTCTTCTTTATAAATAAATGTTTTTTAAAAACTAATGCATGATCATTAAGTGGAAGTTAAAGGTAGGATTATTAGTCTAACTAAAAGTAAATAATAATATTTGTAAAAGGGAAATAAGATGCTGATGTGTCAATTGCTCATTAATCCTAAAAATAATTCAAAATTCTTTGAAAATTCTAATTCATCCTCTTTTAAAGTATAGTATAGATATAGATGTTTAATATAACCATTTATTCTTTATAAAAAAATGTTTTTTTAAATCAATGCATGATCATTAAGTGGAAGTTAAAGGTAGAATTATTAGTCTAACTAAAAGTAAATAATAATATTTGTAAAAGGAAAAATAAGATGCTGATGTGTAAATTCCTCATTAATCCTAAAAATAATTCAAAATTTTTAAAAAATTCTAATTCATCCTCTTTTATTAAAATATAGTAAGTATAGATTTTACAAAAGTTGTACTTATGGTGCTGGTGGTTACATATGGTTTTAAAAAAACAGTCAAAACGACAAAGTTTTGACTTCAGTAATTTTATATATTTATTCTTTTACAAGTTTAAAGTCATGATCTTCATTTGCAACCTATATGAATACTTTTTAATTTAGTCGAGTTTAATTCAATTCAATATATTTGGTTCAGTTATAATGAAATATGGTCTGATGATATTTAGTTTGATTTTGTTACAATATTATTGCTTTCAACGCATTCATTCAGTGTAATTCAGTTTAATTTGGCAAAAATAAGTTGCAAAGAATAGTATAACTAAATGAACGCATTGACAACCATACAAGTATAACTGAATTAAACTAAATTCTATCAAATCATATGCGATTTACCAAATACAATCATTGCAAAAAAATAATAAAATCTCTTCCAACAAAAATTGGCACAACCACAAGCATCTTATAATATGGAGATTCACAATCATTATATTCCACCACCCAAAAAATATTAAATCTTGAATGTGTTGTAATCGCATAATTTGAACAAAATATATTAATTAAGGCTATTTAATGCATCAATCGCCGATCGTAAAAGTTATGCACCAACCAAACCAAATCTAAATATGGGATGCGTGTTTGCACGCTTGTAAAAACACGTGCAAACACACGCTTATAGAAACACGTACAAACATTAATAAAAAATACAGAAAACGCTAAATCCACCTCACTTACGTATTAATTTGTTTCTCAATCTACACATTTCTTATACAAGTTTAAGAATCCATCTCCCAATTTCCCCCTTAGCTTTCATTTTTTATTTTTTTATTACTTTGTCATAGGAGTATACAAAGAGCAGCTAATTCTTTAATTTGCCTCAATAAGAGTATATAAGACAATAAGGATCTAAAATATTCTTACCAATATAATGTTTGGTGAAATGTGAAATTGAAGGCAAAGAGGAATCGTTCGATGTAGAATCTCTAGTGAGGAGAATCGACACAATAAAATAAACGCAATAAAATTATAAAAAATGGAATAAATCATAAACTTTTCAATCTGTGATTTTATTGAAATAAATCTTCAGCGATCTAAGTAAAAATTAATTGATTCTCTATCAGCACGTACTTCTCCAGCAATCTACAAAAAATTCTTATTCATCTTGCCGCTTCATATTAGGCATTTGGGTCGTCCAGATTAGGCATTTTCAAGTAGTGAATCCTCCCATCGGCAGAATTGAACTTCGCATAGCGATCTCTAAATTGCTTGTGGGAGTAGACATGGGAATAGATAATTTATTTAACATATCTCTTTTGATACATTAATTTGTAACAATATTGTTTCAGATTTTTCCCTACGAGGTTTTTTATGGGTTTGGTGAACCTAATAAATTTCACCCCAATTCGTGTGGTTCAAACAAAAAAAAAAGCCATTTGGGTCGTCGTACATTATTGCATGAATTAAGCTACCATATCCTACGTGAAAATCCTAATTTTAGACGAGAAATTTTAATTCAGGTTCATGATTGAATTTATTTTTACGAGGTGCGTGTTTGCACGTTTGTAAAAGCAATTGCAAATTAACACGTTAATATTTTTCTATTGATTGTCATTGCGGGGTGCGTGTTTGCACGCTTGTAAAAGCGAATGTTTTACTTTTTTAATCCAGTTTATCTGATGAAAAATGATTTTATCAAATTAGTTTAGGCTGTTTACTTAATTACAGTAAAAATATTTCTTCCAGTTCAGTTCAATCAATTAAGCTCAATTCAATTTTCCCAAATAAATATAGGTAGAACACATGGCATACGTTTCACGTTAAACGAATAAGGTACCTTAGTTTATTGTCCATATCTGTTGAACCAGACATAACTGCACAATAATCTTGATTTTCTAGTAAATTCTAAAAAAATTGGAAAAAAAATATTTTTATGGAAAATATCAAATTTAATATTAAATAAAATTTCTTGAAGAAACTGATATCATCATGATACATTTTGTCTAATTTGTAAATTTGTAAATAAAAATTTATTTAATTTTCTATTGCAAAAGTGGGTATACAGCTATTGCAATAGATAATAGGCTATGGCTGCATCCTCCATGGTCATGAATGTGCCCAAATGAGCACTTGCTTGTCCTAGCAGACCATGCGCCACACGACAATAATTAAATCTGGTATGGATTGTACAACAATTTCAATCTATTCTTACTCTATCCTAGTTTATTGATCTAGCACGCCGAGTCAAAAGTTATATTCAACTTATTTATATATTACAATATCTAAATAAAAATTTGGAATATTTTTGTTAAGCTAACAATTAATTTAATTAGATTTTCTGCCCTTTACATGCACAATCTAGCTGCACAATTGTATGTTAATAAACTTGATTTAGCTGCAAATTTACCTGCGTTAATTGACTTAAGTTTGCTACAAAATGGTATGCTCTAAGTAACTTAATTTTTATGCACTATAGGTGCACATTAATCAGTATACTAGTTAATTAATTAAATTTACCAGCACATTAGTAGATGTTTTTATAACTGAACTGAAAAATAATCAGGTAAGCGGTAAAAAGCAAACCTGGTGTAGATTCCAATAGGCTCTAGCTAGGGAGATGTAGCTGACACGCTCGACGTCTCCTGGAAGAAGAAACCAGACAACGGCTCTCTATTCTCCTTGACCTGTTTCTTAATGAACTCATGGTCTGATATGAGCTTTAGCCAGTTCCTGCAGATAAACTTGAACCGATGCAGTTTCCGAGCTGGCAAATTAACCAGCACTGAGCTCATGAGTTCATCATATAGGTATGGTAGAATTCTCATCTCCTTAGACCCTGGTGAAATATAGCATCAAGTAACATTAGTCCAAATTTGTATTACCAGGCAATAGCCGGGGAGACAAGGCTGGGGAGAGCCGACGAGGGAGACTCTCACTGGAACAAGGTAGGGCGTGGAATGTGGATGAAAATGGATCGGACATTAATTTTACATATAATGTCCATGTGTCGGATAGACACGACACACAATTCATATTTGAGTAACATAGATGCCTACTTTGAACTAAAAAGAGATCGGAAAGCACCAAATTATTATTGCGGGGTGCGTGTATGCACGCTCGTAAAAGCAAGTGCAAACACATTAATGTTTTTCTACTGATTATCATTGCGGGGTTCGTGTTTGCACGTTTGTAAATGCAAGTACAAATTAACAAGTTAATATTTTCCTACTGATTGTCATTGCACGTGCGTGTTTGCACGCTCGTAAAAACAAGTGCAAATACCAAGAGAATGTTTTACTTTTTTAATTCAGTTCATCAGATGGAAAATCACTTTATGACATTAGTTTAGGTTTTTTACATGATTACATTAAAAAAATTATTTTAGTTCAGTTAAAATAATTAAGTTCAATTCTTCCCAAATAAATATAGGTAGAACGCTACATGGCATGCATTTCACATCAAACGAATAAAGTACCTTAGTTTATTGTCCATATCTGTAAAACCAGACAAAACTGCACAATAATTTTGATTTTCTAGGAAATTCTAAAAATTTGATAAAATTTATTTTTTAAGGAAAAAATTAAATTTAATATTAATATAATTTCTTGTAGAAACTGATATCATTATGATACATTTTGTCTAATTTGTAAATTTGTAAATAAAAATTTATTTATTTTTCTATTGCCAAAGTGGGTTTAGTGTTACTATTTGTAACACAAATTCCAATACAATTACTTCTAATCAAGTAATACGTTATTTTTATTACATTCACTACAATAATCAAATCTGGTACACGGATCGTACAACTATTCTAATTTATTTTTACTATATCCTAGTCTATTGATGTAGCATGCTAGAGTTAAAGGTTATATTCAACTTATTTATATATTAATATCTAAATAAAATTTGGATTATTTTGTTAAGCTATAATAATTAATTTACTTGATTTTCTGCCCCTTTTTTTAAAAAATAAAAATCTTATTTCAACCCTCTGGAAAACGTCCAGAATCGCTTAACAAAGCAAAGCAGGCATATAATCCCAAACTATTCTAGAAATAACACCAATTTTTGCATGAGAAACTAGTTGGTGAGCCATACTGTTCTTTAATCTAGGTATCTAGCAAGGAAATTTCATTCCAAAAATTTCCAACTTCCGTCTTAGCCTACCTGTCATTCCGCACATGCCAATGGAATACTTAAAGATTTAGCTCTTAGGTTCGAGATGTGGTTGGGAGAAAGTCTTTAATAAACCGCTAGGCAAAATGTTTTGCTCTCTGAGGAACCTTGAACTTCCAAAATCTGGTCCAGAACCGTTTCTCTGTATCTCAATCATTGTGCTGTCCAGGGGCGGAGCTTGGAATTTAGTATGTGGGGGGCCGGAACTGAATTAGCTATTAAAATAATGTAAAATACGGCAATTCATTGAAATATGAAAAAATTGAATTAATACAATAAAGATAAACATTCCTAGATAAATTTAAAAGTTTATGATTTTAACATCATATACATAAATCACTATTGAAGTCGCACATTCCTCTCTGAGAATTAAGTAACTTTTGTTGATCTTCTTGTTTCTAAATTGAAGTTTTTTGTGTTTGAAAATATAGGTTATAACATCTATTTATACTTTTTAGTTGATAAAATCCAACTCATAATCGGATTAATAATTTGATAAAATTAAAACTCGATTCACATTCTAATATAATATTACATTATTAAATATATGCAACTAACTTATTTGTTTAAAAATAAAGTAAAATTTAATAAATAAATGTATCTATTCCTATACGGATTCATACACTCATTACTTTTTTTTCTCAAAGAAAATATTGCTTATATAGTAATCAATTAGGATTTGAAAAAATAGTTACAAATTAATTATAGGGAAAATTCCTAGAAAGGGCATAATAAGAGTTGAAATTCCTAATTAGGGCGTAAAACTTTTATAATTCCTAATAAAAGCATTTGATTTATTATTTGACAACTTTACCCTCAATTTTCTTTTTTTCTTTAACTTAAAATGTGGAGGTCTAGAAACCGCGATTGTAGAGGATCTTGATGGCGAAGGGGTGGCTGGAACCGGAGTTGCTAGTTGCCCAGCCGGCAAACCCCTATGCCTCCTCCTCTTAAATATAAAATCTAAGAGTTTGTTGGATTTGGCGTAATTTGAACAAAATATATTAATTAAGGCTATTTAATGCATCTACACACGAGTCATTTCAACCGCCGATCGTGAGAGTTATGCACCAACCAAATCAAATCAAAATACGGGGTGCGTATTTGCACGCTTGTAAAAACACGTGCAGACGCACACTTGTAAAAACACGTGCAAACATCAATAGAAAAATAAAGAGAACACTAAATCCACTCACTTATGAAGCACCTCCATAAATTTGGAAAGAGTAACTCTAAAGTGTGGGTTTTTAACTGAGAAAATGTAGTGCTCAAAGGCAAAATCTTTTGAGGGTTTGGCATTGTGACTTTTTTCGGAAGCATTTTTCGGTTAGTTATTTGACATGATGACTTGTGACATATTACCTACTTAAAAAATGATCAGAAAAACATTAAACATGGAAATGTCTTATAAAAGGCTTGACAAGAGTGCTCGTAATGCTTGTCACGTGATAGAACTAGTCCATCTACTAACAAGAGTGTATAAATTAGTGCAATGGATCATAGGCTATGGCCGCATCTTCCATGGTCATGAATGTGCCCAAATGAGCACTTGCTTGTTTATATGGATCATAAATCCTAACAGACCATGTGCCACACGACAATAATCAAATCAGGTACACGGATCGTACAACTATTACAATTTTTTTTACTCTATTTTAGTCTATTGATCTAGCACATCAAGTTAAAGGTTATATTTAACTTATTTATATATTATAATATCTAAATAATTATTTGGAATATTTTTGTTAAGCTAAAAATTAATTTACTTAGATTTTCTGCCCTTTAGCTGCACAATTTATATAGCTGCACAATTGTATGTTAATAATCTTGTATTAGCTGCAAATTTATCTGCGTTAATTGACTTAAGTTTGCTGCAAAATGGTATGCTCTAAGTAATTTAAATTTTCTGCACTATAGCTGCACATTAATCAGTATACTTGTTAATTAATTATCATAACTTAAATTTTCTGCACTATAGCTGCACATTAGTAAGCGGGTGCGTTACTAATTATTAATTATATTGAGTATAAAAAATAATGAAACAAGTGTTATATATTTTAGTGGAAATCTATATTCCCTTTCGTACGTAATATATTGACGAAATCCTGATAGTAAAAGGAGTCTCTCTACCTCAATCTATAAATTGGGAGCTTCCAACCGATCGACATAAATTCCACCTTAATTAATTTTCAGGTTAATTATGTAGTTAGGGTTTCTGAAAACTCGAATAATGTCTTCCGGTCGGGATATCGTCTGTGGGATGGATCGAATTAGCGAATTACCAGAAGAAATTATAACAGAAATTCTTAACTTTCTTCCAACGAAAGTTGCTGCAGCGACAAGGATTTTGTCCAAAAGTTGGACTCATCGCTGGAAACAAGTTACCGCCTTTGATGTTGAGGTACTCTCTTCGGATAATCGAAGTGATTTTAAGAGGCTTGAATTCGTTGACATGGCTTTGGCTAACGTTAACTTGGAATCCATCTGCAAATTCCAGCTCTGTTGGAAAGGCTGGCTATGATCGTGTTTTTAAGCAATCATGGGTGAGCGCTGCCGTTTCTGCAACCAATATTAAGGTTCTTAATTTGGCTACGAATGCGAAACATCGGACCGATCTACCAGCAGAAATTTTCACTTGCAAAATCCTAGAAGTTATGAAATCCGATGGTTCTTTCTATATTCATAACCTTCCTAATGCAGGTTTTCTTCCCAGATTAGCTGAGTTAGAGTTGATAGATTGAGCTAGATATAAATCCTATGAGAAAATATCCGAGCTGATATCTAGTTGTCCAGTACTTGAATGAGTTGAATCTCTCACGATTAAAAAGATGTACAAATTTTATGAAGATGATGATGAGCACGAATTTACTGTTTCTTCCCTTTCACTGAAACACCTGCATATATTTTTTGATCGTCTTCCTATGCTGAGATTATCCGAAAATATCATGACGGTTATATCTGAAGCTAGCAATGAATTGCAATGAATTGCCTGCAATTTTTGACAAGTTAACCAAGCTAGGTCTACATTATAGACACAGATCTCGGTCGAATGGTCTGTTACAGTTGATGGATCGATGTGTCAATTTATGAGTTCTCGATGTTTTCTGTGACACGAAGAAGCCCGGTCCCCCCTTCCTATGCCTCTGGTGCTGTCGCTGAGTACTCTGAGACTTATTCTCTCCTAGCATATGATACGCCGATCTTACCGTAAACTTTTCAGTGGTTGTATATATGGTGCCAGTGCCAATGATCCAAGCCCTCACGATTTGCCGGTTTAATCTTGAGATTATGATCCAAATCATCTCTATGAAAGAACCGGTGCAACAAGTTCATATTCCACCATCCGTTAGTCTCTGATCAATTATATCGGCCACGAAGTGTATATGGCTTGGAATAACATCAGGATTTTGAATTCTAAAATTTTCTCCTCCTGGCAGTCAGGGGTCATAGCATATTCTCCTATTCAAATCAGAGCGGATTTGCTTCCTGGCTCCCTGCCAAAGATCGCGAAGGCTTGTCCCGAAGAGGAATGAGAAAAGTTGTGGAGTCAAATACAGTGGGATCATTATCATCCTCGGAGAAGCCATTAGCATCGAGAATAGTTCTTTGAGTGAGATTGAATCTTTGACTGAGATCATGAACGTTGTCATTCCCTGTAATTGGGTACGTCAGCAGATACTTTACTCCCTCGTCGGCCTGTTTTCTTGTCGGACAAGCACATCGGAGCGGCATTCGCAGATTAAATCGTGCTTGTAATAAGAATCGATCGTACGGATTTTGCTGCATCAATATTGCATCACAAGTTGAGAGGCCTTGAGAAGTGTTGTACGCTATTCATGAGTAGTAGGTTTCGATTTCTGTCTGAATAATGTACGAGCTGTTGGCCTGGTAGTACTCGTTGTCACCTGAGCACGAGCAGGGTCACCGGAACGACGACGTCTGAGCCCGCCGGAAATGCCTGATCGGGGTCGGAACGTTGTTGATCCGGGAAAGCTCCGGCAGGGATGCTGACGTCAGGTTCGCGATGGCCCTGGCCGTGCTGTAGCTCGCCTGAGACTTAAAATTCAGGTAGGCCTGGCAGGATCTTTTCAGGCCATTGCAGGCGTATAAAAATGCCCGAGATGGACCTGTTTCATCGGAGCCATTACAAGCGAAAATGGATCTCCCTGAATATTGCTGCTGAGCAGTCGAAATCGAAGCGAAATGAACCGAAATGATGACAAAAGTGATGAACTTCGGATGCATTTTTCTGGGAAAATGAGGTTTAGCAGATGAAAACAACAGATTAAGAAGGGACTGATTGATGCAACTATGTAATATACGGTCAAAATTCGATGAATTTGGTGATCAAATGGGGTTTACTAGGTGACAAAACGCAAAAGTGTGATCATTTGACTATTACTATGCTTACTCGATCGTCTGAGAATGACTTCTGAACAAAAACATTGTTAGTTTAGGTTAAAAGGTTGAAGGTTTGCATTGAAACGGTTGGCTTTACTTGGTCTTGAATTTACACCGGAAGTTTAAATAAGGAAATAACGACGGATGGATTAGAAGACGAAAAAGGAAAGATTTTAAAATCAGAGAGGCTGCTGGCTTTCGACAGAGACTTTTTGTTACAATATTATTACTTTCAATACATTCATTGTATTTCAGTTTAATTTGGCATAAATAAGTTGTAGAGAATAGTATAATTAAATGAACGCACTGACAACAATAATAGTATAGTTAAACTAAATTAAATTTCATCAAATCATATTTTCTTAGTGCTTTAGAAAGTTGAACTTTCAAAGAGAATCGCTAGTTTCAAAAATAATCTCAGATAAACAGACACTTTGTCAAGATCACTTATGTTAATCAAGTTTTAATTCAAAGTCCTCTCGTGTACTCTATTTAGGAGATGCTATCTCAATTTATCTAAATGCAGAGGGTTGTATGTTTTATTCCAAATCATATGTATTTTGTTGATATATTTTAAAATAATTTTGGCTACGACTGTTTTCAATATATATTTCAAAATAAAAAATTGTACATTTTAGAATTATTGAAAGGAGGGGAAAGTTTTGGTAAACTAATTATTAGTTAGCAGGTACGTACTTAATTAGATGAATATAAATAAATATCCACGCTGGAAAAAAAATAACGCAAAGAGCTGATCATGTGCTACGATACATTATTATCATTTCCCTTTTGATTATGCCCTTCTGTATTAATTATAACTTTTTTTTATATACATATTTGTATTTTTTTTTATAATTTGAAACCACAGGTGGTGTGAAATTGATTTGGCTCACCACACCACAAAAAAATAATGTTGTCACTAAAGACTAAGTGGAAAATGATAATAGAGTGAATAGCCTTAATCTCCACCTATGTCTACTTTTGCAAGCATGTTAGGTATCGCTATGCGAAAAGTGAATCTGCCGACAAAAGGACGCATTACTCGCGAGCATTTTAGGGATCACTAAGCGAAACCCAACTATGCCGACGAGTACGTGGTAAGAAAGGCTATCTAGGGCTTAACAAGTTCCTCTCTAACATCATGTGTATGATATATATGATGACTCCTTGTTGGTTCCAGCTCCAGCTCTAGCTGTATTGTCCCAATGTTTCACCCTCAACTTTCTGTCTCCACCTCACCTTCATGCCTTCACATCTTGTAGCTTTCTTTCCTGCAATCAGAAGAGTGAAACATTATCTGATATAATTAAGGTCTAACTCTCAAGTAGGGAGTTTCCCTACAGTCAAGAGCCACAAGACCTTGTATCTGTCTAGGCAAGTTCTGATGTGAGAAAATATGTGTGGTTTGTGGTGAGGTAGCTAATTTTGACAAAGAGTCGGCCAATGAATTTGTCTATCTAAAGATATGGGAAAAAGTTAAAGATAGCTTACTTTGTAGAGACATATTTGTGAATGTAATAAATAGCGATTTACCAAATACAATCATTGCAAAATAAAAATCTCTTCCAACAAAAAAGTTAGCGCAACCACAAGCATCTTGTAAATAAAAAAGTTGCCACATATAATGTGGAGATTTACAACCATTATATTTCAAAAACTTTCAAAAGCTTCATTCAGTTGTTATGAATGAAATGTCTGAAATTAAGATACCAAGTATTGATCACATCACAGTCAAAGATATCGAGGTGAAAGAAATATTATGCATAGGGTAAATATGCTGAAATCTGGCCCTTTCACAAAATCAGAAAGACATGATTTCTAAACATAGTTGGTGGTCAAACATACTGAGAAAAAGAGTTTTTACCTTTATGGTGGTTGATTTATTTCAACCACATCTACATGATTCTACTCATCTCTTCCATCTATAAAATGCAATTTTCTTCTTGCAGGTTTCACTCATCAAGCAGCACTTCAACTACAGTGTATAATCTCTCTCCCATCCCCTCTCTTTCTCCTCCCAAAACAGAAGTTTTTCTCTGATGCACATGTCTCTGTATAACATCATCTAATTCAGTGTTTACATGTCTCTGTATAGTATCATCTAATTCAGTGTTTTTTTTGCAGGAAACATGATTGGCAAGGAGAAGATGGATGAATCAAACCAAAGGCTGAAGCAAATCATGTCTCACTTGGAGACTATGGCAACCTTGAATCCAAATTCAGAGGATTACAAAAATTTGAAGACTGTCGTAGAAGAGATTGAAGCATTGATCAATGGAGAAACATGGCTGGCTGTGAATGACAAGGAAGAGCTTGATAAAGCCATAGAGATGTGGGAGAGGGTTGGAGAGTCCATCATCATTCTGCCTACCCACATGTATGAAGAACTGTATGAAATGTTACCAATGATGATATTGTGGTTGGAACTCCAGATTCCCCAATGGGAATAGGATTGGAATTGGTAGAGGAGAAGGAATAAGATGAGAAAGAAAAGGAGGAGAAGAAGAGGAGGGAAGAGGAGGAGAAGAGGAGGGAGGAAGAGGAGAGGAAAAAGTGGCTGGAATATCACAACTCTCAAGCTGCTGCTAAAGAAGAAGAGGATGAGGATTATGATAAAAAAGAAGAAATAAAGGAGAGCAATGATGATATGAGCAAATCGAGTGATGACAAAGCAGAGGAGGAGATCAAAAACGAGGAATCTGGCAACGAGAACGAGGAATCTGGCGAGGAGTCAGGCAACGAGTTCGACAAGTCAAGCAACGATGAATCAGGCGAGGAGTCAGGCAACGAGTACGACGAGTTAAGAAACGATGAATCAGGCGAAGAATCGGCAACGAGACTGACGAGTCAAGCTACTATGAATCAGGCACAGAGAGCGACGAATCAGGCACATGGAGCGATGATGAGTAATTATTGCTTAAATTTATGGACTCTCTGTTTTCTAGGGAGTTTGAGTAATGAGAGATTTCCTTTCCTGTTAGGACTCTCTATCTTCTAGTATTTCGTTTGATTTCCCAGTATTCCATTTGATTTCCTTATCTATATTATATATCTATTTTTAGTAAGTGTCTAAACAAATTCTCCTTGTTTTGTTTCTTCAAAAGATGAATGTCTCAAAGCACTAGAAAACTAAGTGGCATTCTAGTACAAGTATAGTGTTCTTCATCAAAGATTGCAGATTGAATAAGCATATTGAATAGGTCATAATCTTATCATATCATACAGATTTAAGGTAAATATGCACAAGAAACATAACTTCAGAGCCAGGATCAAACAAAAAGATAGTAGCAGAATTGAAGATCATAGGATACTACCAGAACATAACCTTCATATATAAAGGACATGGAACAAAAAATTCAATACACCAAGCAAGATGCAGAGCATTGTGCATCCATACAAAAACAGAATTCAAATCACAATCTATAATTTATTACATCAAAATATATTTCGCCACCCAAAAAATATAAAATCTAAGAGTTTGTTGGATTTGGCGTAATTTGAACAAAATATATTAATTAAGGCTATTTAATGCATCTACACACGAGTCATTTCAACCGCCGATCGTGAGAGTTATGCACCAACCAAACCAAACCTGAATACGGGGTGCGTGTTTGCACGCTTGTAAAAACACGTGCAAACGCACGCTTGTAAAAACACGTGCAAACATCAATAGAAAAATAAAGAGAACACTAAATCCACCTCACTTATGAAGCACCTCCAAAAATTTGGAAAGAGTAACTCTAAAGTGTGGCTTTTTAACTGAGAAAATGTAGTGCTCAAAGGCAAAATTTTTGAGGGTTTGGCATTGTGACTTTTTCCGGAAGCAGTTTTGGGTTACTTATTTGACATGATGACTTGTGACATATTACCTACTTAAAAAATGATCAGAAAAACATTAAACATGGAAATGTCTTATAAAAGGCTTGACAAGAGTGCTCGTATTGCTTGTCACGTGATAGAACTAGTCCATCTACTAACAAGAATGTATAAATTAGTGCAATAGATCATAGGCTATGGCCGCATCTTCCATGGTCATGAATGTGCCCAAATGAACACTTGCTTGTTTATATGGATCATAAATCCTAACAGACCATGCGCCACACGACAATAATCAAATCAGGTACACGGATCGTACAACTATTCCAATCTTTTTTTACTCTATTTTAGTCTATTGATCCAGCACATCAAGTTAAAGGTTATATTTAACTTATTTATATATTATAATATCTAAATAATTATTTGGAATATTTTTGTTAAGCTAAAAATTAATTTACTTAGATTTTCTGCCCTTTAGCTGCACAATTTATATAGCTGCACAACTGTATGTTAAGAAACTTGCTTTAGCTGCAAATTTATCTGTGTTAATTGACTTAAGTTTGCTGCAAAATGGTATGCTCTAAGTAATTTAAATTTTCTGCACTATAGCTGCACATTAATCAATATACTTGTTAATTAATTATCATAACTTAAATTTTCTGCACTATAGCTGCACATTAGTAAGCGAGTGCGTTGCTAATTACTAATTATATTGAGTGTAAAAAATAATGAAACAAGTGTTATATATTTTGGTGGAAAACTATATTCCCTTTCGTACGTAATATATCGACAAAATCCTGATAGTAAAAGGAGTCTCTCTACCTCAATCTATAAACTGGGAGCTTCCAACCGATTGACGTAAATTCCACCTTAATTAATTTTCAGGTTAATTATGTAGTTAGGGTTTCTGAAAACTCAAATAACGTCTCCCGGTCGGGATATCGTCTGTGGGGTGGATCGAATTAGCGAATTACCAGAAGAAATTATAACAGAAATTCTTAACTTTCTTCCAACGAAAGTTGCCGCAGCAACAAGGATATTGTCCAAAAGTTGGACTCATTGCTGGAAACAAGTCACCGCCTTTGATGTTGAGGTACTCTCTTCGGATAATCGAAGTGATTTTAAGAGGCTTGAATTCGTTGACATGGCTTTGGCTAACGTTAACTTGGAATCCATGTGCAAATTTCATGTCTGGTGGAAGGCTGGCTATGATCGTGTTTTTAAGCAATCATGGGTGAGCGATGCTGTTTCTGCAACCAATATTAAGGTTCTTGATTTGGCTACGAATGCGAAACATCGGACCGATCTACCAGCAGAAATTTTCACTTGCAAAACCCTAGAAGTTATGAAATTCGACGGCTCTTTCTATATTCATAACCATCCTAATGCAGGTTGTCTTCCCAGATTAGCTGAGTTGGAGCTGATAGATTGGGCTAGATATAAATCCTATGAGAAAATATCTGAGCTGATATGTAGTTGTCCAGTACTTGAATCTCTCACGATTAAAAAGATGTACAAATTTTATGAAGATGATGATGAGCACGAATTTACTGGTTCTAGCTTCCCTTCCACTGAAACACCTGCATTTATTTTTTGATCGTCTGGCTATGCTGAGATTATCCGAAAATATCATGACGGCTATATCTGAAGCTAGCAATGAACTGCAATGAATTGCCTGCAAGTTTTGGTAAGTTAACCAAGCTAGGTCTGCATTATAGACACAGATCTCGGTCGAATGGTCTGTTACAGTTGATGGATCGATGTGTCAATTTACGAGTTCTCGATGTTTTCTGTGACACGAAGAAGACGGAATATCCATGGTCTCCCGTTGTATTTCCAAGATGCTTATGGTCGAGCCTCCGGACACTGAAGGTAACATTCAAACCATGCATCTTGTTTGAACTGGACCTGCAGGAAAGAGTTCACATAAGGTTTGAATTTAATGGGCTATGCTGGAAAGAGTTCAAACGGAGGAAACAAATGGAGGAAATAGTCAAAAAATGTATCAATGATGGTGATGAATAAAACGTCACCAATTTGTGAGGTTTTTTGTAGGACTGTGCATTAGGTGCTCGATTGTTTTTTTCGTAGAACAAACGATTTCTCATATATTTATTAAGACAATTTTTGTGTTTGTAATCTTTATTGGCGTACAGAGACAAACACGGTAAAATAGAAATAATGACAAAAACACCTATACAAACTATATAGAGTCATATTTACATTCAAAAGAAATTTTTGTTAAAATATATAATTAATATATATATAGAGTCTATAAAACAAACACACAAACTAATTTTATATAAATGTGAAATAAAGAGAGGTTCGATCATGAGCTTATTTTAGAATCTCTTACCCAAAAGGATCCCCTTTTATATATATATATTGACTTCATTAAATTTTAAGGAGATTAGAATAATAAAATTTCAAATTATAACCAAATAGTAAAGGAATATAAATACTAAATCGACAATTGTTATATGTCAGTATATGCTGAATATTTACCTCGCTAATGGTGATCAGTTATTCTAGGAATATCAACCTCTACCTATTCTAAGAAATCTGTGAATATTTACCAACTCTCTTAACGTGAATGCCAAAGAATTTGCATGTGGAATTTTAAAAAAAACATAGTCAATCTAAACCTAGAAACTAAAAATAACTTGAAACTCACACCAATGTGGCATGCTGCAGATGGCCGGTGACGATAAGCCGGAATGTAAGCCGGTGACCATAAGCCGGAATATAAGCCGATGACCATAAGCCGGAATAAAAATAACCTGATGCTGATGGCCGGTCACCATAAGCCGGAATGTAAAAAGCTGAGGATCACGGAAGGAACTGTTAGAGTTCTTTATTTAATTCCTAACTGTATTTCACACATTGTTTTGGGAGCTTTGAGTACTTAGAACTGCACATAAAGACATGCTTACAATCGATAATCTAACCAAATTGATGACAAAAATATAGATATGGTCGATATATATAAGTATTTGGGGTGTATTATTGATGAGTCTTACCTCCTCAACATGGTTAACTGTAAATAATTTCCTATTTTCGTGCATTCTTGATGAAACCCTCCGATCAATCTCTAGCTACCAACCTGTACGATAACAATTGACAAGGAAAATTTACATGCTGAAATAGAACAAAAAATGAGGAATATATATAATGTATCTAGAAACAATAAGTGCAAGAGGAAATTGATAGGATAAACTGACAAGGGACTAATGGCGTGAATAAAACTATAGGGATTAGATCCATCAAATAAACGGAATATGAAAGGATTAATATTATAAGAAGAAAATTTAGTAGGGATTAAACGAATTGAGTTAACTGAAGAAGAAGAGGAATAGGAGGAGGTGGATCAAATGCAATCATTATTATAGAAGATGGAATATGAAGAGATGTAAGAATTTCGCAACTTGATAAATGAAAAGAGTCAATAATAAAAAATAACTAGGTTGGTTAATTAAATAGGTGAGCCAGAAAGCTGATGTGTACATGAGCTGGCTGTTGAGATACCACATGTCAACTGTTGGAGTAAGAAATTTGAGAATGAATTGCCTTTTTATATATGATAGATACTATTCATATTGCTAGTCACATTATACACGTATCTAAATTAATGATCCAGTTAAAAGGTTCATTGTCTTTTGGAAATTTTTTGGAAATTGTTATATTATATCATCATTTACAATGTTCAAGTATTAGTCATTTATATTTATCATCATTTTTACCTTCAGAGATCACAACTCACAAAATATAAAATAATTTATTTATTTTAATAATTTTATCTTAAACTCTTTTTTTCTTTTACTACTTATCTTCAACGCAATATAATAAAGAATAGTATATATTTCTAATATTTTACCAATGAATGATGTAAGGATTTTTATATGGAACAAAAGATATATGATATGGAAAATTTTCGGGCTTGGCTCCATCTACTCATTTAAAAACCAGATATTTATTAATTTAAATCAATGTTAATTCCTAAATCTAGGTATTTACAACTAATTATATTTCACCAGTCAAAAAAATTAAATTATTTAAAATTGAACTGAAGTCGCCATAGTCACTTGAGATACTAGTAGCCGTAAAAACAAAATATTAATTAAGGCAAACCGGTACTTCTACACTTGAGTCATTTCACGTGCGAGCCATGCACGCACCAACTAAACCGTGCATAAAAATGTGTAGAGTGTGCTTACACGCTCATAAAAGTAAGTGCAAACATCAGTATATAAGCAAGGATAACACTATCACATGTGAACACGATCGACCTTTGACTAGGGTTTAAATTGGCAGTGCCAAGGCCGGGCCTGACCCAGTGCGGGCTGTGCTCCCGCACATGGCCCAAAAATATATTTAGATGTATTATATATGTGTTTTTTTATTTTATTCTAAAAAATGTAATGACTGAAGTTATATTTTGAAGGACTTTTTTCTCTTTGAATTTGGGCCTTTAAATTTTTTTAAGAGTCTTTTCTTCTTTGAATTTGGGCCTTTTGAAATACTTATCTTACTAATTTTAATCTTTTGGATAAAATTATATTGAATCCCAATATATATATTATTTGAATTAATTAATAATAATGTTATATATTTTACTATAAAAGGGTCTAGAATTAAATTTTCGCACCGGGTTTCAAAATACGTTGGAACGGCCCTGTGCATTACCATTGAAAACAATCGGATCTAATAAATAAGTCTAATAAATTTGAGACTACAAGCACATAAGCAAATAATCAAATCAAATTTAGAATTAGTATATAAAAATTATACTACAAATAAACAATCAGATAAAATTTAGGAATCAGGGTTTACAAAAAAAATAATACTCTTTATAATTCTTACCAGTTCAACGGATCGGATCACTGGAGAAGAAGAAGAGGATTCAATGGTGAATTGTAAGATAAACGCAGATAAACTATACAAGAGAAGAAATTATAAATGTTTGATTTCTTTCTAATCTACCACTTCTTCAAGAATAATCTCCGGATCGAGATCAATGAACCTCTGTGTAAATGTACCTTTCCATCGAAAATCCTTACCTTCAATGTTATATTCTATCATCAAATGTTATAAATTGTCATTGAAAATCTTGCAATATTAAAGTTGAATTGAGATATATGCCTACTTTGAATTGAAAGGAGATCGGATATCACCAAATTGTCACTGTGGGGTGCATGTTTGCACGCTCGTAAATGCAAGTGCAGACACATTAATGTTTTTCTACTAATCATCATTGCGGGGTGCGTGCTTGCACACTCGCAAAAGCAAGTGCAAATTAACACGTTAATGTTTTTCTATTGATTGTCATTGTGGGGTGCGTGTTTGCACACTCGTAAAAGCAAGCGCAAATACCAAGTGAATCTTTAGCTTTTTTAATTCAGTTCAGATTAGTTTGAATGAATAATGATTTATCAAATCTAATTTAGACTATTTACTTGATTACATTTAGAAAATATTTCAGTTCAGTTCAATTTATTAAGTTCAATTCAATCTTCCCAAATAAATAAAAGTAGAACACATGGCATACATTTCACGTTAAACGATGAAGTACCTTAATTTATTGTCCATATATGTAGAACCAGGCATAATTGCACAAAAATTTTGATTTTTTAGGAACTTAAAAAAAAATTGATATGATTTAATTTTAAGAGAAAAAAATAAATTCATCGATTGAACTGAATGATATGGAATCGACTTGAACTAAATTCAATCTAAGAAAAATTTGATTCGGGCCGAAACCGATATGAACCAAACTCAACTTGAAAACTAATCTGATTCGAGAATTTAGATCCGAATCTGATCAAAACCCGAATTTTCTCAAACCGGCTTGATTTGAACCAAACCAAAATCAAATGATACCAAAGTGCTTGACTACTTGTCATCGAATCTCAAACGAGTTACACTTAAGCCCATGTTTTAATGATTTGTTTCAGATGGACCTGGAGATGATTAAATTCATTCTAATTCATAGTCAGGTGCTGGAAAGAGTTTGGTTGATGTATCTAAAAGTTGTGCAAGAGTTTAAGTATATATAGAAGAAAACTTTTGAAGAAAATTTACATATAAGATATGAACTAATTGGATGCTCCAAGTTCTGATTCCCATGACATGGAGGCATTTATAGTTGTAGAGATAGTCTGCACAATCTCATGCATCCCGGGACGAGCAGATGGATTTTTCTGCAGACATCTATCAGCCAATTTCATCACCAATATCGCAAGATCGGATGGATAGCTTCCTGCAAGCGATCCATCCATGAAATCTCCTTCTTTCTGATCATCAAGAACAGAAACTAATCCTGAATCCAGTGCAACTTCTTTTCCAGTAAGAATCTCGAGAAGAAGAACACCAAATGAATAAACATCCAGCTTTGGAGAAACCAGACCATTTTCTAAATACTCAGGCGCCATGTAGCCTTTAGTTCCTACAATGTGCCTGGTCAATGCAAACTGGCCTCCCTGGCTATCTGTCGATCTTGCAAGCCCGAAATTCGTGATTTTTGCGCGGAATTCAGCGTCGAGAAGAACGTTGCTGCACTTCAAATCTTTGTGCACATGTGGAGGTGAAGTGTAGCTGTGGAGATAGTTTAGGCCCGAGGCGACATCGAAAGCAATCTGCATTCTCTGCATCCAACTTAAAACTTTTGCCTTCTTCTTCTTCTCTTGATCAGCCTTGTTTCCATAGATCCAATCATCCAATGATCCATTTTCAGCGTACTCGAAAACCAGATACCAGTAGCCATCAAAGAAGCTGACGCCCGAGAGGCGGATGAGGTTCATATGGTTGATCTTGTTAAGAAGGTTGATTTCCTCTGACACATTTCTGCTCACTTTCTTGATAGCTGCTAAATCGCCTTTGATCGTGCCGAGGTACACCGATCCACCGATCAAACAATCGGAACTGAAATCATCAGTAGCTAATCTCAGCTCCTCGTAAGTGTAAACAGTCATAGATTGAGCTATGCTGGACATACTATCCCAGAAACTGTCTGAGGAAGCCATATCTTCAGTAGGCCCTTTCTTGGCAAGTGGTTTTTCAACAGATTCATAGCTATTGGAAGAAACAATAACTGCTGATGAATCCCTTTTCTGCTGCTTTCTTTTACGGTGACGAAGATAAATAAAAAGAAGCAGAGATGTGGAAATTAGAGATACCCCACCGAGAGCTCCGGCCAAAGCATAAACCCAGGTCTTGCTGGAACCGTCGCCGCCACTCGGCGGCGGAGATGGAGTGGCGCCCGGAGTTGACTGGCCGGAAGGTGGCGGAGGGGGTTCCACAATCTGGGAGCTTGAAGGGGCTGTCCGAAGAGGGACCAAAAAAGTGGTGGCCGGAAAAATGGTCGTATCTTGGTCGGAAAGACCATTAGCCATGAAAGCGTCCTGTAAATCCACTCCAAACATAGAAGTGATGGAAAAAATGAACTGACCTTCACCAACCACATAACTCAGCAAGAACCTGAAGCCGGAATCTGTCTGGTTTCTGGTCGGACAGGCGCATCTCAGGGGAACTACAATCCTCGTACCAACGGATAACTCCCTCTCAACAATCCCAGGATTCTGTGCTTGAATGGCTTTACACGTCGATAATCCCTGAAAAGTCCAGTTGCCAACTTTCTGGAACGTGTCGTCCTGCTGAATAACGTAAGACGCATTATGCTGGGAGTACGGACCGGAGCAAGAACAGTTGACCGGGACAAGCACGGTTTTGTCCGCCGGGAAGGTTGAATCGATTGAGACGGAGTTGAGCTGGGCGAGCTGGGTCGGGTCAACGGACAAGAGCGTCGAGATGGATGCGACTGAACCGTACGCCGGCGGCTTAGATCGGAAGGTCAGGTACGACGGACAAGAGGCGGCGCCGCCGCCGTTGCAGTTGTAGCCGAATCCCGTGGCGGAGTTTGAGGTTCCCGTTCTGACGCAATCTCCATTTCCGTTCTTAATGTACGGCTGCTGGGATTGAACCGGCGAAGAACTTGAAATGAAAATGAAGAAGATGATGAGGAAAGGTAAAGAAAAATGCAGAGCATCCATATTATTTGATGCTCTGTTGGAATGAAATGGCAAAATTGTGGGAATATAATGCCATGTTCATAGCGTGTCGGAAGAAGATTGTGGCGGCGGAATTAGGCAAGTGAAGACCGAGTCTAAAAGCTGTAAAGGAATGAAGAACAAGAAGAGCCGTAATATTCAAATGGTGGATGGTCAAACTAATGCAGTTCCCCAACAGCTAGTCTTATCTGTTGCAACGTTGACCCCAAGTGGCACGTAAGTAGGATTCCATTTGGGTTACTGTCCATTTTTTTTTAAATGTTTATTCCCATTATTATTTGTGGAGTTGAAACATTTGTTAGTCATATTATAATATTAATTAATGAAAGTTGTCAAAATGGTTTTATTGTTGAATCAAACATTGAAAATACTAACATCATTATTAAAAAAAATCAGTGATAATCTCACAAAACAAAGAATAAAAATTGTGACGGTAAAACAATTTGGAGATCATATTGTATCACGTTAATATGAAATATGTTCTTTTTCAACATATCTATTACATACAAACATTTTATTTATGACTAAAATTAGGAGACACCACTGATGCTGCCTGCCTGGTTGGTCCGAGTGGTCCCCTGATCCCCGATCCGACAACCTGGCCCTGCAAGACAGAGCCCCGGGAGGTACCCGAGAGTAGACCCTCCGGTGTGATGATGAAAGATGGATTCGGGAGAGAAAAAGGGGTAATCACTTGAATAATGAGAGAATACTTACTTGGAATAGTGCTGAGGGGCACTATTTATACAGTGATACATGCTCCTAACGTGGTCCATGCTTTCTATGTTGTTTAGCGTATCTGTCCCTGTCCGAGTTGAGCTGTCACGGGTACTTCCATATTAGCTTACCTCATCATGGGTCGAGCCCGAACTGTCATGGGGTGATTGGGCCTGGGCCTGATATCACCACTAGCCCCCGGAAGCCGGTCCTTTCGGCCGAGGAGGGGTGCCTCGCCTGTCCGAGGGTGAAAGGGGTGGCTTCCTAAATTCTTTCCTGCCCGACAAGAGTGGCACGTGGCCACGATTTTCGAGTACCGCTTATTAACGCCTACGCTCCTTTCTCGTTTCTCGAAGGCATTAATCATTACTTTCTCGTTTTCCTATTATACTCCTCTATAAATAGCCCTTCCATTTTCGCATCAATTTTACCCACTTTCTTTCGCTTTCAAATCTCAAATTCTCCCTTCGCTTTCAGATCTCAAATTTTCTTCCCAAATCCTCCTTCCACCGTCAGCCATGTCTTCCACCGCTGCGAACAACGATGCCGGCAACGATGCTCAGGCCCAATCTCCGATTGCCTACACTTTGGTCAGCACCTCCCGCGAGAGCTCTCCTCCTCTTCCCGCG
This sequence comes from Sherardia arvensis, assembly GCA_948330725.1. NCBI lineage: Eukaryota > Viridiplantae > Streptophyta > Magnoliopsida > Gentianales > Rubiaceae > Sherardia > Sherardia arvensis. The sequence goes on from OX415242.1 coordinate 2,619,698, forward strand.
GGCCAGAGGCCGCCCTCTCCTCTTAAGCCTGTGTACTTGTCTCGGTCCGTGAACCCTTCCGGACCCAAGTTCAGGAGATCTAAGAACGCCGAGCAGAGGGTCCTGGACACCTCCCGGGCGCACTCCCTTTCGGCCGACGACTGGACGAAGAAGTGCCTCAGTGGCATGGGTATTCCGTTGCCAGTCGATGCCCAACTCGTGGCGGTCTCCCCGAACGAGTCGATCAAAGATGTCCTGTGTATCCCTCGGATTCACTTCATGTGGGGTCTGAGCTTACCCGTCCCCCGGTTGTACTCCAGATTTATGGAGGTGTACGAGGTGTCCCCGGCCCAAATTCATCCCAACGTGGTGGCAGTAATGATGGGTTTCCTGGTACAATGCCAGAGGTTCGATGTCACTCCCTACTTCAATCTCTGGAAATCTTTCTATCTCCTGATCAGGTGCCCCGGCAAAGAGGAGATATGCACTGTCCAGGCCCGGCCTGGTGTTCAAGATTTCATAGTGGGCAAGAAAGACTCCTGCAAGGGTTGGCAGCAGAAGGGGTACACCAAGGTGAATCCGATGCTATATGCCGGTCCCAAGTGGAACAAGCAGATAGTCCCGGACGTCCGGGAGGCCTTCTTGCCGGACAAGCACCGGGCGAATCACACCCTTCTGTCCACAAGACCCTTGAATTTGGAACAGTATTGGCTGGCAACCAATTCTATCTACCTCTTCCCAGCTAAGATATATCCAGCTGATGTTTTCCAGGTTAGCCGTTGGGCTATGACCTGGCCCCTGCAAGGTTCGGATTCAGCACCCTGTACCATTTTTTGTTGGTTTTTTTTTTTTTTTTTTTTTGCGATCCTCTCTTATCCTTTGTTGTCACAGCTCCCACTATTGCGAATGATCCTGCTGCCCCTATCCCCGAGAAGAAGAAGAACAAGAGAGCCGGGACTGAAACGGCTGAATCCGCCAATAGCAGACCTACTGGTCGGAAACCGAAGACTCCATTGGTTGGCGCTCCCCCCAACAATTCTGAAGTCCCTACTCCGACTGCCGAGCCGTCGCCATCTACCAACAAGGAGGTTAACAGTCCGATCCCCGAAGTGGTGGAAGTCGACTCTCCAGTACACGAGGATGCCCCGGAGGCGACCCCTGCTATCATTCCTGATCCGAATCTCCACAATGTCCAGATGATCCCTGTCGGGTCTCGTCCTCCGCTTGACCCCTCCATGCCGCTCTCGGGAGCACAGGCGGATTTTCGCCACGAGGGTGGGTCCTCCTGCCGCGGACGGTTTGTATTCCGCCCCGCGACCTCGGCAGACACAAGGTCTCCTGCTGCCAAGTATACCACCCTTTTTGCCCCTATCATTCCAATTCCTCCATCTTATTTAAACAAGCGGAAGTCTGGGGAAGCCCCCAGCAAGGACGCCAAGAAGGCGCGAGATGGCAGGTCTCTGTCTCTGACCTCGGAGCCGACCGCTATCAGCAACCCCCCTATTACCTCTTCTGATCAACAGGTGACTTTCTCTTTCCCAGTTTCCCCGCTCTTATCCATACTATGTTCATATATATAAGAGAACTTCTTCCCTCGTAGGTCCAGCGGCTGAGCTCGGAATTTGCTAACTCTTCGGAGTTTCAAACCATCCTGTCTTCCTTCCTCTCTCGTCAGTTGGAGAGGAAAGATGAGCAGATCCGAGCCGAGAGGGAAAAGTCGGCCAAACTTCAGGAGAAGATAAGCCAACTGGAGGGAGAGCTGGCCGCGGCCAAGGAGTCCAGCTACCAGGATCAACTGAACTTTACCGAGACCGTTGTGGACAAAGTTCTGGCTAGCGGGACCTTATCTCGTCGCTTGACGGAACTCAATCTGGCTGCCAGCTCCCATCAATGCCACAACACATACATGGAGATCCGAGGCTGGTTTCCTCCCCCAATCCGTGCAACCTTTAAGAAGCAGTGGTTTAATCCCAACTCCGAAGCTCAGCAGCTTCACTTGCTGGAGGTGCTTCAGAAGGGAGGGGTGAGGGGCTTATCTCCAGCACTATGGGAAGCCTTGCAAAAGAGTCGCATGTCTGCCGAAGACGTCCGGAGTTGATCCTCGGATGTTGTTCTGCTGCCCGGGACTCTGCCCCCGGCTCCTTCCTCCGGATCGGACCTTCCCGAGGACGACAACTTTACCCCGTACTGCACTATGTATGACCTCTATCGGGGCCTCTTTGATCCGAAGGACATCGAGGGTGGCGATTCTCCCTCTCCCGGACCCGGTGCTGCCGATAACATCGTTGCCGAACCGCCCCCTCCCCCGAGCTGGTATTTGGTTCCGAGGGTGAAGACAGCGACGATGATGGGGGGAAGGGCGACTCCAACAATGTTCGTTAGGCTTTTTCCCTTTTTCTATTTTATTTTACTTCTTGTACTCCGCTGCCCGGTTCTCCGGATTATCAATGAAAAGTTCCTCTTTCTACTTACTATTCGTCTCTTTTTAGTTGGTTCCCCCTCTCTTTTTTTTTTATTTACGTCTTAATTCTGGTTTTATCATGATTAGGGGCTACCTCTTAAACCTCCTTCCCCGGGGCAGACTCGGACTGGTTGTCCGGGGCTAATGGACCTGTTATCCGAGGGAGGTCTCGAGTTGTTGATATCGGAGTTCCCCGATCCTGATTGCTTGCTCACCTGTCTTCTTTAAATCCAGGAGGACTTCGGGTCCCTGCCGAAATGTTACCGGATGGCCTTCGAGAATATCGACCGAGTTCTAGAGTTCGACCAGGTTATGACGGAGCAGGAGGCCCAACACCACAATTTCCAGGTCCGGATCCAAAAAGAACTGGACGAGGTGTGGCATGATGTCATCCTTTACTACAATAAGTGCATGCGAATGCAGAGCACAACCGAACTCCGTAGGCAGGTTACCACACTGGAAACCGAGAACGAGAGACTGGCCACTAGGAATCGGACTCTGCAGCAGGAGCTGGTAATAGTTCATCTTTCTTACCACCTGTAGGGCCTCCGCCAGGGGGAGGTTGACATACCCATACTGACTGACGTTCCTCGGGCCGTCGACGATCTCATCGCCTGGATGGAAAGTTCTGATCGGACGTCGGGCAACTGGGCGTCTGCTTACCAGGCAGCTAAGGACTGGAGGAAGAACATATTGAGTCGAAAAATCCTTCCTGAGTCCTTATCGCACATTCCTCCTCCTGACGAAGTTGACATAGCCTACGAACGATATGAGCACGCTCCTCAACTTCTGGACTTAGAAGCTTCAGAGCGGCGCTTGGCCCGGCTTCGGACGGTCGCTGCCCGATTCCGTGCCCGATACCCTGGTCAAGGAAGGGCTTCCGATCCTGCTCAGGGGGCCGATCCTCCACCTCGTGGCGATTCGCGCCCGCCCTGAAATGACAAGAAGGGCAAAAAGAAAGTAGTCGGGACCGAGGATGTTCCAACTAGACAAAGAGCTCCAAGGCAAACTCCTGTCCGAATTGGGGGTCCGGCCGCTACAACCAGGGTTACTACCCAAACTAGACAAAGAACACCTAACCCGGCGACAAGGACAGGGGGCGCCCCTAATGATGGTTCGGACGTTCCTCATACTTCGGACGAAGAGCAGCGAATGCTAGAGATGGCTGTCCAGAGGAGTCGGCACGAGACCAGGAGGATTCCTCCCGGTGAGGCGTCTTCCTCCCGGGCTCCAGAATAGGATAGTTTTCTATTGTGTAACTCTTCTAAGCCTGTAGCGGCCCGGACCTGTAGACAGTTGTAACCTTTTTATTTCCTGCCATGTTATAACCTTTTCCTTTTATTTCGGACATGTATAATAATTTTCAGTTTATGACACATCTTTCAATTTTAAAATTCTAATGCGCGCATTCATTCCTTCTTTTAAAATCGGACACAAGGGGGCAAGCCCTTTTTACAAAAATCCATGTTCCCAGGGTGTCCTCCTACCTACCCTTCGGTCATCCGACCTCTAGGTTCCTGTCCCGGGCTCCTGCCACCGGGAATCTATTCTACCTAGGCATCTAGTGCCAGAGGCTACTCTACCTAGGCATCAAGTGCCAGAGGCTATTCTATCTAGGCAACAGGTGCCAGAGACTATCCATAGAACCGTCTGAGGTTTGCTATGTTCCACCTTCGGGGGACTCCCTTCCCCGCTGGGTCTTCCAGCACATAACTCCCGCCCGGGTGGGCTTCTATCACCCGGTACGGTCCCTCCCAGTTGGGTGCCAGCTTGCCTTCCGGCTCCTGGTGACTCTTGTCGTTTCTTCTCATAACTCTGTCTCCCACCTTGAACTGCTCCTTCCTCACCCTCCTGTCATGATACTTCTTAACTTTCTCCTTCACCTTAGCCTCGTGCAAGGCCGCCCTTTCTCTTCTTTCTTCCAGCAGGTCCAGATTTGTTCTGATCTCCTCTTCATTCTTTTCTTCGGGGACCGGCTCGGCCGTCCGAAGACTGGGGATGCCAATCTCAGCCGGGATTACTGCCTCGGATCCATACGTCAGACTGTAGGGGGACTCTCCAGTCGCCGAACTTTCCGTAGTCCGATGAGCCCACAAAACACTCGGGAGCTCGTGCACCCAGTTACCCTTTGCTCCCTGTAGCCGGGCCTTAATCCCACTTACGATCGTCCGGTTCGTCACCTCCACCTGGCCGTTAGCTTGCGGATGATAAACTGACGTAAGCTTCTGACTTATCCCATACTTCACACACCAAGACTTGAAAGGATCATTTTCAAATTGCGCTCCGTTGTCGGTCACTATAGCCCTCGGAACTCCGAACCTGCATACAATGTTCCTCCAACAAAACTTCACGCAGGTAGCCCCCCGGATATTGGTTAAAGGTTCTGCCTCAACCCACTTAGTGAAGTAATCTATGGCCACAATCAGGTACTTCAAGCTGCCAGGGGCAGTGGGAAAAGGTCCGACCAGATCCAGTCCCCATCTGCTGAAAGGCCAGGCACCTGTAATCCCCATCATCTCTTCCCTGGGTATGTGCACTAGCGGCGCGAACTTCTGGCACTGAAGGCATGAGCGAACCCTATCCTGCGAGTCTTCAAATATGGTAGTCCAATAGTACCCCATCCGTAAAATCTTCCTGGCCACAGTTCTGGCTCCTTGATGACTACCATTCGGGCCTTCATGAACTTCCCGGACCAGGTACTTGCCCTCCTGCCGTTCCACACATTTCAGCAATGGCTGGAGATAGCCTCTTTTGTACAGTGCCCCCTCCTGGAGTGTATACTTCGGTGCCTTGACCCGGATCTTTTTGGCCACCACCCGGTCGCCCGAGACCTCTCCCGTCAGAAGGTACGCCCGGATCGGAGCCATCCAAGAGTCTTCCGGCACCGCTTCCACTGCCAGGATCTCATCACCCTGTTCATAACTTCTCCTCTCCAGTGTCTCCCTTCTGAGAGGCGCTTTCTGCCCTGGCTTCAACTTCGAAGATGCCAACTTGCTCAACGCGTCGGCTTTTTCATTCTGTTCTCTCGGAACCTGCTCCAGGCTGAAACTATCGAACTGCCGGATCATGGGTTGGACCAGCTCCAAGTACCTCTGCAAACTTCTCTCCTTTGCTTCGTATTCCCCATTCACCTGCTGAACTACAATCTGAGAATCGCTGAAGGCCTGGATCTTTCCTATCTTCAATTCCCGAGCCAGTTTAAGTCCTGCTACCAACGCCTCATATTCTGCCTCGTTATTTGTGGTTTTAAAGTCAAAGTGCAACGCATAGTGGTACTCCTCTCCTTCCGGGGATGTCAACAGTACCCCGGCTCCGCTGCCTCCTGCATGTGCTGACCCGTCGACATGCAATGTCCACCTCGGGCTTGCATCGGGCGCTTCCTCGGCGACCGTTTCTGATCCGACCATCTCTGTCAAGAAATCCGCCATTGCCTGGCCCTTGATGACTTTTCTCGGCTGATATGTTATCTCGTGTTCCCCCAACTCTATGGCCCACTTCATCAAACGTCCCGACGCCTCTGGCTTGAGCATCACCTGCTTCAGGGGGTGGTTGGTCAGGACCACAATCGGATGGGCCTGAAAATACGGGCGCAATCGTTTTGAGGCATAAACCAGCGCCAACACCAGCTGTTCCAAACTTGTGTACCGAGTTTCCGGACCCTGTAATGCCCGGCTGACAAAATATACCGGACACTGCCTCCCGTCTTCCTCTCGGACTAATACCGCACTGACAGCCGATGCGGATGCGGACAAGTATAAGAGAAAATCCTCCCTCTCCTTCGGCTTTGAGAGGGTCGGGAGCCGGCTCAAATGTTCCTTCAGATCCCCGAACGCCTTCTCACACTCCTCCGTCCATTCGAACTTCTTCGCCTTCCTTAATATGTTGAAGAAGGGAAGTTGTCTCTCAGCACCTTTCGACAGAAATCGGCTCAAGGCTGCCAGGGAGCCCATCAGCTTCTGCACTTCCTTTACATTCTTCGGCGACTGCATCCGGCTTATTGCCTCCACCTTCTCCGGATTGACGTCTATCCCCCGGCTAGACACCATATAGCCGAGGAACTTCCCAGCCGCTACTCCTACCACACTCTTCTCGGGGTTCAGCTTCAAGTTGACCTTTCTCAAAATGCCGAACATCTCTTCCAAGTCTTCTAAGAAACCTGGGTAGCTCCGGCTCTTCACCACCATGTCGTCCACGTATAGCTCCATGCTTCGACCCAGCTGATTTCGAAATATCGAGTCTGCCATCCGCTGGTACGTCGCCCCTGCGTTCTTCAAGCCGAACGGCATCCGCCTATAACAATAGGTACCGAACTCTGTGATAAAAGCTGTCTTCGGCTTGTCCTCTCCCGACATTTGAATCTGATGATAGCCCCGGTACGCATCGAAGAAAGCCAGAGCCTCGTACCCGGTGATGGCTTCCACCAACCGGTCAACTGGGGGAAGAGGGTAACTGTCTTTCGGGCAACACTTGTTAAGATCGGTGAAGTCGATACACATTCTCCAGGACCCATTGTGTTTTTTTACTAATACCGGGTTAGCCAGCCATTCCGGGTATATAATCTCCTCTACTACCCCGGCTTCCAGCAACTTCAACACCTCCTGTCTCACCACCTCGGCCCTATCTCCTGCCAGGGCCCTTTTCTTCTGTCGAATCGGCTTTAACTCGGGGTATACATTCAGCTTGTGGAGAGCTAACTCCGGGGGTACGCCTGTGAAGTCCTTCTCTTCCCATGCGAACACATCTTCATATTTTGAAAGTAAGGATCGTAGCTCTTCCTTCACATCGATCGGCATTTTTCTCCCGACCTTGATCATGCCTCGACTCCCAACCTGCATATCTTCCACATCCCCCGGACCTACTTCTCCCTGCACTGCTCCAACCGGGGCCTTTCTAGCCTCCTGGAGGGCTGTGAGCATGCAACTTCTAGCCGTGGACTGGCTTCCTCGAACCGTCGCCACCTCCTGACTGGTTGGGAACTTCATGGTCAAGTGGTACGTCGAGCAAATGGCCCTGGCTTGAGCCATCCACGGCCGTCCGATGATGATGTTATAAGGAGACGGGGCGTCTATGACCGCAAAGTTGCACCGGACTGAGGTCTTCTTGCTTCTGTCAAGGTCATCGACTACTGTCACTGTTAGAGACACAACCCCCAGGGGATGTTCCGTTCGGCCTGTGAACCCTGACAGCGGAGAGGTGCTCGGGCGAAGGTTGTGGCGCCCTATTCCCAGCTGGTCGAAGCAAGAGGCGAACATGATTTCTACACTGCTTCCATCATCGATGAAAACTCGCTTGACCGTGAATCCTTCTATCTCCGCTGTAATTACCATCGGGTCCGTATGGGGCGTTAGACTGGGCACCGGATCCTCGTCCGAAAAGGTGATGATCTCCGTGGGGCGCAGTCTCTTCCCCCGGTCCTCGCCAGCCGGCACATACCGACTCCGGGCTTTGGCCGCTGCGTGGGACTGGGGCCCATCACCTACTTCCCCATGTATAACATTTATCATCCGGGGAGGGACCTGGTTGACTGGTTCCGGGGCCATGACCAAAGCCGCTGCTCCCGGCTGGGCAGCCGGTGCAGGAGCCCCTCGCTGGTTATCGTTCCGCGGCCTGTTCCTCCAATTCCTCTTCCTCCCCGCTCCGGCCTGCTGCCCAGCCGCCGGACGCTGGTTCTCCTGGCTCACACAGTCTCTTAATTACCCTCTCTCGATCAACTTCTCAATCTCCACCCTTAGGCTTCGGCAGCCATCTGCTGTGTGCCCATTAGACTTGTGGAAAGCACAATACTTAGCTGCGTTTGCTGGAGTCGGATTTCCCGGTATGGGTGCCGGGTCTTGAAACAGGTTCCGATGAATTGTTAAGATTTCCGACCGGGTTTTTGTCAGGGGAGTAAACGTTTCGGCCCGAGGAGGGTCTACCCTCGGTCTTATTGGGGACGGGCCCGCATCCCTCCTGACAGGATCAGCAACCCGAGCCTTATCGCCCTTTCCAATCCCCTTGTCCTCGAAGTATCCTTCCTCCTTCCTCTTCTTGCTCCCCTCCAGAAGCGAACAATACATCTCCACCTCAAGATCCAGCTGATGAAAAGTGGTCGGGATATTCTCCATAAGCTTTGCCCATAACACCTCATCTCTCAACCCTGCAATGAATCCTGCTATCAGGGCCTTCACTTGAGCGTCTCTGTCAATCACCTTCATGGAATCGTCCATGTACCTCCTGTGGAAACCCCGGACATCCTCCTTTGCCGCCTGTCGACTATAAGCCACTTCGGCCAAAGGAAGGTACTTCTTTCGCTTGGTCTCATATCTGTGCATCAAAGCCCTTGAGAAATCATAGTAATTTCTAAAACTTTCCGAGGGTTGTGCCTCGAACCATGACAAACAGCTTCCCCTCAGATACGAGCTCACCAGCTTGCACATAAGCTCCTCCCGGATATCCCGCGTTCCCATGACATTATGGTATGTCCTGACGAATTCCTCCGGATCCGTCTCCCCACTGTAGGTCGGCACCCCCTCCGGGACTCTCATCCCCATCGGCCAGGGGAAAGTGCTGATGTAACCTATCCAGGGGGAGGTAGGCCTTCCTCCATTCCTGCCTATCAACCGATCCAACCTCTCCTCTACCGAGTTTAGAGCCGCCGGGGCCCGGTCTACAACCACTGGGTACGTACCATAGGTTCCTGTGACCGGGGCCGGTTGAGCCATGGCATATCCAGCCATCGGTGCCTGGCTTTGCATCCACACCGGTCCTTGAATCCCGGGAGCCCAGCCCCCCGAGGCTCCAGTAGGTTGGGCAAAATACCCTCCGGGTGCCGGGGGGTATCCCTGATACCCCTGATATCCGTGTTGAGCCATCCCGTATCCTGGAGCTCCATATCCGGGATAGCTCCCACCTTGGCCATATCCCGGCACCATTCCGGCTGGTTGCCCTACACTCCCAGCCTGCCTTTCCAAATCTATCACAACCGGAGGCCGAAGACTTTCCTGCCCGTGAACGGCAGGGGGTCCTTGGCTGACCACCTCCGCAGCCAACGGAGGTAACCCTGCAGGAGGTCCCATCGGGGTCGGGTTAGATCCTGACCCGGGCTGAACCGGGGGTACCCGGACCTCAGTCACCAGAGGGTTCGACTGTTCTTCAGTCGGTTTCGTTCCCGATCCCGATCCTTGCTTTGTCGCCAGCCAACGACGGTACTCCTCCTCCTGGGTGGCAGAAAACTCCCTTCTGTCGCGATCGTCCTGCGTCATTTCCGGTTCCCTTTCTCCTTCCGGCTCTAACTCTCCTTCAGAGACGCCTGGATCCGAATGCACCGGAGCCTTCCCCTTGCGCGCTCGATCCCTCATTTGACGCAAAGTAAGGTCCTCCTCTACTGCTTCCGGTCTTCTTCCTCCTCTACCTCTTCGCGGCGGCCGACCTCGAGGCGGCATCTTAATGCTTTTGTGAACACAGATCGTGTCCCACCGGGCGTGCCAACTTGATGCTGCCTGCCTGGTTGGTCCGAGTGGTCCCCTGATCCCCGATCCGACAACCTGGCCCTGCAAGACAGAGCCCCGGGAGGTACCCGAGGGTAGACCCTCCGGTGTGATGATGAAAGATGGATCCGGGAGAGAAAAAGGGGTAATCACTTGAATAATGAGAGAATACTTACTTGGAATAGTGCTTAGGGGGACTATTTATACAGTGATACATGCTCCTAACGTGGTCCATGCTTTCTATGTTGTTTAGCGTATCTGTCCCTGTCCGAGTTGAGCTGTCCCGGGTACTTCCATATTAGCTTACCTCATCATGGGCCGAGCCCGAACTGTCATGGGGTGATTGGGCCTGGGCCTGATATCACCACTAGCCCCCCGGAAGCCGGTCCTCCACCTCGTGGCGATTCGCGCCCGCCCCGAAATGACAAGAAGGGCAAAAAGAAAGTAGTCGGGACCGAGGATGTCCCAACTAGACAAAGAGCTCCAAGGCAAACTCCTGTCCGAATTTGGGGTCCGGCCGCTACAACCAGGGTGGGAGAGGTTGGATCGGTTGATAGGCAGGAATGGAGGAAGGCCTACCTCCCCCTGGATAGGTTACATCAGCACTTTCCCCTGGCCGATGGGGATGAGAGTCCCGGAGGGGGTGCCAACCTACAGTGGGGAGACGGATCCGGAGGAATTCGTCAGGACATACCATAATGTCATGGGAACGCGGGATATCCGGGAGGAGCTTATGTGCAAGCTGGTGAGCTCGTATCTGAGGGGAAGCTGTTTGTCATGGAGTTGAAACATTTGTTAGTCATATTATAATATTAATTAATGAAAGTTGTCAAAATGGTTTTTTTGTTGAATCAAACATTGAAAATACTAACATCATTATTAAAAAAAATCAGTGATAATCTCACAAAACAAAGAATAAAAATTGTGACGGTAAAACAATTTGGAGATCATATTGTATCACGTTAATATGAAATATGTTCTTTTTCAACATATCTATTACATACAAACATTTTATTTATGACTAAAATTAGGAGACACCACCCTAATTAAAACTTTGAAACATATCACTCCATCCAATTAATAGATATCTAATGAAATAGATTAATTTGAGATGCCTTTTGAGAAGACCGTTATAACTTGGATCACTTATTGCACCATCATGAATCATTTATAGAATGGGAGAAATTATGACGAAAACCACTAATATAGTTCTGGAAACCACTGCTAGGGTAATCTTTGATCGAAAATTGTAATTCAAAACCTTTATGTTAGAGAAATTGTCGATTACCGCTTTTTCTAGATCCATTGAAACGTATTATGTAATTGTCAATTTTTCCTTATGAATTGATAGATTCGTTGAGTTGTTTATTATGATTAGGGGATACGTCAGTACTTTTATCCCAAATACTAATTAGATGATTTTCTATACAAAATTTCAAATTTCAAAGATAATGATGCACTAAAATAATGTAAGTTAACATTGACACTTTCAAAATATACTAGGTTGGGGAGTATGCACTTTGTGCAACTCGGACCCGGATTTTAGGCAAGCTGATGCCGTTATTTTAGAGGTTTTTGTAAGTTAATTTACATAAATATATATTATTATTATTTTCATTTTAGTCCAGTTCAAATAAATACACCAAGTCTTTTAAGATTTAATTCAATTCAGTTCAGTATATTATACTTGTGACAAAAAAATTGCTATTCCATCTAATAAAATGACATCTAAGGCTTTTCTGTTAGTGAAATGAACTGAATTAAACTGAACTGAAAAATGTAGTTGAGCTGTAAATACACATACTTGTGTAGATAGTTTATGCGAGCCGATGGCCATGGTGATAGATAGAACGGCTGGCATCGCGATAGGGATACCGCCAACGAGCAAAACAAGAAGATTGGCGATACCTTCAGTGGCTTTTCTACGTCGCAACCCAAACATTATTATCATTTCCAAAACCATGCCTGTAGCAATGGAGCAGATGTAGAAATTTCCAATAGCTTGCCAAACCTGAAACATTGAACGAGTATATCAGAACATTAGGTTAACAATTAGTAATGAAAATGAAGGTTGCTATAAAAGATTCCTGATGCATGAACACCAAAAAGGAACTGCGTAAAAATCTAATGTTGAAACCTTAACGTCTGCTAAACTAAACATGCTAGAACATTGAATAACCAAACAAACTGCATAAAAATCCAACGTTCAAACCTTGACATGTGCTAAAAATACAATTTTTTAGTCACTTGGAGGTACCCCTGCATGACAAAGAGTGTGAGAAAAAGGGGGAAACATAGAATTATATAAACGATGGATTCATGTACAAGAAGAATGCTTACCAGGAATGTGAAACCTCGTGGTTTGCATGGTCATGAATCACAATGGACGCGATGTAGGCAGGAGGAATAAATTGGTACACCGAAGAATTTCATTTTCATAATAGTATTCATTGTAGCAGTGGTTAATGAGAAGAAAAACACTAAACAAAAACTGATCACCTAACAGGAATCTACAATCTCACCAAACACAAACTCCAATAACAAGAATCAATTCAGCTCCAAAGCAAAAACGGTGGCAAGAATCAAACAGGAAAAACAACTAAATCACCAAACAGGAATCCAAAATCTCACTAAACACAAGCTCCAAGAACCAGAAGTCAAAAACGGTGGCAAGAATCAAACAGGAAAAACAGCATACACAAAGCCTCAAGAACCCTAACAAGTAGCAACCACCAAAACAGGAGCAAAAAAAAACCATCAGAATTAACTAACAAACTTGCTGGCTTCACTTTCCCCACTTTAATCATGAGAACTGTCATTCCTAAGCACAAATCCATCACAATAGATATCAAAATCATGTAATATGATCAGGTCATGGAATTTTGTTTGATTCAGATTCACAGCTTTTGCGTCTAAAATCCATTATACAAAGAAGTAGATGAATAAAATGATCATCCTAAAGATCCCAACCAATGAAAAATCATCATCCAACTCTGCCTTTTATATGCATCATCCAAATTCAGTATTCTAGTAAATGAACAACAAACAGCAAGACAACAAGCCTGAGCACAAGCAGTTGGGTTTTAATAACAGTAAGAAACACCAACCTGATGGATGCCACTTTCATGAGCAAAAGCATTAGCTCCAACAATTGCCTTATGAGGCTGGATATGCAGTCCACTGTATTCTTCCACCTAGAAGAGCAGAGTGTTAATGCAGAGCATAAAACAAGTGTTTTAATAGCACCAAGAATGTGAAAACGACCACCAATTCAAACTAAAATTTCCCGCAAATAGCAAAGATTCCACAGTATGAATTTGAACAGGGAATTCGACTATCAACCCTTCTTCGGAAACCATAGCTACCATTAAAAAAAGAGGGGAAAATAACAAGAGATTTCTCTATAGCTCCAGAAGCAAACAAGAAAGTAACCTTAATTTGTACAAAAACAGTAATCTTAGATCCCACAACACTGAAAGCCACCATTTTGACAGAAGCATACAAACAGTTGTACACACAGAAACACACACTGAAAATCCATAGGCAAGATTACCTGCCATTAGGCCATTAGTTCAACCCCTAAGGAAAAAGGTTCCTGTCAAATTACAAAGAAGGCTTCTATAAACCACACCTCCAACCCAGAATACTAAAAGAGCAAATAAAATAAGATCCCAAATCCATCTACCTATGAAGCCCTCATTTTGTCATCAGATAAACCAGAAAGTCACAGAGTTATTCTCAAAGTCAAGCCAGGCCAATAACAATCAGTTGAGCAACGATGATAACAGTGGAAGCAGTAAACCACACACATAAAAAATAACTGACAAGCGAATCTCAATATTTCTTCCATGCCATTTTATTTCAAGTGGGTCAGTAATCATTGATTTAAATTACAGTTCAGAGATTACCTAAAGTCCAGTATGAACAATCTGTCTTCACAGGGCTAGTCAGATCATGCTGAGCAAAAAGAAACAATTTTTCAATCAATTTAAGCTTTCCAATGAGAAAAAAAGACATTTAAAGCGCATGAGAGCAAGAGGAACAAAAGACATGTAAGATACGTAGTCCAATGATTAGTAAAGGCACTGTTTAAAAAACCCAAACGCAGTTCGTGAATTTCGTCGAACACCGTGTGTTCGTCTGAACCCAAGTCAATTTTGGACATAAAGGGAAACCTACCACGAAAGCGCAGACTGAAATTGAAGAACGGGGAGCACAAGACCGGAGATGGGAAGGAAGATGGGGTTTGTAAAGCACAGAATGATGAGAGAACAAAGCACAGAATGACTCACCTCCAAGAAAGCGGGCACGTTATTCACGGTTGATGCGGAACAACGCGTGGCGGTCCTGGTCTCGGATTGCAGCGGGACACCGTGTTGAACCGACCACCGGTTTCTGTAGATGAGGGACCGGTTTACTGGGAGAAGAAACCACAGCGACGACATGAAGAGAACGACAGTAATCAAACCTTGATTCGACCGGTCACCGTACCTAAACTGGCCAATTCTGCTGATTCCTCCTTATATATAAGGTAGATTTGTTTAACAAAAATAAATAGCTTTCACATAAAAGTTTTGAAAATCATCAAAAAAAGGATTGACAAAAAATTTGGAGATTGTTAAGGAATATATTAGAGAGAGTTAATTATGAACGTTAGGTCCTTTCTTGTGTAGGAAAAATATTGTACTCTGTATTGTAGTTATCCCACATCGGTCACGGACAGCCTAGAGGCTGCTGTCTAGAACTGTAAATAGTGTAATCATCCTGTTGTAATAATTGCCTTTGATAATATATTTGAAGTGCCTATTATATATATATATATACATTATTTATTTTACATGGTATCAAGAGCTAGTTCAATCCCGGAACCCTAATCGACTTCTTCTCGAACCCTGATCGACTTTCCTCCTTGTTGTTGGAACCCTGATCGACTTCTCGACTTTCCTCCTTCTTGCTGGAATCCTGATCGACTTCTCCCGAAACTCTTCTCAGACCCTGATCGACTTCCTCATTGTTGCTGGAACCCTGATCGACTTCTCCCGAAACTCTTATCGGACCCTAATCAACTTTCTCCTTGTTGCTACCATCCGCTTCTAACTGCCGTCACGTCACTACTATGGATTCATGTCCTTGCCGCGCTGCCTTCTACTTCATGCCATTGACACTACGAATTTTTGACGTGTATTTTTTTTTTTCGCCAAACTCTTCCGGCTCCCTGACTCTATTTTATTTTTCTCGCCGAACTTTTCTGGCTCCGACCTCTTCCGGCTCCTTGACTTTATCATTATTTTTCTGCCGAAATCTTCCGGCCTTCTCAGTCTGACAAATTCCTTGTCTTTGACTCTATATTTTTTCTCGCCGAACTCTTCTGGCTCCGACCAAACTCCTGGTCCCTGACTCTATCATTATTTTTTTTCTGCCGAACTCTTCCGGCTTACTTTGTCCAAGTGCAATGTGCATACAACCTGTACCTTGCACTTGGGGAGGCGAGATGGACTGCGATGATTGCTGCTCGTTCACTCGGACCACCGACTCTCTCTGATGGGCTGAACTCTACTGATCATTCGTGTGTTGCTGATATTATTGCGATTTCTACTCTTGGAGCTTATGAAGGGGAGCTACACAATACTCTTTTTCAAACTGAGTTTTTTAATGAGATTGTTTGCTCATTCTGACAATTATTTCATAATCTTCTTCGCAAGTTGGGCATTCTTGATCATCATGCTCCAACTTGAGGGAGGGTGTTAAGGAATATACTAGAGATAGTTAATTATGGACGTTAGGTCCTTTCTTGTGTAGGAAAAGGATTGTACTCTGTATTGTAGTTATCCCACATCGGTCACGGACAGCCTAGAGGCTGCTGTCTAGAACTATAAATAGTGTAATCATCCTGTTGTAATAATTGCCTTTGATAATATATTTGAAGTGCCTATTATATATATATATATTATTTATTTTACAGAGATGTATTTCTAACATTAACTATAAAGGGACTTGACTTTACATTAAATGAGTTACATGATTCTGTCGATATATTTTTCCTCTCTGGCTTCAATTTCACTCAAACCGGTGACTAATTCCAGATTGGGACGCACTTCGACATCTCCTTTGACTATTTGGACAACCTATGAAGTATAGTCGATTACGCAGATATCAGAGTTAGTTTTTCGGCTAATGAAACCCCATCCTTCAACACTAGCGCCTCAACCAAACCGGAGTCTTGAATCGCTGGAAGCTTTCAATTTTGAATGTATCCTTCTTTTCCCTATAATTTATTGTTTAAATAAAACCAATCAACCTAAAATGTTTTTTGAAATCTAAACAAAATTCAATATAAATCACCTCTTTTCCCCCTCCTCCTCTATTCACTTCTTCTCATTTTCAATAAATTCTTAGTATTATATTAGTACGTTCACGAATTTTGATACTAGTACATTGCCCAATAGTAGTAGTGAAGTCCAGCCGGAGATTCCCTGTGGCAATCTTGAAGGAGGTAGTCTGCTCTTTAAATTTCTTCTCCAAATCCAACAATGCGATCTTCTCTAGGCGGCGATCCATCAAGTCTAGTTTGGTGTTCACCTTTTGAAACTCCTCCTCCATTGCTGCCTTGATGATAGCCTCTATCAAGTGTAGAGGAAAACAAGGGTGATGTGAGCACAGTCTTGTCAGTGGGTGTGCAAAACTTAAAATATTGTCAAAGAGTATAGTTGGCAATAGATATAACAAAGACATTCACGAATGTGCTTACCTTACGATGTCATGGTTTCTTCAGTTGTTTGTAGACAGATCTTGCAAAGTTGTGACTCGTGGCAATGAAATATTCAATTTTGCTAGATGAACGTATTGTTATGGAGGATGATGTAATGAATTTGAAGAAATCTATAGCTCTTCTTTTTGCTGGACGGAAAGTTTCAACCTCTATTTTGACCAACAAAAACATCAAAAACGAGATTTCAAAGATTGTATCTAGTGAATATTGGAGTTCCAAATCATTAGTTGGATCACTCTCATGCTCGAAATTATCACTGAACTGACAACATACACCTAAGATCTTAATAGTTTAGTGATAAGTCAATCACTCATCTACATTATTTTATAAATGTCATAGCTTGTTAGTTAAAACTATAATGTGTCATTGCAAATTTTGCAAAATCAAGCATCTCATAAGTTTTCTCTTTGGATTTTCTAGATCTAGAACCTTGAAGAATATGGCTGGATGTTTTTTTCCTGGAAAACTAAAAGAATTAGAGGATTGGGGAGATTTTTGATAGAAGTGATTTCCTGACATAAATCTGTGGTTTAATTTATTTAATTAATATTCAGTCATGGCATGAGTCGGGCGTTTAAATTTTACGCTACAAATGAATTAGTCGCGATTTGTTGGATCAGGATCTAAAAGTTGATTTACGTGCCTTTTTTTGTTCCCACTAGCTAGGGATTTCGTTTAATAATATTAACAAGAGTCCCTATCAAAAACAAAATAAAAGCATTTTCAACAAAGTTTGATACCAACAGAATAGTCATGAAATCCAAAGTTCTCGGAGACAAATTCGAGAGTTCATCTACTGGGAAAATACTTTTTATTAACAATCAAGTGATAATTAAGTTCCATCTTATCTAAACTTTTTTAAATTTAATTCATTCCACAAAACTAATCTACTTATACTATGTTTATCTTCGTTCAGTGCACATTATTTTGATGTATTTTCAAAAAAATATTATTTAATGTTTTCAAATAAACTAGGTGAATATCATGCACTGACAAGTAGAATCAACACAAATTTAATTAAATATTTTTTCATTAAACTGCACCGAATTGAGCTGATTTTAACATATATACTATTAATAACAAAAAAAAAAAAATTGTCATAATTACTTGTTAAACGTGTTAATCTTTTCATGCATGGCGTACGTGCTTATATATTGGCGTGGAAACATGTATCGTCATCATCATAAAATAGATCGAAAAACAAATAAATCCCACTCTTCATATGAATCTTGATTTGCAATAAACAAATTAAAATTCAGGCAGAAGCAGTCATCATCTGACGAAAATCATGAAAATGGAGCTCTCCTTTGCCCTCAGAATCATAAACCTCAATCATCGCAACACACTCCTCGTACGTCTTCCGACTCCCCAACCGACTCAGCACACTCTGCAAGCTCTCCGGCGTTATCTTCCCGCACCCCTTCTGCATTTCAAACGTCTCGAACGCCGCCTTCAAATCCTCATCGTCGTCTCCCTCTCCGCCGCCTTCCTTCCTCGTCACGAGCCTCAAGAAATCCGGAAAGTCGATCAGATCGTCCCCGTCGGAATCGAGATATCGTATGATCGACTGAGCCTCCTCGTGGGACATGTACTCACGTACAGAACCGAAGTACGACCTCAGCTCCGCCGCCGAGATCTTGCCGTCGCTGTCATTGTCGAATCGCCGGAAAACCTCTCGGTACTCATCCTCCTTGGACATGGGAGATTTCATGGGTGATGATTTCGGGGTGCAGTTTCTCGGCGAATGCTCGGTGGAATTGCTGCTGGATTTGCTGGATTTTGATCGGGTCAGACTGAGACGGAGGCTCCGGTGTGGGAAACAACCGAAGGATTTTGGCACTACTCTATCGTTTTCCATGAGAGATGAGAATGTTTTTCGATGTTTTTAAGGTTTTGTGGCGGTGACCTAAAGGTTAAGTGAGCGGGAGGTTTATATACAGGTGAGAAGTAGAAGATGCACAGAGAAGAAATGAAGAGGAAGTTAGAGAAAAGGGCGGTATGAAGTTGCCAAGAATCTGTGAGGAAATTGCATGGCAATTTCGCTTTGGGACCCGAGATTTGACGCTGCAAATTGATCTCAGGGAAATGATAGGGATGGTCCCGTGTAAAATGGATCTTCGGATCAATCCAAACTTCAAATTGTTGCTTCACTCCTCATCCTAATCATGTTTACACTCTCATTTATCGAAAACTTACAAAATATTTACCTTCTAAATCCAAGTTGGTTAGAGAATGGCGTGATTGGATGCTATATTTTCTATATATATTTGATGCATTGGATGTATCCATCCAATCTGAATCTGGACATTTTTTAATCAAATTTTTCACATCATATTGATTTGATCGTAAATTTCAATTGATATCTGTGACAGTACTATCTTGAAATATCAAATCTTTAGATATTGTTCAAGGATATATTATTCCCAATCGATTTGGTCAGAATTAAAATAAGTTGATTTGAACGTAAAAATTTTGAACTATGAACTAAATAATAAAAGGTTAATATATTGCAAATGATACTTTTATGACTCAATTGAAACTAATAAATTGTGTTTATAAGAATTCGTGTAACTTAAGAGAATGTGTGCTCGGTTCGGAAAGAGCCGTGGGCTATTATCCTCTTACACTTATCAATATTCAATTGAGCAGTTCAGTTTAATCGAGCAGTTCAGTTTTATGCACTATACATGTACTATAACCTTTTCTTAAAAATAATTAGTTCAAAATATTTTCTTATATAATTTTGTCAATTTGAACACAATAATGTGTACTTTCATATATGTAGTTATATTGTAAACGCCAAGGATCATCTTTGTACTTATACGGTCGATAGAAAGAGTATTAGAAACCGGCATTCAAACGAGAATCGATAATTGAGATGTAGCTTTGTTATTTTTAAAAACAAAACAAAAAAAGTGTTGCTAATACGACAACTCGAATGTAATATAGATCAGATTAGTATTGAAAACCCGTGAAAGTCATTATAAATTGTAATTCACCTAAACTAAAGCTATCTACCTAACTATTTCCATGGAATTAATGATAGCTTTTAAAAGTTTATTCCAAGCTTTAGAGTGAAAACTTCGTGGTATTTTCTGTATGAATCAAGTAGTTGAACTAAAAACCACTTAAATCAGTTGTTACCATGTCTGCGTTTCATGGTAATATCTTTAAATATAAAAAACATTCATTATGAAAATTAGTGGCTAAAAAAGACAAAAATGTACAATTAATTATTTGCATTTTGATATCGTTTTTATCATAGGAATACAAAGAGCAGCTTTTCTGATTCCTTAATTTTCCTCAAAAGAAAGATGTTTTTCTTATTTCTTACAATCTTAATGTCCCTGATGTTGCCGAAATAAACAAAAGCATTGATAATGGACAAATACGAATTGACCAAAATTAAAATGATAGAATAATTACCCCTCTCTATAGATATGACATGGCGGATGCCGTAAATTCAGGGTATGCAATTGAAACCTAATTACGGCTCACAGAAACCTAAAATAAAGACTATTTCCTTGGAGGTAATAGCTTTCAAAAAGATTGTTTCAAACTGTAGAGTGATTTTTTAAAAATATTAAAATCACTCATAGAGTGAGGGAATATATTAGGCTTCCTATGCAAAATGGAATGAAAAATGAATACAGGAAAGAGCATAGCTCCTCAGCTAAAAAGTTGTTCAACCTGATCACTATTACGTAATGTGATGAGCAACTTATCTACTTATTCAAAATCTATTAGCAAATTAGCAAGGTAAAATACAAGTCAACCGTAAACAAGTAGAAAGCATAGCAAAAAGACAAGCAAAAATGATAAGATCACTGATTCCTATACTAGATAGAAGGACAGCATAATAGGTAGATTGGCAAACTTCTTTTGTGGCTTGAAGAAGGACTCAGATTCTAACAGAAGAAATTTGAGATTTATCCATAAGTAGCAATGTTTTGGCTTTTGGAGGTAGCTGCTGCCATGTAAATATACTGATGTTGCCTTGTTGAAGAGCTAACTTAGCTAAGAAGTTAGCTACTTGGTTACCCTGTCTAAGGGTATGATTGATCTTGACTTTAATTGATGTTTTGGCCTCCTCACAAAAGTTGAAGAGCTTCCAGTGAGCCGTTATTGGGTTCATTATCATGGAAATACCATTAAGGGAGTCTGACTCAATAATGAACCCCAATTGGCAGTAATCATAGCCAAATTGAAAACAACCTCTAATTGCCTTCAACTCTGCTTCGAGAGGAGAGGAGGCTGTTGAAAAGTCTAGTTTTGCAGCAATAGTTACTCCCTGTCCATCTCTCAAAATCATACCAATTCCACAGTTGTAACCATCCCATGTTGCATCTACATTAACCTTAAAACCAAAGAAAGGTCTGCTCCAAGAAACAGTCTTTATTTTAGGTTTATGTGGTTTGGCAAGGGCTGGAATGAAAGGTAGGTTTGCTATCTCTTTATCTATCTCAGTCACTGCATAGATGGGGTTTGCAGATAGGGAGTAGAACATAATGGATTTGATCTCTGAAATAATGTGAGATCTGACAAGCCTGATTTCCTCAAATATGATCCTATTTCTCACCTTCCACAGGTTCCAACAAATTATACAAACCAACATCTTAATCAATCTTACTTGAAAGCTTGAGAGACCAGAATGGGATGTATAATAAGAGAGCCTGTCCCAAACATTTGAGAAGATCATGTCCAGAATGCCAATGTAACCAAGCATCTCAGACCAGATAGAGATAGAGAAAGGACATTTGTTGAACCAGTGATCCATTGTACCTTCATTGGAGCATAGGAGACACTTGGAAGCAAACTGAAACCCATAGTGCCTAAAAACCTCATCAAATGATAGCAATGAATTGTGAAGCCTCCATGAGAAAAAAAGAATCTTTTTTGGTATCCATATCTTCCACAGTCTTGCCAAGGAGGGAAAGGAGTTTCTATGATCTCTCACCATATTATATGCAGATTTGAAGCTAAATTCACCTGTGAGGGAGGGCTTCCATATCAATCTGTCAGGTCTATGGCTCACAATTTCAGCTTGGTGCAAATACATGAGAAGGTCTTCATTTAAGGCATGCTCCATGTGAGGTAAAAAGGATTGCTTCCTTTTAATGAACTGTTCCACAGTGCAGGTTGTGAGAATTGGAGTGATGTTTGCTGGATTATGATCTTGGATAGGCCTCAGTCCTGTCCAGTTAGCAGTCCAAAAACTGCATTTGCCATCACCAATTATAACCCAGCTGAAGTGCTCCCCAACGCAATTCACAGCACATATCCTCAAACTGTAGAGTGATAACTTCGCAGTAGTTGAACTAAATAACCATTTCAGATCAGATCAGCTCCATGCATGTCTGTGTTTCGAAATTTATTTCATGATCTTTTAAAAATAAATGTAAATGACCATTTGGTGGAAAGCATAAAATTACACCAATATTCACAAATGTGTGGGGCAAATTCAACCATTCATCGAATGCATAATCAATATCCAAAAAATGCACATACAAGTTCACAAATATTAGTCATTACACAAGCAGATGAAAAGATTGGCCTCTCAAAACAATTCATTAAAAATGTTGAAAAGAAACCTTCTGATCCAGAAATCAACCAGAATGTAACATAAGCAAGAAGTCAGCCATTCGCAACTGCACCGCCAAGTATGTCCTTCAACGGGAGATGCAGATTATTAGCGTCGACCAAACAAGAAAGTTCACTTCCGAATCCAGGAGCTCCATCGGGAAACTTTCCAATACGGGAGACAGCCTGATCTTCATCAACGTTTCCAGCAGCAAAAACAAACAAACGGCCGCTATCTTTATATGTTTTTACAACTTTCCAGCTTTTACCTTCCTGGTCTTCCTGGAGATAACAGGTCATCACAGTATAACCATCAGCAGTAGGTGAAACCCACAGAGCCAGCCTATCCTTAGATTTAGTTAGGGCAACAATGTTGGACTTCTGACATATGACATCCCGGGGAAGCTCAACAAACCAGAACCTTTCCATGGCAGAATCAAAACAAAGCATTCTGTCGCGGGTGGCTAACCAGCATGTGACTCCATCATTAGCACTCTCCAAACAAGAACCAAAATCTGCACAGACCAGATTCAAGCCATTACTGCTACAATCAACCGCCCGCCACATCGGACCCTGATCATGCACAGACAGAATCTTAGCTG
Source organism: Sherardia arvensis (assembly GCA_948330725.1). Taxonomy (NCBI): domain Eukaryota; kingdom Viridiplantae; phylum Streptophyta; class Magnoliopsida; order Gentianales; family Rubiaceae; genus Sherardia; species Sherardia arvensis. Next base: position 2,642,555 of record OX415242.1, read on the forward strand.
CCTGGAAGGAGAAGATGTCGGAAAAGGTGAACAACAACCTCAGCACCTTGTACACTCCATTTGTCGGATCATACATGAAGTGGTACTTGGTATAGGTGTCGAAATGAAAACGGGGATTCGAAACATTCATCTTCTCTCCAGTGCATAAGTTGTGAATAAACACCCTGTGATTTGAGCCACGTGCGTGTTTTTGTGTCTCAACAACACAGACCAGACCATTGATTATCTGAGTTACCTCGGGGGAGACTGGGGAGCAGCCACGTGTCTCCAGTTCATGCAGGGGGGTGAAGTACCCTTCGTGTCTCCCAAAAGGGCGGTGAAAGGAACGGAGGCGGCGCTTCTGCAGGCCATCGTCCTCCCACCAGTGAAGCAGCACCCCGTGTTGCCGTTCACGGTAAGTCTCCATGAAATGAGAGCTCCCAATCATTGATTGCCACGTCCTGCTCACACATTTGCACCGGCAGAGATGTTTTCCGGGCAGCCACGTCAGGATCTCGAACACGAGATCATTCGGCAGTGCGGCCGCCATTGTTATATCCTGCAGATAGGTTTGATCTAAGCATGATCTAGGCATGATCTAAGCATGATCTAAGCATGATCTAGGCATGATCAATTCAAACAACCAAAAAGAGAAAACATGAAACTGAAAACAAACAGACCAAATGCAAAAACATTATATGAAAATTAGGGTCTAAAATATCCTTACCTTATCGCTGAATCGTGAAACTGAAGGTAGAGAGGAGTCGATCGATGTGAGAATCGCCACAGTAACAGTGAAATTGTAAAAATTGAAAGAGAATAAATCATGGATTTATGCTAACTTTGAAGTGGGAGGAGATCAAGCACCAAAGTAATAGATTAAGGGTTGAAAAGAAAATATATTGATTAAAAAGATTGGGAGAATCATGGGTGAGCGTTTTTATGAAATATTTGATTTGACTAGTCAATGAGTATTAGTTATTTTATCATGTAGCTAGTGGCATTTCATATTATATAATTGTATAAAAGATAGCTTAAAAAGTAACTAGTGAAAGAAATTTAAAATGATGGGTATTTGGTAATGTGTCTTTTGGGCAAAAATAAGTTGATTTGACCAAAAAATGCTGATTTGACCGTCAAACATATGTTATTAGTGTTTGATGAATGGATTTTAAAAAGTATTTTTTGGATTCAATTGGTTAATTTTCAAAAGGTTAAAAAAAGTTGTTTTTTCTACTCAAATGCTATAGCTTTTATAATTAAATATTTTTTTGCCATTTCTCCTCTAAAAATCGATTGCTAGAAGATAGAATAGATATTGTTGAATTTGGTTTTTCGTAGGGGAATTCAAGTGTTCAAAATAATTATTTATCATTCTAATTCTTCAATTAGTATTTTGGGTTGCATCATTATGATTATATTTTTGATGGTATGTTCATTACATTTCATTATAATATTATTGGTTGGTTCTTCTCTTTTTTTTTTTTTTTTAAATTCCACTATAATATGAATAACATTTTATCAAAATTACTCGGAAATAATTGATTTTTTTTTCATAGAACCATCAACGTGAAACAAGATAAATGTTTGAAGAAATACGTAAAACAAACTTATAATGTATGGGTTTTAAAAATAAATCATGAAAATGTGAAATATATAATAAATCAATTTAATTTATTCATTTATAATGAAAAAATAGCAATTGATAAATTATATACATTTAATAAGTAAATAAGTAGTACAATATATTCATGTCCATAGATGTCATTTTGCAAAATTGGTGGCACACAAGCACGTTTATACAATCAGCTAGTCAAATCAGCTAATACAATCAACTAGTCAAACCAGTTAATGCAATCAGGTAACAGCTGATTCCAAACACTCCTAGGCCTTTTTTGAAAATATTTTCTTCTTTAACTTGAACTTCAGAACACTACTCAATAAAATGCCATTGCGATCTAGAAAACTTATCGAAATATGGTTGAATAGTACTAACATTGATAATAGTGACATATTAATAGGTTAAAAATAAATTTAAAAATTCAAAACTCAATATTTATTGGCTATTCTAACAATTTTTAGTATGGGTGTGTGACAAATTAATAAGTTGAAAATACTAAATAAAAATCACATTTTAATAATTATTAACTACGTACCCGTCAAATTTTTGTATGAAAAAGAAGGCATATACCAATAGAATACATAGATCCGTCCTCGATCAGTTGTGACCTAGGTTTTAGAAAAGTCTTTATTCAATAACTCATGTATCTTTGCATGTAACGTGTTGTGCATGCAGCTAATCCGATTGAAATGTGACCTAATATTTTGTTATCAGAATCAAATTTTAGTAAGAAGATGAGGCAGCATCTTCATCTCAACAACAAACTCCATGAATCTCAGAAACCGCCTTCTTCTTCTCGTTGAATCCTCGCGACACACGTTGAACACGATAGCAGCGGTCTCGTCGTCCCGATCCTCGTAATCCGTGAGCACAGAAAGAGGGAAGTTTTTCAGGGATGTTAAGGATATCTTGTACGAGGAAGATGGCGTCTTGAACTTGAATTCGACGGTGTCGTTGTAATCAGTGACCTGAGCTACTGTTTCCTTGTTGCCTTCGTTCTCAACAGCCATGAAGTTGGTGAAGTTGAGAGCTTGAGTTGACTTGGTCAACGTGGTTCCGGACGATGACCTCACCCATCCCGATGACGTAATTTTCCGGCCAAAATTTGTCGAGAATGTACCGTCGACACCTTTGAAATTCGACATGATGGACTGTGTGCTGACGCTGTTTTTGTCCAACCAAAGATGCAGATTCGCATCGATTGAACCAAAGGATAAAATTCCATGGTTTTCAAATTCATATGTCGTCTTTAAATACAAGGATAAAATTACACAAATGTCAAGGGCAAATACAAGTATCCATGAAATGCATAATCAATACATAAAAGATCCACAAACAAGATTACAAGTTCACAAATAGTCCTCCCATAAGCAAAGAATATTGGTCTCTCATAAGCCATTCACAGCCGCACCGCCAAGGATATCAGTCAACGGGAGATGGAGATTGTTACCCGCGACCAAGCAAGATAGTGTATCCAAACCAAGGTCTATGAAACCGAATTCTCCATCAGGAAGCTTTCCAATACTGAACACGGCCCGAGCTTCATCTTCATCAATGTTGTACAGACAAACAGGTCCAGGCCTATCCAGATTCAATCCTAGTATCCCACCATTAACGTTCCAAGCGGGAAAAACAGACAGACGACCGAGTTCTTTATATTTCTTCACAACTTTCCAGTTTTTCCCTTCCTCGTCATCCTGGAGATAGCAGCTCATCACACTGTATCCATCAACCTTGCATAAACGCCATAGAGCCAGCCTGTCCTTAAACCGAGTCACGGAACCAATCATTTTCCATGTAATACGTTCCTGCGGAAGATCAACAAACCAGAATTTCTCCTCGGCAGATCCAAAACAAAGAAGCCTGTTGCGTGTCGCTAGCCAGCATGTGATGCCATCATTAGCATCCACTCTCTCCAAAGGGGCAGCGAAATCCATACGGACCAAATTCAAACCACTCTTACAATCAACCGCCCGCCATGTACACGGCGGTCTCTGCAAAACCAGTATCTTAGCTGACCGGAAAGAATTCCCGGAGCGGCTGAAAAACAGCCACAAAACCTTATATATTCCGGTGGTCGGGTCATACATAAAATACATATACGCATAGCTGACATATCTGGCAGAATATAGGCGACAAGTTGAAACCAGCATCTTGTCTCCAGTGCATAGGTTGTGAACAGTCATTGAGAGAATTGAGCCACGTGCATTTCTTTCTAGATCAACAACAATAACCATACCATTGATTATCTGAGTCGCGAAGACAAAGCAATTTTCAGACGCCTCCGTTCCACGTAGGGGGGTGAATACCTCTTTGTTTTGCCCAAAACGGCAGTGAAAGGAACGTAGTTGCATCACACGCCCATTATCCCACCAATGAAGCATCAAACCGTATTGCCGTTTGCGGTAAAGCTCCATGAATTCACGGCTCCGAATCATCGTTCTCCATGCTTTGCACACGCATTTGGACCGGCACAGCTGTTTTCCGGGCAGCCAGGTAAGAATCTCGAACACCAGATCGATAGGTAGTGTGGCAGTCATTGTTATCCTGCAGATAGGTTTTCTATTAGATCAATTCAGACAACCGTGTAACATGCAACAGTTTCCAATATATTTAAAAAAATATATAAAAATTAGTGGTTAAAAAAGATATAAACGAGCAACTAATTATTTGCATTTTGATATCGTTTTTATCGTAGGAATACAAAGAGTGATTCCTTAATTTTACTCAAAAGAAAGATGTTTTCCTTACAATCTTAATGTCCCTGAATGTTGCCGAAATGAACAAAAGCATTAATATTGTAACGCCCCAAACTTGACCCACAAATTTTTTTTTTCCAGTGAATTCAGCTGGGACACTTGTCTGGTTCGCATAAGGACTCAAAATCTAGTAAGACCATTACAAAGTAAGTAAGGAAACCATAAATATTATATTATTATTATTACATTTTGTTTTTCTCCAATCTAATTTAAAGCTAAACAAACAATGACACACATACATTGACCTACACTAAAAACTACAACACTTTCGGAATGTTAGCACGTCAATCTTGCACTAATAGGTCGTGTCAATTCTTAATCCACCGATCAATGCCATGCAACACATAAAACAATTAATGAGTTCTCGCTCAGTGATATTCTCTGTAAAATATATATATCTACATCTATTTTTTTTCCTTTTTTTTAAGAAAATCGACATAATATGGAACTGTTTCATTATTTTCAATCTCATAATAATGTTTACTTAAGAAAGCAGAAATAATAGCTCAAGCATAATCCAGTGAGCATATAAAATTGGCTAACAACTTTGAAAAATAAATTTAGCACAAACACTGCAAGAACAAATACAAGCAGATTATAGGCATGCATGGACCAGAATATAAGTATAAATTATAAACTTATCCCCAGGAGAAATTGATTTTATACAGCTATTGTCGGTGTAAACAAAGCCAAATATCAGTATCTAGCTAACTACTGACATCTTGCACTTAAATCTTCATCAACCATCAAACACAATAATAACTCGTACACTAGTACAATCAGTAATTTATTTTCAACTCATCAGAATTCATGAAACAAACACACACTTAGCACTTAGCACAACAAGTTTCTGCCCACCAACATTGCCTATATTTAAACCTATGGTGTCGCGGAACCGGTTTTTATATTAAATATGCATAGTACAAATCTCCATTAGTAATATCTCACGTATTTCTTTCAACATTGGAACAGTAACTAAATATCTAATAATTATCATGTCAAGAGGTATTATTTTATTTTTCCATCATATAAAAGTAGATTTGGGGTATCATCAACCGCACACCAGAAAGTTTGGGTATCAACACCCGCACACTCGCATATTTGGGGTATCACCACCCGCACACCAGAAGATTTGAGTATCACCTTCCGCACAACAAAATAATTGGGGTATCACCGCCCACAAACCAGAAAATTGGGATACCACCACCCCCAAACCAGAAAATTGGGATACCACCACCCACACAACAGAACACTGGGGTATCACCACCCACACACCAGAATAACGGCACGACAACAATAATCAAAGTCAACTTAGCCCATAACAAAAATGTATCATAACCATTTCTAGATTAAAAACAAAAATTATTTGTTTTATCATATGATGCTGCTTAGGGGTCAACATAAAGTATTTCCAAATTATCATATTTATTCCCTCTTTTACTTGCTCACAAATAAATAATAAACGTCAAATTATTCAGTCACGAACTTTATCATACCCACATACCAACACTATACTAGTTATTTCTTTCTCGTCAATTAATCAGAATCCATAAAGAGCAAACCCGGTAACAGAAAAAAATTCACTGATTATAGCACTCCAATGCCTTAATATAAACCAAGACATATTCATCTAAACCGCATCATCAGAGCAAGTAAGCCCTATTTATTCTTATAATTTAAATTCATCCCATGATAGTTCTACATACTAATACCTTATATACGCTGAAAAATAGTACACAGACATGACCAAATATTATTTAGTTCTTAGAATGTATTAACCTCATAGCACATTTTAACTAACCGATGCAAATCACCACTGCACACTAAATTGTTCTTCTCAATACATAAAATAGTCAGCAACAAATAATAACAAGTCCGGTAGCAGTACCTACTCAATCATGCAAGTGAATTGATGCACTTCCAGTTGCAAATATTAGCACGATCTCATCAAACACTTAGCACATAGTTTAAAAATAAACACTTTTAAATTTCAGAACCAGTCATAATATGTATAACCTACGTGACTTAAAGATGAGAAGGTTTAAGAGAAATATAAATAGCACATAGGCATGGCAGCCCCAAAACTTCATATCAATGATATAATATTTTGAAGAGTGAGAACACTCACCTTTTATTCTAGCTTATTATTACTTTTGGTTCACAAACATCGTAGAATCCTGCTCCCCGAAATCTGCACAGTTAGTATTTTTAAAGAAAAATGTTATTAACAAATCTACAGGAGCATATGCTAATGGCTCTAAACAGATAAAACTTATAACTCTGACGAATCTATACATCTCTAAAGGTTTATTACTAATGAACAAGAGAAGTTCTCTTCTGGGCATTTATTCAAACACCTTATAGCCATGTACATACAAACTGGAATCTGGACTATTTAAGACCATGGACACTCTCGGTTCTACACATCATAACCAACGCAACAACGATTGAAAGTTTAAATCATATTCTTATACTCCAAAACAGTCTATTGACCTATACATCTCTACAAGTTACTGATTCAAAAGCAAGGTAGGTTCATGGCAATCCCTAATTTCTAAACTTGGGGTTTTTAATTTCCAAACATTCATCATCACCAAACTAAATCTCAAAATTACCTCTTGAAACCCAGGAATCGTTAACCTACGCTCGATATTTCACCTCTCTGAAATTTCTTCTTGATAATTCTATATACGCTCTGTTGCTTATGTTTTTTTTTTCTGCTTCTAATGATAATTCTTGATTAAATCCCCCGTTAAAGGGATAAACTTCCAAATACAATACATTTGTTTATTATTGATATTCATGGTAACCACGTGCCTTTGTTAGTTTCTTCACCCCTATTTCTTACCAAATTCCTAAATATTCTGCTATTTCCATTTCCTTTTACATTAAGAATTACTTGTTATGATTTTTAATTTTTTTATTTATTTTATTATTAGTTCTATATAGAAAAATATTCCACCTACAATATAATATATATAGTCATATCATTATTAAGACTAGCAAATTATATACATATATATATATATATATATATATTTGTATCAATTCTTCTCTCCCTATAACAAATATACCCGATAACATTTATTTATTCGTAATGCAATATAATTATTATATATTATTTTGAATAATGACCAGCCATTGTATAAAAGTAAGTAATTTTAAAGTATACATCATTAAAAATATACAGACAACTTAATATGTTGCATGGTATATAGTTCTAGAAAAAACGAGTCTTCACAAATATTATACAAATACAAATTGACCAAAATCAAGATGATAGAATAATTACCCTCTCTAAAGACATGACATGGTGGATACTGTAAACTCAGGATATGCAATTGAAAACAACCTTAATAGATATTCTAGTCCACGGAGTTTGGTTCTAAAACTCCTTTTACAACTACTTGAAAATCTGATTCAACTAAGAAATATTGTAATTGCATGTCAATGGCTAGCTGATATCCTATCATTATTGCCATCAATTCAGTATGCAGGGGAGATCTCAGAGGCTGGATACATACTACACAAAGGCTTGCCGGTGTTTTTTTCACCATACATAATGAATTCAATTCACATTAAAGGGTCACATTTTGATCACATGCCAGACACACTAAAGCGTCACATTTTGATCACAGGCCAGACACTTCTTACATTTGCCTTGGTACCTTTTGTATAGTGCTTGGGTCTAGAATATGCTTTATGACACAAGATGACTAAATTACTCCTCAAATCGTTTTTGTGTCCTAAAACTTTCATTCCATAGAATCTAACACTATCTCAGAATAGGAATGATTACAATTAGCTTATTCTATATTCTTCTTATTGCCTAGCTAAGCTTATACTCCTTTTGTAACAAATACAATTTTTAAAAATGTTTGGGAGCCTAATGAAACACCCCTACCATAGTGTGGCTTGCCTTAAAAAAAGACTGAAATTAAAAATTAAAAAATTCAAGAAAGACACGGCTCTGCAATCGAATCTAATAAATAAGTCTAATAGTTTTGGGACTACAAACAAATAAGCAAACAATCAGATCAAATTTAGAATTAGCATATAAAAATTAAACTACAAATAAACAAACAGATAAAATTTAGGAATTAGGGTTTATAAGGAAATAATACTCTTTATAATTCTTACCAATTCAACGGATCGGGTCACTAAAGAAGAGGAGAAGTTGATGGTGAATTGTAAGAACTGGGAAGTAGATCGTAGCAAGATAAACACGGATAAACTACAGAGGAGAAGAAATTATAGATGTGCGATTTCTCTGTAATCTACTGCTCCTTCAAGAATAATCTCCGGATCGAGATCAATCATGAACCTCTGTATGAATGTACTCGTTGATAGCGGTCTCGCACTCGTCAGATGTTCCCTCACCGCAAAGAAACCTCCGTCACAGCGGCGCTTCGATACCGATTTCAAGTTCGTTACCGATTTTATCGACGGAACTTCGACGACCTTTCAATATGGGGAAAGGGGCCAATTGGGTTTGCGGTGAAACTAGAGAATGGAGAGTATGGATGTGAAATTAGGTGAGGAAGAAAAAGAAATTTTGCTTTTATATTTATTGAGCGCGTTTTGGCAAATTCCACGATTTCAATTGCTATAGTTTTAATAATTAAAAAAAATTTTGCCATTCTAATTCTAGAAGATATAATAAATATTGTTGAATTTGATTTTTCGAAGGGAAATTCAAGTGTTCAAAATAATTATGCATCATTCTAATTCTTCAATTAGTATTTTGGGTTGCATCATTATGATTATATTTTTGATGGTTTTGTTCATTACATTTCATTATAATATTATTGGTTGGTTCTTCTCTTTTTTTTCCACTATAATATGAATAACATTTCATCAAAATTACTCGGAAATAATTGACTTTTTTCCATAGAACCATCAACGTGAAACAAGAGAAATGTCTGAAGAAATCTCTAAAACAAACTTAAAATGTATGAGTTTTAACAAACTCATGTATCTTTGCATGTAACCATGCATGGTATATATAGTGTAGTATGTTATTGTGAAATGTGACCGTGCTAATATTTAATTTGCTGTCGGAATCAAATTTTAGTACGAAGATAAGGCAGCATCTCCATTTTACTGCAGCTATCCTTCACTTTATCATAAACGATGCCGTAACCTAAGCTGCTTATGTTCCTGAAATAGCATACTTCATTGTCGCCGTATTTCAAATTCTGCCGCGTACTCCACGACACACCAACAACCTCGTTTTCCTGGTTCACAACCATTTCAACACTTCCCTGCTGGAAATTCCTCAAAAAACTGGCCGTCGAAACTCCATGAATCTCAGAAACCGCCTTCTTCTTCTCGTTGAATCCCCGCGACACGTTGTACACGATAGCAGCGGTCCCGTCGTCCCGATCCTCGTAATCCGTGAGCACAGAAAGAGGGAAGTTTTTCAGGGATGTTAAGGATATCTTGAACGAGGAAGATGGCATCTTGAACTTGAATTCGACGGTGTCGTTGTAATCAGTGACCTGAGTTACTGTTTCCTTGTTGCCTTCGTTCTCAACAGCCATGAAGTTGGTGAAGTTGAGAGCTTGAGTTGACTTGGTCAACGTTGTTCCGAACGATGACCTCACCCATCCCGATGACGTAATTTTCCGGCCAAAATTTGTCGAGAATGTACCGTTGATACCTTTGAAATTCGACTTGATGGACTGTGTTAGAGGGGTGACGACATGCTGTATCAGCTTTCCCTGTGTTCGGACACTGTTTTTGTCTAACCAAAGATGCAGATTCGCGTCGATGAACCAAACGTTTAAAGCATTAGTCACACTGAAACTAAAAGAATGTGTCTTTGAATCTAATAAGTTACCGAGAAATGGAGTTATCTCAATGTTGTAAGAAGGCAGATCGAACGAACCGATGCCTGAAATCGGCCTCCACAGCAAGGGATTGATGCCGCCGGTGTAGATGACCGGAAAAGGCCAAACTGAACCGGCGATGACGCCGTCCAAGCTCACAACCACCTCTCTGAACGGCCCATTTCCCGGTACACCGGAGATATTATTTGCGGCGATGTAATCATCGTACATATTCATGTACCAGAATTCATCTTTTTCGTGAAACGAAACGTAAACTTCCAGCACAGCCCTGTAAACATTCTGAGGAATTTCGAATTGTTTAGACTGAATATCAGTCGAGTTCTGGATCTTGAACCACAACCCATCGTTCATCGGCAGCTTTTTTGAAATGGGCAAAATTTTATCAGCGTTCGTCCCAGGAATGAATCCATTCTTAAGAACACGTTTTTTGTCGGAAGGATAAAAATGAAAGCTAACATTCACATGGTAAACCCCAGTATACGTATCATCAACAACGTTGTTCAGAGAAACAGCCATTGTCTGATTTGACTTGAATAGAGAGTAATACCTCGTTACATCCTTAGAAACCGTCCAGACAATCCCGTTTTTCGTCGGCTCAGCCGTGCAGCTTCTGAAAATCTCGACTCCGCTCAGCCAAACTCCGAAAATGCGATCGAACTGCCGCCCTTTACAGGTGGCGGTCCACTCGAGGACAACTTTCTCGTACCGACCAGAGTGGAAATCCGGCGGTGGCGCGTAGGTTGCGAGAACCAGAGGCTGGCCGTACGTGAAAGCAAAGTCATGGCGGAGGATTAGAATTGAGATCGGTTTTGTTTTGGGAAGCTGTATGGGTTTGGTGACCTCAAAAAATGCTGTGGGAGCTGTGTCGTTAATGGGGGAATCTGAGATGACGTTGGCGTTGATGATGTCATCTAATGGCCGGAAAAGGGACTTTGTTTTGTACAGATTTGCAGATGAAAAGAGAGGGGCATGCAAGAACAAGATAAGTAGTGGGAAGATAGGGTTGAAGAATGCCATTCAAAATTTGGTGCTTTTTTTGGTAGCTTTCTTCGAGATCATATAATAAGATAGCCAATTTTTTGTTTTTTCAGTTAGTAAGGATATTATTCACTATAGTCACAGAAACTGTCGGTTCAAATAATACATTCATATCCACACATGTGACATGTCCAAGTTGATGCGTACAGATCTCCATCCCAACATAAGTTATATATATATATATATATATATATATATATATATATATATATATATATATAATTAGATATTACTGTACGCAGTCCAATATTTTACTCTTGTAGTCCAAAATACGATGTAAAATTACAAAAACATCCTCAACTTATTTGATTTTTGAAAAACTACCCAACTTACGGGGAGCGATAATATCATTTCATTAATATTTTGAATTACGCTGAGTAAATACTGGATTGCGTATAATAGTTCAGAAAAATTGTGAGAGATGAATTTTGTATTGTATATGTACAGTAGCAAAATGTGTATGTAGGATTTGATTTGAAAAATAAGTATAACAAATTAATCAAAGAAATTGAACTGTAATAATAAATTGTATCTAAATATGAAAAATACAAATAAGATAAGTGTACAATATAAATTGGAACAATTTCATCGTATTATATAATTTTCCTTGATGCACCATGTGAAGTCAATTTAATGCCGGAAAGGAAGTGTGGAACAATTATGTCCTTTCAAACTCATGTATTGTTTTATATCATATCACTTTACTATTACAATAATATTATAATCATAAAGTGATATTTTCATTTAATCAAACTTGTCCAAATTATAGTACAATATACAAATTAAAGTGATTCTAAAGTTAAAAAATACTATTAAATCTGACACTCATTCGCGGTTGACTTGTTTTTAGATAAACCAAATCATTTCATATTGTTTTGAAGCAAAGTTTAGTCAATATGTCCAATCAAAGATAATGCCTTTGAGAAAAGATTTATTGTTTAACTTGAACTACAAAACACTACTCAATGAAGTGTGATATAGGCCTTGTCAAGTTCAGATTCTTGCAACTAGCTCCAAGCAGTAAGCAGCTCCAAGCAGTCCCAAGCAGTTCCAAGCAGCTCAAACAGCTCCAAGCAGATCAAACAGCTTACTTCATCTGACTTGAATTTTTTTGAAAAGAAATAAAATGTTTTGAAATTTAGGTATTAAAAAGGTTATTTTAATTATCGTTAATGAAATATTGTTCATTTGAACTTGTCTAATTATATTTAAACCACATACGAATATTCATCCATAAAAAATAAAATAATTCAAGCAGCTCAAGCAGTTCCTAGCAGCTCCAAGCAGCACCAAGCACTTTTAGCAGTTATCAAGCAGATCCAAGCAGCTGAACTTGACAGGGCCCTAGATTATTTCATTTAAAAATTACAACTGACCGCGGGAAATAGTTTGGCGGTAATTTGAATGTCGTTGTACATCTGGGCCTTCTAGAGAAGCCCGGCAACCAAAAAGCCCAGTGTTACCTCTCACTTAAAAGTCAAAGCACTAATAATCCGGCATCTTCCGGCGACCTAAGCCATGGAAATCGGTGCTGCTCCGGGACGATTGCCGCTAATTCCCCACTTTCCAGGCCGGGAAATTACATCCCCAACGACGTCGTATTTCCCCATAGCTAGATGTAATGCGCTGGGAGGAATCTCCGGTGAAGTGGAGCCACCGGAATCCCAGAATCTCCGAATGTTCATCCTGGGGATGGGTTTCGTGGGACAATACTTTGCAGCTGATTTGAAGAACAAAGGATGGTAAAATTCTCGTCTTTTTATTACAAACCAGAAATTTTGAATTGGGTTTTTTTTTCATGCTTATTTATGTGTGCAAAATTAGGGCGGTGAGTGGGACGTGTACCAGCACTTCGAAGAAGATGAACCTTCAAGATATGGGATATGATGCTTATGTCTTCAACGCGAATGAGCCCGAGTGAGTTCCATCTCTTAAAATTAGTGCAATGTGGTTCAAAAGTGTTGCAATTTTAGGCTAAAGTTTGAATCTTGGTTGAGAAATGCTGCAATTTGTAGGATTTCTAAGAGTTGTATATGACCTGTTTGAATTTCCATGGTTTGTGTGCAGAATAGAAGTTATTGATGTTATGAAATGTCACACTCACCTACTTGTTTCGATTCCTCCTGTTGCTGAAATTGGTGATCCTGTAAGATGCAGGCTATGTATATGCGTTTTTTTTAGCACTTGTTTGTTTCTTAACATGTTTTCTTGTACACCGAACAATGTAGATGCTTCAGCACGAAAATTTGCTGAAAGACAGACTAAAAGATGGCAGTCTTCGATGGATTAGTTACTTATCATCTACTCGTATGTTTCCTTTCTGATTTTTGTATTGTGAAATTTCGTTTCTTGTATTAGTCTTGAATTCGGGGTTTTGATGTGTAGGTGTGTATGGAGATAGAGGTGGCGCGTGGGTGGACGAAGAGTAAGTATTGCACTAACTGACTAGTACTATAATTGATCAGATTATTTGTCATTCTTACAAACTACTATGTGTTGTCTTCCTAGTTATCCTATTGTTCCAACAAATGAGTTGGCGAGGTCTAGGTTAGCTGCCGAGGATGGATGGTCTAGGTTAGGGCATGATCTAGGTATGGATGTTCAGATATTTCGGCTTGGAGGTATCTATGGCCCTGGCAGAAGGTTACTTTCTTGTATAAGAATTCCGTCATATAATATCATCAGTGTTCTGACAAGTTTCTGTGCAGTGCAATAGATACGATCATGAAGAAGGAGACTCTCTCATCAAGCCAGAGAGCTCGATCATCCAGGCGTTTCACATCCCGGATCCACGTCTCTGATATATGCCAAGCACTTCATGCCAGCATCAAGAAACCATCCAACAGGTAAATTCTGACATAAACCTCAGTTTTCTCTGCATTTTATTGAGTTATTACATAGTATCATCATCAATCATGTGAAATCTGTCTTGACATTTGTGCAGAACATACAACCTAGTTGACGATGATCCTTCTCCACGGACAGAAGTCTTCACATATGCCCAGAATCTGGTCAGGAGGAAGTGGCCAGACCTCGGACAGGAATGCGCGCCAAAAACAGAAGAAAGCTTGATCTCAGAAGCAGGATCTCGAGAAGAGAAGCGAGTTAGCAATAACCGGATGAAGGTAGAGCTGGGAGTGAAGCTTGTTCATCCTAGTTATAAATCAGGATTGCAGGACATAATTAACCTTATTGATGACCATCCTTACTCCAGTAAGTCAGGTAAATCATGATATTGTAACGTTGTTGTAAGAGTCAAATGTGTACCATACTAGATTTTGAACACATGTTTCTTCATAGTAATTCAAAATGTTATGATATTTTCGGAAATTCAATCATCATAGTATGGATAAAAACAAACGAATTGCAGGTCAGTAACAGAAATGATAAGCCTGACAAACAGAGGAATGGGCTAATTAGATAGTCTTGACTCTTCGTAGAAATTGATGATAGACTCGGAAAAAACTAGGTGGCATATACACGTGTACCACTGTCTTCTTCTTGTCGCCGCGCTCTCCAGTAGCTTTTAGCAGCTGTACATGCACCAGTCTTTGTTCAGGATTTTCTTTTCTATTTAAAGCCGCCATGAATGTTTGTTTACATTCCTACCCCTGAGATTCACCTGGACATTATTGAAACATCATTTCTGGTTAAATAAATTGATGACTTGTTAAATATTAGTAGAGTATGCTAATGATTCTTAAACTTGGCTTTTATAATGGACCTATTTGTAATATTTTAACCTCTAACAATCATATCAAGATCTTGTTTGGATTCAAATTGGTAGTTATCTCTAGAAATTATATGTATATAATAATGCATGTGTACTAAGATCTAAACATACAATATTTTATACTTCTACAAATAAGAGTATATATCATTTACAAACGAAGACATTGGTTAAGTATCAATACATGAAAAGTTAATATTTTTTAGGATTTTTTAGTTGTAGTTCAAATTTTGAAGACCCTAAAAAAGGTTGGTCGGCGTTCTCTGTACTAATATTATAAAAAACAGATGAATGATAGTATTAGGAGTTTGGACAGACGTGCATGTACAAGTTAATTTTTGAAATTTATGAAAAAATATCGTAAAATATTTTCTTCAAATATATTGTTCGATCATGTACAAATTCGTATATTTTTGTGTAAATTTAATTGTTACGAGGACATAATAAGCCACATTCCTCTCGTATAGAACATTCCTCACAAGATTGGAAGATCCCCTATCTTTAAAACTGATGCATGAAGACTAATTCTCACTTGGCTCTTGAGATCCAAATTTCAAATTGTTAATCACTTCCCAATTCTGTCTACAAGCGGGACATAACAATTCCTGAATTTGTCATTTTGATTTGACCACAGGGGCATAATAGTCACGTCCCACACGGACTACAACTCCTCAGCTGATGTTTTTTCGGAACTGTACTATAAATAGCAGCCAGCAAAACCTGGAAACTAAACAAACCACAGATAAACAACACAGAAAATAAAAATGTCGCCGGGGAATTCAGTCCCCTTGTGCGCCAAGTCGGAGAAACCATGCGTAGGTTGGATTTACAGACACTTTAAGGACTGTTTATGCAATAACAGAGACAAATACTCCTTCGCCTTGGGTTTCATCAGCCTTCTTCTGTGGGGCGTCGCCGAAATCCCACAAATCGTCTCTAATTTCCGGACAAAATCCAGCCACGGCATTTCGATATTCTTCCTCCTCACCTGGGTTGTCGGGTTCGGACCCCTCTCTCTGCATATTGTCTCCTTTCTCGTACGTAAAAATCGAGTATTTTTTTAATTGGTTTGTTGAATGAATTTTTGCAGTGATGCTTTTAATCTTATTGGATGCCTCATTGAGCCTGCAACTGTAAGTCCCTTTTCATCACAATCCCAAAAAAATGTTTTGGTTGGTTTAAGGTTTAAGGTTTAAGGTTTTAATCTTTGTTCTGTTTCATATTATGCAGTTGCCTACCCAGTTCTACACGGCCTTGGTAATGAATTACTGCTATATATGTTATACGTACCTGTTATTTTGAAGAAAAAAAACACATTTTTTTGATGATTTTAATGAAATGATGATGAACAGCTATACACAGCAACAACGTTGCTGCTGGTGTTGCAGAGCTTGTACTATGATTATTTCTACAGATGGTGGAAAGTGAAGCATGTTTCTGAACAAGATGAGGTGAAAAAGGAGTCCCTTTTTTTCATCAATGAATCCTTTGTAAGTATTCATTAATGTCTGAATAAATGCTTTTTTGTTTTGTTTTGGTTCTTATCAGATTGAAGATTTGAAGAAGCCCTTTAGGCCACACAAGCACAGGCCAGCAGATTCCGGGATTCCGATACCGAGCGGGACCACCGGGAAGCCTAGGGACTTCTATTACACGTACGTTGTTGTGGTCACATTGAACTAAGGTTTAGGATGTAGATAAATATGAGTTGTGTGGTTTTCCAGGTCAGCAAGGTCTTTAGCCGGTAGTGCAACGCCGCCAATTCGCTCTGCGTATTTGCCGATCAGAAGCGGCCCCCCGGCCTTTGAGGTTGGCCGGGGAGGAGACATTTCCTCCGACGAGGAGGAGACATCTCCTAGTGCATATCTTGCTAGTGCCAGCCAGCCTAAGCCTATCCCAAGATCTGTGAGTGCCTCATTACTTAATTATATCCTCTGCAAATCTTGTGGAATCAATTGGAATGTCTGCACTTTAGCAAGGGATGGGATTATGTTGGAATTATTGTCACTTTCTTGATCCAAATGTGGCCCCAAGAAAAGGAAAAGACCTCACAACAATCTTAACACTTCCTATTTTACATGAAATAGTCATGTTTCTATATGCCTGTTTCTTGATGCATTCTTGTGGAGATTTGTATATTTTAAGGTTTTTTTGGATTCTACATCTCAACTTGATAGTCTGTGAAAAATTGTCATTTTGTAATTTGTCTCCATTGTTGGCATGGCATGCCTTTAAAGTTATAACTACTACTAGGTAGCCTTGCTGGAGAGCTCTTTGTCCATAGTATATTGTTGATAAACTTTCATGTTTTATGTTTTGAATTAGAAATCAAAAGTACATTTTTTTTAAGTTCATGTTTCAAAACTGCTAGAAACGCGCTCAATGTAAAAGCTGATTTCAAAAGAAGTAAACTTTACTCATAAGCACGTCTTCTTTTGATTATTTAGCAGAAGTTTGCGTAAACCATTTCTTGATGTCATAACTCGCTGTTTACAGGTAGGTCATGGTGCACTATTTGCAGCGACGGCCATGAGCATGCCTCACCATTCCAAGGCTATGGTGACAGCATTCGTCGGTTATGGAGGGAGGAAGTTGTTGCAGGTGACATACTAACTGCCTTCATCGGTTAACATATAAATTTGAGGATTATGATGGGATTAATACTCTGATTTGTGGCCTAACAGGAACATGGAACGGAACATTATGTGTATGGACAGTTGTTGGGATGGATGATGGCTGCTATCTACATGGGCGGTCGCATTCCTCAAATCTGGCTTAATGTAAGTTTAGTCTCTTACAAACCATGTTTTTACCATATACAATGTGTCTGAGATTAGTTTGTTTCTGTCTTACCAGATTAAAAGACGAAGCGTGGAGGTATGTATGGCGCGGGAAATAGTTTTTAAGATTCTTCGCATTTATAATCAGTTGCTGACATTTCTTCTGCAATTCACTTTTGTAGGGCCTAAGTCCTTGGATGTTCATATTCGCAGTCACAGCAAATATTACTTATGTCGGCAGGTATTATTGTTAACGGATTTGTTAGTACTATGAAACATGTGCAAACATGCGTATGATTAATATGATGTATCATATGATGCAGCATTCTGGTAAGAAATACAGAATGGGAAAAGATCGAAGCCAATTTGCCTTGGTTGCTGGATGCTGCTGCCTGCGTGCTGCTGGATCTATTTGTATCCTTTTCCTTTTGCTATACAGTTTTGTGCTATACTATGTTTGATTGATTGCATATTTTCCGGTGACTTGAATCCTTAACGATTGTAATGACAGATAATATCGCAATACGTTTACTACAAATATTTCAGACACAGAAGCGAGGTTGATGAAGAAGACTACATCGGAGGCGGGAAATGACAAGTTCTTGGTTGTGAATTGAGTGGTTTTGTAGTGTGAAAATGTGATACAGACTGAAAGGCAGAAAGCTTGATTATTTCTTTTTTCCACAGGCAAAAATTAATTTCGTGTAATTTCATTTGCTTTCTCAATTTGAAGAATGAAGAAATATTCAGAAAAGAGCAGTCTCATTTCAAATCATTCTTTGGAGGGGAGTGAGGATTGAAAGAGGAAACTATTAGCCCAACCAAATACGGCCCACGAACAAATGTTAAATGTTTATCATAATTGAATTGAGATAAAAATAAATATATTAAATGAATGAAAATTTAAATGATTGGAAGGAATAAAGTGTACTCCTTGTGTTACTATGAGTATACTTCTTTATTTGATTGTCTCACCCTAACTGATACATTCTATATTTTTCAGCATAAATTAGTTATTTTTACATTACTTATAAGTTCAACTCATTTATTTATTTAACTATTCAAAATTCAACTTCCATTTTTTCATAAAAAATATGTTAACTATTTAGTTTGACTTTACACTCTATCATAGTTGCTCTCTCCAAATTTTGTTTTATCGGACTCCTACTATTTATTATAATATCTTTTTTTCACAAAAAATTATGTGCGTTTTATTAGAGCTGCCGCAATCACATTAAAGTTGATGATATAAAAGTGATGTTATGGCATTAAATTAAAGCATAGTTGGTTCAATAAAATTGGATGAAAATATTGCCACCGTGACACGACACTTTTTGTCAAATAATTGTGGTGTAACAATGACGTATATCTCCTTCGATAGCGAGGGATTTGGTGATTTATGGAAATGAAACATGAAACAGAAAATGACTTATCAAACTGAAGAGTGGATTATTCAAAGGGACTACAGCCTATATGTATCCCGAAACGAGTTTTGTGATCGTCAGGGGAAAGCTTTAGGTTGTTGAGGTCGACGCATCAGCCATAACATTTTAGCTTTGGATTTGTGGAAGTTTATAAATGAAATCATTATTTACGTTGATAACCGTTAAAAATTATACTTATTTCGTATCATTATTGATGTGCGTAAATTTGTAAGTGATTCTCTCACTCTTGATGAGATGTTAAAAGACGATATATCAACAAGTGAGTGACGAGAGCTGCATCAACTAGCACATGAAGTGTGAAGCAGCGAAATGCATCAGATGGTGCATCAAGTGGGAGTCTCACCTCACTCAAAGAATCGGTGAAAGAAAGTAAATTAAACTAGATTATGATAGTTGTAGTTCTCAAGTACTAAAAAAGACAATGTAAAACCAACAACGGAATGCACATATTGAATAGGTATATTATAGAATTGCATACTCTTAAAACTCCATACTAAATACCTTACTTATTAACTCATTCGCTTGTAAATTATACAAAGTGAAATAGCCTTATTTTTGCACATATTGAATAGGTATATTATAGAATTGCATACTCTTAAAACTCCATACTAAATACCTTACTTATTAACTCATTCGCTTGTAAATTATACAAAGTGAAATAGCCTTATTTTTGCGGAATATGCTTTCCTCAACATTCTTCTTGTTACTGGATTCCCAGTAATTTGAAATGAAAATTTACTATTAAAAAGGTGTGTAAATTTTTAGAAATGTATTGTACTCCCTCTGTTTCGATTCAAACTGCACAAATCTCTATTCATTCAGTCAAAATTGAGTGTTTTCAATATTTCAATTGAAGTAGTATCATTAGTTAAATATGATCATATGAGTCATTATTTAATTTGTGAAAATTTATATTTTTATATTAACAAAAATACATCATACTATTATTATACACAAATAAAGATATCGTCTTTATTGATTGTCAAAAAATATACTACTACATTTTATGGCGGTGAATGAATGCAAAAGTGGGTCCTTGTTTCCAGGCATGTGGCCTTTGGACTCCAAAGTCTTCTTCTCAATCGCTTACTATTCGAATATGCAGACTACCAAATTCAAATCCCCCGCCCGGTCGTAGTTATGTTTATGTATGCACCCACCGACACTAATGTGGTCACCGTTCTTTAATTTGTGACCCAACAAGCCAAGGTTTCAGTAGTTTAACTGCGGCATCTTTGCCGTTTCCTTCATATCAAAATTACACATCTTTATATACTAACACATATATCTCACTCATTTCTGTGCGGATTGAAATTTCTTAATTAATCTTACTCACATCAGCTGATCTTTCAGTTGATAGCAGCTGATAGTAGCTCTAAACAGATGTTAGCCAGTAATTATATGTAACTGGCAGGCTAAGCGGTTAAGCAGTTAGCAGTTAGCAGCTCAATTGGACGGGGCTAAATCATAAGATGTGTGGTTCAAGATCGAAATTATTTAGTTAACTTTACTCACATTAGCTGATCTTTGAGTTTATAGCAGCTGATAGTAGCTCTAAACAGATGTTAGCCAGTAGTTATATGTAATTGACGGGTTAAGCAGTTAGCAGCTCAATTGAATGGGACTAAATCATCATTTTGCTCTCTCTTTTCTCATGAGATAATTCTCAATCATTTGTTAGGTGTCATTTTTGTTTACCACAAGAATATTCCTTTCATTCCAAATCCATCTAAAATCGAAACGTTGTGCATAGCACACACATATATGATTCATTTGGTACAAATAGGAAGATGGGGCGCATTTTCCACGCCAATATATTCTCTGCCAGTGACTTTATCTAACTAATATTCTTGTTTTTTGGCCTTACAAAACAAAAAATAATCGGAAACTACCAAAAAGTTTGGTGTTGAATATTGAAGCAATGCAATAATCAGAAAGAAGAATCAAATATGCAATATAATTAAGTTGAATTGACCGAATTATATGCTTGGAAGTTTTGGTTTGCGAATACAAGAGATTTTTGGTACAACATATACTAATTAATTTACGTTTGATTACGTTATGTTTACCCTAACCATTTACTGTCCTTAACCTCAAATTACGGAAGAATTTCAATTATGGGACCTTTCTTAAAAGTTTGGAGGTAGTTGAAATATAGGGCTAGGTTATAGTTAAAAGGGGTTTATAGGGCTTAGGTTGAGTGTTAATCCACTCTCTCAACAGTTTTTTTGAAAAATGCATCACTTATTTTAAATCATAATAGAGTTCACTACATTTAGCTAAAGTACTTGACTCGCATATTTTATCTTTATTCACTTTTTTAATCCGAATATATAAAAAAACTCCAATCGCGTAATTTCTGACAAACAAATATCAAAACAAAGTCATATATTTATGTGTCGATTAATATTTTTTACATAATGGTTGAATCTATCCATATACACTGACACATTCTATATAATTAAGTAGCTGTCGACTTTACTAATTGTATCGGCGATTTTCACTATCATCTCTCACATTAGAAATGCTCATAAAAGTAGTTATTGACCGAATCATGTAATTCAAGATGTGTGGTTCATGAAGGTACGTAGTTCTCGTCTCAATAATTTGGTGGTTCAGATTTAGATGAATGTAATAATATGAAGGGCTTAAAGGTGTTTACGACTTTGATGACACTATAACTTGTTGGTGCAATTTAAGGTTTCACTAAAAATAGTTCACTTTCTCCTAAATTAGTGTATAGATTATATGTAATATTTTCTTGATAAAAAATTTCAATCTATAAATTAAAAAAATTAATTTCAGTGTAGCTCACTTCAAGCAGTAAAAATAAAACAAGAAGAAAAGAAAGTAGGATGATAGATTTAAACTATTCATTATTGTTATTTCACATGATTTTTCTTCAACTATAAAGTATACATGTAGTTAAGAGATCTATCAAAAGGTATTTAGTAGCATCATACAAATTTGGCAAAACTGTAACTACTATGTACAAATACAGTAAATTCTTTGGCAAAATTTACTCACAAATAGAGGAGGATCTCTTCCAAGTCAACCCACCGATCTCTGCCTTCTATTGCGATGCTTCCTTCTTCAGTATAATATCACCGCCCGCCGACACCTGCATTTATCCCATTAAATTTACTATTCCCCAGTAAATAAAACTAACTTTCTATTTAAGTTACCTTCCTATTTTAAGAAATAACTTTACATGCAATACATAATTAGTAAATAGTGTTCACCTGAAAATATCAGGAATCAAGAATGTAGGGCACTTCCAGCAGATCGTAGGGCGCCCAGAGAGCATCTAAAGGACACGCGCGGCCGGCGTCCAGCCTCACCCACGGCTTCCCTTTCCCGCTCCAGTGCAACAAGCTCACCGGACCGGGATGCAGATTCCGGCAAAGTCCCCGGAAATTATCCCCTCCGAGCCCGTGCTGGTTCCACCGGTGATCGACTGAGGCGATATTTCCGGCGAAGACTAGTAAAAACGGCGGCAGAGATCCGAGCTCGTAAATCCGCATCCTCTTCTGAAGCTCCATCCACTCGACGATCTTGGTCGTGTAATCACCCGCGCGCCATCTCTCCAGATCGATGACCATCACCCCGGTGTTGAAATAGCACGGCCGACGATTCGCGAACGTTAGGGAAAGCGAAGGGTTCGACCAGAACGTCGGCGTGAAGTACGAGGTGAAGTTCGCGTTACAGTACTCCGGCGCCGCCAGTACTGCCTCCTGTCCTAACGGCGTCGCGAATAGCTTCGCGATGTCGTCGACGAGGACCAAATCGGAATCCAGGTACACCGCCTTCTTCACGCGCCGGGGGAGTAGATCCGCCAAGTAATTCCGCGCGTAGTTCAGCGGACAGTCCAGGGCGGCGCGTATGGAAGTGGAAATCAGACCGGAAACTGAAGAATCATTGTACGGACTGATGGTGAAGTGGAGATATGGGAATGATTTCGCAATGGTGTGCTTGAGGAGGTTGCTGTCGGCCGACGAGGAGGCAACGAAGTGGAACACGACGTTCTCCGGGCAGGATGTGTGCTGTAAGACCGACAGGATAACCGCCATTGATCCTCGGAGGTACTCGGCGTCGAGCGTCATTGCCACGTGCACCGCCGCATCATCGGCGGCGCTGTAGTTGAGCTGGGCGCAGGTGGGGGAGTTGTAGAATTGAGGGGCCTCTCTGAAATTAACGGCGGCGGCGGCATGGCTGATTCCGATGAACGCTGTAAAGATTATTATAATGGTGCTCAGAGGAAATCTGGACACCATCGGAGAAGAAGATCTGTTGAGCGGTTTTTTTACTTTTTTGGAGTTCAAAAGAAAGGTCGATATTTAAAGGAAATGAGTATTAGCGTAATTAATGCAGTCCTGTGCTAGTACTGCATTTTTCATATATACACACACACTTCTATAATAATATGTCGATTTGTATTTGGGTTTAATTTTTTCTTCAAAATTTCCATTTCATTTTAGTTATGATTCCATTTGGATTTGTACGGTTTTAGTTTTGGGAAATTTTTTATTTAGGGCGGTATAAATTTCATAATTTGAAAGTGGTGTTTAACTTTTACCTAATTTCTAAAAGGTCGGTAATTTATTAGCAAAATAAGAATATAAATGTCTTTAATTTAAAATAAAAATAAATAAATATAGATTAATAAATTACTATTATTCCTAGAAATTATGTAAAAAATTTACCTCACTTTTGAATAATGAAATTTGTACAGCTCTTAATCAAAAATTTCCTTCTTTCCATGCAAATTACTAACTACTTATTTTGTAAATCCTATGTGTATTTGTATTCGGTTACATTTTTTCTTGAAATTTACCTTTTTCCATTAAAAAATTTTAACAGTCTTAAAAATCATCCAGAAATGAACAACAATTATCTTAATTAGGAATCATCCTATTTGGATTTGCAAATAATTTTTATATCATACCAGCTAATTAAATTTGGAAAAGTCAAATTATCTAAATTTCATGAAATGATATATAGCAATAATAATTATTATTTGTTCATGCTGTTAATGTCTGATGACACAATCACAATGTTGTATATTCAAATTTCATCATAAATTTGGGAAGATATTTTTAGAAATAATTATGGTATCCTAAAATTAGTTGGTGCAAGATCATATTCTATAACATTGTCAACTTCTATTTTCCTTAAATTAATTGATGCATCAAAATTTTCCAGATAGTTTATGTTGAACAACCTTCTTATAACGATTTTGCCGTCTAATGGCATGTAGCATTTGAAGAAACCATAGATTAATATCTAGTTTCCTTAATTAGTTTAGTTGATGTGTCAATGTCCTTTTTGCAAATCACTAATTCAAAGTATTGTGTTCAATTGTTTCCAACCTTATTTAATGATTCTAAATTCACATTTCAATTTCAAAACCTAGTTATAGACTTCTAGAATTCATTCATACTTACTCACAATAAGCTTATATTTTGTAAGGGTGTGTTTGACGGAGTTTTAAACTGACGTGCTTTAAAGCAAAGCATCTTTAGTTTTTGGTAAATTGTCAAAAAACTGCTAATTTCATAAGCAGAAAGCAATTTTAGCTCAAAAGTGGCCTAAAAGCAGAAGGTGATATGTTCAGCTTTTACTTTTCGCCACAACAGAAGTCAAAAACACCCAATTTTTTTAAAAAGTACAGCTCCATCATAAATCGACAAATACATGATGCATCAAAAAAGCCAGATATGCTGTATAGAAGTGATAATATATAAAAGCACGCTAACAACCTTCAAATTCTGCCACCGACTAATAATGTTATCCCGTATTTCAGACCCCAACTTATTCAGTTCCGTCAAATATTTTATTCTGATTTCGCCAATACGGGACCCCCGAAGAAATATAAAAAGCTATACGGAGGAGTACGAGTTTGAAAATATGGTTGGTTTCCTCCTTCGATGGTCGAATGGTTGAGCCATCCACGTCGGTTTTCGTTGATGCTTCAACCTCACCGTCATGCCTTCCACTTAACGTTAATCAACTTTCCGATATACTCAATCTGGAAACATGCTTTTAATCACTAAAAAACCACCTGAAAATTCTCTTCTAAATCTGTGGATTTTGATTTTGAATTAAATTAAGGAGACCTAGCGTAGATGTGCAGGTGTGCAAGAATTAGCTGTCTTAATTAAATTAGGTTTTGATTCAGATGGAAGCATGAAAATGTGCCTGCTGCCTAATTTGGCGTACGACTGAATTAAAATAATTGGCGGCAAATGAGTTTGATCGGTTATGGCTCCGCATTTGTTGAGTCTGAGAAATTAATGCGGGAAGGCGCGTGTCCCCCGCCCCATTCAACTTTGGTTCGCACACGTCGTGTTTGATAAGCTAATCTGCTGCGTTTTATTTTATTTTTTATAAAAAAAATCATGGATATATTGATATCATAGATGATAGCTTCATATATAGTGGATATCATATCATTGCCCCTTCACTCCGGTACTATAGGTGTGGTAGATGTGGAAATTAATCACAAATGTTCTAAGATTAAATTATGTAATTTGAAAATGTGAGATTTTTAAGTGCAAATTTAAAACAAGTTCTACTATCTAATATCAAATAGTTTTAAATACAAAGAAAAATATGAAATAAAAAGTAAAAAATTATTGACACGTAATCGGCAGCATGTAGATATTGTTCGCTTTGATATTTCAGGTACAATGTGTCGCTCAAGTAAAAATTACATGCCCTACTTATAATCACGGACATAACCTTTTCCGTGAGCGATGCAGTGGATTCAAGTTCACAAAGTGAAGCTCTGTCTTGAGACCTGAAATCATCTTTAATACTACTAAAAATATCTCACATATGTTAATATTGTAATGTGTTGCATTTATATTTACATTTTTCCGACTTTGAAATGTAGAATATCAAATACGCATCAATATTATGAAACATCGGTTGCAATCAATTTGCAATTCAAGACAAAATGAATAAGAGAATCTGGTTAGTAACATAACAGGATGGAGCTCTATTTTCCAAAATTCACTACTATTATTATTACATTCGCCATCAAATCTTATATGTGATTCTTACCAAGAATACCCTCATTCTTGCATTCAAATGTGATTTTGTGAAGCTAATCACTCTCATACACTCAAAAGAAACCCCAATGAAGCACCATAAGTGTATGGTTCTTTAATATTATGATCCTCAAGTCAGAAAAGGTGCAGAGAATTCATTTCACTGCGCTCGTGTATGCTGACACACAATTAGTTTGACTTAAAAGGACCAAAATCATCTGCAGAGAATCCTAAATTGCTTATCCTTGAGATATTTACAGTCCCTTGATTGGATGAATCTTTTAAGCTGAGCCAAACTTTACGGTTCTTCTTTATAAAACGGGGTCCAAAATTTACGCCCTCACTTTAATGGCGGAGAGCAACTCAGCACCAAAACCTTGTCCTCTCCATGTGTTTGCCGGTCAAACTCACCAAAACCAAATATTAAATATTCAAAACATTGATTTTTTTTTTCTTTCAACAATTTGGACCGCGATATTGATAACAAAGTACAAACCTATCAGTTTTCAATGATAAGTTATTAATTTTGGTGTTCTTCAAGAAAAAAATTATTAATTTTTGCGAAACATTTAATACTTGCATTGAAAGTGATTGTTACCTATTTGTTTATTACTGAGTTGGTGTGGGTGAAAATGTCGGCAAAGCATTTATTTTATTTTTAGGTTTTGTTATTTCTAAAGCTTCGAACGTCTGTCTTTTTCAATCATGTGATTTACCAATTCCTAATTAGTACAATATGGAGAGAAAGATTGTGGAAATGCGGTAATGATATCATTAGGACAAGATTCTTGAGCTTTTTCAACCCCTAGTCCCCGCCTAATTTGATACAAATTGAGTCATTTCCTTTAAATTTACCCACAATTTCTAATATGTATATCTATATATATAATTAGAGGTACGGCTACACTAAACACACTCATACCAATCAAATAGATTAGATCATTGTCTAACCAGCTTTCTAATCTAGGGTTGGTGGTTATGTGGACTGTAATCAATGACAGAAGTAGGGATTGCATGGGGCGGCGCTGGTATCCCCTAAAATTTATATTATATGCTATATTTTGTAGTTCGGAATAGTAGTGTAATTTTGAATTTCAATAACGCCAATTCTATTTAGCAACCCTCAACTTTTTCATCTGGTTTCACCCTAATTATAACTAAAACTCCACGAAACAGTGACATGACATGATATGATAGGATAGGTTTAAAATCCCCTTTCATGTATGTAGGCTAGGTTGGAAGTCAAACATTTTCATGCTCTTAACGTTATCTAAGGTGTGTTTAAATGTTGATTTTTATATAATCTCGAACATTGTTCAATCGGCCTAATGATCATTTAGGATCGAGTGATTAGCAAATTTAGTTTTGTTGTGAAGCTGGGAATTAACACTTGTTATTCTTTTCAGAAAAAAAAAATTAAGTGAAGAGCATTAATCACAAAGTGCATGTGCAAAGAACATGCATGGTCACTTACGTAACACCCACTGGCTTTTCTAATTAGTTGCTCTATTCCTCTCACTCATCATACATAATACTTCGTACAACCCCCATGTTCTCCACATGCCAATAACCCTCATCCCTCTTTTGTATTTTCTCATATAATCCTCGATTTGGTGCGATTTTACTGTATTGAAATACACTGAAATATGAGAGGATAAGACGTTCAAATGAACCGGAAACTGCTGAATTGAACTGAAATGTGATGAGAATAAATTAAACTTGACATGACCTAACTCTAGATCACCAAACAAATGCAAGAGAGTTTTTTGTAATGCTAAAAGATATATGAAAAAGTTATGTATGAAGTATATATCATCCTCTACTTTAGTAAGAACTGGTTGATTACCTTTTGTTAGTTTTAATATTATAGACTTGAAAATGGAAGTGTACATTTATAGGATAGACACCTAGCTACGGGTTGCCTCTTTTTTTAATCGGGACTCCTAATTGTGACTACACCGATACTACGGATAAAAACTTGATTCAATATGATCCTACTCTTTTAGGTACTACGTTTTATGACAGGAGACATCAGTGACTGGTTCTGAGCAGTGTGCATATATCGATGTATATTGTTTAGATCAAGAAATGTACACGTAACCGTGCACCATTTTAAAGACATGTATAAAGGTTGTTAGTCAAACAGATTTTCAAGTTCTTCTTAATTTTATAAGAGGGCTGATAGGTGCATACATGTCCAAAAATGTGGTTAAATAACTATTTCATACATTTAACCACATTTTTAAAGTTGTATAATCCGTTTAGACTTACAGGTAAAATTTATGTTTTGTAATGGTAGATGAGATATCTCCATGTTTTTCTGATTTTAAGTGTGTTAATTAAAGTATCAAGGGAGATGGTGCAATCAGATCATTATGCTACTAATATGTTATTTTGTAATTAATATGCGTGCTTATAACACACAATCTTATACATATGTATTTTTTTAATCTCAAAAAGAAAAGCAAAAGAGACTTCTTACTTTTTAATTACCAGTACATATGCACACAATAGTTTAGTCTCGTCCATATTGTTGCGATATTAACAAAACTCTCTTTTTTTTTTTTTGAAACATTTATTTCATTCGAACTTAAATTCAACAACATCCCTTCAGCTTATCAAACGTTAGGAATACACAAAGGAAAATTCAGTTATGTATGATTGTGTTATTATTTACACTGATTTGAATAAAAATAGGGGCTGTAAAAAAATTAATTAGAAACTTGAATAATTAGATGAAAAAGGTTTAGCCAATCTGTCAATTTTTTTACAGGACTTCTATACGCAGTCCGTATTTTGCTTATTTGCAGTCTGTATTTTTTTTAAATAATCATATATACAATGATTCTGATATATAACTGAATTGCAAGTGTATGCAATAGAAGTAGTATATATGATGCATATGTCTGATATACATAATTATTGTCCATATCATATATATCGAAGGCGTATTTTTATTTTGGACTGCAAAATAAGCAAAATACGGACTGCGTATAGCATGCCCCAATTGAGAGCTCGAAGTCCTATCTTAACATCCGCGCTAGCCAGTTTAGCCAGTTTTACTTGCCAAATCAAATACATCATTACTTGCTGGATTCATCAGGTTTTATAAATCCTCTTAGTACATCCGCGCCTCTAAGCAGTGTCCATATATCGACGTACACTGCTTAGATCGAGAAATGTACACGTATCAGTGCACCATTTTAAGCAGTGTAACAAAAGATCGAGAATCAATTTACTCCCTATTTGTGTTCCATTCATAACATGCATGGTTTTCAGTGAGGTAAATCACCAAACTTTGCTGAACAAAGACAGCATCATAATATCAATCATGGACTATTTATGAATGAATGACTGAGTTTTGAACCCCACAGACAGCATCTCCAGTGCCAGAAACAGAGGAATCAAATGTGGCAAAAGGTTCACATTTGAGGTTGGCTGATTAAAGTGCACTACCACCTGTCAAGATGCATATTGATGATGCTAGAACACAAGCCACAAAACTTTCTAATAATAGAAGATGAATGCAGATGGTGAAGTTTATTAATGTGCTGCCAACAATGCAGATGGAGTATTCATGTTCATACATGCCCGAAAAGACACAATCCTTTCAATTCCATCAAAATCCAACAGAACTATCTACACAAATCAGTCATTGTAATAGTAAAGGCACATCAATATTTACATGTGAAGTCGAAAAGGTAAAAACTCTGAGGATTTTACCTTGCTTTTCAGTATGATTGATCATTTCAATATAATAATGACAAAGCTGCTGCAAGAATCACAAAGAGAATAATCACCCGCAATTTGTTATCCTGCTCTCCCGGAGTATCCGCCTGAACTCCCTGTTCTTGCTGCTCTTGCTGCTCTTGTTGCTGCTGCTGTTGCTGCTGCTGCTGATGATGATGATGATGATGCTGATTTGCAGCGGCATTATAGTACCTGCCATTTTGGTAACCAGGCGGACCTCCAAAATTGTACACGGCCTGAACACTAAAGATGGCGGGTATCATCCCCCCAATGCCAGTCAGCACAGCAAAGCTACTAAATGCGGGCCACAATCCCCCCCACAGATTCGGCCCAAAGTCAGGGTTCATGTTCAACGACTCCTGAGGAAATGGATTACGCTGAGGCTGAGGCTGAGGCTGAGGCCTCGGGCGATTAGGGATTTCAACACCAGGGACAGGTTTACTCCTGGGATCACTCGGAGTCCCTCCTCTTCCATAGAGAGGAACAAGCTTCTCCTCCTGAATCAAGGCCTTGCAAACAGGGCACTCGTGAGAATGGGAGTGAAGCCTGAGCCATCTGAACAGACAAGGCCAGCAAAAGAGGTGGCCACAGAGGGTGATTATGGGGTCCTGAGCTAGCTCAAAGCAGATGTTGCATTCAAAATTACTAGCATCACCATCACCACTACCATTCCCACTAGCCGATGAAGAAGTGACGTTTTCGCGACCGGTAAAGTTGCTCGACTCGCTATCCATTACGTCGAGTGCTAAACCTAACGAATAACAAGCTCCATCATCAACCTAACATTCAGACTTCTAAGTTCTAACATTCAAAACGCAGAAATAGGCTGTCAATCTCTCATTTTTTTCAGCTAGCTAATAATCAGCAGTCTATAACCAGTTGCTTTACACAATTCGATTCATAATCAGATAATAAACACAGGAAATCATGTAAAACCCTAGATTTCAACCAGCAAAAGGGGCACGATATTTCTCAGAGCATACAGAAAATTTCTGAGTTGAAAATCGACAATTAGAGTTGATTAAATTGCAATTGTCAGTAATTTGGCTCCAGTTGAACTTCAGAACGAAGAATCATCGAAGACACCCACATATGAATAACAGATACGAGCGAGGAGTTTACCTGGTAATTAGATGAGCAGGTGGAGGAGGAATCAAAGCTTGTACTAGATCGACCGCTCGCCCGTCTGTTCGAAGTGAAAACAGCGGACGGCGAGGGGGCGTGGATTAATCGGCGGCAATGGTCAGGTTCGAGAAGTTTCTACAACCACTCCTGTCA
This sequence comes from Sherardia arvensis, assembly GCA_948330725.1. NCBI lineage: Eukaryota > Viridiplantae > Streptophyta > Magnoliopsida > Gentianales > Rubiaceae > Sherardia > Sherardia arvensis. Next base: position 2,673,839 of record OX415242.1, read on the forward strand.
TCTTTCCCCTCTTCTACCAGGATCCTTCCTTGCCCGATTTCTCTGTTGGGCTTTGGGTCAAAATGGATAAATGTTAAAGGATTTATCATGCATAAATTAAAATTTATGTAAATACGTATCTCTACTGTATAGTTAACTTTTCATACTATTAAATAAATATAAATAAAAATAATTTATTTTATAAATGGTAACAAGCAATAATCATGATAGTAAAAAGGAGTAAATAAATTTATTGGAAGGCAAGAGTATCGAATCAGGGATAAGAACAACAATAAATTATCGTACCACAAATATTTATTTAATACATGGAATTAATTTGTTGTTAAGGAACTCGTTAGAAAATAAATATAACTTACTATTCATCCAATTATACTTGTACTAGATAATACCCGTGCCGATGCACGAATGTTAATGTGTATTTACCGTATATAACAAAAACAGTATATAGACATGAGAATTTCCGAGACTAAAACATATTAAAGTCTTGACCGATTATTTTCATGTTATCTAACCAATAAAATAAAACAAAATTACATGTGTAAAACTTTACGTTATTTGATAATAACCATTACATAAGAATATATTTAATAAATACTACTTAAATAACATGTCATCTAATCCTAAAGAGAATTAGAATAGTTATTGCTCCGGTCAATAAATAAATTAATAAAAAGGATTAAAAAAGATAAAACTACGTAGTTTTGACTAAAACCGCCATATGACCACCGCAAGTTCACCACATTCCGGCGCTTACCATTTTTATATATTCTTCTTTTTTTTGTTTCTTTTAATCTACGAATTTTACCGAACTTAATATTGTATACCATATTAATACTATTTACCCGAACTTAATCTACGTAACTGTTTTAGCATTAATATATTTTTTTCTAATATGATTGTCATGGTGTTCATTATCTTGTATATATAATATGCAGTTGGCTATTTTAATATATATAATATATGGTATGCATATATTATAGCATATTTTTATAGCATACTAAATAGCTCCCGACTTCTATTTTTACAAATACAACTCATTCCACCTATAAAATTCTATTTTACACACGCGGTAATTTCAGTCCATCATGCTTATTTACACGTTTACGAAAGGAAAACATGAATATTACATCACACAATTAACATGAATGCCGCAATTATCCATAATTAATTAAGTATGAAAATATTACATCACATTCAATCCACATTATCCACGATGATGGCTTTGAGTGATTATTGTACACGGTATTTTCTCAAGAATTCAGAGCCTTGCTCGAATTGTTCTTGTGGAGTCGGTGAATAGCTACCCGTGGAACTTGAGTGCTTGGACTGAGCTGCAGGTTATGTGCACCGGTATTGAGATATTGAACGACCTTCATCTTGCCAACCACTGGATTATTCTGTTTGCCAAATTTTCTCAGTTGACTCCTCTTATTGCTGGTTTGACACTCTCTTATTAGTGGAGTTCTCTTTGGCACCAAGGATCTCTGGCAAAGAACGGTACCTTCTCTTCCTCATATGCTCCCGAATTGGTAATTGCAGAATGATTTTTTCTTTAAACACTTCATCCTCGATCTTCATAAGTTTGTTCATAATATTTAAATTAAAAAAGATTAAATATATCGTGCAACGCACGATGATATTTAGCTATTTTTATAAGAAGAACTATATTATTATTTGCTAATCTTTTTTAGTGCCACAATAGTCAAATTAATCATTCGAACGATGAATTTAAAGAAGAGAATTCAAAAAGGTCAATCAAATGAGCAATTTCAATCAGTCAAACATACTTTTCTATTCAAAAAAATATATTTAAATATGAAAAATTAATCGCTCAACCACACTTCTTCCGAGTCTGAGTTAGTTTGTGGTTTTGTCATGATTTCAAACACCAAATGTAAGCAGTTTGGCCGAAGAGCAACACTATTTTCATAGTTCTGATGATAAAAACTACACAATTAACTTCCTAATCAGCATATCTAGCGCGACATTCAATCCAACTTCATGTTTCAAAAGCTTTCACTCAACAATAGTAGCTCAAATCAGCAACAATTATCTTCAACTTCACAGTATTTCAGTAAAAAAAAATCCACATTCAAACAGCCTCTGAACTCAGCAGCAGAAAATATCTATCACTCTAGCATCAATACAACCTTAGCAAGCTCTATTTCACCATCAAATTACCCCTATTAATGTTCCAATTCATCACCAAATACATAGGTGCTAATTTACATCAGTAAATTCAACGGCGACAACCTTTGGTGCTACAGAAGTGTATTTCTACCTCGAAGGAATGGCCAAGTCATAATGCTCACAGCATGCTAGCCTTGCACAATACGCCAGCAGCAGGCTCAACCATTCCTTCGATTAACGATAACTGCTGACTTCATGCTTTACCAACAGGTCTCTACATCTCCACCCTCAACACTCAGTTTTTTTCCTGCACAACATTACAGCTGAAATTAAAGCCAAATCACAACATATAATGCAGCATAAGAAAGTTTGAAAAGGAATCACAACATACGTGCAGCAGCATAAGAAAGTTTAAAAAGAAATCACCTAGCAAAGTTTTAAACTGTCTGTCTACAACATTATAACTTTGAAAGATCAAAAAGAAACACAACTAATGCTTACTCCTTTGGTCCAGTTAAAAACGGAAAGAATTTACTGCCTGTTGAAAAAGTGGCCTCCTTGAGAAGCTCGTCATCCTGTTGAGCACAAGGAAGTTTACATATGGAAAAGCAACACAAGGAAGTTCAAATATGTAAAAATGATGCAGGTTATACTTCTTGTTTTTAGCCATAGAACATAAGAAGAATGATTTTTCCATAAAGCATATTCAAAGGTTGAAAATTATCCTATTCAAAGTTTACCTAGGAAATTGATTCTTCATCCAAATTGCAGTTTGAATCAGACTCGGTTGCTGTCAATTGTCATTGTCTTGCCTCACAAACAGAAATCCTCGCATGAAAACCTCAAAAGCAAGTTACATACAACTTGTGTTCATTCTCTGTAGAAAAAGAAATTTTGCAAGTAATGTAAGCATGTTTTCCATCATCCTGTTACCATAAAAAATGTTATGCCATCCAAAAAAATCATAATATCTCCGCATCTTACTAAAAAGAGGAAGCTTAAAGAACGATAGTACATTAGACTCCAAGGCAAAAATTCTTATACGTTTTATGATTACAAACTAATTCTATCATTTCCAAATTCATCTGATTAAATCAATTAAGAGTCTTCTCTGAATTTTTAACTCCACACAACATAAACCTCACCTTTCAGTAATAGCAGCATATAAATGACCAGATCTAAACATTATTCCCTATATAAACCTAGAAGGCCAGAGGACAGAGCAAGGGGTCAAAAATCAACGCAGGATCGCTCCTAAACCAAAATGATGCTTTCTTGAGAACCCGATCCTTCTCGATTTTTAACTCCAAATTTATGAGACCACCAGCTGATTTTCATTGAAATGCCTGAAAAACATGAACAAAACAAACACCAACACAAATAAAATATAGAGGAAGAAAATAGAAACACCCTGAGCAATATGCAATACATCTTGATTACTCTTATGAATTCAAAATAAAAATTCATTCTCTAGAAAGAAAAAACAAAGATGGAAGAGCATATTACCTCAACCACGGAACAATAACAGATGTATCTGGACCGCCACTGTATCGCTAGCACCACTCTGTTGCACTTACAGTAATTTCATCCTTATCACTGCCCAAAACAGCTTGAATAGCTGCATTTGTAAACATAACCTGAATAACTCCAGTTAACACATAACACTCAAATCACAGAGAGCACACCTACGAAGGTCTAAGGATGTAATATTTTTCAATCACACTTTTCGAGGAACCATGTTTAGATTTACATATATGTATGCCCTGCAAGAGGTGACTTATGTCGTACCAAGAGTAAGTAAAGGGACTGAAATTACCAATTTCCATTCATCGTCAATCACCGGGAAGCCTGTAATTATTTTATTCACAAGAGACTCCAACGCTACATAAAACAACAGAAATGACAAAAGGAGATTAGAAACTTTGCCATGGTTGAAACTGATATGTAGAGCAACTGGTGAAGAAGTGTACCTTCTTCAACAACAATAGAGGCCTTCACAACACACAAGTCATCTTTCCTGGTCATAAAATCGCCAACAGTATATGCACCATTCTTAGGCTGCACCACAAGCACAAAATTACACAATAATAAAAACCATATATTGAACGCTATAAGTGCAATAACAATATAACTCCACTAAGTTATCTGCATAACAATAACACTCGAGAGATGCAAAAGAAACCAAAAAAGGTGAGGCTTTTGACATGATATATAATACAAGTAAGAATCCGATAACTTCGAAAAAGACATGATATAAAATATAAGAATCCAATAAGTTTTAACCAACCAGAATCATTTCATAGAATATTGTCCTTAAATATGCCCACCGGGAACCTTCATCAGAGCACAATCTGCTCAATAAAACCAATTATCGAACACTTCATATGCACTTACAATCTGCAAAAGGAAGAGCGATGAGATTTTATTAAAAAAAAGATGAATCCCAGAAAGAAAGAGAAAAAAAACACAACTCTAAAATCAATTACTATAGAAGAAGTTGACAGAGCTCACCATGGCGACATAGCTTCAACAGTGTTACCGGAAAATTCTGAACATCTTTCTAGCAAACACCACATCACAGCATTCCTTATGGGCAAGAGCAAGCTTCCCTTTACAACAACATTCTAATTTAAATGCTTCACCACCTTCTCTAAATTTGAAGAATCGGCATCAAACGAATGGGAATCAAAAGGGATTAGTTCAGAACTTCAAATTCAAAAGAAGAATTGGAGAAGTCTGAATCGAATTCGAGGTTTGATTAATGGGCAAGGTTTTCGAGAAGATTAATTTCAATTCAGCGTGGAGAAGAGGAGTAGCAATTGTTATACCATATCACGGGTGTATGTACACCCACCTTTAATGAGTGTATTTTACTTTAATAATTGTGCATTCCATTGATAGCAATTCACATATACTATTTATAGAAACTATAGGTAAAAAGATTTATTATGTACGATTATATACATAAAAATGCACTTTTTAAAATTTTAGAATGCACCTGGGTTTACACACCCCAGGTGTATGGTATAATTTGTGAATTTCTACTTTAGAAAACAGTATAGCAAATTTGTTGGAGCCATAAAACTCAAAAATAAGTCTAAAAATAGCAATATTCTCTATTTTACCTAATTTGTTGGACTTTCTAACAGTTTCTTCAATCACATTCTCCATAATAGGGAAGCAAATCTCATATTTCCCATATTTTTGCCTCAACTCCAATAGTTTTTCTATTTTTCATTCCCTATAATTTATTGGCATTTATTACTACATATTTATCCTATTGTCTTCTATTTTTTAACCATATATTCAATAAGTCCAAATAATGATGAAAAAACAAATGATTAACTTATAATAACTTATAATACATGTTACAATAATAATATTTCATATTTGAAATTTCTTACCCCATAATATTAAATGATAAAACGTTTCATAAAAAATAACACATCACGAATTACAATATTATTATTTTTGTAATGTATTATGAATAATTAGACTCGTCTCTTTTCAATCATATGTTACAAGTTATTATTTTTCAGCCATAAGAAATAAAATGTTTAATAAAAAACTTTAGTTTAAATGTTATTACTTATAAAAAACGTCAAAATAAATATATTTATAGCCTTAAAATTTAGTAAATTTATATTGGAAAATAGATTATATTTGATTATTAAATATCAATAGAAATGTACATGTAAAAATAGTCATATGAGATCTTATTACAATCGTCTTTATGCATATTTTTAGAATATGTATTTTTGATAAAATTTTATTGTAAATTTTTGAGATATTATCATTTAAAATTATTAAAGAGAAACAATTAATGAATGAAATAACAAAAAACAAGGCAAGTAGCATTAAATTTTGCTTCTCCAAATCTTCTCCCTCTTTCTCCAAATTTTGGGAATCAAATCTTCTCTCTCTTCAAATTTTTTATTATGGAGAATGTGATGGAGAAGCTGTTGGATTCAATTTCCCCGTGTTCAAGTAAAATCTCCATTATAGCAAATCGGTTGGACTTGAAGAGCAAATCCAACAGTTTCTCCATTCAAATTATCTATAAGGGTGTGTTTGGTTGCTAGAATTGGTATTGGAATTGATATTCTAATGCCATCGAATTGAAATAGAGAATTAGTGTTCAAATATTTTATGAATTATAGTGTTTGGCTAACACTAGAATTACTTAAGAAGTGAGATTGTAATTCCAATTCTTGTGTTTGGATAATTAAAATATTGACATGGAATTAGAATTAGAATTGATATATTTATTTTATTTTATTTTCCATTCTTTATCTATTGACCAATTCCAGCAAAACCTTTACTTTTAGTGACCAATAATATGCTCAAAGGACAAGCTTATGAGGTGCAGCTGGTGGAAGTACACCGAATTTCCCATGGATGTTCACAACTCAGTTGAAACCCTATAGCAAATTCCCTCACTAATGGCAAGGCACTTGCTTACATAGCTATTAGAATCCCGATTATACGAGCATACGATTCTCAGAAAAGTTGAACAAATGCATGCAAACCTCACAAAAGACTGCCAAAAAATGGCAGCAATCCTATGGTACATTTGATCAAGGAACAATAGAAAAGTTTGTCCAAACTAAGCATTTTAATGTGATTTCATTCATTAGGTCGAATGCTTTCTCCTGCCAATTCCTCTGTCGAAGGCCACTAAGCATGGCGTTGTACGTTACAGTATCAAGCCGGACTCCTTTGCTCTTCATGTCACCCATCAGAGAAAGAGCAGCTTCAATTTCATCGCTCTTGCAATGAGCACCGACAAACTATTGTAAACGATGGTGTTTGGAGACACCTTTGAAGAAGCAATCATGCCCTGATTTATTTTCATGGCTTCATTCAACAAACTTGCCTTGCAGTAGGCATTGATCAAAGCCCTGAAAGTGACAACATTGGGAACAAAACCATATTCTGTCATTTTCTTCAGCACCTCACGAGCAGCTGCGAAATCGCCCTTGTCACTGACATGGGAGATCAAGCTTCATTCCTTTATCTTCCATCTCCTTGAATAGATCTAAATCTTCATCTTACTTATTTTTCTTACAAAACCCGCTGATTAGAACATTATAGCAGATGATGTCCAGGGAGAAGCCAGCTTCTTTCGTGTTAGACTCAACTGAGACCGCATGTTCCATCCTTCCAGACTGAGTAAACACTGATATCAAGCTATAATACACAATTGCATCAGGAAAGCAGCCATCCTGCATCATATGGTCGAACAAATGCATAGCCTTATCGATGTTGTTGGACCCACAAAATGCGGTGATCAAGGTAGTGTAGGAAACAACATTCGCTTTCAACCCATTTTTTTTGCATCTGATAGAAGAAGTTCATGGCACTACTAGCAACCAAAAACCGTAAAAAACACATTCACTTCAGACATTAAAACACGAGTGCAAATTGCTTAGCCTAACGAGCAACACATTCAGTATGCATTTGTTTTCATTCGATTCTGATGTGGCTTTCTCGACCTTAGCATGACGAGCTCTTAACTCGTTGAGCAAAGCCCCAACCTGCTGTTTGAGCTTCTTTCCCTCATTAAACCAGCCTTAATCTTGAGAAGCAAAGATCCCTAAAACCTTCTCATTGGCCTTGGCATCATCACTTCTTCTTTCCTTCAGTCTTCAACCTCTTTCTTCGCATTCTCGAAATCACGAAGAAGCTCAGATTTAAATTTCTCAAACTCTTCCTTCTGAGCCCACCAAGCAAGCAATCCCAGAAGGTGAGCACTTCCCATGAAAATCCCATTTTTGATCTCTGGTCATTTCTCTTCACACAAATCTCCAGAGTTCAACAAGTTTTCGCTCTTGTCTTCAGACGAAACCAGACATGATTCCAAAACTTCCTCACCATCCATTGCGAAATTCGGTCTACAAAATTCAACAAGTTCAGGAAATGCATCAAAATTTAATCTTCTAATTCCCAACAAACATGAAGCACTCCACAAATACAGAAAACAATTTCAAGAATTAATGATGTTTAAGAACAAGAATTCACCGAAAACTAGTCCCATAAACCCCAACTACACAATCTAACGGAGAAGGCCAGTGTAGCTAATCATTAAGCAAAAGTGCCCGATTCCCTTCCCCAAAGTCTCAAATAATATGAATCATTCCAATACAAACACATGAAAAGGTTCAAGAATTCATCAAAGAATGGATTTTTAAGTGCAAGAAAACAAAATTCCACAGCAAATCTGAATCATTCCAACACAATGTACATGAGAATTGCAATAAAACCAAAACCATACTCTACAATCCCCACGAAACCAATCCCCATGAAAAACCCAGGAAACCCCAACAAGATATTGTTTGTTCAAACACAAACCTATGTTTTATTGATCATTAGCTACATTTCTAAGCATGGATTACAGTTTTGTTATCGAACCGGCCCTTAAAATAAAACCCTAAACTCAAAATTGTAAGACACAATTTTCGAGAATTAAACTCAGAAAGTGGAGAAGATCTTACCCGTTGTCTTCGGGAGAATTTTTGTCGCGCCATAGTCAAATGGGCTCATAGAAGTAGCATCGTCGATGGTGTTGAAAGGTCGAAACTCGAGAAGATGAAGAAGAAGACGGGAAGGTATATAAGGGCAAGTCCAGCAGATGCTTCATAATAGGGAATTTAGTGAATTGTAGGGATTGTGTGCTCCAAGAGTGTCCCTATACCAATCTGCAACTTGTAGAGAGAGAGGGAGAATCCCCAAATTTGTAGAAAGAGAAAGAAGTTTTTAGGGAATGTTATGGAATAAAATATTCATACTTTCATCTCTGTTCCTCAATCCTTCCCTCAATCTTTCTGAACAAAGATCCAAACCTCTCTTCTTCAAACTCTCTTTCTTTTTTATCAAACTTCTACAAAAAGAGATCTCCATTAACGAGCATAGAGCTTCTGTCCTAGATCATATATACTTGTGTTTGAGCACAGCAAAGTCTGAAACCACGTTGAAGGGAGACGGGTCTCCACCGGTCAACCCAGACCTTCAATCTCAAATTTCCCGAATTGATTAAGAAGGGACTGGGCAAGGGAAAAACGGAAATAAGGATGATGTGAGCGAGGGGACGCAGGAGTTTCTGGAGTTGTGGGAGCCGGAGTTTCTGGAGTTGTGGGAGTCGGAGTATATTGAATTGGGCGCCGTGGAGAGCGTCGACTGAAGTCCAAACAAGGTTGTGGAGAAGGAGATGAAAAAAGTATAAAAGTATTATTTTATTATAATTTAGATTCCCTGAAATAGGGAAACTCTTAGAATTGAGAAGTGATTGAAAATAATTTAGGAAATTGAGGATTCCAATCCCTATAATAGAGGAGCGTTTAGGGAAGTTGTTGGACTCGCTCAGACCCATTTTTCTTATAACCTGAAAAGGACCCGCGAAATTTTACGCCATGCTTGAGATTGGAAAAATCCTTGAGATTGGAAAAGTTTTATGGGATGAAAATATTCAATCCATGGAATTCAAGACAACATAATATTGTAATTCCAAATCTTTGCCAAAATTTTTATGCAGCCAAACAGCAAAATTACCCCAATGTCATAAAATTTGAATATTATACCCCAATTCTATGCAAAACAAACAGATGGAAGAAAATCCCATATTCCCCATATTATTTTGCCTCAACTCCAACATTTTCTCCATTTTCATTCCCTATAATTTATTGGCATTTATTACTACATATTTATCCTATTGTCTTCTATTTTTTAACCATATATTCAATAAGTCCAAATAATGATGAAAAACAAATAATTAACTTATACAGTTAAATCTCGATAAATGAATACTCTTGGGACCATCATAAAAATATTCATTTAGCGAGGTTATTCATTTATCGATAAATGAATATATTATTCATTTAGACAGTATTGAAGAAATTATATTAGTATTATATGAATTGTATGCATATGTGCACTAAGTACAAAAATGTACATATGCCCATTATATTTAAAACTACAAAAAATACATGGTATGCATTGTATGGAATATACATCTAGAATCTTAGAAAATGTATCTAACCTACATTACAAACTAAGGTATGTATATGGACTAAGTACATATCAAGCAATGATCACCTTACAAAACTACTTTCTAGCAATGATTACCTTACATAACTACTTTCTATAACACGAGCAGAATGCTCTCGAAATTTTATTTGCGCTAGGAAAAATCAAGGATAAAATGAATTTTGGTGGGGAAAAAAAGTAAAAAATTATGTACACCTTCTTTTTAAGAGAGGAACATTATTGATTGAAAAAAATCTTTTTAATATATATATATATATATATATATATATATATATATAACTTATGAAAAGTGGTGATTATTCATTTATATTTACCTAGAGCCTTTAAGGATTTAAAAATAATTATTCATTAATGTATTTAGCGAGATTATTCATTTAGCCCCTTACCCAAATCGGGACCAAGAAAAATTATTCATTTATCGAGATTTAACTATAATACATGTTACAATAATATTTCATATTTGAAAATTTCTTACTCCATAATATAAAATGAAAATAGATTATATTTGATAGGTTGAGTTGGTGTTTATTGCTGAGCTGGTGTTTAATACTGAGTTGGCGTGGGTGAAAATGTCGGCAAAGCATTTATTTTATTTTTAGGTTTTGTTATTTCTAAAGATATGAACATCTTTGTCTTTTTCAATCATGTGATTTACCGATCCCTAATTAGTACAGTATGTAGAGAAAGATTTCGGTAATGATCATATCATTAGGACAAGATTCTTGAGCTTTTTCAACCCCTACTCCCCGCCTAATTTGATACAAATTGAGTCATTTTCTTTAAGTTTTCTTACAATTTCTAGTCTGTGTATCTATGTAATTAGATTTACAGCCACACTAAACGCACTCATACCAATCAAATAGATCAGATCATTGTGTAAAACTTTCTAACCTAGGGTTGGTGGTTATGTGGACTGTAATAAGTGACGGAAGTAGGGATTGCATGGGATAGCGCCGGTATCCTTTAAAATTTATATCATATGCTATATTTTGTAGTTTGGAATAGTGTAATTTTGAATTTCAATAACGCCAATTCTATTTAGCAACCCTCAACTTTTTCATCTGATTCCACCCTAATTATAACTAAAACTTCACGAAACACTAACATGACATGACATGATATGATAGGATAGGTTTAAAATCCCCTTTCATGTATCTAGGCTAGGTTGGAAGTCAAACATTTTCATGCTCTAAACGTTATCTAAGGTGTGTTTAAATGTTGATTTTTATATAATCTCGAAAATTGTTCAATCGGCCTAATGATCATTTAGGATCGAGTGATTAGCAAATTCAGTTTTGTTGTGACGTTGGAAATTAACACTTGTTATTCTTTTCTGAAAAAATTAATTTAAAGGGAGATGGCGTGGCGGGATAATTGAAGAGCATTAATCACAAATTGCATGTGCAAAGAACACCCATTGGCTTTTCTAATTAGTTGCTCTATTCCTCTCACTCATCATACATAATACTTCGTACACCCCCATGTTCTCCACATGCTCTATTTAGTGCGGTTTAACTGTGTTGAAAGATACAGAAATATGAGAGAATAAGTCGTTCAACTGGACAATAAAGTGTTTAAAAGAATAAAAAATGGTTTCACTGAATTGAAATGTACTGAAATGTGATGACAATAAATTGAACTCGACGTGACCTAAATCTAGACCAACAAACAAATGTAAGAAAGTTTGTAATGCTAAAAGGTACTATATGAAGTTAGATATCAAGTATATATCATCCTCTACTTTTTGTAAGAATTGGTTGATTAGCTTTTGTTAGTTTTAATATTGTAGACGTGAAAATGGAAGTGTACATTTATAGGATAGACACCTAGCTACGGGATGCCTCTTCTTTTAAGCGAGACTCTTAATTATGAATGCACCGACACTACAAATGAAACTTGATTGAAGATGATCCTACTGTTTTAGATACTACGTTTTATGAATCCTCTTAGGATACATCAGTGGCTGGTTTAAGTTAATGTCAGTGCATTTGCACTTCTAAGCAGTGTGCAGTGTACACTCCTTAGATCAAGAAATGTACATGTAACAGTGCACCATTTCAAGCAGTGGAACAGAAGATGATACTAGAACACAAGGCACAAAACTTTCTAATAATAGAAGGTGAATGCAGATGGTGTAATTTATTAATGTGCTACCAACAATGCAGATGGAGTATTCATATACATACATGCCCGAAAAGACACAATCCTTACATTTCCATCAAAATCCAACAGAGTAACGCTAAAAACCAAACTATCTACACAAATCAGTCATTGTAATAGTAAAGGCACATCAATATTTACACATGAAGTCGAAAAAGTACAAAAACTTTGAGGATTTTACCTTGATTTTCAGTATAATTGATCATTTCAATATAATAATGACAAAGCTGCTGCAAGAATCACAAAGAGAATAATCATCCGCAATTTGTTATCCTGCTCTCCTGGAATATCTACCTGAACTCCTTGTTGTAGTTGTTGTTGCGGCTGTTGTTGTTGTTGCTGCTGCTGCTGCTGCAGCTGATGCTGATGATGCTGATTTGCAATGGCATTATAGTACAAGCCATTTCGGTAACCATGCAGACGTCCAAAATTGTACATAGCCTGAACACTAAAGATCGCAGGTATCATCCCCCCAATGCCAGTCAGCACAGCAAAGCTACTAAATACGGGCCACAATCCCCCCCATAGATTCGGCCCTAAGTCAGGGTTCATGTCCCACCACTCCTGAGGAAATAGATTAAGCTGAGGCTGAGGTTGAGGTTGAGGCTGAGGCTGAGGCTGAGGCTGAGGCTGAGGCTGAGGCCTCGGGCGATTAGGGATTTCAACACCAGGGACATGCTTACTCCTGGGATCACTCGGAGTCCCTCCTCTACCATAGAGAGGAACGAGCTTCTCCTCCTGAATCAAGGCCTTGCAAACAGGGCACTCGTGAGAATGGGAGTGAAGCCTGAGCCATATGATTAGACAAGGCCAGCAAAAGAGGTGGCCGCAGAGGGTGATTATGGGGTCCTGTGCTAGCTCAAAGCAGATGTTGCATTCGAAATTTCTGGCATCACCATCACCACCACCATTCCCACTAGCCGAAGAAGAAGTGATGTTTTTGCAACCAGTAAAGTTGCTCGACTCGCTATCCATTATGTCTGGTGCTAAACCTAACGAATAACACGCTCCATCATCAATCTAACATTCAATCTTCTAAGTTCTAACATTCATAACACAGAAATCTCTCATATTTTAGCTCTCAATCTCTCTTTTTTAACTAGCTGATAATCAGCAGTTTATAACTAGTTGCTTCATACAATTAGATTCATAATCAGATCATAAACACAGGAAATCATGTAAAACCCTAGATTTCAACCAGCAATTTGGGCATGATATTTCTCAGAGCAAACAGATAATTTTCAAGTTGAAAATCGACAATCAGAGTTGATTAAACTGCAATTCTTAGTAATTTGGTTTCAGTTGAACGTCAGAACAAAGAATCATCGAGGACACCCACATATGAATAACAAATACGAACGAGGAGATTTACCTGGTAATTATATGAGCAGGTGAGGAGAGAATCAAAGGTTGTACTAGATCGACAGCGGACGGCGAGGGGGGCGTGGATTAATCGACGACAATGGTCAAGTTCGAGAAGTTTCTACAACCACACCGTTTCTGTCACCCTTCTCCTCTTCTACCCGGATCCTTGCTCGACTTCTCTGTTGGGCTTCCAATATTTGGGCCAAAACGGATAAATGTTAAGAGGACTTATCATAGATAAATAAAAATGTATCTAAATACGTATCTCAAACGCAACATAATATGAATAGTCAACTTTTCACACTATGCAAAACACGTTTTTGACCAACATTAATTTTATTTATTTATATTTATCAGAAAATTTATTTGATATATGAGATCTGCAACCATTTTCCTCTTCTATCCGGATCCTTCCTTGCTCGATTTCTCTTTTGGGCTTCTAATATTTGGGTCAAAATGGATAAATGTTAAGAGGATTTATTATTGATAAATTGAAATATATCTTAATATGTATCCGTGACTCAGCGTAATCTGCATAGTCAACTTTTCACACTATGCCACAAGCGTTTTTGACCAACGTTACTTTTAATTTTTTATATTTATCAGAAAATAAATTTGATATATGAGTTCTGTCACCCTTCTCCTCTTCTACCCGGATCCTTCCTTGCTCGACTTCTCTGTTGAACTTCCAATATTTGGGTCAAAATGGATAAATGTTAAGAGGTAGATAAATTGAAATTTATCTAAATACGTATCTCAGACTCCGCATAATATGCATAGTCAACTTTTCACACTATGTAGCACATGTTTTTGACAAACGTTATTTTTAAATATTTATATTTATCGGAAAATTAAATTTGATATATGAGTTTTGTCACCCTTTTCCTCTTCTACCCGGATCCTTCCTTGCTCGACTTCTCTGTTGGGCTTCCAATATTTGGGTCAAAACGGATAAATGTTAAGAGGATTTATCATAGATAAATTGAAATTTATCTAAATACATATCTCTGACTCCGCGTAATCTGCATAATCCACTTTTCACACTATGTAAACACATTTTTGACCAACGTTATTTTTACTTATTTATATTCATCGGAAAATTAAATTTGATATATGAGTTCTGTCACCCTCCTCCTCTTCTACCCGGATCCTTCCTTGCTCGACTTCTCTGTTGGGCTTCCAACATTTGGGTCAAAATGAATAAATGTTAAGAGGATTTATCATAGATAAATTAAAATATATCTAAATACGTATCTCTGACTCAGCGTAATCTGCATAGCAACTTTTCACACTATGCAACACACGTTTCTAACCAACGTTATTTTTAATTATTTATATTTATCGGAAAATTAAATTTGATATATGAGTTCTGTCAACCTTATCCTCTTCTACCCGGATCCTTCATTGCTCGACTTCTCTGCCGGGCTTCCAATATTTGGGTCAAAATGGATAAATGTTGAGAGGATTTATCATAGATATATTGAATTTATCTTAATACGTATCTCTGACTCAACATAATCTGCATAGTCAACTTTTTATACTATGCAATACACGTTTTTGATCAACGTTATTTTTAATTATTTATATTTATCGGGAAATTAAATTTGATATATGAGTTCTGTCACCCTTCTCCTCTTCTACCCGGATCCTTCCTAGCTCGACTTCTTTGTTAGGCTTCCAATATTTGGGTCAAAATGGATAAATGTTAAGAGAATTTATCATAGATAAATTGAAATTTATCACAAATAAATTGAAATTTATCTTAATACGTATCTCTGACTCAGCGTAATCTGCATAGTCAACTTTTTACACTATGCAATACACTTTTTTTACCAACGTTATTTTTAATTATTTATATTATCGTAAAATTAAATTTGATATATAAGTACTATTGTTGCGATTAACGATATCAAATATGATTATATTAATAATTAGATATTCATTTATACATTCGGTCAAAGTTTAAAAACAAATATTGTCAAAAAGTTGCGGATTCAAGTGAGACGGATGTATCATGTCAATGTTTACATTGTAAATAATTATTTTTAATTATACACTAATGTATGAAATATTACTCCATATTGAACCCAAAATTAATATTGAATTTACAATTTTGTTTAAAATAAAAAAAATTTAATAAAAGTAATGTGTACGAGATAAATGGTGATCTTTGGAAGCATAATGAATTTGTAATATATACTTCATTGGTGCCCGTGCGTAAATTACTTAAAATATAAATAAATATAATTTATTTTATAAATGGTAACAAGGAATAACTATGATAGTAAAAAGAAGTAAATAAATTTCTTGGAAGGCAAGAGTATCGAATTAGGGATAAATAAGGTGAGCGGCCTAATTTGGTTGGACGATAAATATGTCTCCTAAGGGCAAGTCCAACATATTTTGTTAAATAGAGAATTAGGCTATTTTTAAACATAGTTTTAGAATTTTACACTTCCAACAGATTTGCTCTTGATTTGCTCTTCTGGTTTGTAAAATAGAAATATTGATGAAAGAGAGTGTGCAAATCTCTATATATAGCGAACGGGTAGAAAGTTTTTGCAGAACGCA
Organism: Sherardia arvensis; assembly: GCA_948330725.1. Classification (NCBI taxonomy): domain Eukaryota; kingdom Viridiplantae; phylum Streptophyta; class Magnoliopsida; order Gentianales; family Rubiaceae; genus Sherardia; species Sherardia arvensis. Next base: position 2,690,108 of record OX415242.1, read on the forward strand.
ATTTCATGCCACGTTCCAAAATTTAGGGAAAATATTCTATGTATGGCAAAATTTCAAATTCAAATTTGATTTAAAAATAAAAATAAAAATTATGAAAATAGGAAGAAGTGGCAGATGAATAAGATTATGGTCCCGTTTGTTGAAGAGCGTTTTCAATAGTGTTTAGTGTTTTTGTCTAAATATAGACGTTTGACTGGTTAATACGCTTCTTAATGTGTTTGATGAGTAGCCGTTTATATTCAGCGTTTTGGAATGAAACGCTACTTTTTGAAACGCTCGTATGAGTAGTGTTTGATTTAAAACGCTTTTCCATAATTTGGTCTAAACTTATGTTTTATCCCTTTTTTTAAAAAAAATTAAGCCACCTTAAGTGGGGGATTTATTTGGCACCCCTAACCATTTTAGGACCCGAATAGAGTTTGTTACAAGAGTGAGCTGAGCTCTCAGAAGCATTTAAGCTTCTCAAAATTGCCTACTTTCTAGCAAGTTCTGTAGGTTTAAGCTCAAGTGATTTGGACTCAAAAAAGGGGAGTTTGTTAGTGATCGAGTAAACAAATACCGAAGCACAAATCAACCACCCTTCAAATCCAAAAACCTGAGTGCCAACAGAGACTTGGATATATACAATAAGCCCAAAAAAACCTGAAAAGGTTCAAAAAATGGCTGTATTTTAAAAGTGAAACTAGGTCTTGATGAAAGTGCCTTCTGGCCTGAGCAGAGATGTTACACCTAGCCTGAGCAGAAGGTAAAGTCCTTGCATGAGAAGAAAGTAGTGTCCTTGCCTGAGTTGATGGCTTGAGCAGAAAATCTTCAAACCTGTATCACCAAAAAGTGAGTCTGTTCCAAAATATTTAATAGGATCTAGTGTTAGCCAGCCCTATCCTATCCAGTGCAATTAACCCTCTCAACTCATGAGGGGCATTTCTTAGCTCTATAGTAGAGTTCTGCTGTTGAGAAAGAGATGATCTTGCTAAAAAATCAGCTAGCCTATTTGCCTCTCTGTGTGTGTGAGAAATTTTTGCATGAGGAGGTAGTAAGTCAGTGATCTCATTACATAGTGAATAAAATTCCCAGGCACAAGCCAGAGGGTTAAGTGATCCATTAACAGCCAGTCTGCAATCAGACTCAATTGTAAAATGATTAATATTAAGATCCTGGGCTGTTAAAATTCTAATTTTGATTGCAATCAGTTCTGAGTGCAGTGGAGATACTGCCTGTGTATGAAATTTTCTCAAAATTAGCACAGAGCATCTCTAATCCCTAACAACAACGCCAATTCCACATTCTCTATTTTTAAAAGATGCATCCACATTTATTTTGTAACCAATGTCTGGAGGGTGCCATTTGATAATTTTAATTCTCCGAGGCCTCTTATGCTTGATAAAAGGTATTAATCTAGCACAGATCAAAAAAATATTTTTCTCCCTATTTCCAGACAAAGGCTTAGCTGTAAAGATAATGGAAGTGAATTTTGTGATTTTTCCAATCAGATCTGCAGTAGAGAATTTTATCTCATCATATAGAAGCTTATTCCTTTTAATCCATAGGTGCCAGAAAGTGACCATCATTGAAATTCTGATCACCTCTGTATGAATTTTAGAGGAGCCTGAATATGATAAGTAAAAACTCAATTTACTTTTTGTGTTTCTGAACTGAGGGACTTGCATCAGTAATTTAGCATGCATTTCATTCCAAATCTGCAAGCTACTACTACACTCATTAAAATAGTGATTTAAAGAATCAGAGGTGGTGCTGCAAAAAAGGTACTTGGAAGAGATTTTGAAACCAATTTTAATGAGAATGTCATCAAAAGGCAAATAATTGTTTTTCATCTTCCAGAGAAAAATGGCAATCTTTTTTGGAATTTTTGATCTCCAAACCTGATTAAAGACTGGATTTTTGGTGCCTGTCTCTCTAAGAGCTTGATAGGCAGACTTGACTGAGAAGTTTCCATCCCAACCTGGCTTCCAGATCAATCTGTCTGCATGTAGTGATTTCTGCTGAGCATTCTGCAATAAGACAAGAATATTGGTAGCAAAAAATTGCTCTATTTGGTTAGTGTAAAAATCCTTACTGGTCAGAAACTGGGCTACTATAAGATTGGGGAAGGGTAAAGTGGTTTCTGTCCAGTGGTAAAATAATGCACCAATTCCCAGCCAATTTGAATTCCAGAAAGAGCATTTTCCAATACCACTAATGACTTGGGAGTGACTGTTGGCAATGCTTGTTACTCCACATATTCTTTGCCATGTTGGAGATGATTTGTAAGTATCAGGAAGTGACCACAGATGCCTTGTCCACAGTGTCTCATTTTTCTGTAATTTCCACCATAGCTTACAAGAAAAAGCCTTGATAACTGCCCTGATGTCCCTGATTCCAGTTCCATTTTCATCAGTTGGCAGGACCAATTTTGACCATCTGCACCAACTCCTTTTCTGTCCATATTCTGAAAAGCCCCAAAAAAAATTTGATGCCATTTTTTCCATTCTCTGAATCACCATTTTGGGAGGCTGAAGGACTGAGAATATATGTGTGGGAATAGACATAAGGACATGATTAATTACAAGTCTGCCAGCTGGTGACAGCCATTGATTTTTCCAGTTATTCAGAGGCCTCTCCATCCTCTCTAGAAGACTCTGATAGTACCTAACTAGGTTCCTGCCTTGGAAAATTGGTGCTCCAAGGTAAGTGAATGGCATGGAACCAATCTTCATCCCCAACACTCTTTTAATGATTTTCTGTCTTGCTTGAGAGGTGGAGTGATGCACATAAAATTTAGACTTCTGGTAACTAATTTTTTGCCCTGAAACAGATTCATATGCAAAGAGGAAGTGTCTGAGTCTTTTCAAATTTCTGTTGCTACTGTTGACAAAAATTGCAGTGTCATCTGCATACATCAGGTGGGATACAAAGCTGACATTTCTTGGCATGGAGAAAGGGAGCAGGTACTGTATAGAGAACAACTTTTTTATACCTCTTGAAAAGGCCTCAGTGACTATATTGTAGAGGAAAGGTGAAATTGGGTCCCCTTGCTTAATTCCCCCGCTTGATGAGAAGAAGCCTGAGGCAAAATTCCATTTATGATCACTGAAAACCAGGCAGACTGTATATTTTGCATAATTAGCTTGACTAAAGTACCATGAAACCCAAACTGCAGCATTACTGAGTTCAGAAAACTCCAGGACACCCTATCAAATGCTTTCTGCATATCTAATTTGACCATCAGGTTGCCTAATTTCTGATTTTTTGGAAGGAGCCTAGCCATTTCCATCATTTGCAGAATATTGTCTGAAATGTCTTTTCCATGCATAAACCCTGACTGTTCCTCTGAGATAATTTTAGGCATTAGAATCTTCAATCTTTCCATAAGCACCTTGGAAAAAATTTTATTAAGGAAATTGGATAGGCTTATGGGTCTGAAGTCCCCAAAACAGCTTGGGTTAGGTTTTTTGGGTATCAAAGCCAACCATGTACTGGATATGGCTCTTGGCAGTCTGTTTCCCTCCATAAATTCTGAAGCTGCACTAAATAGGTCCATCTTTATTATTTCCCAGCAGCTAGTGTAGAAATTCCCTGTAAAGCCATCAGCCCCTGCCGCACTATCTTTGTTTAGGTCAAATGTTGCCCTCTTTAACTCCTCCATGTCTAATTTTCTTAGCAGCTGTTCATTGTCCTCCTGAGAGATGGAATTAGGAATTACTGACATAAATTTTTGCATGTATTGACCAGAGAGGTCCACCTCATCAATTTTCTCATTCAGTAAATCTTCATAAAAAGATGCTGCCTCTTTCTGAATTTCCTCAGTGTCTGTTATCCATGAGCCTTCCCTATTTCTTATCTTTGTGATTTTAGCTTTGCATCTCCTCTCTTTCACTGAGTTGTGGAAAAATTTGGAGTTGGCATCACCTTCTTTACACCATTTTACATTAGCTTTCTGTCTCCAAAACTCAGTGCTCTCTTTTTCTGCACTTAGCAGCCTTTCCTTTCCTTCATTGAGTGCCTGCAAGTCCCTATCTGTTCCAGATTCTTGGTATTTGTCTTCCAGCTCAGTGACTATCTTTTCAGAATTCAGAAGATTCTCATGAACATTGCCAAAAATGGATCTGTTCCATGAGGCCAATGCTGACTTTAATCTCTTTAATTTGAAGACCATGTTGAACATTCCATCATAGTGAGAAGGCAGTTCCCAACTATTACTGACAAGGTCCAAAAAATCCTTTCTGTTCAGCCACATATTCTGAAATCTGAATGGCTTGGGTATGTGTTGGATGGAATTTTGGATGGTGATGAGTAGTGGGTTGTGGTCAGAAAAGGTTCTGTTTAGCACATGTATAGATGAGTGAGGGAATTTGTTAATCCAGTCTAAACTACACAAACCTCTATCTAGCTTTTGAAGTAGTCTGTCTCCTTTCAGCCTATGGTTGGTCCATGTGAATTGGCTCCCTACTGTTGGTATTTCTTGGAGTTGCTTTCCATCTATAAAGCTACTAAATTCCTTAATGCTACCTAAAGGGGGCCTACTTCTACCTCTCCTTTCCATAACTGTTGCCACAGAATTGAAATCACCAACAAACATTGCTGGCTGGCTAGAAATACTATGCAGATCAGACCACAATTGTAATCTAGGGGTCCTAGTGACATGAGCATATACAAAAATAGAGTGCCATGAAATTGTAGAATTTTTATCAATGAATTTAATCTGAATGTACTGATCAGTTTCAGATATTATTTCTTTATTGAAAAAATCTTTGTGAAAAATCCAAATTTTAGCAGTATCTGCAGCTATACTGTGTTGGAAACCTATTTCATGTTGTAAGTTTCTAAGTTCATTATTATCATGCATTGGTTCAATTATGCAGAGAATTGAAATGTGGTGCATTAAGAGTAGAGACCTAAGTCTGTCCATAGAGGTGCCATACCCTCTTATGTTCCAAACTAACATACTAGTTTTGTATCCATTCATCTAAAATAAGCAATTTTTGGTTTTGGTCTAAGGTTCCTACTAGTACTTTCAGTGGGAAACTTAGGTTGTGATTGTATGGGGATTAAGGGCTTACCTGAAGGTGACTGGTCCTCCTCATCTTTTTCTTTTTCTGAGTTGAGGGGTTGACTGTCTTGATCCACCAATTGTATGTCTGGGTGACAGTCTTTTTGTACATCTTTGGTGAGTTCTCCTGAAGAAGAGCTTTTCTCTGGTTGACTGTTGAGGGGCTGCACTGCAATCTTGGGGTGAAGCCACCCTGTGTCTTCTTGCTCATCTTCCCATGACTCTTCTGAGCTACCATCATCTGTGTTGCCCTGCAGTACATCAAAAGAATTGGATAGCTCTATATTTTGGTATGGAGTTATAGCTAGACTGTGTGGGGGGTGGGATGAAAAAAGGGATGGCTGTATGTTGAGGTAGTGGGAGAGGATTGGTGTTGTGGAGGGAGTAAGCTGAGAGGCAATGTGTGAACCTCTTGTGCCTGTGTGATGATGCATTTTAACTAGGCTCTTCCTTCTAGCTAAGTCTAGTTCATCTAGAGAAAAGGTGGTAAGTTGAGGTTTTTTCAGGCCAACAAAAACATTCTTTCTCACTGCTGGCTTGTATAAGACCATCCTCATATCAGATTCTTGATTTCTCTGTGGGATTTTCACCCATGTCTGATCTATTTGCTGTGGAGTCAGGCCTGAGGATCCAGCTTTATCAGATGTAGCATGTGCATTTGATTTCCTTGCTTCACTTCTAGGATGAGCCTTCTGTTGCTGTTCTTGCCAGATTTTGTTGAGCTCTGGATGGAGTATCCTACAGTTGGCATTTTCATGGCCCAACTTCCTGCAATGTTGGCAGTACAGAGGGAGGCTCTGGTACTCCAGCTCGCACTCCTTATGGTCTTCTGGAGAACCAATTAGAATGGAGGGCATCAATTCCTTTGTAACATCAAGCTCGACGCAGATTTTTAGGGATGAAGGCATGGTGATGTGAGCAGTGGCTGCATCCATCCTGATGAACTTACCTATCTGGTTCCCGACGTCCTGGATCAGTGTATTGTTGTAATAGTACAGAGGGATATCTTTGACTGTGACCCATACTGGAACCACCGGTGACTCATATTAAAGTTCGGTGACCATTTCAGGACTTTCATCGACGATCCTGCTACCTGCCAGAAAGCTTTAAGCCAGCAACGCCGGTAGTCTTCCTCCGTCGAGAATCTGATGAGGACGTGCTTGTAGTCCAGCGACCCGAGTTGGAACCGGCCGGAGAATCCCATTTTCTGAAAGGCTGTTTGGATGCTCATCATTGATGGCTTCGCTCTTGGGAATTTTCCGATCAGTGCATTGTGGTAGTGCTTAGACAAGATGTGGATGGATTCCGTCGTGTACAGACACGCCGGTTTGCCGTTGAAACAGGTGATTGGTCGGATATCTGGTTTGTCGGTAAGGGGGAGAGAGAGGGTGCAGGATTTTAGCCTGAAAGAGCTTGTGAGTAGGATTTTCCGGTGGGTAGGCCACCGGAAAAGTAGGGGATCGCCCCCATTTCTGGCCGTTATCAGTGGGTTTCAGTGCCCAACGGTTCTATTGGGTGAAAAAGTGGCACAGAAATTTGCATTTGTAGAGGCGCGTGTAGGCAATTGAGGAGAGAGGTCAGAGAGAATTGGGAACGCTCGTCAAAAGTTATGTTTTATCCCTATACGAGTTGTTAGAGCATTTCTATATTATAATATTTTGGTAATGATCATATACATTTTTAAATTTACTATCACGGCAATATGATAAATCATATACGTGTGTTTTTGGTAGTATTTTAAAATTTACCATCACAATAAAAATTATAAAATGCATTAATTCATTTTAATTAATGAATTAATGCATTAGTATTTTTGGTAGTCTTGTGATAGACCGTCAATATTATAGACCGATGACTAAGTAGTAAAAGTATGGTTGAATAAAAATAAGGAGGTCTTTAATTGCAATTTAGAAAATACTATTCACACGCGCACTATTCACGGCCCAGCACTATTCACGGTCATGTACTATTCACGTGCACACTATTCACGGTCCGGTACTATTCATTTCACAGTACTATTTGAATACGTTTTATATTAAAATACTGAGATTTTTAATTAAAACTATGATGTTTGACTTTTTAAAATGATGTACATTAAAACACAGAGGTTGTTATTAAAAAGTATAATGTTTGATTTTTAATACTTGTACATTAAAATACTGATGTTTTTGATTAAAAATTTAATATTTGATTTTTTATATGGTGTACATTAAAACACGGAGGTTATTAATTTAAAGTATAATGTTTGATTTTAATAGATTGTAGATTATAATACGGAAGTTGTTAATTAAAAGTATAATCTTTGATTTTTAATATGTTATACATTAAAATACGGAGATTTTTTATTAAAATTAAAATATTTGAATTTTATTAAATTGTAGTTAAAATAGGGATGTTTTTTGTTTAAAGTACTATGTTTGTTTTATGACAGGTTGTAGGTTAAAATATGGAGACTTTTAATTAAAAGTACAATATTTTATTTTTAATTTACTGTAAATTAAAATACAGAAGTTTTTAGTTAAAGTAGAATGTTTGAATTTTAAATATAGAGGTTTCATTTTAAAAGTAGAAAGATTTAAATTTAATAGGTTGTAGATAATAATTCAACGGATTAAAGGTAGAACTATAAGTTTTATGGATGTAATGAATATATAAGATTTATATTCGTAGAGGTAAACATGAGATGCGAACTGGTGTAGTGTTAAGCTCATTTTAACTATAAGCATGTGTCATGAGTTCGAATCTAGGGAGCAATATTTTTGTGGGAATAATTTGGCGGGTCCCACTTTCATACACGCGCGCGTGATTTTTAGTAGGGAGGGTAAGTTTTCAAAAATTACAATTAAGTCCCTCCGTGTTTTGCAAATAAGTACCTTCATATTTTTCTAGTTAAAAAATAGTCTAGTCTAAATTATGGACGGTCTCTTTCGAGACCTTCCCTTAATTTATATAATAGTTTAATGGATAATATTATCATTTAAATTACTTAAATTTTAGTAAAATGTGTAAGTACATAAAGCAATATGTGTGTCTGTGTATATATATATATATATATATATATATATATATATATATATAAGTTTAGGATAAATTTATGTTTTATAAATATTTATTAGTTTAGTAAATGACATATCAATTGCTAATATATTTATTTGAGAAATATATCTTTAGAAATATAACATTTAAATTTTACACTTGCATAAAATATAATAGTATTATTTTTTATTTTCAAATTTTTGATATGAAATGGATTTTGTAGTTAATGAATAACATTTTACTGTAATAAAATAAGGGTACATGTGATTAATACAAGAAATTTTCATATAAATTGTATTGATGTCCATTTCCGTAATTTTACATAACAAAACAGCTATCAGCCACAAGTTATCAAAAATCAATGAATAAAACGCTAGTCAGAACAGTTAGTCAGAACAACTCATACAATCCGCTAACAGAAAACAGCTAACAGGTACTCCCCAAACGGGCCCTATATGTATGTACAATTGCTAAACTAGAAAATTTGTTGGATTTAGTGAAAAAAATTATAGAGATTATCCCTTTTTCATCTCTATTCTAGAAAAATATATATAGCAACTTTGTTGGAACAATCATTTTCAGCCGGCGATCCATCCATTCCCCGTTGTCATCTCGACCTCTGAACCGGACTTTCTCCGCTCCGATCTCTTGAGTTCAATAATCCCAACCCCATCTCGCTACCGGCGAATTCATCCGTCACCACTGTTGAGATTATTCATCTTAAAAGTGGGATTTTGGCCTTTTTTCATGCACGACAGAAACCCACTGTTGAGAATATTCATTTGGAGATTGTTTTCTGCTGGTGCTTGACATATTTTAAGTTAATTGACAAGAGAGGGAAAGTATTTGAGTTATTCAAACACAAAGATCATGAAAAAAAATGGTTAACTCAAATGCTTACTTTTCTGCATTTTGTCTCAATTAAGAATGGCTGATCCGGACGTTAACCAGAATTTTCTTTCCGAGCTTGAAGATATGTGATTTCCACATGCTAAGGCAGTCAAAGCACTTCATTTCTCAGGTTTAATTCTTGTATATGTACCGATATGTGTGTTTTTACTTCCATTCATATTTAATTTAGTGAACATGAATAACTTGTTCAGGCAATAAATTGGATTATTGAGCATGAGGATGATGAAGATATAAATGACACACCATTGGTATGTCCTCTGGTTTTAGACAATATCCTTACTTGAATATTGTTACTGTGTATATCCCTATTGAAGAACCTTCTGGTTCTTCTGACATATCTGGATCAGTAGAGATATATCTGCAGAAATTAAGGTTTCTTTTATTTCCTTTGCATTTGTAACTGAATCAAGGATCAGTGCTGAATGGCTAAAGAAAGTGAAAGCAAACGGTCAGTTTTCATTTTCTTACACATTTTTTATGCCTTTTCCCTTTTCTGATACTTATGATGTGCATTTTCTTTATATTCAGTCATATAGCAATGTATGAAGCAGATAAAGTAGAAAAGAAACGGGCAATGGGGAGAATTCATCAGAAACTACAACAAGATAAGGTATAAGAAGAACCATATAATCTTACACTTTTGAAATCATTGGTTGTTTTGTATTATAATTTGATGAAGTAATATCAAATGCTGTAATCGGGTTCGCTTGTCATATATGAATCCCAATGTCTTATGCTGACTTTCTGAAAATTAATGAAATATGCGTGTTTGTATCATGATTTTATGTTTTGAACCATGGAAACATGTCCTTCTTAGGCTGAAAGGATAGGGAGATATTCAGGAGAAGATAGCATGTACAACAACATATAATGGAAATAGAGACTACTTCCGCTGAATAGCTAATGCAACTGCGAATGATGATAAAAGAGTTGATGGCACTAAAGATGATGCGAGTGTAATAATTATTCAGGTTGCTGCAAGAATAATTTGGTCAGTTCATCCAATTGATAAAGAGTCCATATTCAGAGTACAATCGTGTCAGAAGTTTCTGAAACTAAATATGTCAGCTCATATATGCTAACTAAAATAAAATTTACTTTCAGTTTCAAAAGTTTTGGAAAACTTGTGTTACATCTGTATATATTATCAAGGTTTGTGGTGTTAATTTTTTGTCTATCGATATCAGACGCTTTATATTAAGGTAGAGAATTTAGTTAAGGACTTAGCTAGAGAATACAGTGAATAAGAGCATGAGATGCCCGGACTAAAAAGAAGAGTTTTTTCTGTAATTGCATAAACCAGTGATGTTTCTGAAGTTGTCAAAGATGGATTAGTATATATATGTATGCCTTGATTTTGGATCAAAGGTGATTCAAGATATTGTATATGATATTTATTGATGCCTTTACCTGAACTCCAACTCCGTAGTTTGTATTCATTCCCATTTATTATGCACCTTTCTGTTATTGCTGCTAAATAGACTTGGAATTTAGGTTTCTCATAAAGATCATCAAAGAACTGACTTATATTGTGCTTAGCTTTACTGATCAATGATGTCATTTGGCTAATTTGTTATATTGATACATTTTATCTGGTAAGCTTAAGGTATGAGTGTATACTTTAGATATATCTTTTTGTTCATCGATTTTAAAATATTATATAAGTAACTAACTGTTTTTCTCTTCAATCATAGTTGGTGAGAAACTATTAGCCAAACGTAAGGAAATTATTCTCAAGCCACTAAAAGCAATTCAGCTATCAAACTCGCACAATATTCAGATATTTGTTTTTAGACAGTTTGCTATCTACAAATGAGCTTAGTAGACGAATGCCTGTGTTTTCCTTCTGGTTTGGTGATTGCACCGTGGATATCAGAATTTTCTGTTGAAATGCATTGGATGAATTATATGATTGTGTTTACTTCCTTCAGTTTGTTTCTTATACAAAAGAATATCAGTGTCCTGTCCGAATATAAAATTATACAGAAGCCACTTTTATTTCTATTATTTTTCTTTTAATCTTCAGATAGTAGAATTTACCATGCCAAAGACTGAGGTGATGTGCCTGGCACATTATGTGACAACTGGTACAGGCAAAATAATTTCGCTTGTTGTATGTTGCTATCCTTTTTGTTGAACACTAGATAGTCAGTTTTGGGGAGTTTCAGAATCTTATAAACCCTTTTGTTAATTTCAAATGTTGACTGTATGGTACAGAGCACCAAATCAATAGGATTTTGAAGATGAATCCCTCTTTGATCATTCAAGCTTATAAATCCTTTTGTTAATTTCAGATGTTGACTGTATGGTATAGAGCACCAAATCAATAGGATTTTGAAGATGAAGCCCTCATTGATCATTCAAGCTTTTAGATGTGCCTGCAGCTGAGGTAAATTTAGAATGACAATGAGGTAATATCAAATTATGATTAGTAGGTATAAGCGATCTGTCAACCAGGTTTTTATTTTAATTTTACCAAGCAGCTAAACTTGGGATGCCTTTATCTGGTAAAGGAAAGTGAGATGTGGTACAGAGAGGAAACCATCGTCAAACCTGAAGTTTGCACTCCTACACCATGAGATACAGCAAAGAAGCAGCAGACAACCAAGAAGATTGTGTCGGTATACTTGAAAATACTTCAGCATTGAAGTCCAAATACATGGTCGTCATGCAGATAAGTTTTTGATCTTGTAAACATTATTCGTAGTGTTTTAAATAAGAGATATATGCTGTAGAGTGCCTGTGAGTTTGCAATATTACAAATTTTATCATTGCTATTGTTTTGGAATGAAGACCTTATAAATTTAGCTCAACTGAACAATCAGTATCTCGCTTCTCAGTTGCATACTCTCTCTAGCTAATGTCCTTTATTTCATGTCTAATATTTTTCCATTAGAAAAGTGTGCAAGTCATATTCCATTTTGAGTAAATCAATCTAATTTACTGATTGATGATTTCATTTGTTGCAGAAGCACGTTTTGAAACCCATGAGTATTCAAGAACCGATCTTGCACCATTCAAAATGCCAGTATATTATGTTCTGAATATATTTTTAATGTTGTAGTGTGTGAATTTTTTAAGGGAACTGTTTTATAGATCGCAAGATGAACATGCAGTCAAAAGTCCACCAAATCAAGAAAATGGATCTCTTCATTTAACCTACTTGTGTGGAGCATTGGTGCAGATCAGGTCACAAATCAGATGTGTGGAGCATTGGTGTCAATTTCTGTAATACGGCCGATTAAAGCAATTTGCACTTAGGGTAATTATTTTTTCATGTTTCTTTTTTCTCGCGCCTTGAACTTCTGTAATTTATGGTTAATCCAAGCATTTTTTGCTTCTTGAAGGCTTTGGCTAGCACACTCGGTGTAGTATGTTCCTTGATAAACCTCGGATGTGGATTTCATGGATTTGAAACTATGTTTTGTGTGCTTTAGATGAATGCAGTTCTTGGCTACCTGTGATGATTTTGTTATACTTTTAGTTTTGTCATGTTTAAATATGACAAGATAAGGCCTGCGATTGATCTGACTTTTTTTGTGGTGCAGGTTTTGGTTTGACGTATAAGTGGAAGTAGAGACATATTTCGGAAATTTGACAATTGAGATATGAGAATATTGCAAGTACTCGTCATCACCGTAACAAACATTAGAAAAGTGCCGAAAAGTTTTAATATGGTCACCTGAAACTGCAAAAACTTAGAGATCTTGATATTCACATATATCCACAGGCCATAACCGTGGAAGCATGGAGTTGAACACCGATCGGGGATGAAAATACTAATAATAATTAAAAAGTCAACGTGAGTATGGATTGACCCCGTTTCCTGCTGGCTAATGGAAAGAGCCTAATTCGTCTTAAATCCTTTGATTGAATCCTTTCACTTTTCCTATTCCGTACCGGATTAGGTAATTGATTTTGAAACGTAGCTATAAATAGGAGGGTAACCCTATACGTTACATCACACATATTTCCAAATAAGTTTTGACAGAACAAAAATGGCAACTTGTACTGCCCTGAATCCCGTAGATATCACACCGGTTTTTCCAACTCTGGCTACTGCTTGCCGAAAAAGAGCTTTTGTCCCGGCCGATATAAATTTGGATGCGGAATTCGCGTCTCTATTTCCGACAAACAAGAAGGTCAGATTCGAGGACTACATCTTCACCGACAACAAGAACGACGAGGCTGTCCAACCTATTTCAGGCCACCGGAAAAGACATCTGGAGGTGGTGGAAGAAGAGTTCGATTTTGACTTCGACTTCGATTTCGAACCGAGGATCTTCAAGAAAGTCCGATCTGAAGATGATTACACTTTCAAGAATAACCCGATCACCACCAGAGATGAATGGGTGAATCTTTTAGTGAAGGAGATGATGTCCGCGAGCAGCGTCGACGATGCAAGGGTTCGAGGGGCCCGCATGTTCGAAGAGTTTGAGGAAACCTTCGCCGTCGCCACCGAGGAAGATGAAGAGACCGAGGAGAAGTTGAAATCGATCGCCGGAGAAAACGCGGTTTTGAAACGTGCGGTGGCGATTCAGGACAAGAGGTTGAATAAGTACGAGGAGGCTAAGAATGAAGAAGTTTTGCAGCTCAAGGAGTTGGCCGGAAAGTATGAAGATGAGGCGAAGAGCTTGGAGATGAAGAACTATGGCTTGAACGTGAATTTGCAGCAGGCTATGCGTCCCAAACCCACTGCATTTGGTGGTCGTCCTCATGTGTTTTAGTTGTGTTCATAATTTCAGATCAAAGATTCCTCTATTGATCTGTTCTCTATTGTATTTAGTAAAGATTAGGGCATACTTTATGAATCTTTGAATATATATAAATGTTCCAAAATTTACTGTTTTAATTTAATTCGAGGTACTATATGTTGATACTGTTTTCGATATAATGGATGAAATTGTTTGATCCTTCAATTTATTTATTTTTAACGTGCAAGGGATGTTATTAATTTTTTTTTTTTGAAGTAAAAATGCATTTCATTAATTAAATTGGTAGGTTTACAAAGTTTGGAACGTTGTTTCATAGATAAGGTGATTCCCGTGAACCCTTAGCATATTGAGGTAGGGAGTGGGCAGTAATATTATGTTGCCTTCCAATCCAAGATAAACAAGGAAAATAATGGCGTGCAACTAATCTAGAGATATCTTCGATAATAGCTCCAATGTCAGAAAAGTCTTTTTTTGGTTTCCTTGCAGCGTTTATTACAGTCTGGGCATCACCCTGAATATTGTGAATCTGGATATCTTTATCTAAAGCTATTTGTAGCCCTGATCGAAGGGTTTGAGCTTCAGCAACCCTAACTTCCTGGATACCTCTGATTCTTGTAGATCCACCATATACCCATCGCTTATCATAGTTATAAACGTACCATCCTAGACAGGTGCTATATGCGGATATTGCGTCATCAAAAGCAAGTGTATTTCCATCATTAGTTGCAGGACTATTGGTTATTGGATTTGGTCTGATAGGTTCTTGTTGTAGGCGGTTTTGTATACGCTCTCCGACCTTATTGGTTCTTATTGGTCATGGCATAGATGACACACAGCTGAGGGTTAAGTTCATGAAACTCTCCATGGAGTAGCTTGTTACGATGAGACCACAACTGATATAAGAGCATGGAGGCGAGAGACATTTCATAAGAATATAATTCCATAATTAGATTTTGGACCCAGAGATTTGCATGTTGTTGCTGATATCCGAAAATACTGTTATGCAAGTCAGCTGCGAACCAAACTTTTTGCGCCAAGGGGCAATGGAAGAAAATGTATTCGGCGGAGGTATCATTCATAATACATGTTAAACATTCCAATTCACCTTGGCTTTTCTTCTGTTGCAGATTATTAAATTAGTGTGCATTGAACCACTAATTTTTTAATTGAATGGAACTCGTTCAAAAAATATTGAGCCACTAGCGTATGTAAATAGTTATACTTTTAGTTTTGACATGTTTAAATATGACAAGATAAGGCCTGCGATTGATCTGACTTTTTGTGGTGCGGGTTTTGTTTTGGCGTATAAGTGGAAGTAGAGACATATTTTGGAAATTTGACAGTCGGATATGAGGATATTGCAAGGACTCGTCATCACCGTGATGAACATTAGAAAAGTGTCGAAAAGTTTTAGGGTGATTCTATATGCATGTCCTGTTTACTTCTGCAGGTCAAAATTAAATTTGAAGTGACAATAATATCCCTCATACATATATATTATAATCGCGAAAAAATAATTTATAATTTGAACACGTATTCAATCATTACATAGACAGGTTTAAGTATTCAAAATTAGGGTTTTAGAAATATATTTGTAAAAGTTAATAAACAAATAAATGGTAACTATGATATTTTCCCACATCTATTAGACCTGCAGAAGTAAACATGACCTGCATGTAACAAACACCAAGTTTTAACATGGACATAGAAACCTGCAAAATCTTGGGATTTTGATTTTCACATATACTGGTATGTGAAATACTAGTATATAATGCAATAATTAAAGTCTGGTTAAGAGATTCTGATGAATAATGATGTACAACTACAAGGATTTGGTTGAGACCAGAAACATGCATTCCATATTTCAAATGATATTAGACCTAACAACTTTTTTTAAATGTTCAGTCATTGTTGATGTTTTGTTGGATGAAATTTTGTCCATCATATTAATCGCAGCCGAGATTTGTCGATTTCCTAATAGTTTAGTTAGGTGTTCTTCAAATCATATATAAATACTCTCACTAATTTCAGTTACGTGTGATTATTGACTAATTAAACATGTACATACTCAACTGAACTAATTAAACTTTGTGAGAAGAGCCCCAAATTAAGAGTTGCAATAATTAAGGCGTTGTCGAGTGGAAGGTCTCTTAAAAATTCAACTTCCCTAAATTTTATGAAACTATCACTGTATATCTAAACTTAAATGATATATTTTTTGTGTTAAAACATTGAACATTTTAGAGTAAACGTATAATAAAACACGTTTTAATGCAAAAATTCAAAAAAAATATATATAAAAATTTGAAAATTTTGAATAACTAAATTTACAGTTTAAATGGAAAGATACATAATATAACTTAAAATATATCAAATTTTTTATAAAAATTCGGGAAAATTGGGAGTTCAATCGATTTTCTGGTTGAGAGTCAATTCTTGAAGTTTGCGAAATTATCTGGTTTCGACAATTCTTCTACATAATCGGAAATGGGGAAATATGTTGGGATATCTCATTCTATATATTTAGCAAACGTAGCCTAAGCTTTGTGAGACTAGTCCAAAAATAAAGAGATGAATCTATTTTTTCTTTTCGAAGTAAAATGCTTTTTATCATCTAAGGTGTTGGAAAACAATTTTTTATTACAAATAAGGTACTTCATATGGTAAATAGAGAACACAAATAAGTCTTTCGAATTATTTTGGACATGGTTATGCATATAACAATTCGGCTAATTTAACATAAAATTAGTAGGGTTTGATTTTTCACAACTGAACTATATAAAATATTACTTAGCGTATGTTAAATTACCGCAACAATACATAACCCAACAAATATGCCATCGACTATCACCTTTTTTAAATCAGAAATGAATTAAACTAATAAGATGACGTACGTGTGCAGTAAATACAACAATACTTTCACAAAAAATATATAAAAAAAAATAACATATGTGTGCAGTGAATAGGACTGCATCCAACATATTTTTTTAAACTCATAATGAATTTAAATTTAGATGGCCGGTGTAGAAAGTACGTTTGATGGCTTAATTAGTGGTTCATGTTTTGACCGTTCCAATATACACACGCCTAAGGAAAAGACCCGCCCCAATATTCAAGACTCTGCTCTATTCACTCACTTCAAACATAGTATAAAAAAATTGAAGTGTTGTTCGCAGCCTAGTATTTTACTGGACGTAATTTAAAATACCAATGAAATGACATAACCGTTTTCTATAAGTTTGACTAGTTTCTCAAAAATCAAATAAGTTGAGATCATTCGATAGACTTATTTGTGTTCAAATAAGACTTATTTTAGGTCTTGCTTATACTGGATTGCGTATAGCAAGATCCTAAAATAAGTAACAAAACATTAGTTTGTGGTAATCAATTGACCGACCATCTGAAGACATGATTAATCAGTGTTATCTAATTTCTAAAAAAGTAATTACGTGATGTCAGAGGAACTAATTTATATAAAATGATCTATCAAATTAACTAGGCTATTCAAACATTGAACTGTCGCAATCTTGAGTAGACTAAATAAGAGAGGATAGCAAAATTTATTTCATAAAGTCTTAATGAAATTAATATTAAGTAGGGGGCTCAGTATATTTTGGGTTAGGTTGTTGATTTTTGTTTTTTTACTGACATGTAGTTGATAGGTTTGTAACATTCTTGTCAAATTAAGTGCAAGTCCATTTTACCAAATTTATACAAATCTGTCAATAGGTAGAAAGAATTTTATCAGGTTTCTATTCCTATAAGCATATTTTCAAATGGAGTGGATAAGAGTTACTGTTTAGATTATTTATACCACCCATACATAGTGTCTTGATCTATGGTTTCAATTCCTCCGCGTTTCAGCAATAACATATTGTAACAGTAACAGATGGATTCAAAAAAAGCAATCAAGTTAAGATGTGAAGGAGGAAATAAGCATTTTCACGACTCTATTATTAAATCAATTTAGTTCCACTTAAATCACCAGCTATGGGCACATATCTTTGCGGCTAAGGGATGAGATATCCTTCTTCTGTTACATGAATTTAATAATTTTCATTTCATCCAGGAACAGGGCCGGACCAGGCATGGTGCGAAGGGTGCGATCGCACAGGGCCCGAAAATTTGTTTTAAAATTGTACTATATATATATTTTAAAATTTTAATTTGAAAATGTAATTTAATTTTTTTTAAGAACCTTTATTTTGTGAATTTGGGTCTTTTAGTTTTCAGAATGATCAATTTTTTTATTTTCACCAGCCTTCTGAATTGATTCTCATAATATATTAAATGATAAATTTTATTTTAAACATTTATAAGGGCCCGAAATCAAATTTTGCACATGGCCCCAAATTTGACTGGACCGGTTCTGTCTGGAGAAACTCATTTTTTTCCTCATCTTTTCTCAACAATGATACGTTTTTAAATATAGTTTATCTAAATCTACATTCAGTACTAAACGTCGAAAATATCATATATGGAGCATGAGTTTTGATCTGTCCAGGTTAAATATCAAAATTAATCGAGTATTCAAACTCATCAAATCAACATAATGTTTCATGTACTAATTCACTAGATCGAGTTTGATTCTGTTAAGATGCTTATTACGGAATGAAGGTTGGGAATCCAATTCCATTGTTGTAATAACCTGATATACCCAAAAAAAGGATATTGGATTTCAATGTTCATTATTTCATTTTTGAATTCCAGAATTTAGGTCCACTGGAGTGGAAATTCATTGTATATTGACAAAAAAAAGGTCACCTTTAAAAATAATGAAAATCAAATTGTCCAAAAGGAGGAATAACGACATGTTTTAAAGCTTGTGTTTGTATTTGCACTTTCCATCCTCCATCACATATTTTGTGATTTTGCTAAACATGTCACACTATAGCCAGTGGACCCTAAATTCTGGAATTGGAGTATGAAACGTATTCACCACTCCGCTCTGTTTTTGGATATATTTTAATTTTGAAAATATCTTTAGAAAATATATTTTTTTTCAATTATTTATATGTCTCTAATTACAACATACACATAATCAACATCATATAATAGTTTTTTTCAAAAAATGAATTAATGTTATAACAATAACATATGGATAACTATCAAAGACATATAACCAACTAAATTACAAGATAAATCACCAAAAAATCAATTTAAAATTACAGCATACAATTTTTCTTATTGGTCTTACATTTGAACAAAGATTAGAACTTATTAGATACTTTATGGCTACTAACAATCAAGTATTTTTAGAATCTTGTTATGCGAATATAGACCAAGACTATAATGTATTTCTAAATTGTTATATTAATATACTCTCCATTTTTGTAAAGTGGTATTGTGTTAATATACTCTTATATGGTTGTCTGTTGAAAATACTTTAATGCATTACTATATTTGATAGTTTGACCGATGAATATCGACGTTTCTATAAAACTAAATATAAAATCATCCATTTTCGGACAAGTTGCAATCCAAGAAATTCAAAACACAACAAATATTCATCAAATTTAATCCAACTAGAAAAGGGTAATTTCACCTTTTCAAATCGATTTCGACTAGGAAAATGCTGATTTTCATGGATAAAGTGCTGAAAAATTATAAAAATATTTTACCTATTGAAGTAGTTTCCAAGCTCCATTTATCACATTTACACATTGAAATAGGATATGGAATCAATATAAATAAATATTAATAAAAATAGACCTTTCCATACCAAAAAACGTTTGTATTTATTAATCCCGCCCGACCACTGAAATTCATGTGAATCATAGGGTGGATGATTGCCTGATTTCCCACCTATCTAAACCCTTTCTGCTATTTTCCAAACCATTCGATTTTTATGTCAGGGTTCAGGGTTAAACACTAGTTTTTACCTTTTTTACCAAAACCACAACCATATTTACCCCAGTAAATTCGGAAAACAACTTTAAAAGAGCCCCTTATTAACACCCCCCCTTCCAAACTTGACTCGCAGATATTCCTTCCCCCTTTTCTCCTTCCCCAACGATACAAAAATCCAGTCTTGACGTCATCGGGAAATTATCCTACACACACTTAATCATCGCAGCTCCGGCAGGCGGCGGAGGGAAAGCGGAGAGACGGCGGAGATATATTTGGTACGATGAGTCTGAATCTGATTCTCAACGTTAGGTATTACCTGTCGGAACATCCATCAATTGTCGGATTCCGGTGGAACAACACCGAGCTATGGGGAGCCACGTGGTCCTTCCTCGTCACCTCCATCGCCGCCTACGTCATCCTCTCCCTGGCCTTCCACCTCCTCGTCAACCTCCTCCTCTTCCGCCGCTACACGCGACCAATCCCGGTGGGCCCGCTCGCTGCCGTCCATTCCCTATCCATGGCGCTCATCTCCGCCACCATCTTCGCCGGGATCCTCCTCTCCGCCGCGGCGGAGGTCCGCGACACGCGCTGGTTCTGGCGTAGGATGAAAACCACGCCCCTCCAATGGTTCCTCTGCTTTCCCCTCGGCACGCGCCCCTCCGGGCGCGTGTTCTTCTGGTCCTACATCTATTACCTCTCCCGCTACCTCCACGCCGGCCGGACTTTCTTCACAATTCTCCGGCGAAGAAAGCTGTCGCTCTTCCAGCTTTTCAACCACACAATCTTAATCTTCGCGTCGTTTTCATGGCTGGAATTCTCTCAGTCGTTCCAGGTTCTGGCAATCATTCTGACAACGTCGGTTTACGCCGTCGTTTATGGGTACCGGTTCTGGACGGCGATTGGGCTGCCGAGCGCGTGCTTCCCACTCGTGGTGAACTGCCAGATCGTGCTGCTGAGCTGTAACCTGGCGTGCCACGTCGGAGTGCTGGGGCTCCACCTGATAAAGGGCGGCGGGTGCAACGGGATCGGCGCGTGGGTTTTCAACTCGTTCCTGAACGGGGCGGTTCTGCTGCTGTCGTTGAAATTCTTCGTGAGGACACACCTGCGGCTGAAGAAGGAGGTGGTGAGCGGCGAGGAAGCTGCCGGCGAAAAGGGGGTCAAATTGGACTGAGTCAAAATTAAAAGACAAAGATGTTCGATTTCTGTGTGGAAATTTTTGATGTTTTAATCATATGATTCTGTAATCAACTTTGTTGTCGTAATGGTATCGTAATCTTAGGTTCTAATTATATATATTATTAATTTAATTTAGTAACTGAGGATGAGCTGTGTGAGAAATTGATCATAGAATAATCTCCCGGCTTTTCCCTTCTTTTCAATGTATTGCAGATCTTCTTGCGGATTATATCAATAAGAAATGGACGATTTCTTGCAAATAAATTGTTTCTAATTGACTCGATTTCACATAATTTGCGAGAGAATGAGCTGCTATTAAATTTACTTCTCTAGACAACCACTATGGATGTGCCGCTTAATTTTCTGCTAGTCTATCTCGCATCAAACTAATCAAAATTTTCTGCTAGTCTATCTCGCATCAAACTAATCAAATCATCAACAAATACTCTATTCCATCTCACCTCGGATAAATCATGTTTAGATTTAGTGCATCTTCAATGATTTCATTCGCTTCAAATGCCATTTGGATGGCATGCTTCAACGGAAATCCTTCATCAAGGGGCCTGTGATTTTGACGATACTTTTCGAAAAGTCACAAAAAATCTACCGTTCCGATTCATAAGTGGATCAGTTTTCAATGATTTGAACAGAGCATAATTATGTAGTACGACCGGCTATAAATTAATATTGTATAAATTTCTTATGTTCTTATCCCTAGTTGCCAGCAAAATTACAGAATTTCTGTTACGATTATAGAAAGACATATGGATTCAACTTCCGACGAAACCAAAATCGCATCGCACCACCTCACAACAGTCTAAATGAAATTTTGATAGTTTAGCTACATTGTTTATTTAAAATTGTAATCCATTTTAACAAATACTAGTGAAGTTTCGTAATCCCATTTTATTTTGTCAATTCGCTCTCATTTTTATTACACATTCCACGTTTATATGGCATTTTGTGTTAGTTGTCCGTAACAACAACGTTCATTTGATAATATTGCCGGCCCGGCTTCTCTAACTAATTAGACGGTGATTAAATGATAACCAACGGGTTATATATTAATAATTCTAACGTCAATAATTTTCTCATTTTTTATAAGGACTACTCTGCCCTGCCAAGCATGATTAAATTGTGACAGTGCCTGGGCAAGTGTCAACTGTTGTCCCCTATTTTTCTCATAGAAAAATGAATATTGGAATAATTTATTTAATCTGATTTCATCTGATTCTATATTTATATCAACAAGGTGTACAATGTTACTGGATATCTAGAATCAATATTGCAATTTGTTTCGAAATTGTATTAAGGGCGTAATGATCATTATTCCAATATTAAAATTTGTTTAGAACCAAATTTCAGCTGGTAGCATCAAAGTTTAAGAGAGACTTTCTTCATTTTATTCTTGCCAGATGCCAAATACAATTTTTCAATATCGTAAGAGTCCCGAAAGGAACCTTCACATACTGTGAAATTGTTGAGCGCAGCGGGTTCGGAAGAGATAAAATTTAAAACTCCAATACAAGGATACAGTAAAACTGTAAACTGTATCTGATTGCTTTATTAGAATAATGCAGAAGCATGCCTATATATAGTTACATACAAGGGCCTAAAACTAAATACTGAATCTAGCTAAACCCTAGGCACATAAGTGCAATATACAAAGTACATACATAATTAATAAATCAGTCTTCCAATTCTTCTTGTATTGTCACACCCCCCTTCAAGCGAAGCGTCGGATTGACTGAGACGCGAAACTTGGACCGAAAGAAGTCAAACAACGCACGATTGAGCCCCTTGGTGAAGATATCCGCAACTTGTAAGGATGTCGGAACATGACCAACTCGTAGTTTGCCAGCACTAACTAGCTCCCTCACAAAGTGATAGTCAATGTCGATGTGCTTAGCTCTCTTGTGAGCAACTGGATTCTCCGCAAGAAAGATAGCACTGTTATTGTCACAAAGAAGCACCGGAGATCCCTGAAGTGGGAAGCGCAGATCCCGAAAAATATGTAACAGCCATACTACCTCCGAAGCAGTGTTCACAAGAGCTCTGTATTCCGATTCAGAGCTTGACCGAGAGACTGTAGGTTGCTTCTTCGCACTCCATGAGACCAAGTTGCCACCAAGGAAAACTGCATATCCATAAGTAGAGCGACGTGTCTCCAAACAGCGCGCCCAATCAGCATCAGAGTAGGCTAGTATCTCCGAAACACCATCGGCAGTGAAAGTCAATCCACAATGTTGCGTGCCTCAAACATATCTGAGAATACGAATAACTGCAGCAAAATGATCATCCCGTGGATCCTGAAGGTATTGACTCACAGAGTTGACAGCAAAGGATAGGTCAGGACGAGTGATGGTGAGATATTGAAGTGCACTTACAAGAGAACGATACAACTTCGGATTGTGAAATGGTCCACTGGTACTGCTGTGTAACTGAGATAACGGAAGAAACGGTGTAGAAACCGGCGTGGCATCCAACATCCCAGCTCTCTGAAGAATATCCCCAGCATACTTAGCTTGACCCAAGAACAACCCGGTGGAGGTGGGTGTAACCTCCAAGCCAAGGAAGTAGTTGAGGTATCCGAGATCCTTGACAGAGAATTCCCGATCAGCCCAAGCTATGAAACTCTGAATAGCAACCTTATCATTCCCGATAAGAAAGATATCATCGACATAGATGAGAAGGTAAAGGATGACTGAGCCACGGGTAAACACAAACAGAGACGGATTCGATAGACTGCCAACAAAGCCAAGACCCTTAACAAAGGCACTGAAGCGATCAAACCATGCCCTAGGAGCTTGCTTAAGACCATAGATGGCTTTCTTCAAAAGACATACATGATTAGGACGTGCAAGATCCTGATATCCAGCTGGTTGCGCCATGTAAACTGGACCGTCAAGAACACCATTCAGAAAAGCATTTTTTACATCGAGCTGATGAAGCGGCCATTTCCTCATAGTAGCAATAGCAATCACTGTGCGGACAGTGGTAGCCTTGATAACTGGACTGAAGGTATGATCAAAATCAAACCCCGGAACCTGTGAGAATCCTTGAGCTACCATACGTGCTTTGTACCTCTCAATAGAGCCATCCTGTTTGTACTTCAATCGATAGACCCACTTAGAACCAACCACATTAACATGTGGAGGGCAAGGCACCAACTGCCATGTCTGTTGCCGCTGAAGTGCATCAATCTCCTCATCCATAGCAGTAACCCATCGGGAGTCCTTGACTGCAGCCTTGAAGTTTCTCGGTTCCTGCCGTACAAGGCTGCTGTGGTGGAAGGACCTCGACAGAAGATGTCTCTACATCAGGATCAGTGGGGTCAACAAAGGAAGAGACATCCAAACAGGAGAAATGAGCCTCTGTGGATACTCTCGAGAATGGAAAGTGACCCTCATCGAAACGAGCGTGACGAGACATATAAATACGACCAGAGGCAGGATCCAAGCACTTAAATCCTTTGTAGTGTGCACTGTAGCCCAAAAAGATACATGGCAGACTGCGAGGGGCTAATTTATGTTCAGATGTAGGCCGAACATAGGGAAACACACGGCAACCAAAAGGATGAAAGTTCGAGTAGTCTGGCGAACGTCCAAAGAGTGCTTCAAAAGGAGACTTGTTATCAATCACTGGTGTTGGCAACCGATTGATAGTGAAGACAGCAGCACTAAATGCATCATCCCAGTGAGACAGCGGTAGGTGTGAATGAAACAACATGGAGAGGCCCATCTCCGTGATGTGTCTGTGCTTGCGTTCTGCTCTACCATTCTGCTCAGGTGTATATGGGCATGAGACTTGATGATGAATGCCACGAGTTCCAAAGTGAGACTGCAACCTGTTGTTGATGAATTCAGTCCCTCCATCACTCTGGAAAACTTTGATGCGAGATGAGAATTGGTTCTCTACGAATGCTTCAAACTGGAAGTAGACATCGACGAAATCTGATTTGCGACGAAGAGGGTAGAACCACGAAAAACGCGAATAATCATCCACAAACAAAGCATAATAAGAGAAACCATTTCCCGAAACAACCGGAGATGGCCCCCACAAATCACAATGAATCAAATCCAAAACATTCTTAGCCCGTCTGGGGTTCTCAACAAAAGACAGTTTGTGGCCTTTAGCCATAGCACACGGTTCACAAATACCAGGTTTTGGAAGTACAGAAGTAAAAGACAAAAATCCATGTTTGTTCAACAAAGAAAGAGTAGCAGAGGACACATGTCCTAATCGAGCATGCCACACTTCAAAAGATGCTCTATTATTGTTCTTCTTCACCACTGAAAGAAGTGCTGTCTCACCACGGTCCAGCACATACAGCCCATGCTCACTGTGTCCCTTCCCCAGAATTGCCCTGCTGAGTTTGTGCTGAATAGTAAAAGACTTGTCATCAAAAGAAATAACAGCACATAGCTCCTTGGTAAGCTTACTAATTGACAACAGGTTTTTAGTAATAGCAGGCACAACCAAGACATCAGATATATGTATAGAAGGGCTAACTCTAGCAACACCAACAGCAGTAATAGGAAGAGAAGCACCATTACCAACAGAAACAGAGATATTACCATTATATGGAGCCAGAGCAGTCAAATTCGAAGGGTTGGCACTCATATGGATGGTAGCCCCTGAATCAAGATACCAGTCTGAAACTGTAAGAGCAGTAGCGGGCTGAGTCTGAGGAGCCTGGTAGGGAACGTACTGCGGTGCATACACAGGTGGCTGAGGAGCCACTGCCGCAGGAGCAACAGGAGCAGCATAAGTCTGAGCAACAAGAGCCTGAGGAGCCGATGGAGGCTGTGCCGGCTGAGGAACATAAGTCTGGTACTGCTGCTGGCCATAGGGTTGTGGTGATGGAGTCACATAACTCTGCGTAGAGTTTCCACAAAACCTAGAGATGTGCCCGAAGCCTCCACACGTGTAACACTGAATCTGAGCACCCAAAACACCAGATCTGGACACACCAGGACCTCCAGGAGCTGTCCAGGGACGACGACCGCCACGGCGACTGCCGAACCGGCCGCCGCCGGCCGCGCGTGGGCCCCACACGCCGCCGTCTGGATGCTGGGCGGCCGGGGCAGTCTCCTGGGCGGTCGCAGCAAAGGCTACCGGTCCCACCGGAGCCTGTACCTGCACATTCGTTTTCTCCAAATTCACCAAAAAAGCCTCATAGCCCTTGGCTTGATCCACAACAGTTATATACGGGGGCAAGGGATCAAGAACAGCAACAAGTGCACTAAAATTTGAATAAGCTTGACCAAGGGCAGTGAGAAACCACATAAGCTTGTCGCGGTTATCCGCAGGTTGGCCCATAATACTCAATTGATCAAAAATTTTAACCAGAGACAGATGAAGATCATGAATCGTACCAGTCTTGCGAAGGAGATTAGCCTGCTGTCGAAGGCTGAAAACGCTAATCGAGGTGCTGTGTTGATAGGTGCTGGCAAAAGTGTCCCACATCTCCTTAGCGGTGGTACACCCGGTGATCTCATTCAACGCATCAGCAGTGCATGAGGAGAGGAGCACACTACAAAGTCTCTGATCATCCACGATCCAGGATTTGTAGGCAGCAAGGGCAGTGTCGTAGGCGGCCTGCTCCTTCTGAAGAACATCAGAGTCCGGTGGTGAGGAGGAGGAAGAAGCGGCCGTTGGCGGCACGGGAACGGGAGGGCGAGGAGTAGAGCCATCCAGATGGCCAAACAATCCTTGAGGCATGAACACATACTCCACCTGCTTCTTCCACCGCAGGTATGTCGAAGCTTCCAACTTGGTATTGAGAAGATGAACCATCGTGTTGATTGTAAGAGAATCATCCCTGGTAGCAGTCATCGTCGTGTGAACAACAAAAAAGAGGGCAGAAAATTTTTGAACTGAGAGGGGAGGGCAGAAAAAAATTTCGTGCGTGTGGGAGAGAAGAAAAAACGGCGGCGGCGGCCAAAGAAGGAGAAAAGGGGGAGAGGGTTTAAGAACCCTAGGGTTTAAGGAAAGAGGATCGCCAGGCGACTGATACCATGTAAACTGTATCTGATTGCTTTATTAGAATAAGGCAGAAGCATGCCTATATATAGTTACATACAAGGGCCTAAAACTAAATACTGAAGCTAGTTAAACCCTAGGCACATAAGTGCAATATACAAAGTACATACATAATTAATAAATCAGTCGTCCAATTCTTCTTGTATTGTCACAAAAACAGTTAATGAATATTTTAAACGCAATCACAAAAGTAACCAGTAATAAAGATAAATAAAATTAACCAACGAAAAAAGAAAGAGACAAAAGAACACGGCGACTTTTACGTGAAAAATCTCTTCAGTGTGAAGAATAAAAACCACATAACTGGAAGAGTCCATCTTTTCTTTCTTATTATGATAAAACGAGGGAAACAAATCTCAATCAGTCTACAAAGGGTTACAACCCACCACAAGTATCAACAATAAGAACAAAAGGATAAAAGGTGATAGATATCACCAAATAATAAGGTTGTACTTCGAACTGCTATAATTCCTAAAACATCACACGCTGACGAATGAAGACTCAAGAGTTACAAACACGCTGACAACATTTCAGTAAAAGCGGACTACGTTTACCCCTCGATCAGATCCCAAAAACAAAACCGTCCTCCAAAAACGAAATTTTTCCACCTACGCTAAAATTCTTATTTTTCCTCTCTCTCGGTTTTTGTATTTCGTCTCACTTATTTACAAGAAAACCCTAACCTCTTTATATACTTTCTTTATTATTTTTCAAGTAATAAAATATATTTTTTCCATAAAGTATACCAAAAACTAAGGATAAGAATTTGGGCCGGACTAAATATTCAGCCAACAAAAATCCCATTCTTTTATTTTGAAGTATGTTTGATACAGTCAAACTGCGCTAATAAACTGAACTGAACTGAACTAATATGAAAATCAATAATTTGAATATTAATAACATATCTGAATTAAATTAAATTTTCTTACATTAGCTTTTAAAAATGAACAAAAAAAACCAAAACTAAATTAAAATTATTTAAATAAATAGTGAACCGGATGATTGGTTTTACCTGCGTATTGCTGCACGAAATGAGAAGGCAAAATTATAATGCATGGGCCTCATGCAACCAAATTGCTGGATTTGAAATGCTTGGGCTTTTGGTTGGTTTATTGAACGGACGATCCGGTAGCATTTAGTTTGGATCTTGCTTTAAGTGAAATTGATCCGTTTAGATTAACAAAATAAAAATGGAAAATAAATCCTTACTCCATCCTCTATCCTTTATTATTCCATTTTCTTCCCCTCCCTCCATTCCCATGAAAAAAAGATGAAGAACCAAAATGAATAGTTTTTATTACATTTGTTATTGAATTTTCGACGTATTGGTATTATTGTTTAATTTGATCAGTTAAATCTTGTTTTAAAATGTTTGATATAATTTTTCATCTTAATAAATGGTTATCAATTCAATTGTAATGGTCATATTTTCATCAATCTCATTTAATATGTCATATTTCTTATTCTCGATTTGATTTTCAGGTCGTGTTTACGATCGTGATTTGTGTCATTTTCAACATGTTAGCAGTTTGAAGAATATAGATAACTTTTTACTTGCTTATCCATCGCACCAAAACGCTTAGACGTGACTTCCCTTCTGATTAACATCTATCGTCTTTTCTTTTATCTCTATGCCTTTGTGTAAATTAGTGTTGTAGTGGTAATATATAGTGATTGATGTGAGAAGCCACTGTTAGTAAAGTGATTTATGTGGGTATTGTTGTTAGAAATTTAATATAATTGAGGGAGGTATCATATTTATATTGGATTGAATTATTTTATGTGTGATTTGTTTAACAAAAAAAGTTAAATTAATCATAATATTTATATATATCCGCTTCTTCATTTAGAGAAACTATTGGATGCTTTAAAATTGATCTAAAAAAATAGGGAATTATGGATTTGGATCCTTATTATAGAGTATGTATGTTATAAAGAATCTGTTGAACTTACTCTTACACAGTAATAGAACTGGCTGCCTAACATTTGGGAATAGGTGTGAAGTATATTTTACATGAGCCAGCAACAAAACTCTTAAAAATGTTGAAAGCTATAAATTAAGTAAGCCAGTAAATTCTTCAGAGAAATTACCTTCATTGTTTTTCTTTAAATTAAATTGAATTGACTTTTGGTCTTTTGAGATAATCTGAAGAAAAACAAGTCATTACTCATACTCACTTTTTCCACTTTAATCTACAAAGATCATATGAAATAGTTAAATAATTTTTTTTAATATCTTTGATTATGTATAATTGCCATGGGTTGGTCTCTACAAGTGTAATGTTCCTACAATTTTTAAATAGTTATTATTTATTTTAACTTACACGTCATATCTTTAAATTGTATTGTTATAATCTAATATTTTAAAATTACATTTTTACATTAAATATATATTATTATATATTTGCTTAAAAATGAATAATATTTTATTAAAATAGTGTTTGATAACGTTTAAAAAAATTGGACTTTCAAGAAATTTTGCTTAATTCTAAAGAGTAAATTTTACACTGTAAAAAATGGCATTCTAGTCAAGGGCAGATTTACCTTCATGCTGGGGCAGGCGTGTGCCTGCCCTCTTTTCGGACGGACAGCCCGGAACTACTATTCCTAGCTAAAATTTTTAACTTTAGTTTAAGGCGCGCCTGCCGACGAAATAGAGATCTACCTAGACTAATCTATTTCGGTCTAGGCTAATATAAATTTCTAAATCCGCCACAAGTGACGTTCTTTCTTCAATCACTGGTCTTAGCCTTTGAAATCATTCTATTATTGGAATTCTTATATAAAAATTATAGAAAAAACATGCGTAGATAGTATTGCCAAGCAATATCAGTGGCGGAAAGATAAGCATAATTAGGATTAGGTAAGCAATGGCAAACAAGATAATACAGAATGTATTTCATTCATACGACTCAACGTTTTAATCCTTTATATATTTTGTTAAATATATCCTAATTCATATCCTGATGATAAAACAAGCTGAATTTTCCTCTTAAACATTGAATTATGCAGTGAAATATTTAATTTTAATTATATCCAGCGAGAGCAATTGGTATATTTTTTAAATTATCATTCCATTTAGCCACCATAAGGCTCGTGTCGTTTTTTATCAACTCCTTGTATGATTTTTATTATTCAACAAAATGCCACAAGGATCAAATAAATTAAATATATATACACGATCGGTTATAATGTCAAATTACATTTGATCATTTTATGCGTATTTTTTTCTGACTATGCACAAAGATATCGATACCAGCTCATGGAAGATAAACACGATTGCAAATTTACACGTGAAATAAAATGGTGATGGAATCATCGAATGCTCCAATATTATTACACGCAGTCAGTACAATATTTTACTCTTATAATTCAAAATACGATATAAAATTATGAAATATTTTCACTTATTATGTTTATTGAGAAATTTAGTAATATTTAGCGGACAATATTATACTGAATAAAAATAATAAATTTTGTATAGCACTTCATTTATTAATGTGAAACGTATTTCATGAACGAGCCTTCGAAATTATGCAATTTTCGAATAATATGTACAGATTAAGTCCAGAAAATAATCTCAAATCATTAAGGAAAAGGTATTTATAACACTCGTGTTTGCTTTAATATAATATACTGTGATACATTCCAACAATCTTTAGCTGGCTGGCTTGATCCGATCTTTGAGGTTTCCATGAAACCTGGAAATCATAACGCGATTAGCAGCAAGCAACATCACAGGCAGAGACGCGTCCAAAGGTCTTGATATTATAATATTATTACCAAATCAATTGTTCCTTGTAATTATAAGAAGATCATTATCATAAGAATAATATTTCTAGGTTGTTCTTTGTTTATAAGAAAATTATTATGATGCGACCAACTTCTGTTCTCGGTACAGAGTCCGGTGGCGTCACCGGTCCGGAGAACCCTGCGTCCAACATCCGTGCGCTCTCACCTAGTAAACCCTACAAAACAACGCCCGAGAGTATTTCGATATATTGAGAGAGTTTTTAGATCTGATAGAACATACATTTCTCCACAATGCCAAAACAGTGTTTATAGGTGTGAGGTGGTGAGAATCCATCCCAACTGCAATGGTCTTGCCTGTTTGTCCTCCGGAGACAAGTCATATTCATGTCCTCTGTGTTCGAGGATAACGGCATTCTAGCTGGCGTCATTTCTGGACCAGGCCATTGTTTAGGCCGGAGCCAATGTATGAGCTGAAACCCATATCGCCACATTATAATAAGAAAACTATATCTAGGTTGTTTATTTTTGATTTCAATTAACCACGCAAGTATTGGTAGGTTATAATTAGTGGCAGAATCAGAAGGAAATTTATGGAGTTGCTGAATATGATAATGTCTGAACGAATCGGCAGTGTAGAGGTTGCTCCCTCAATTACAACTCCACCATGCCGCCTGAACTACTGTAAATTAGTATTTCGGCTCTAAAATTTGAAAGTTGTCACCACCACGTCCGACAATTCCCTGATTCTGCCCATGGTCATAATTAAGTTCGATTTTGCAAATTTGAACTTTTCATCAGAAACGAATTGGGATGTCTTTTCAAAATTTAATAATAATTTTTCAATAGTGATTTGATTAAACTTAGTAAACCATATACACCTTTATGAAAATACATCCATGCAACTAAATGCAATGAGATTATATTTAGAAAAATGCATACCGATCCACAATACGCAATGTACAATAATGACGTGGATAAATCTTTTTAAAATAAAATATATATCAATCAACGTAAGGGAAAACGAGCTAATCAATCACATATATTAATTTCACTATATTTTTGACTATATGAGGAAGAGAATATGCTCTCAATAAAAAAGTTCAACTCTACTAGACTTGGCTACACTACTCTCAATGTGTTAGAAATCATTTCAGTATAAAAAAAACTTGAATAACTATTTTTCAGTTTTAATCATAAAGTTAAAATTGAGTATGAATACAAGATTGAAAGTGTGGGGCAAGTATCAATATGTCTAAAAATACAGGGGCCTAGCGGAAAGAATCTGGTTTTACTATTCCCAATTAATTACCTCGCTGCTGCAATTTTTCACTGATCCATAATTGCCTGAAATAGTAACGCAGTCGAATAGCTACTTCCTACTTTGATTTAATTGAGAATTTTCTTTGCCAAATTAAGTAAGTGGTGTACGTGGACCAGAGAGCCGTCCAAGTTAACGACTTTGACTACAGTTAAAACCTTCCCCGAATAACCTCAACCGCCCATACCAAAAACCCCTTTTCCCAATTTCATCAAATTCAGCACAATTTTGTGGAACTAAATTCATTCTCCGACCCCTAAAGTACCCGATTCTCGGCGCCTTCGTAGCCACCCATGTTTGATACTTGTGGTTGTTTGAAAACTACATCAATCTTTTTCATCGGTTCAGTTTGATTTAGCTCTCTTTTTCCTTCCATCTATAATCATGAAAATATCATCCCATGTTTGGTAAACTATTCATACATATTGAGCCATTTAAGATTCACTTTAATCAACAAAAGAACCAAAAAAGAAGATAATGACACTATAGTCTTGATTTGATGACATTTGTATAGTTCAATTCAAATCATGTTAGACGTTTATATAGATATATATTAAGGGTGTGTATGATGCAGCGCTGACTCATCTTTCTTTATGAGCATAAAAATAGACGGGATAGAAATCTTTTTTTTTTAAAGCAACGGGATAGATTTCAATATCAGTAAATTTAGGTTGGTTCTAAATGCAGCTCCAATTTACTGTCTTAAAAAAAATACGGTAAATTTAACATGCTTATAAGTAAAATAGCTGATAAATTCTAACCAAAGTCTTTACAAGGAACGTACCAAAGTCTATACTCTGATTCGTGCATTCAATATAGGCGTTATTCAAGGTTTATGCACGTGGTGAAGAAAATTATGGATATGTATGATAAAACACTGGTTCTTTTTTTTTTATTAGCATGTGTAATAATAATTTATCAAACAGTAAATCTAACTTGTTTATGAGCAAAATAACTTTGCGAAGAACGTCCCAAAGTCATTTCTCTTATTCGTGCGTCCACGTTCATTATAGGCGTTATTCATGGTTTATGTGTGACGGTGAAGAAAATGAACAAACATAAGAAAAGGAGAAGTGAAAAAATAAACCTATAATGATTGTACTTGAACAAAACTGTGGATACACTTTTCAGAATTACATTAACCCGAACAAACATCAAGCAATTGCGAATTCCGACTTCTTGGAATCAGAATCTCTCTGCTTGGGCAGGGACATGGCCTTAGGCACCGTCGCCGAAGCCTGGTGAGCAAGCGGATCGAACGCCAACCGGAGCTCATTAAACCTACGAAGATCGAAGCCGTGCTCCTTCATCAGACGGCTCTGCTTGGCAGCAAACCGGCTCTGAAAGAAGCCTTCAAACGACGGCTCGATCGAAGTCCTGAGGAAGAACGCGTAGCCAGCCATGCAGTAGATTGATGTAACGTAGAAGCAGATGGGCTCCATTACATCCCATGACAGCTCCCAGAACGTCAGCCTCATGAAAGCTGCGGTCTGAACCACGAAGTAACCTAGTCCACACCACAGCTCCCTCCGGACAAGCGAGTTGGCCTTGTCGTCGATCATAGCCTTGAGTTCTTGCATTGCTCTGAACTCCTTCAACCTCGGATCGTTCGGGTTCGGGGACTGCACCGGCATCATGCCCTGTATGGCTTTCACTACCTGTAAAACAGATTAAGGACACGAAGATTTGGGTAAAACTATATCCCAAATCAAGATCTAATCTTTTTACTTCAACTACTGATTCATTCTTAAAAAACCTCAATTTTACACAAAAACACGAATTGTTACCAAAGATCAAACACGACACGAGTTATTACCCAAGATGAAACATAGATCAAACACGACACAGAATTATCAACAAGATGGACACAACTATCAGTTTTGAATGTTCTTTAAGGTTAGTGAAGCTTGCAAACAAAGTTCAACTATGACCTATATCCAGCAAATCATTTTTGGTTTCTTCCAATCAATCCGCCAAACTAGACCCTACCAATTCAAAATCAATCCACTAGAACTCCGGACAAGACATTCTCCGATCAAAAACTAATTCAACATAATTATGGTTTGGGAAAAGTAAGGTTTTTTTGAATAGTTTAAGGTTAAATGTAAGGGTTTGGTTTTAGGGGTGTGGTGTCGTTTTCAAAGAGATTCCGGATGGAACAGAGGTCACCGTCTGGTTTATACCACCCGTCGAAAGGCCTGTCCAAAACATGGAGAGAGAAGCACACACGATAAAAAAAACTATCAGTCCTCGGTATTTTCAAGCAGAGATAATCAAAGCGAAATATAATTCAGGCACGAAACGATATCTATTTTCCGTTTTGCCATCCAAACAACCAGACGGGTTGCCCTAAAAAACTCTCACACAATCCCCAAATTCAATCAGCCAAATAAAAATTAAATCTTTGATTATTAAGAAAATTGAGTGAGATAGAGATGGAAGATGGATCCTACCTGTTCGGGTCGGAGCAAGACGACGTTCCCGAGGACTACGACGGTGCCGGATTCATCCAGCGCCGCCGCGAACTGCCGCGCCTCCTCTTTGGTCCAGCAGCCGTCGGAGCAGATCCCGATGAACTCCTCCCGGGAAATGCTGCTCGCCTCAATCCCCCGCAGCTTCTCCTTCACCACTTCCAGCTGCGACAGTTTCAGCAGCTTCTTCATGTCCGACACCGTCAGCCCCTCCGTCTCCGGCGGAGACGCCGGTGCCGGTTTGACCTCCGGCGCCATTTCCGGCGGGGGGATAATTCCGTCAAGCCTAATCCTGTGCCGGGAAATGTCCATTGCCCGGAGCTTCTCAATTAGGCTCTCCCCCGTCGGGAACGACCGGAGCTCCGGCGGGAGCGACTGCGATCCGCCGCCGAGACGGTGGATGTAGCGGCGGAAGACCCGGCCATCTCCCGGATCCGGGGCGATTTTATCGGGCTTCCGATGGGGAAATGCGGCCGACGAGAGCCTGCAGGTCGTTGGTGAAGCGGCGGTGGCAACTCTGTAAATATTGCAAAAACGGTGGGCTAATGCTTTCTTGAAGGCCATTTTTGTTTTGATGATGTGAAAGAAATCAAAGAATGATGTGAATACCCAAATGTTGGGAGTCTATATTTATAGCTCCTGGGACCTGGGGACCAAACGGAAATTATGCTCAAATTTAAACCTACGTTCCTTGAGTTTTGGATAACTATGAAACGGCACGTAACTATTGATTTATTTCATAACTGCCAACTGTTACCAAACAAGATTAAGGTTGAATTGGAAAAACAGTAAAAATAATTTTAAATACAGTTATTTTCATTGATTTTTTGAAGATACCGAAACCGTCCAGTTACATTTGACAAAAAAAATTCTACTTTTCACCATTTTCATTGATTTGCATAATCTATTTTTTACATACACTATAAAGAGGATTGCATTGTATTTGCTTAGTCAAAGTTTGTAACATTTTATCATATTTATCTCTCTAGTTAATTTTAAAAATTATATTCTAAAAATATCTAATTCCAAATCAAGTTATCCACTAGGAATATGTGCTCAAATTAATGACACAAAAGCAAACAAACAAAATACCATAACTGAATATTGGTGTAGAATCGTCTTGTTTATACTTTATCACTTTAATTTTTTTATAAAAATAAACTGAAATTAATATATTTAAAATAATAATAAAATAACTAAAAATTAATGGATCTGAACTGAATAATATTAATTTGAGATAAGATAAAATCATGTGGAATGCATTTTGGGAAAAAGTTGGTGAGGAGTGGTTAATTAAAATTATGGAGAGACTGACAAATTGGAATATGCTCACAATTTTGGGATATATTCGCCTTTGAATGTAACCACAGGGGAGAAGTATATCCTGCACTAAAATCATGAACTTCATTTTTTATACACCGTCCACGTGGACGGTGCAAAACGGTCGGGCCTGTCGGATCGGATATCCAATAAACTAGCCTTTGGTGTACTAATTTATTTTTAAATAAAAAAACACTAGAAATCGTCACAATATACACGTTCAAAGAAGCTATAAATTGCCAGCTTTTTATTTGGGGATATTTAATTTGTGTTTAGGAAATTTATTTCTCGTGAATTCGAGATAATTGGATGACTCAACGCCTAGTCGTTCAAAATAACATTTATGGTAAAGAAATCTTTGATGGTAACTTTTTAAAATTTTGTTTAATGAAGGAAACTTTTAATGGTAGATTACGATAGGTGTGTAAAGAAACGAAAACGTTTGTGACGACTTGATTACTAGCGAGCTCGATTTTAACTTTCTATTAGTTAACAAGGTTGCCTAATTTAACGGATCTGTACTTATAAATAATTATATTATGTGTTATTTGGTATTATGTATAAATTACAGGGATTAATGTGAAATATAATTTTAATAATATAAATTTTATAAGTTTTAAGAGTCGATGGTAGTTGTTCCTCACAGACAAACATGTTCAGAGTCTCAAATAATATTTTATATACTCGAGAGAAATTGATGCAGGGATTCGTGAATTTCGTATATATTAGTACAAAGAGGTGCTTTATTTTTTTAATATTTTATAAGGTGTTCGAAAATCAAGAAATACTGGAAAATTATAATAATATTCATGTTCAATAAAGCTTAAGTGTTGACAGATTGTTAGTTGAATACCATTTAAAATTGTGTTTAGAAAATTTGATAATGGTAAAAATGTAGAAAAAATATAAATTAATTGCTAATGAATTTGCTGATCAAGTTGACAGCTTTGAAATGAATATAAAATTTGATTATTCCCCAAAATTACTTTGGTCTTACTTAATTTGCTAGAATTCAATATTAAAATATGCAAAGTCAAATGGAAATGTATGTGTTGGGCACTTTTTAAAGCAAGGATTAATGGTGTGTTGAATAAAAGGTGAGAAATGGAGAATCAACCCCTGGCATATTCGTGTCGCCACATACATCCTACGTGGAATGGTGAATAAAATGCTCTAAAAGTAAATACAAAGATAAGCTTTTAATTGCAAAAAATCAGCTGACTTTTCTCCTCCTCTTTCAAGAGATAGTGCGGTAAGTTTTAATGGTAAATTATTTTAAGATTTTATTAGAAATTTTAATGATATATTGGTGAAATGTATGTTAATGAATTAAATAATTGGTGGCAACTTGATTCAGCCTTGAGTTAGAATTAGATGAATCCAACCCGAGATGGAGGCCTCCTTCGACAGAACCATCGACTTTAATAAATTTGTGCTTATGTAATAATTATATCATATTAATTTGGTATTATGTATAAATTAGAGGAGTCGATGTAAAATATAATTTAAAAAAGCAAAAAATTTATCAAAATTTAATGACGTTTTCAAATTCGATAGTTTCAGTAGTCTGAGGTCGACCTCCTTTCAAACAAACAAAAGAGCCATGCTCAAACAAGTTCATGCTTGGCCTCGAAAATTCTATTTATTTATTTTGCGACTTTAAAATTATTTAGAATAGAAGTCTAGAACTAAATTCAATTCAATTTATTTACCTCAAATTGGATTTCTTTTTCATTTCTGTTCCAAAATTAATCTAATCAATTTTAAAAATAGATATAAAAACCACGGGTTGATGAGTAATATAAATTACTCACTTGTCAATGACGCGATCCACTGTGATTTAAACATGCTGATTTTGCAATTTTAAAAATCTTAATTATTCTTTTAATTATGAATACTGATCGTGAAATGTGCGGAATGCTCTAGTTGCCGCGTCGTACTTGCGTGTAAAGATAAATCATCATTAATTAGTTGTTTATGGACACTTGCTTCCTTAATAATGCTGATTTTGTAATTTTAAATTGCTTAATTATTCCTTGTAATAATGTTTTGAAATAATAAAGTAGGAGCTAGAGTTTGGCAACAATTTCCCCGCTCTAAAACAATCTCTATAATAAAGTATCAAATTCTAAAAACTTCATAATTATTTAGACTTCATCCAACAATTGCTCTATTTTACCATTCCATGAATTTATTGCCATGAATAATAATAGACATATTTAATTCTATTGAAAACTCCCAATAGCACACAATTAGGGCATGTTTGTTTGAGCTTATTTCTTACTAATTTGAACTGAATTGAAGTGAAATATATGTATTGAAAAATAGAATATGAATGTCTAAATTTACTTGAATTTGATCAAACTATATTTTACTGAACTTAACTGAATTAAAGTGAAATTTTATGTATTGAAAAATAGAATTGGAATGTCTAAATTTACTTGAATTTATCAAATTATATTTTACTAAACTGAACTGAATTGAATTGAATAGAATTGAATTAGATTGAACAACTCTATTTATAAGCTCCAACAAACACGATCTTAATTTTATTTGCAAGTTTATGATTTTAATATTTTGATATAAGAAAGTATAAAATAAAAAAAGAAAGAAAAGTGACAATCAATGGTATCATTAAATTTTGGAGTATGAAATAAGAGTAGCCCATATGCCTTTCCATTTTTCCAATTTTTCCATATTTCTATTTTAGAGTGTGGGATAGAGCATCTGTTGAAAGCAATTATATAGTCAAAAAGGGCAAATCTAGTTTAAAAACGTAATTCATGTTTTATGCAAGTAGCTGGTGGTTGACTATATATGTTCCTGTGATAATGCTGATTTGATGTGAATTAAACTTTAGTGAATTTAATGTATTAAAAGAATTCAATACAAGTTACCTAGTATGAGTTTTTTCAAATCATATTTTTACTAATCTTTTAAATATTACAATGACATAACTTAATTTTTACTAATTTTATGGGCCTGTTTAGTACAACTTATCTGAATATTTTTCAGTTCAATTCAGTATTTTTCAGTTCAGTTCAGTATTTTCAGTTCATTATTTTTCAGTTCAGTTCAGATCAGTTCGGGCGTATTAAACATGCCCATATTATAGTACATGGATCTTACATCTATTCTAATCCCACCCTAATTTACTTTACTCTATTGTCTACTCTATTGATCCCGTACGTTGAGTGGCGAGATCCTCACTCTGCTTGATACTTGATTAAAATGGGTGAAAACTCAATTTATATCGGTTTTGATGCACCCCTGCTTTGAACACTGTCAATACAGCCCCGTCTCTTGATTGATCAATTCAGAAGACTTAACTCAGGTGGTCGGAGGAGAGATGATTTAAAATGATGCGGTTCGAGAAATTCGAGTATCTGACCTCCGCTGAGCGAGACTTGGTCTCTGTCCAAGTGAGCTAAGTCACTTAATTGTGTTTTTACTAATTGAATGTAAATTAATAGAATTTAAATAAACTATTTTTTGATAACTTCAATGGAACAAATCTTCATTTTTTAATCTCCAAATTTACGTTATCCTTCATTCCAATTCTACATTTTATAGAACCATGTAAACCTTGGAGTAAAGAAGAAAAAGCAAAATCTACATATTTCATTATATTTTCCTTGTTAGGAATCTCTTGAACTTGATCTACATAGTATGAGAGCAAAGAGAAAGACAGACAGGAGAGGACAATAATGAGATATAGGATAGGGCAATGTTAAGCAAATTTTTAGTGTTGATTGTTGAGCATTGTATTGTTCTTCCAAGTTTATTTGAATAGTTTACAGTTTATTTTAGTTTATCTAAATTCAATTTAATTCATGAGATACAATTTGATAATATTTAGTTTAATTACGATATACTGTATTATATTCAGCATATTTGATTTTAATTTAATTCAATTCATATTTGTTTAAGTTAATCAAAAATAAGTTCAGAAAAAAAAAAAGAATGTATTCAAATCATCTATAATGGATGCGTAGGTTTGAGGAGCATGTTTTATGTGTTTTCAAAATTGCAAAAATCAGAATATTAGCAGGGAAGGGGGATCTGTGGGCTCAGACAATAATAGGGCTTTTAATAAGATAGATTTTAGCCCATACAAAACGGACATGGCCCAATTTTTGTGACAACCCTAAAAATATTTTTGGTCAACGAAGGTTTATTTACCCTTTTATTTCAAAACACCATCTTTGTCAAGTTACAAGCAAAGACAAGATCTCTTTTTCTACCTTTCCTTAAGTATTACAATCTTAGAAAGTAAAAGATAAAGACACTGAGTCAGTGAAACTTCATAAACCATATCCTTCTATATATAAAGTGGCGATCGGGATGCTACAGTTTCGTTTCATTATTATTATGTTATTATTCGTCTCCATCATCTTTCCTGCCGTTTCCGAAGCGTTCTAATTCGGAAAATAAGACGTTTTCATCCAGCCTTCCCAGAATCCTAAAAAACATCACACTTCGCAACAGTACGTTTCGTCGTCGACAATATTTTATTGGTTTTCGTAGATCATCAATGCATATTCAGTTACATGTGTATCGGTTAAACTCTTAATTATTTTGAAACCAACTTTCAATGTACCCATTAAACCTTGAATGACCGCCACCATCTCAACTTCCATCAATGAGTTAGCATGAATGATAGTGTGAAATTCAATATAACTTGGTTATAGAATATTTTTCTAGGGGGATCAGAAAACTAGTGGAAATTCAATATCTGCAACCCTTCATAATGCCTAGAGGTGTAGATAGTTTCACTCACCTCATGTATGCAGATGACACTGCAATTTTTATTACCTCCCAAAAAAGAAATATGAGAAGACTTAAGGCATTCCTGATAGCATATGAGGTCATCTCTGGACAGAAGGTTAACTATTCCAAATCTGAGTTTTTTACACACCAGAGTACAACTCAGAACAGGTTGAGAATTATTAAAAGAGCACTTGGCATGATTGAAGGAAAAATGCCATTCAAATATCCAGGAGTCTCAGTCTTTAGTGGTAGAAACAAGGTTTCTTACTACCAACCACTACTAGAAAGGATGAGGAATGCAACTTCTAACTGGAAAAATAAATGGTTATCCCCAGCTGGCAGACTGATCCTTATCA
Source organism: Sherardia arvensis (assembly GCA_948330725.1). NCBI lineage: Eukaryota > Viridiplantae > Streptophyta > Magnoliopsida > Gentianales > Rubiaceae > Sherardia > Sherardia arvensis. The sequence continues at coordinate 2,730,877 of OX415242.1, forward strand.
GACATGTTCTAATGGCCCTTCCAATCAATATCTTTGCAGTTCTTAAACCCCCCAAACAGGTCATTAAACAAATGGAGAGCATTGCAACCAGATTCTTTTGGGGAGAATCAAACTCAGGCCAGAGAAAGGTCTGTAGGAAATGGTCAAGGACTGCCTTGCCAGTCATAGAGAATGGTCTTGGTTTTAGGGATTTGAGGGCACTGGTGGATGCTTTCTCTTGCAAACTCTGGTGGAAGTTGCAAAAGAATGAAACAATTTGGACCAAATTCTTATGGAGTCTCCCAGTCACTACAAAAATTCTCTAACATGGAAGAGAATATGCATGATCACAGAGACATGTAAAAGAAACAGCTTTGTATGCTATGGACAGGGGGACTGCTCTTTCTGGGACTCCAACTGGACACAAGAGGGAGCTCTATGTTATCACTGGAACCAGGACAGTGAACCTCTTTTTCCCACTTTAACTGTCTCACAATTCATCCAGAATAAAGATGCCTTTTTAACCCAACTTGAGCCATTTTTGGCTACAAATCTTTTAAATATTTTGCAGCATCTTGATATGGAAGCCATCCCATAATGGTCATTTCACAATCAAATCAGCATATGAGAGGCTCAGGACATCAGATCAGAAGATACCATATTTAAATCAGGTTTGGTCTAAACCAACTCCAGCTAAAATGTCTATTTTTATCTGGAGACTTAGGAATAGATTATTACCATTTGATGATGTCCTCATTAAATTTGGATTTAACATGCCATCAAAATGCCCCTTTTGTTGTAATCTGGACACACTGGAGCATTACTTTAATTGTTGTGCTAATAATTTGCAAGTATGGGTCCATTTTAATAAGGTATTAGCACTGAGACCACCACAGTTCAGTTGTGTCAATCACAGGTTGAAATTTCTCCTTACATACTCTCTGTCATCCAAATTGCACAATACAGTCATTAGAGTATCCACTATGGTGATTTTCTGGAATCTTTGGACTAGAAGGAACAAATTTATATATGATGGAATTTCAGTGTCAGTTGATAGTGTGGTTAGACAGATTACTAGGCAAGTCTCATTCATATTCACAGCCTATCCTCTTTCTGGCAACTTGGAGAGGCATCAATTTTTGATCCATAATGGATTGGTCCCGTTTATCAAAAGAGGCAGACCCAAGCCAGTAAAAATCATAAAATAGATGCCTCCAGATCTCAACTTCAAAATAAATGTTGATGCATGCTATACACCTGATGGTAGTACTGGTATAGGAGCTCTTGTTAGAGATAAATATGGCCAGGTCTCCAAGCTTACACTCATCCACACTACATGCTCATCTGCTATCCATGCTGAATTAATTGCAATCCAAATGGGATATAGAATAGGTGCAGAACTGAATTTGCCAAACTATTGTGTTGAGTCTTATTGCTTGTTGGCTGTCAACAGTATCATAGATATCACACATGCACCATGGAATCTATATTCCATCTGTCATGCATTACATAAATGTAGTACAGCACATCCCATCTGCCACATTATGAGAGAAGGAAACCAAGCTGCTGATTACTTAGCCAATATGTGCATTACAAGTAGACAGTCCACTGATCTCAACATGAACCTCATACCAAGGGAACTCAAAGGAATCCTTGAACTTGACAGGATTTCCCTGCCTAGTCTAAAATTCCAGTTTTCCTAATTTTTTCAAAAGAATGTGATACTGCTGCTCATATGCAGATAGCATGGGATGGAGAATACAAGGCTTGGAGTGACAGCAACAACAACAACACACTGCACCAGCACTTTACACCTCACAAAGCTCAGGAGCAAAGGGTCCTTTGTATAGCTAATTTTGCCTAACTAGATTTGCAATATTTTTGGCAATCTGGACTGAGACTGAGGATTATCATTCTTGTGTTCAACTCTGGGTGGCAACCTTGTACTTTGACCTTTGTTGGATTAATCACTAAACTGCTCCTCAGAGTTTTTTGAACCAAGAATGGTACAACACACCCCTCAGTTTCTGGCCTATAGAATAATCACTTAGGCTATTCTTTTTTTGATTAAGCTTCTAGCTTTATAGCTCTAGCTCAGTTATTTGTACAACAATTATATGCCTCATATGGCCTTTTGGTTTGGGGTGCCAATCAATTCCCCCCACCAATGGTGGTTTAAATTTTAAAAAAAATGAATGATAGTGTAGTTATGATCCTTCATGATACCTTGTTACAAACTGAAACCTGCATTCCTCACCTTATCGAAAGAGCCATCTATGATGATCAATGCTTATAAGTAAGGCCGCAATTCTGTTAGATCATTTATTATGTCGCACACAAGGTAACAATCTAATCTTGTAAGACAAATTACTTGAATGTTTGTGGTTCTAAACCACTTATTATCCAAATCTGTCAAGTTCCGAGCAAGATTGTAGCTCTAATTATATCATTTGCACTCGAGAATACAATCTTGATACTGCAAAACAAATAAAACTGAAATGTAGAACTGTGGTGGATTACATTGCAGATCTGGATACACTAAGATGATCCAAAATCATTTTATTAGAAATCTTAAAGGATCCATGCCCATCCTAATAGAGTAGGAGGTGTAAACAAACAAGAGACAAGACTTGGACATGTTCAACATTTATATATGAGTTATATATAAATCTTAACACTTTTGTTTAGTTTGGGAAGAAAATATACAAAAGCCTAATCTTAAAAAAAATCACCATTCCTAGGCTCCCAAAACCTTCAGGGTGTGTTTGGTTGGACAAGTTTTTGCAAAACTTGGACTACCCAAGTCCAGTTTTGTAAAATCTTGTTTGGTTCACCAAGTTTTCCAAAATCCAGACTTGCAAAACCCTAAAAACCAATCAAAGATTTTGTTTCATACTCACAAACTCAACCCAACCAAACAAGGATTTTGCAAAACCAGATTATCAAAATCCCAAACAAAAACCCAAAACAAAATCCAGACTCTCAAAAATCTTGCGAACCAAACACACCCTCAATGAATAAAACAAGGGTCATTATAGATATAGCCATAAGTATATTGTTCTTTTAAAAATAAAAAAAAATTGCACTGTCCCAGTGTACCTCATAGTTTACATCATTCACATGCATTTGAAATAATGGGTTACCCAAGTGTATCTAATAATTTGCAATGTACTAAATCACTTATGAATTGAGTAACTTTATCCACATATATTTTATTCTTATAATAGTATGTGATTAAAGTTAATATGAGTAATACAATTCAGTATTTTACTTTTATAATTCAAAATATGATATAAATTTATGAAAATATTTTTATTTTTTATGTTTATTAGAAAACTTAACAATATTTAGAGAATGGTATTATAATATCAATGTTATTTTGAATAATACTGAATAAATTTTATGCATTGAACCGTTGAAATGATCCAGGTTATTGTTTGGACATTGGTGTATTTAATCACGACAAGAAAATCGTCGCAGTTGAGTCTTCCTTTTGCAATACTGTGTAAAAAGATCGTCATGATCCGATCCATATCACTCCAACTTTTATTATGATCACTATTTGGCAGTACTTGTGTACCGGATACAAAATCCCCAAGAATAAAGATTCCATTGTTCAAAAGAAATACAGGTATGTGTACAAAAAAGTATAAATAAAAGATGTCGAAAAAACGAACTATCTCAGTCACACACAGCGTCGGGTATACACATATTAAAAATTATGGATGTACTTAACAAATTCAATAGTAGTGATACTCCACTGATACTGAATTATTAAATTTCACTGTAATATACTCTAAATGAATCTTGAAAAATTAATTAAAAACAAATAATAATTAACTGACTGCCGACGAACAGTAGATTGCCGACGAAAGTTTAGTAGCATCGATCGCTATCGGGATAAAAATAATGAACTGATTAATCCATCGTGCTATATTTGTAACGACATGAGATTAAGGATGAAGTTCTGATTAGATCAAACGTCGTAAACTTACCTTGAAGGAGATGGAACGAACGAAACCCTAATTTTTTGAACGGAAACTTAAGGGGACTGAACCCGTTGAAGTGATTAGTCACTGAGAGGAAAAGACCACTCCATTGCTATCACAATCATGACTTTTACCCGATGACAGCGATCGATCAATGTCGTAAATCTAATAAGTTTTTAAAAGTAGGCAAATGAAAAATTAAATAGAATTTAATGACTCTCTTTCTATTATTTTGAAGGATTTCAAAATCGCTCAACTACGATTACAACACTAACACACAGCTTACGGAAATCGCCGTGAATTGCATCCAGTATTGACTTCAAATGCAATGTGTTGTTTATATAATTTAGACTGAAAATCAATAAATTATGGTGATATTTTATGTTTATTGAGGGTTTTAGGTCTAACTGATCTACTTCTACCCATGATCTGGGGGCAAGATGTGTGCTGTACTGATTTAGATGGCATAGGCCAAATTGGTCGTTTTTTGTAAATCCTACTAAGTTTGTTTTCGAATTCGTAAACTTAGTAGGATTTTATACGGCGATTCAACCGCCGTTCAACATTGTAGGGTGCCTCTATGCACGACGGTTCAAAGTCTTCGTGTACACCCATATGAACCGCTGCTTTCTGGGCTCTCCAACTACTTTAATAAGTGGAATTAACATCTAATCTAATAATTCTATCAAAAGATAATCAAACTGAATGTTAATTAGACTAATTGTCATATTACATAAAAGAGATTTCATAAATGTGTAATATTGTCCTCATGAATATTATCTAACTACCATGAACCGATTAATAAGGGATCTGCATCCTATTTAATCTTGTTAATCAAAGATCTTCAACACTTGCAACACATACGAACACGTTAACATGTGTAATTCAAGTATAAACACATTAATACAAATTGTAGACAAGTCAAAAATACAAATTAATCATTCTAAAACCAGATTCACTAATATAACCGAATCTCAAGGGTCTCAATCTAATTACAAACAAGTCAGAGTTTCGATCGGTAAAATCGTCAGGATTTCGATAAAAAAGATTGTTAGATCAATAAAAATATCTGAATTATGTAAAGTTATGTAAGAAAATACCACACTTATTTATAAATAGAAATAAAATAAAAAATGATTAAAGATTGTTTATCTCCCGAGAGTTTGGGGAGATGGGGAAGGAGATGAAGGTGCTATTTCTCTTTCAATTTTTTTTATTAAGTGTAGATCTTAAAGTTTAAGAATGAATTAATTTAATATTGATGTTTTTTAACTTTAATCTTCTTTCAGTGTTCAATATTTGTAAAAGTAATGACATTGTTACTACCATGTCCAAGTGAGGGATTAATCTCCGGTTTAATATTCATTGCTCAGAAAATGTTTTCGTTTTGAAATTAAGTTTTTATTCCAACTTCTTTTTCCCTTTAGAAAAGTAGTTTTTTTTCTTTCGAAAAGTAGTTTCTTTTTCTATTTAGAGTTGACATTTGGGAACTGAATGGTCGCATAGTACCCAATCAAATTTCTCGAATCATGTCATATTACATCCGTGGGGAGTACATAAAAAAATATAATTATATATCACCGGTTCAGCCAATTATTAATTTATTACTCCCTCCATTTACCTTACATATATTCAGATAAAACCTCAAAATATGATCAAAAACCAATTGAGATTAAATTTTGACAACATGAAAGAAAAGTAAAATTAAATAAGTAATAATGGTTGAGGGACATTACTAAGTTTATATGCTTAGTTTCCTGCTACTCTCACGATTGGCCCCTTGGATCGGGTCGCAACCGTGTCCAAGGTCAACGGCCGACGCAGTCAATGGGATCCGGAACTACCGTACGGCGACTTCGACGGTGAGTCTCGGGCGGCTCCGGCGACAAGAATGACGCGACGATGGAAGATCTCAACTTTTGGAGCATTTCGGTGCGACGAAGGAAGATCTCAGCTTTCGGAGCATCCAGCCAAGTCCGGTTTCGGCCGGCCTAGTCGGACCGGTTGGGTCGGACCGGTCTGGCCGGGTCGAAGCGTTCGGGTCGGGTCACAGCAGGCGGGTCGGGTTGGACAATGGACCGGTCAAATTTCCATGGATCTGGCACCATTAGATCGAAGAGGTGGTTTTACTTTTTTTTTTCTTTTTATTAATTTACTGTCTTGTTTTTTAGGAATATATGTATTGAGTTTGTACTAAAATATGGGATTTAATGTGATTTTTGCTAATCTTACTTTTCTGACGGGTCTTTTTGCTCAGCAAAACTTTGATTAACTTCAGATCTAGTTTGTACAGTTAGGAGAAATCCAAGTTAAAGTAGTTTGAATAATTACTGTTGGTGATACTGTTTCTAGATTTGTAGACTGATTAAGGTTTAAGCTTATATCGTGTTAAATTGCATTTGCTCTGTCCTGATATTTGGCCGTCAGCCAATTAGACCAGGAATGGCTGGAATTGCTCTAGTACAAATATTAATTTACATATATCTGCTTTTAGAGGGATATGATTGGAAATGGGTCTTTTTGCAAAACTATCTTGACTAATTTATGGAGCATCCTTGCCTGTTTGTTTGTCATGTCCCTCCTAACCCGTTTTGGCGGGAGGGAAGACCCTTTGGGTTTCGGTCCGTGCAATGCAGTAGGGGAGAAATCCAAGTCATTTGTAGCTTTGACAGCTCACTAATGGCATTTCTGTGCATAAACTCTGTAGATTCTGAGTATTTATACTGTAGAGTTAAGGATATTATACATGTCAGGTAGTTAGATACCGTTGGGTATTAGACCTAGATTTTCTTACGATGTATTCCTTTGTTTAGTAGTACATGCCACCCGAGGCGAAGTAGTAGTACGACTTTGCTGGAATCACTCTGCACCTCATCAAATTTCCACAGAAAGCCCAAAAAGGTTTCATGTGTATATTGGGTTTACCCAAATCCGATCATGTAATTTTATCGCTTTTAAGAAGGGTTGAGAAGTCGTTAATAATCCTCCCGTCCACTTGGATGGTTTTGACTTTAAAAAAAAAAGTTTATATGCTTAGTCCCACTCTTCTAATCATATTTTTTACGAACTAAACAGATGCGGATTATTGGGGGTCTGAAAGGGATCGAGCTCATCCCATAACTTTGCTAAGAAATAGTTTACATATACTATTCTTTCCCTATTAAATAATATTTTGTAAGAAAAATAATTTGTGGTCTTTTTTTTTAAAAAAAGTAACGTGGATATACATAATGAGAATTAGAAAAATTTACTAAAATTAGACTTCTAATAGATATAGTGGACCATCAGTAAAGATCACACATTTTATTAGTTTTCTATTAGTATTTTTTTTTTGCCTTTTTATTTATAATTCTTATAAGATATTATATTAGTAAATTAACTCTTAAAAGAATGTTAGTAATATTTTCTTATGTAACATATCAGTAATAAGACATATTATATATATAATTCTTTTATCTCTGAATAAATTATTTTATTATACCATTATTTTTATAATTTCATTAGTTTTTTCACCGACCCCACTGTAAATATAATCCTGGATCCGTCCCTGAAACTGAACTAAAATGAAAATTAATAATCGAAAAATATCCAGTATAACTAAATATACCTATATTTTATCAACTTGAAATGGGACAATCAAAAGAATGTAAGTTCAATTGGGACGGACCAACTGGAGGTGGTATTCAGTCGTAAATTTCCCCAACCAGTTTGATTTCAACCGGTGCCCTACAGTTTGATTTCCATATTGAAATATTAAATAAATGGTTCGAAATAACCAGTGGTATAACTGGTGACTCTTCAGGATCCGAAGGATCTTTCCATTTCCGGAATGAAATTTAACCAAGTGCGTACATTTAGCCAGGTGATTCTACTAAACGGGTAAGTGCGTGCGTACGTACACTTTCCGACTATTTCTAATTGGTACGATCATGCTTCCCAATAATCACTGACAAAAATATGCGACAAAATTTCATTTTTAATAACAAATGAATAATCACTAGTTATAATAGATGAAAATCTTAATATCGAATGAAAATACATTGAGGTGGAGACAAAAAATTAGTGTATTAAAAACAATAATAGGAATTATCAAATTATATTTTTCAACATAACAATACTAAATTGAAGGTGAGTAGGGGTGTTTAACCGACCGGCCCTACCCAAATCCGGGTAAGCTATATCCGAATCTTCAAATTTCTTGAATCGGGATCGGATCGGAATTAATTTAAGTTCGGCCCGGTTCAGACCGGTTTATCCATTTTTAAATTTTAATTGATTTTTTTTTCTTCTAAAAAGTTGTAAGATGTGTATAATCCAGGAGTTGAACTATAATTGAACTCTTCAGAACACTCATCATTACCATTGGACTGCAACATTTACTTATGTACTAACTATTTCATAATTGTATTATTATTCCATACTATGTAAGCATAACACCAATTCCATAAATATATTAACATTTAAATAACATGTGATTACCATATATGTCTTAAACATAAATATAATTCCCATAATATCATTATTAATATAAATATATGATATAATATAAATAAACTATTACATTAATCTAGTTGCCATAAAATATCCAATAATGCAAAGTCTCTTTAATGATCAAAATTCCTAAATGTTATGGAAATACTACTTTGTATTTAAACTCAACTGATTCATTTTTTTGTTAAAATATTAATCATTTAAAAGTAAACATATAATAAAACATGTTTTGATGCAAAAAATTAAGAAATTATATTTTAAAAGTTAAAATTCTTAAGTTACAAAATGTACATTTCAAATTAAAAGGTACACTGTATAAGGTAAAGCATATAAAGACTTTTATAAAGGTTAGGAAATTTGAGATTTACGAGATTTTTTCATATAATAAATCTATTTTTATAGTATAGTACTCCGAGTCTTTTATATTGGCACAAAAATAATGGCACAAATTATAAAATGCGAAATGGGTGGTGGAGATTTGAGTATAAAGAGAGAAAAGTAAATTGTATGATTGAGATTAACCTAAAACTTACCAAAAAAAGAAAGTGACATTATTAGTGAATTTTCCAAAATAGGAAAGTGTGGCAATATAAAAGACTCGGAGGGAATATGTATAATACCGGACCATCCAGTTTGACCAGAATTAAACCGGATTTAGATCGGATCGAGAACTCGGAATTGCATAAAAGATTGACTTTGGGCGCGGCCCGAAATTACAAATATTTAAACTCAGATTACAAAAATTCGGGCCGCGCCAGACTTTTTTTTCAGATTGACCCGGTTAATGAACACCCCTGGAGGTGAGGCAATGAGAATGAGATTAGAGGTAACTTTTATTCACCCCTTATTCAATTCAAAATAAATCTGAACTCAGATATTGTCCTTTCTATGATCTTGCTGAAAAATTACAGACATTATTGTTTATACTACTCGTTAAAACACTTTTTTCATTCATAGGATACATATGTCTCACCGAATGAGCTATATGACGTCGCACTCCGTCGAAAACAAGGACAGACCATTTTAATTCAGTCATACACTCATCGTGGTTCTAACGCAGTACTCCAAAATAATTTACATGCTCCTCCCGTACGTGTCGCTTGTTTAGTGCTCCGGGAAATTAGGGCTGGAGAACCTGCAACACAAACACTTTGAATTAGTTCCGATCCCATTCAGTTTGATTAAGATCTTCCAGACGAATTTCAACTGATCAGCGAATCAAATTCGCTTACTTCTGTGATCTAGCTATTCTCACATTTTTAGAATCCATTTTCCCAATTGAACATCCAAAAAAACTTACCTGCTTAATACGTCCACCGTACATATCTGCAAAAAAGTGGAAAATATATACAGATATACTTTGTACAGACTATTGCTGTTGTTGAGTTTTTTACGAATTTGATCTTGCACTCGCACTTGATGACCTTTTAGAAACCATCAAACGAGTATATGAGCTTTGATCTCATATAAAAATATAAATAAATAAAAGGATATGAACATTGTATAAGAAATTTCCCAAACTGATTTGTGTTAGCATTTACATAACTATATATAGTACAAGTGATGACTTGTGTTGTAGCTAAATAATAAAACCCTAGGTACATATATGCAAATGTACAAATGACTAGTCTTCTTCTTGAGCTTTACCTTTTCCCGGGGACGGCTCCTCCTCCCCCTCCTCTTCCTCGTGCGCCGGCTGGAACTCTTGCTCCGGGACAGGGGACTTAGCATTTTCATCATCTGAATCCCCGTCCTCTCCTTCCGAGGTCACCGGGGTCTCGATGGCAGCAAGATTGGCTAAGTCGTCTGGACCAGGGTCCGCCCTATCTTCAGCAAGCTTTGCGGCATCCCCGGCATAGGCCATGATGTCCTGGGGATAAACACTTCGAGCCCCCTCAAAGATTTCGAGCACTCCGGGGACAATTCCGTCAAGGCCATCTTTCATCAGACGATCTGCTGCATAGTTGAAGCGATCGTCTGCCTTGGGGCGATACCAGGATTCTCTGAACGCCGCCCGGCTCTCCCGGGGGATATACTCCCGGACGGCTGAGTAAGCAGCGTGCAAGGCAGATTCATTGGAGATGTCGCAAAGGGACATCATCTTCGCCTCGAAGGAGCGACTCTTGAAGACCTGATTGGTGAAGGCCCGGCAAAGAGCCTCTTGAGCCGGGGCCATGCCGCGTTTGCTGTCCTTTTTTGTCGGCTGAGTTTTTACCCTATACCGGAGCTGGTATCCCGGAGCATACTGGTAGCATCAGTTGACACGCCCGGTGGGACACGCTTCGTCATGCCCCGCGGCAGACCTAAAAAGACAGTGGAAGAACCCCCTTCCAAAGCTAATCAGGCAGAAGGCGGTCCTAAGACCAAAAGGGCCGCGGCTGCCCAGGCGACGCGGAAGGCGGCCGAGGAGAAGGAGCGGGCGCGCAAGGAGACTGCTCGCGTGGCCGCTGAGAAGCGCCAAGGAAAGAAGAAGGTGCCGGAGCGTACTCTCAGGGAGATGCAGAAGGAGCATAGGGAGAAGGCCCGGCAAGAAAAGGAAAGACAGGACCAGGAGATGTTCGGAGAAGGCGGTGAATCCGAACCGGAGTATTTTGATTCTGGGGAAGAGGACCCGGAGCGCAGAGATCCAGAGACAATTCATACCAATGCAGAGGAATTTGGGGAATTTCGAGCATGGAAGGCAGCTAAGGCAGCAGCCCCCAACAAGGTGCCCGAAGTGTTGGACCTGGAGAAGGATGGGAGAGGTGGTCCTGGATATCTGCAGATGCCCCCGGGTCAGCAGGTGCCCCCGGGTCAGCAGATGCCTCCAGGGCAGCAGATGCCTCTCGGTCAGCAGATGCCTCCAGGGCAGCAGATGCCTCTCGGTCAGCAGATGTTTCCGGGGCAGCAGCAGTACCCAGATCAGCAGTTTCCAGGAGGTTTAAACCCGCAAGCACAACCATTTTATGGTGGATACAACACCCCGTTTAACAACGGGTCCATTGAAGATCGTTTGACTAGACTTATTGGTAGGCGGGGGATGGTTCCTCATTCCCCGTGGGTTCCAGAGGTGTTGAACTATAAGTGGCCGGTGGGTACCAAAGCGCCTGATGGAGTTCCGACATACAACGGGGACGGGGATCCAGAGGAGTTTGTTCACACCTACCTCAGTGTCATGGGTGCCCGGGACATTGAGGAGCCGGTGCAGTGCAAGTTGTTGCCTTCTTACCTCCGGGGCAACTGCTTGAGTTGGTTCAAAAGTCTTCCACAAGGCTCCTTGAAGACTTTCTGGGATTTTGCTACGGTCTTGGTCCACAAATATGCAGCAATGAAGACCAACTTTGTCAACCTAGCCACGGTCTTAGCTATGTGGCAGTTGGAGACGGAGTCTACTTGGCAATATTATGTCCGGTATATTGCTGAGTCTATGAAGGTCCAGGATAGGCACCTGCATGAGAAGGCTCTGATTGGTAACTTTGTCAATGGGCTGAGAGACGAGATGTTCTACATTGAGTTGATGAAGAACATGCCAGGAACTTTCTACCATCTCCAGTTGACAGTTGAAATGCATTGCACTGTGCATGAAGCTAACCACACTCGGATGAACACGGTCGGTTTCTTTGAGCAGCGGGTGATTACGGCCACAGCAACCCAAACAACTACACTCCGGGCCACTCCTCACTAAGGGCCCCGCCCGGAGGCAGCAAGACGCCCCCCGGCCCAGGGAGCAGCGCCTGCACCGGGAGGGCAGACGTTGGTGGTCAGACCAACATATACTCCACTCTCCAAGACAAAAACGGAGATTTTGGCCATTCACCGGGGCCTTTTCACGGATCCCCCAGTTATACAAGGGGTCCCGGCCCCGGCTAATGCCCAAAAATGGTGTGAGTTTCACAAGTCCTATGGTCACACGACAGAAGGCTGCCGCGTCTTGCGCACGGATATTCAGAAGTTGGTGGAGCGGGGTCAGCTCCGGGACTGTGTAGCGGGTGAAGCACACCCGGCGGCTGCCCCGGCAGGACAAGGGAGGAAACGTAACTGGAGGAATAACCGAGGTCAGGGCGGCAACCGCCCCGCGGAAACCAACGTTGCTCCTAACCCCGCCCCACAAGCACCTAGACCAGGAGTTCCGGGACCCGGAGCACCCCGGATGATAAACGTGATCAACGGGATAGTGGGAGATGGAGCGCAAACACTGTCGGCGGTGAAGGCCAAGAGTAGGTATGTCCCCCCGGGGGAGATCCAGGGAAAGAGGTTTAAACATGACGAGACAATTATGTTCTCAGAGAAGGATGCAGTTCCGGCCCAAGTGCCTCACTCTGACCCGATGGTGATCTCAGCTGAGGTAGAAGGTGTGGTGATAAAGCGAGTTTTTGTGGATGATGGGAGCAGTGTAGAAGTTATGTTTGCTGATTGTTTCGATCAATTGAACATTGGTCGACAGAATTTGAAGCCATGCTTGTCTCCGCTGTCAGGCTTTACGGGGCGCACAGTTCACCCGCTGGGTGTCATAGCGCTACGGGTGACTCTTGTTGATCATCTGGATATTAACAAGAGGTGCACTATCCTGTGTAACTTTGCGGTCATCAACGCTTCTTCCCCGTACAACATGATTATAGGTCGTCCCTGGTTGACGCAGGCACGGGCGATATGCTCGCCCTACCATCTAACCATGAAGTTCCCGACGGACCAAGGAATTGCATCGGTCATTGGCAATCAAACGACCGCCCGCAGCTGCATGCTCACCGCGATAAAGGAAGCCAAGAATGGAGGATCAGAAAGAACAAACGTGTCGGAGCCCGGGGAGTGTTCCGGGAAGAATAGCACGGTGGGAGCCGTGCATGGTGACCCGGCCTCTTTTGAAGTGGAGGATATGAAAGTAGGATCCCGGGGTAAGGTGAGTATCGGGAAACACCTCCCGGTGAATGTGAAGGACGAGCTCCGGAAATTGTTAAAGGAATATGAGGATGTGTTCTCGTGGGGAACGGAAGACCTGACAGGGATACCGAAAGAGTTCGCCATCCACCGGCTAAATGTCTACCCGGATTTGAAGCCCATAAGGCAAAAGAAAAGAGCCTTGGCAGCAGATCGGGTAGAATTTGTCCGGGCGGAGGTGAGAAGGATGCTGGATGCGGGTATGGTAGAAGAAATTACTTATCCAGAGTGGATTGCCAACCCGGTCCTAGTGAAAAAGCATGACGGGTCCTGGAGGATGTGTATCGATTTTACAGATCTAAACAAGTGCTGCCCAAAAGACAGTTACCCGTTGCCCTCCATCGACCAACTGGTGGAAGCTATAACAGGCTACCAGCTTCTAGCCTTTTTCGATGCACACCGGGGATACCACCAGATCGTCATGGCCCCGGAAGACCGGCCAAAAACCTCTTTTATCACTGACTTTGGTACTTTTTGTTACAGGAAGATGCCATTCGGTCTTAAAAATGCAGGAGCAACATACCAGCGCATGGTGGACCGGGTGTTCAAAAACCAGCTGGGAAGAATCATGGAGGTCTATGTAGATGATATGGTGATCAAAAGCAGGACCCATGACGCTTTTTTGGACGATCTCCGGGAGCTTTTCGTTGTGTTGAGAGAGGTAAACTTGAAGCTAAGCCCGGAGAAAAGCACCATCGGGGTGGCGGCAGGCAAGTTTTTGGGGTATATGGTGTCAAACCGGGGCATTGATGTGAACCCGGAAAAGGTTGAAGCAATCCTGAGCATGCCCTCCCCGAGCAAGGTGAAAGATGTACAGCGCTTAATCGGGTCCCTGGCAGCGTTAAGCAGGTTCCTGTCCCGGGGAGCCGAGAAGCAGTTGCCTTTTTTCAACATTTTGAGACGAGCAAAGAAGTTCGAATGGACTCCCGAGTGCGAGCAAGCTTTCAAGGAGTTGAAGGAGCACCTGGGTAAACTCCCTACCCTGTCCAAACTAGTCCCGGGGGAAGAATTGTTCTTGTATCTGGCGGCCACGGATCAAGCAATAAGTGCGGCTTTGGTTCGAGGGTCCGGGAGAGCGCAGAGCCCGGTGTATTTTGTGAGTAGGGCTCTTCAAGGACCGGAGACGCGTTATTCTTCACTAGAACGTTTGCTGCTGGCACTGGTGCACGCGTCCCGGAGACTTCGCCCATACTTTCAAGGTCACCCTATCACAGTTCTCACAAATCACCCACTTAAGCAAGTCATGCTAAAACCAGAGGCATCTGGCCGAATGATGAAGTGGGCGATAGAGCTGGGAGAGCACGAGATCACTTATCAAGCCAGGAAATCTATCAAGGGCCAGGCTTTGGCTGATTTCCTGGTTGAGATGGCGGACAACACCGTGAAGGACCCGGGGGAAGGTGAACCGTAGTGGAAGTTGCACGTGGATGGCTCTTCCCATGCAGGGGGAAGCGGGGCCGGGGTCGTGCTGGTTAGTCCTGGTGGCAAGGAGTATCGGCATGCGCTGCAGTTTAGGTTTAAAACCACCAACAATGAAGCTGAATATGAAGCCCTCCTTGCCGGATTACGCCTAGCCCGGGAAACAGGTGCCAAAGTGATACAAGCTTACAGCGACTCGGCCATTGTGGTCCAGCAAGTAAATGGGAAGTATGAGGCAAAAGAAAGAAGCTTGCAGAAATATTTGGAGGCAGTGAAGTTGATGATACAGGGTTTCCTCCGGGTGACCCTAACACAGGTCCCCCGGGAGGAAAACTGTCAAGCGGATACGTTGAGCAAGTTGGCTTCTTCAGAGCTCAAGCCAAGTCAAGACCGGAATCTGTATATGGAGATGATAACAACCCGGGGATATGAGCAACCAAGCCAAGTTGCGGCAGTGCGAGAAGCCGAATCCTGGATTACACCCCTTCTGGAGTATTTGGAGAATGGAACGCTGCCAGACGACAAGGTGAAAGCCCGGAAAATCCGGGTCAAAGCACCCCGGTACGCCGTCCTGGACGGGGAGTTAATCCGGAGGGGATATCTCCAACCTTGGCTGAAGTGTGTGGACGGAGAGGAAGCACGCCACCTTTTGAAAGAAGTGCATGAGGGCCCTAACGGAAGCCATCAAGGGGCTCGGACAGTGGCTCGGAAGATCATGTGCACGGGGTATTACTGGCCAACGCTATTTGAGGATGCTCAAAAAGCAGTCCGCTCCTGTCAGCAGTGCCAGAAATTTGCACCCCTGATCCATGTGCCG
This sequence comes from Sherardia arvensis, assembly GCA_948330725.1. NCBI lineage: Eukaryota > Viridiplantae > Streptophyta > Magnoliopsida > Gentianales > Rubiaceae > Sherardia > Sherardia arvensis. Next base: position 2,746,486 of record OX415242.1, read on the forward strand.
CAGGGGGAGATGATTGGGATATCAGGAACTTGGCCCTTCATCCGATGGGGTTTGGACCTGGTAGGCCCCTTTCCAACCGCTCCGGGAGGTTTCAAGTATTTGATAGTGGCAGTTGACTATTTCAGCAAATGGGTAGAAGCTGCTCCTCTGACAAACATTAGGGGAAGTACGTGTGTAAAATTCTGCTGGAAGAACATCATTTGTCGCTACGGAATTCCCCGGTTCATAGTAACAGACAACAGGGCGCAGTTCGAGAATGATCCTTTCAAATCTTGGTGCAAGGAGTACGGGATTGAACAGAAGTTGACCTCGGTCTATCACCCACAGGCTAACGGGCAAGTTGAAGTGACCAACAGGACCCTTGTTAACGGGATCAAGACGCGGCTCCAGGGGGCAAGAGGAAACTGGGTTGATGAACTCCCAAGTGTCTTATGGGCAAGCAGAACGACAGAGAGCTCCGCCACAGGTGAGTCCCCCTATAGTTTGGTTTATGGGGCGGAGGCGGTCATCCCGGCTGAAATTGGAGTTCCCAGCCTCCGATCAAAGCTCCCGGATGAGCAGACAAACCAGAACGACCGACTCCTGGATTTAGATTTACTGGAGGAGAAGTGAGAAAAAGCAGCCCTGCATGAGGCCCGGGTGAAGGAACGGGTCAAGAAATACCATGACAGAAGGGTTCGCAAGGAGCAGTTTATCCCGGGGGAGTGGGTAATGCGTCGGAATGATAAAAGCCAACAGGTTGCAAGCGGGAAGTTAGCCCCCAACTGGGAGGGGCCTTACAAGGTGATAGCAGCCCACCCCGGGGGAAGTTATGAACTGCAGGACAAGGCCGGGAAGAAGGTCCCGAGGCACTGGAATATCGCAAATTTACGTAGGTACTATGCCTAGATTTTCTTATGTATTCACCCCTCTGGCATGGATTATGCCTAGGACGGTGGCAGAGAAGCGGCACGGGAACCTCTGGCCAGGATTGAGCCTGGGTTGTCTCGTGGCCCGTAGTTGCATTTTCTCATTTTGCTTATGAAGATTATCTTTCGAGTTAATATTTTCTCACAAGTATAGTTAACCCGGGGACGCTTGAACAAGCGCCCGGGGGGCTAGGGCAAGTCAATACGGGACGCTTGAACAAGCGCTCGGGGGGCTAGGGCAAGAATATACGGGACGCTTGAACAAGCACCCGGAGAATAACCTAGGCACGCTTGAATAAGCAACTGAAACAAATATTTGAACAAGTATAAAGGAAGGACAATATAGCAAACAAATCATTAACTTATGATTGAAGATTACAAAATTTACAACTTTGAAACTTGAAAAGCCTAAACAAAACTAACAAAGGGAAGGAGGACCATCCCAGCTAATAGGAGAGTCCGGGTCATCTTGAGTGCCGGGGTGACTTGGCCGATTATTAGCAGCAGGAGGGCTCGGTGGGTTAGCAGTAACAGTACTCCCCGGGACATTGGGGTCCGCAGCTGGAGGAGTACCGGACGGACCAGCCCCCGAGGAACCAGCCCCCGAGGGACCAGCCCCCGAAGGACCAGCTTCGGCATACGGGTCGAAATCGTCGTCTGAGGATGAAACCTCGGGAGATGGCGTCCTTCGGGGAGCTCCAATGATAACGGGCCCTTGGGCACGGGGGGATTTTTTCTTTTTCGTAGCAACGACTTTGCTTTTGCCTTTCCCCCTTTCCCGGGCCAAACGCCTTTCTTCTTTAGCGGCGTCCTCGCGGGCAATGTAGGCTCGGATTCTGGCAGCGTCCTCGCGGAGTCTAGACACCCTCCGGGCGGATTCTTCCGGGTCAACTGAAACACGGAACCCGAGATACCTTTCAACGGTGAAATCAAGGGAGATCCGGCTTGGAAGAAGTACCAAGGATGGGGGGAGATATTGCCCCTCCCTTTGACGTTGCCACCAAGCTGCAGCTTCCTCGAAAGCAGGCCGGTATCGAGATTCAGGGTCATTCCAGCCCATCCGGAACATGCGCACTAACAATGCAGAGACCTCCCGGGGAAAATTAGTGTAAAGAGGGGGAGAAACCCGACCTAGACGCAACCCTGTCAGGTGATAAGTTAGTTGTAGGGTTACTAAATTCTCCCGGAGGGTGAGGTTCCGGGCCGCCAGTTCCCGGTTCTCTCTTTCCAGCATTAGATTCCTCCTAAGGGGATCGCCCCGCCTTTCTAACCATTTGAGTTTGTCGCAATAAAATGGAAGCTCGGACCACACCAGGTCAAACTCCTCATTGAGACGAGATTTAAAGGCATCATGTTCGGCTTGCAGCATTGAAATAGTCTTGTCTGCATCCAGAACAGCATTTACTCGGTCTTGGGCCAGGGATTGACACCGGGAAAGGGATCCAAACTGATTGGATATTTCCCTAAGTTTTGTTACTAGAGAAGTGACATCCGGGAACTCATCAATCACTGATCCTATCCCGGAGTGGACAAGAAGATACCGGGTCTGGATGCCGTCCAGTTGCCAACGACTCAACTGTTCCTCCAACTCCTCACACCGGGAGCATGGTCTTTCGTTATCCGAGGCCGCCCCGGATGGAACTGCACCTGGGGGATCATCCCGGGGCTGTGCGAATAAACACGAAACACAAAGATGTTAAACTTAGAATTAAAACATAGTCGTACAAAGCCCGGGGAATCAGAACAAAGGATGAGTAAAAAGATAGAAATTTGAAAGCCTAAGCAAGGTTCAAAACAAAACAAGTCATAACAACGCAATAAACCCGAAATGAATATTATAAATGCAAAGTCATAAGTTACAAAGGAAGAGAGAGAGGGACTCTTACATCATTAGAGTCGTCGCTCTCATCCCCGGAGCTTTCATCTCCTCCCTGAATTACAAAAGGGAATGGTTCAGGGAAGGAGCCCGGGGGAGGTCAAGATTAAAAACACAATTAAAAGGAAAAGAAGAACATGAAGACTAAGTAACTATGTTTACTTCTTCATCAGCATCGTCTTCATCTTCATCTTGGGGAGATGGCTCTTCTTCTTGAGCTTTACCTTTTCCCGGGGACGGCTCCTCCTCCCCCTCCTCTTCCTCGTGCGCCGGCTGGAACTCTTGCTCCGGGACAGGGGACTTAGCATTTTCATCATCTGAATCCCCGTCCTCTCCTTCCGAGGTCACCAGGGTCTCGATGGCAGCAAGATTGGCTAAGTCGTCTGGACCAGGGTCCGCCCTATCTTCAGCAAGCTTTGCGGCATCCCCGGCATAGGCCATGATGTCCTGGGGATAAACACTTCGAGCCCCCTCAAAGACTTCGAGCACTCCGGGGACAATTCCGTCAAGGCCATCTTTCATCAGACGATCTGCTGCATAGTTGAAGCGATCGTCTGCCTTGGGGCGATACCAGGATTCTCTGAACGCCGCCCGGCTCTCCCGGGGGATATACTCCCGGACGGCTGAGTAAGCAGCGTGCAAGGCAGATTCATTGGAGATGTCGCAAAGGAACATCATCTTCGCCTCGAAGGAGCGACTCTTGAAGACCTGATTGGTGAAGGCCCGGCAAAGAGCCTCTTGAGCCGGGGCCATGCCGCGTCTGGCTGCGACCCATTGACTTCCTTTTCAGAGACCCAGCCTGCCGGGCCGAACCCCGGAAGCCAGGGTCTCGGGGGGCTAGTGGTGATATGGGCCTCAGCCCATATCCTGGTCCAGCGGACATATGGATAAAGGAGAAGAGAGGGTCAAGCCCACCAGTGGTCCTCCCATGACATCAGCTATCCTGGACGCACCCGGGGTTGCAGCCAGAAGAGGACCACTTAGTCTAAGCTCTCTCTGATCCTCACCATTATAAATAGAGGAGCGACCAACAGTAATAGGTATGTTTTATCAGACTTAAATACTCTCTGTATTTATTCATATTCTCTCTCCTCTGCAAAAAAGCCCTATCTTCATCATCACGCCGGAGCGTCTACCCTCGGGTTACCCCGGGGGCTCTGTTTTGCAGGACTTAGGTGAGAGATTGGCCGCGGGCTAGGATTCCAGCTTTCCCCCGGATTACCCTATATCGGAGCTGGTATCCCGGAGCATACTGGTAGCATCAACTAGTTTAATCATCACCCTTTTTTTTAAGTTTAAACCCCCAAGTGACAGAGAAATTAGAGTCTCCCCGACCCTATTAAAATATCCCCATAAACGGAATTGAGGACGGTAATATCTCCATGTAAGGAGTAAGATTGTAGAGTACATGGAAAATGATGTAAAATACAATGTAATCCCTATTTCTAATGCCGGAAATAACATATCAAACAGCTACATTTATAAGGGATAATATAATAGTCGCAGTTAATAGCGTTTTTGACTAATTTAGGTATAACTAGCCAACTGCGTACTAACTACAGTACGGAGGACAAGTTAACTTTGGAGTCTCATCTCGGTCTGCCTCACTAAAACTGATATGGCCTCTCCTATGACCTATGGCCCTCCCATGGCATGTAATAGACATTTTAGGTTGATTCCACAGAGTCAAAGTGTCATTAAGCTGTTTAACTAGTACCAAACAAATGAGTCAAGTGATAACACTCGTCTGTACTGTCTACAAATCTAATTCAGAAAGAGACGTCAGAGAGTAAGTATTTAAACTACCTCGACTTGGATTTCTCCTATCCATCTTATGAATCAGATCGGAAACCAACAAAGTTTAACCAAGCAAAAGGATCGGTTGGCTAAACTAAGAGTTGGAAACAGCAAATCCCTTCCAAAACTCTATCAAAAACATTCATTCAAACACATTCCCTTTTATTTAAAGCTAAAGAACCTAATCAACAGAAAACAGTGAAAAACAAACCAACTATGAAAAAGGAAATAAAACGGCAGGAAACAAGCAAACAAGCTATACACCTTCTTTCAGTTGACCGGCGGAGAACGCCGGCCACCACCGGCGGTGCGTGGGGAGAGTAGTCGCGCGTGCCTGGCGCGTGTGTCAATGCTCTCTCCGTCCGACGAGTTCTGGTGCTTTCGTGTGTATCCCTCCCATCTATTTTGGCGGACCAGTATAAGAGTAGACTCGGATTTGAGATTAAAAAACCAAATATTGGGTTGCGTCTGAGGAGGATTGACAGGCGTCACTTGAGTCTGTGGTTTGGCAGCGTCGCGATTCACTACTGTGAACCCCGGGACGGCAGCTGCTGCCGGAGAAACTCCCAATCTACACTGTAGTCTCCGATCTACAAGTCCCAACTGTTGATTGTCGATGGTTCCATGGGTCCGAAGGTTTGGAGGTTTAGAGGGCAGGCCAGAATTAGCTAAAGGTAGGGTGGGAGGGGTGCCGGCGCGGCTAGGGACACCGGCGGTCATCCCGCCAAGGGGTCACTGATTTGGAGATCTACTTTTTGGAGAGAGAAAGTCGAGAGACAAAAGGGATTTAACCTTGTTAAATTCACTCTTTATTTAATCATCATCCAAATTCTCTATTGTCACAAACATATATAAATGAATTCATTAGTTTTGCATAAATAACTTTTCAGAAGAAATGTTTATATTGTGGAGAGCCAAATAAATTTCATCTCTATCATTTTTGATTAAAAAAGAAGCAAAATTCTTACATTTGTAGTTATATATATACATATAATTCATTAGCTTTGAGCTTGTTTTGGTTTACTTTTGCTGAAACTAGAGTTTAAAATGGATGTATTGAAAAATAATAACAGCATAGTAAAATTTCATCAAACTATATCATCAAAACCAAACTTAGCAGAATTGAAAAATATTCAGATAAGAAAATTGTCTAAACCAAGTATTTTCCTATTCACATTTGACATATAATTTGATGAAATTCAGCTTAATATATATATTAAAATTTTGTAAAAATAAATTATGAAGTAAGGTCCTTAAGTGTTGTAAATCAGTTACTTTGCACTAGTGATGGCACACTTGATCTAACTCTTATGGTAATCGCATAAGTAAATTTTCTTTAATTGAAAGTTTTGTTGATACCAAATTTTAAACACACATATTTACATTACCACCACGTTGTGGTACTGCCAAGTACGATAGATGCATTTAATCATTAGTATATACACAGGTATAATAAAGAAGCCCTAACTAAACAAGCCCTAAATAACCTTGTTTTACCGATTAATTAAAAATTAATATATAATATCATTCCTCTCTAAAAATAAAAGAATAAACAAAACACCCTCAATTAATTCGCAGTACTCGGCCTCTATAAATACCGGAGAGCTTCAACTACCAGTTATAACATAATTTTCAATTAGTAATAAACCTTCTTTCCAATCTGAGATAATTAAGTTGGCCTACACTATTTATGGAAGGCGGTGCCGATCAATATCCGAAGGTGCCGGAATACCGAGGAGTCCGTCAACGTAAGTGGGGGAGATGGGTGTTGGAAATTCGGGTTCCCCGGAAAAAGCAACCTACGAAAGCCAGTATTTGGCTGGGCACCTATTCCACTCCAGAAATGGCTGCCCGAGCGCATGACGTTGCAGCCATCGCTTTGAAAGGCGCGCACTACGCTGCCCTAAATTTCCCCGAGCTGGCCCACCTCCTGCCCGTCCCGGCGTCGAACCGTCTGGAAGACATCCAGGCCGCCGCCGCTCTGGCGGCGCGTATGGAAATACCGGCGGTGGAGCATCGCCGTTCTCCGGTGGTGGCGGAGGCTACAACGTCTACAAGCCACGTTGATGATGATGGAGATAATAACTCTGAATCTGATGATCCTTTTCTAGATCTGCCAGATCTTTGTGACCTAAGTGTTTTGGATGACCTCACTTTCTAGCTTTATAGCAGTATAGCAGCAAGCAGGTCAGAAAATTAATCTAGTAATTATATAAGCTTCAATAATTAATATATATCTAAGTAATTAATTAACAATTGCAACCCCAAAATTGTTTTTAGTTGGATATAAATTAAAATTAATAACAACTTCAATATTTGGAAGATAGATATATATATAATCGCAGAGAGATCGAGGACTTAATATTGGTACTGGGATCATGATGAATTCTGTATGAATATATAATTGCAGACACATAGATCATATGTATATATAGCAGTGATGAGCAGTAATATATATAATCATGAGTGTATACTGTATATATATGTACTGCTAAATTTCAGTTCGTCCATCTGCAGCATCCTCATTCCTCAGCTTGAATGTACTCCAAATTTGTTCATAATTATCAGTACTGTTTTTTTAAAAAAATTCTGAAAAGACCATTCTTTTCCACTTGCATATTTTGGTTTTCCCCTTTCCAGAAATTATTGGATGAATAGTTTACGGTCTTATAAATTAGTTTATTCGGTAAAACTGTATCGAAAATGTGTAAATTTCATTTTAGTTTTTAAGAAGAGAATGTAAGGATTAAGGCCATATGCCAAATTTAATTAGGTTAACCTAGATCATTTATTCATGTTTAATGCACGTGCTCAAATGCAATCTCAGCTCTGGTCAGTTGATATATATGCCTCTTCATATTGGGGTGGGAGGCTGACGAAGCGAAGACGACGAGTACTTCCTGCCACCAGAAACTTTCCTAATGTTAAATAATTGATAAAAAAATGATGTTAATAATTCATCATGTTCAGTTTTCATTAAATTTGGGCATTGTTATATGCAGTCCAGTATTTACTTATGCAGTCTATATTTATTCATGAAGTACCATTAATATCCTCAGTATTTATTCAAGAGTAAATGTGGTTCTCATAAATGAGGGTATATCAGGAACTTTAAATACAAATACGGACTGCGAAAGTAACGTTGGACTGCATCTATCAATTACCTTAAATTTCAATACTTTATGTGTAAGAATATTATATATTCTTAGTTTTACCATATACTCTACTTTTGATGAACATCATGTGTAATTAAAGTTATTAATCGTCAACATACCCAAAAACAATTTACTAAAAAGAGTACAATTTAAACTAGCTAGGTGTAGGTATTCTATTCACTTTATATAGTCAGCACAATAATTCAAAACAGAATTAACCTATTTTGAAAACTAATATCTTTGATCTTATAATTAATTATCATTACTAAATTTACTTCAATCTAATTTGGTAAGAAAAATACTCTTTTTTCATACATTTTATTACAAAACCTAGTCTATTACATAGAACTGCGTGTTGTACATAAAATTTTAATCTAGGATCTAACAAAGCGCTTTGAGCGGGGTAAAATAACCACTTGTTAATCCTTTCCATTAACAACTCTCAATACTCACTTGAGCATGTCAATGTAGCTGAAGAAACGGGAGATTTGAGATCATTGTCAGAGTTCAGGAGAAAGGAAATATAAGACCTAATGCCACTCAAACCATTGTTGAAGTGAAATTTTAAGAGAATGGAAATAGCAACAAATTTCCCCGAGCTGGACCACCTCCTCCCCGTCCCGTTGTCGAACTGTCGGGAAGACATCCAAGCCGCCACGGCTCAGGCGGCGCAATGGAAATACCGGCGTTGGAGCGCGGCCGTTCTCCGGTGGAAGAGGATACAACGTCTACAAGCCACGTTGATGATGATAATTAACTGGGATGATCCTTATCTAGATCTGCCAGATCTTTAATTTGTGACCTAAGTGTTTTCGATCACCTCACTTTCTAGCTTTAATTAAATCAGTATAACAGCAGCCAGGTCAGAAAATTAATCTAGTAATTATATGAGCTTCACTGCTAAGATATTTCAAATTAAAGTAATCAATTATAACCCTAAAATTATTTTAATTGGGTGTAAATTAAAATTTAATCACAACTTCAAATCAATATTTGGAAGATAGATAATTGCAGAGAGATCGAGGACTTAATTAATATTGGTACTGGGATCATGATGAATTCTGTGCATATGTTATATGTATAATTGCAGACACATAGATATAAATAGCAGTTGATGAGCAGTAATATACATATAATCATGCGGATACTATATATATATATATATTGCTCGATTTCAGTTGGTCCATCTGCAGCATCCTATATTGTACTCAGATTTGTTCATATTTCAGTTCTGCAGCTTCTTTCTCTTTCAGAAAAGACCATACTCCTTATTGTAATATTTTGGCGATCGATCTACGTTCGTACATGATTCCACTTGCAGATTTTGGTTTTCCCTTTTCCAGAAATAATTGGATGAATAGAGTCAGGTCTTATAAATTCATTTAACCGGTAGTTTAATTCTTTTAGTTTTGAGTTGTAAAAAATGTATCACAAATGTGTTAATTCCATTTTTGCTTTTATCAAAACTAGGTTGATTGCGCTGCGCTATGCGCGGCATTTTTAATCACATATTGATGAAATGAGTCTTAGAATAATATAACATTTACCATTGTGTAACTTGCGTAAAATTTAAACGATTGTATTGAAAATTTCAAAATATCTATTCCCAAAACGTAAATTTTGATCAGGATATATTATTTACTGGGCAGAGAAGCCTAGTAAGGGGAGGTTTACGGCAATGTAAGACTCGTCTGAGACGAGACCGTCTCTTCGGACGAGACCATAAATATATACGACCAATTTAAAAAATAATATTATAATAATAAATTACAAGTATAAATTTGAGATAATAAAAATAATATTCAAAAGGTAATTAAAATTTTCACGAGACCATTTATTTTGTTTTATCAACACAGACAATAATTAAAAAAATGTTAACATGATGGCAATCATAATTAAATAAATTTTAACCTGATCAATTTGTATTTAAATTCGTTTTGAAGTCAAAATTAGACCGAACACCAATAACGCATTACTGATGTAGACCAGAAAATTTTAACTAAAACCATATGAATAATTTAAATAGTTAACCAGATTTTATCCCATACATTCTCAAAAAAAATCCAGTTAAGCTATTTTTATTTAAAAAAATTTGAACCACTAAGGAGTGGGGTGATATTTATAGGCCATTACTAGGTCCAGTCCAATCTACTTGTGCAAGTCCAAAAAAAACAGTATTATCCTACATATTTCAAATTAGCGGACCTGCATCAGTAAAAAGTAGGGGTATTTCAAGTAAAAAATAGACTTGCACAAGTAAATTGGACCTGCACCTAGTTTGGGGGTATTTTTATTTGGCTCACGATGCCAATATAAAAACCTTATGAAAAGGTAAAAGTTAGTACATAGTTGGATGGAAAAAATCAAGACTAGTACAATTGTTCTATATAGTAGAGTCAAATCTAGTGTACATCGATCCCAACACTCTCACAAGAAATTTAGGGTTTGCAAAGTGATGCCCAACTCTGCCAATGAGAGGACTCACTACTCGCAAGCAATTTAGGGATAGACAAGGCGAAACCCAATTCTCCCGACAAGCACGATGTCCCACTAGAAATAACATGACATGTAGATCACATCTTTCGGCAACAACTTGTCTCCTCCTTCTTTGCATCATTGACATCATCTCCATATCTTGTAGCTTCCCACATGTAGAAAGAAAAGTTCATGTTATTGTAATAATATATGCTTGTTTCTATTTTCGTTGCGTTAAACGTTGAATAAAAAAATATAAATTATAAATATTGAGAATTGATATGTCTAAATATTTGTTACTTAATATGAATGATATTGAGTTGAACTTGAGATTATGATATAATATTCAATAAGACTATGAATTAGTATTATAAATCTAACACTTAACAAACTAAAAAACTATATGTCATCCTTAACCGACGAATCAGAAATTTTATTAACTGAGTTTGTATTAATTAATGATGAGTGACGTATGTAATATATTATTTTTTTAAGGTTTAGTAAATTGTATATACTTTTAATATTAAAGTTTTAGTTCAATTCAATCAGTGCATTTTACTTTTTAATATTTTAAAATAAATTATTTGTTGAAATTTCAGTTCAATTCATCCAATTCTGAGAAAATATATATAATTCAGTTCATTTCAGTTAAGTTTAGTTCAATTCAGTTCTGCTTTCAATTCTTAAGTTTCAGTTTCTCTACCATTAAGTAGAGATCACCGAATTCTTGTTGCTCTCACCATTTGATTTGGTTGCAATATCCATTCGATTTAAAACAATGCATTCTTCTTTTTTTTTCATTTTCTTCAATTACTTTTTGTTCAATTAAGTTCCATATTTAATATACTTCTGTTCAATTTAGTTTATTAAGCTAGATTCAATATATTAAGTTCAATTCTGATGAAATATGATTTGATATAATACAGTTTCATGTAGTAATATCAATGCATTGATTGTTTTATTCAATTCAGTTCAGTTCAGTATGAATAAGTTCAACTCAGTTTAAGAAGTTAGGTCCAATTTGTTAATTCATAATTGATGAAATATGATTTGATAAAATTTTCCTGATTTAATTATACCAATGCATACATATGTTCACTAACGGAACCAGCCGGAGGTGGCGACGGCAACCCCCTAAATGTTAGGGTTGAAGGGTTAATTTACTGTAAATCAGGCGGTAGTACGGTGGAGTTGTAATGGAGAGCAACCTCCGTGCCACCGATGTGTCGAAATATAGCTATTCAGCAACTCCATGAATTCCGGTCTGGTTCCGCCAGTGCATATGTTAGTCCGGCTTAATTAAGATCAGTTTAGTTCAATTAGGTATGATTTAGTTTATCAAGTTAGGTTTGATTATTAGGTTTGGTGTTGATAAAATATGTTTGATATAAATATATCATAATTTGGTTATATCAATACATTGATTTTTTTTCATCAATTCAGCTCAATAAACACCAATTCAGTATACTTCAGCTCAATTCTGTTTAATATATAGGATAATTTTGTTACAGTCTGTTCTGATGAAGTATAATTTGATAAAATTTAACTAATTTAGTTATATCAATGCAGTGATTTGTTTCTTCAATTCGCTTTTTGTTTAGTTAAATTCAATTCAATACCTATTTTTTAATCAAAAATTTGAATATAAATATATTTAATAAATAAATTAAATGAATTTTAGTCTAGTCCAGTATTTTAAGTTCAGTTCATTTCAATTTAGTTCAGATCACAGTTCAGTTCAGGCTTATTAAACATGCCCTAATAGAGAAGACTATAAGGGATACCAAAATTGAATGGACTAAAATTACAAAATTAACCAAATAAAATGGAAATCAGGAAAAAAATTACAAAAATAAGTCTAAAATAATAAGAATTAAATATGTAGAACCAAACAACTCGTAAAAGATCATAACTAAAAATAACAAAATAAAAAATTATGATATGACTGGAAAAAAATATTTTAAATTTGTACAATTATAACTATAGTTATAACAGTCCACTAATTAACCCTCTAATTAAATATAAAATTAAATAACCTACCAGACATTGTATAATTATTATTAAGCTGTGAGTAGCGATTTTAGTCATATGCCAAATTTAATAGGGGTAACCTAGCTAGATCATTAATTCATGTTAAGTGTACGTGCTCAAATGCAATCTCAGCTCTGGTCAGTTGATATATATGCCTCTTCATATTGGGGTGTGGGGGTTGACGAAGACGAAGACGACGATTTCCTGCCACCAGAAACTTTCCTGATCTTGAAATAATTGATCAACAAATGATGTTAATAATTCATCATGTTCGATCTTGGAAAATTCACGGCGACCAGTTTTTTTCATAGATTTATTTATTATTTTATTTTTTTGCATTTTCAGTCTGCTGCACAAATATTTATTTTTCTGCTGCACGAATATTCTAATACAACTTAAATAATCATGCTAATTAATTAATACAAATTTATGAAAATATATAATATGCATATTTTTAAGGAGGCATAAGAATTTTGGGAATCTAATTCTAAGTACCCTAGAAGCTCCACCACACCGTTTGATATATCATCCAACCATACATAAGTTCAGTGCCGGTCCAAGAATTTTGAAGAGTTGAAGTAAAAAAAAAAAATTATATTTTAATTTGATTGTAAAAATTGGGCTTTTTTTAGTTAATATTTTGGATCTGCATTAGTAAACATGGACCTACATGTATCACCACTCTTTTTGATTCATTATGTATAATAATTATTTTTAACAGTCTAAATATTTACTAAATAAACTTAAAATTAAAAAATTGGGACCTTTTTTTCAGTCAAAAATACCCTAAATACAGTTACTCGCTTCACTGCTTGGGCCGGGTATGCGTAGGTTATTGTATCTTTCTATTTAATAATGATAATGAAAATGATGTAACAACTTAAACAGCATAATTTGATGTCAATTTATTTTATGGAGTTATTACATGTAAAATCACATTACTAATTGTAAATAAGATTTTTTGTTGAAATTTTGTAATTGGCCATCATTTTTTAACGAGTTCGGTATCTAACTAAAACTAAGTTAAAATCTAAGGGCTGGCAAACGGATGAAATATGGATCAGGTAAAATGGGTAATATGAAAATATGGGTATGACCTGTTTTTTATCCGTTAAAAAATTGGTAAAAATAGGTCATGTAAAAAAAATGTGCCGTATAAAATACAGATCGGGTATAACCCGTGGGTAAAACATGTAAAGATCATATTAAACGGGTAAATCCGTGGGTTAGATCTGTATTTTACCCGATCCATTTTGACCCATATTTTAAGTTACTAATTTGTATCATACCTGTTTTACTCGCATCCGTATTTTACTCACATTGATAAAAAATAAATTACCCATTTTACCGGTGGATAATGGGTGAAAATTGACAGGCATATAAAATCAGAAGTAACCTTTTTTTTCAAGTAAAGCTAGATATCACTTTCGATGGAAAATATGAAATATGAAATGTGTCTCTCGAGTTACTGAGGAGGTATTGAACTGATGATAGTCCGCAATTATAGTTTTTTTAAGTTGTTTTGTGCATAATCCGTACAAGACATAATTGGTTTAATTTTGGAGAAACAATTTAATGTGTATAATTTTTAGAGAATATTGATTTCATATAATGTGCATAGATTGGGTTAACTAGATATCACCACAGTGACTATCCTAGAATGATTTGCATATGAAAAATCATGTCTATGTAAAATTACATGTTTATTATGTATAATTAGTTACCCACAGGTAGACTATAAACATAAGATGATTAATAATTTATGAAGTGTTTGTATGTGTGTAGACTCTGGATATCCACGGATAAATTAGTTTAAATAATTCACTACATCACTTACTTATTATTCATGAATATGTGACCTTAATGAGATCAGACCCGGCCCAACCATTGAGTGGGGTGACGCCACTGCTTCAGGCCCCAAAATTTTGAGCCGAAAAAAAGGCCCAATTTTTATATATTTTAAGTGTATTTAGTATGTATTTAGACTATTAAAAATAATAATTATATAATAAATTAAAAATTAATTTAAAAAATGCCCAATTTTTACAAGCAAATTAAAATATAGGCCTCTTTTTAATTTTTGCTTCAAGCCCCCAAAATTGTTGGGCCGGCACCGAATGAGATTATAGTGATTACACAAGGGAACACTATAATTTTTGTCATATTATTTAATTTAATTTATGTGTTGTTAATATTTTTGAAAGAATGATGTGATAAGTGGGAGCGACAAAGATCATCTATTACATGATAGAAAAATCGCCAATAATGAATTCACAGAATAAGAAACTACATTATGATGTCCAGAAAATCAACGCATCCACAAGTGGTTGGAGTTTTTAATTTTTTCAAAATATATAGAGGAAAGATTATCATTGAACATATATGCATTGGAATTATGGTAGCAGACATATTTACGAAATAATTACCTCCTAAAACCTTTAGGAAGCATTAAAACATTAAGGAGACCATCATGAAACTCCTACTTATATTTATGGTTTAGCTATGAAATTTATGATTAAACTTACAATAAAAAAAAAAAATCTGAGAAGTGAAAGATGCAAGAAGCTTGCAGGCACTAAAATCTTTGAAGACCCCCTCTAAATATGCTCCATAATATTATGGGATGTACTATTGATACCTACCAATATGCAATTCTGCAAAGAAGAAGGAAGATCATGAAACGAGAGATTCAAAGATTTCTTGAACAAAATTTCAATCCAAAGTAATACAATGGCATAGGTTTGACATAATTTGGAATCTGAAGTCATAATCAAAGGAGAAACGAGGATGAAAAATTCCACAAAAAAATGAAACTAATTCCAGAATTTGATTCCAAACAATCATCAAACGAAATGAACATCAGTAGCTACAATCAGACACTCAGTAACTAACTCACTGGTTAATCGTTGATCGTTACTCATAGGTCGCAAGATCGCCGACAAATTGTTCCGGTGGAGTTCTGCTGTCGTCTTCACCATCAGAGGACTCATTATCATCATTAACGTTGTTATCGTTGTTATGGCGATGCAGCCTGTTCTTCTTCCTCAGCCTGGCCCTGCGATTCTGGTACCAATTGTACACATTGCTCTCAGTGATCTCCCCGTGCTTCACTAACTCAGCAGCAAGCATCCTCGTCTCTTCCTTGTTCGGATTCATCTTCTTCTTCCCGAATCGCTCCAGCGCCTCCAGCTGCTCCGGCGTAGGGTTCCACCGCGATCTTCGCACCAGCTTATGTGCGTACGGATTCGGATCCATGTTAACGTTGGGATCCAGGGGAGGTGACAGTGATGATAAGTACCAGTTGCAGAGCTGCTCCTGGATGGCGGTGAAGGCGGCAATCTGCTGCTGCAGAACTTGCAGCTGTTCTTCTGTCATGATTCCGATTGACCTGTTAACGTTGTTCATCTGCATGTGTTCTTCTGACATCATTCCGATTGCTCTGTTATTCATCTGCATTTGTTCTTCTGACATCATTCCGATTGATCTGTTCACATGCATTTGTTCTTCTGACATCATTCTGAGTGGCCCGTTCATCTGCATCTGAGTTGGATGCTGTGGGAAGCTATAATGGTTTGGGGGATCCATGTGATTGATGATGATCTTAAGCTCTTAAGCCTTAATTACATCGAACTCTTACGAAATTATAAGAGCGTACTTAATAAAGGCTAGGGTTTTATGACAGTGTTTTAGGTTATTCTGAGATGATTCTATGAACTACTGGTATATATATGGGAAAAGCACCGTTATGGCAATGTAGGGTATGAAGAATATTGCAAGGGAATATTTTTTGACCCCACCTACCTTTTTCTAGTCCAGCTAAACTTTGTTCGGAACTGAACTGAACTGAACCGGACTAAAATACATAACCTACATCTAAAAGTTATCAATTCATACTTTTGCTGAACTGTTTTAATGTGCAAATAAGCTATAATTCTCAAGCACAAGGCATATCAGAATGTGGAACTATTCTCATATTTTCAAAACAAGCGGTTTTGTAATAACCTGGACTTCCTAAAATATTAGCCCTGCAACTTTTTGTACTATGTTTCATGACCTCAAAGAACTTATATATATGAACTGAGAAACATTCATCAAGCTCGAACTAATGGATGTCATGGCTCATCGACAATGAGACTAATCTTACGTATAGGAAGTGAAAACTTCTCCATCAAACTCGTAGCATGGATTAGATTCTACAAACATCAGAGACAGCTACCTAGTACATGTCCAAAGCCGAAGCTTTACCCTATGTGCATTCAACATATCTATAAGTTCTATTCAGGAATAAATATACGCGATCAACAAATTCGCTGCAATAATCGATGAATGATTTGTTATTCTATAATTAAGGGCCCCGAAGTTCAAAAATGATACAATGTGCATATGTTACAACTTACAACACAGGCCTAACACATGATAACATAGTATAGTTATGATAAAAATGACATACCGTTTCCCTGATTCGAGCTACCACTAGGATAATTGATGATCCTCCTCAGAATCACAGCCCTAGCTTTCCTGATATCCCTGCTGCACTTATCAGCATGATCGTTCAAATCCTGAATCGTCTTCATAAACTTATCCACATTCTTCTTTATCTCCGCCACGCCAATCACAACCGCCTCATCCCCCATCTGTGCAAACACTGCATTATGCATCAGCGCCTCGATTTCAGTCTGCAACTTATCCGCTAGAATCCTAATTCCATCCAAATCCTTGATCACTAAATATGTCCCGAGCTGCATATTCACAATGAGCTCCCTCTGCCCTTTCAAATCCGCCTCGCATTTGCTCCATATCGAGTTCAGCCACTTCCCCATCGACCCTAGCGGCACTGCAGCGGCAGCCGCCATTGCTGTTACCAGCGGTGGCGCTGTCAGAGCCGCTGCCACCACAGAGCATATCAAAACTGACACGAATGCCGCCACGAAAATTACATTTGTAACCTTCCTCCATACCTTCATCCTACTCACCTTCTTATCAAGCTTCCTCTTCTTCGCCTGCAACTTCTCCAGCATCAGAACCTGCTGCTTGTAAACACCCTGAAACAGGTTGAAAAAATCCTCCGTGAAAGGATCGCCCTGGGATTTAAACTTGGCCAGCTCCTGCAGAGTTCTTGAATACGGGTTACCCGATTCGGGTCCGGATTCATGCTCCTCCTCGAAGCTCTGCAAGGCGAGGAGAATTATGGACTGGCTGTGCAAGGCTCTCTTCAAGCAGGCTTCTAAGGCTGTGCAGAAATCCAAGCTCTGCAAGCTGTTTTCGAGATAATCGTTGACCAGATCGTACAATTGGGGGTCTTTCCAGATATCCTTCTTGCATTCCAGGATGATGTTGACCACGTCCTGATTCATCTCCAGCAGGCACTCTGTAACCTCCCGGAGAGAATCCAGCGAGAGGGCCCGCACGTCGAGCCCGACGGCGATGGAGTTGATGGCCCGGCTCGTCCGCTGCTGGAAAGCCGAGTCCAGCGAGCTCAGCTGCGGATCGGCTTTGCACGCGGCTTCGTACGAGCTCAGGTACACTCCCGGCCCAGCCACATTCGAGCCGCCGCCGCCCGATGAGCCGCCGCCGCTGCTGCTTCCTGAACCGGAACCGGAACCGGAGACTGAGCCGGAGCTTAGCCGCCGCGGTGGTGTCCTCGCTGTGCTGCTGTCTCTTCTGTTCATTTTGCTGACCGCGAGACCCATTGATTGGGAAATGAATAAAAATCTGATCTTTTTCGGTTCTTTGATTCAGGGAATCGAATAAAGAAGGGGGGATATGCAGGGTGGTGGTCAACGGCGAAAAGGTGGGCGCTTTGACTCCATTGAATGAGACTGTGGAAGCAGGGAGGAAGAAGAAGATGATGTGATTAGCCTTGCATCACAGAATTATTACACGGATTATAGAATTCGGATTATCCGAGAAAAAGGACAGAGGAATTGGTCCACGTTACGACCAACGAATGTACGTATCGGCGTCACTAGAACTAGAAGTATCTGTGCTGGGAGTCGGGGAGAAAAGTCGTTCAGTGTCTACTGTTTAGTACAGTGAGGTGATGATCCAGTAGAGCCCAAATTAGTGTTGGATTTGGTCCAATCTAGTGACTAGTGAGGATCCTTGGGCCTGTACACTTTGGGTTGAATTGAGTATTTCAAGTCCAATTAGTAGAGCAAATTAGTATCTCTTAAGTTGGATTACATTTCTGGTCTCATTGGTCAGATTGTATGGTTATGTCATTTTGGTATATGTAGTCTTGAGCATATCTAAATCTAAATATACTAAAAGATTTACAGTGGTTTAATATTTTATTCCTTCTTATTAATTACTACGCGTCATTTCTTCTTATCAATTCTCGTTGTTCTGATGATCTCGTGTAAGAACAAGAACCCCGTGAAAGTATAATAAAATCTGTCTTCATCTCTAGCGATGGTTCCAGCGAAGATGAATCCACGTGTCATGTGTGATGTCGTATTCACTGATGGACACCGAGTCTATTATGGTAATCCCATTATGTCTTTTTTTAATATAATGAAAAGATGAAAAAGGTTGGGTGTGAAACTAAGACATGCGCGATTGCAGGCACTATAAATGTATTACAATGTTAATTGTGTATGATATTACTGTGCTAATTGTTTTTAACGAGGAAGGTGAAGGAGATGCTTTTAACATAGGTATCTCAACTCAGAGAACATGTAATGAACTTTGGGAATGTTGGGGTTTCATAATTGGTTTCAGAGTACTCAAAGCCTTTATCAATTATCACTTGCAAGCCACCACTCCCTCCACATGTTACTCCTCAATACTATACCTAGATGATGTTTTATGCTTTGCCAGTTCTTGCCCATTGTCCCATTTTGAAGGTGTTGCTATGTACAATTTGATATTTTTCTATTCTATTTCAAAATACGGTATAAATTTATGAAAATATACTCATTTATTATGTGCATCGAGAAACTTAACAATGTTCAGGGGTTATATTGTAATTTCATTGATATTTTGGACTATGGTTAATAAAATAACGGACTGAGTATCACACTTCATTTCTCTTAAGACAAGAGTGGTACTTCCTCTAAGGTTTGTTTTCTCCCGCTTATTTGAACTAAACCAAGCTAAATGAAAATAAAAGTATAGCTCAGGGATGCAAAACTTTGTCAAGTTGATTGAAGTAATCTAAACAAAAACAAACTCAACTGATTTAAGATTAAGTTAAACATAACAAACTCTATTAATTGGACTTATTGAGTAGTTATTGGCTAAAATGAATATCTTAGAAACATCAAATCTTGATTAAACTAATTAACTCCAAACATGTATTGTTCATGAATCCTCCCTCCTAAGCACTTATCTATAGAGCACAAAATAACAAAGAAAAACTTAATATTAAAGTGCTAATCAAGCCTTGCATCATGTTTTAATCTACATTTTGTAACATTTAAAACTTCTGTCAATACTAACTACTAATTAGCAATCATAAATCACACTATATCTATACTATTGAACAACTTTTGAGAGAATAGTGTTACTTCCACTCAAACTGATTGACTTGTTGAGTATCAAATCTTGATTAAACAAATTCATGCCAAACCTAAGCTGTTCATGAATCCTCCTAAGTGACCATCAAAGAATCATTCAAACATACATGAAGATCGAACAAGTTCATCGGGTCGAACTTCATTAATATCATTCGTTTGATTTCTGGAAAGCAGAAGAACAAGCGTACGTAAGTACACTTTGGAGTACCACTGCGGTTAAACTAGACCACGTTCAGCGAACTGAACCAAGTATCTTCATGGGATTTGGCACTTAGGATCGCTTGTCTGGGGACGAAATCTTTCAGAATAATGCAGAAAAGAGATCTCCCATATCCTTTTGCTTCTGACGATGAAGATCTCATGTCTTTTTTAATATAAGTGAGCCTTTAGTCTCTGTGTCTCTTCAATCGCAAGAAAAAACAACTGGACAAATCGAACAGAACTGGTCTTTTGTTTGTTTTAAGTTCTTATTCACTGGTTCTTCCTCTCCCTCCCTGTTTCTGGGCATGCATTCATCGAAAAAAGAGTTAAATAACATAACAAAATGCTGACATCAGCAAGAATTACAGTGCTGTAAATGGACAAAGTTACGAGAGCCCGATCTTCATCGGCATGTTCTGCAAGTTGCAGCTTATGTTGGATGATCTTGCTTGCCTTAAACGCAGGACCAGGAAAAACGAGGAGGAGTTGCAGACAAATCATGTTAAAGAAATGGTTTATGAGAGATTGAAATTATTAGACAATACCAGCTGTCGGGATAAATGGCATTAGTCATTTGAAGGTAGCATTATTTAAGGTGAAATGTCTCCAGGCTGTCCCTTTCTCGAATGTAAACATATTCTTGTGCAGAAGAAGAAGATGATGGAAATAATAGCTGCTCCTGCAGCAACTTAATTGGACTCATCTCCTAGATATGGATGAGAATGGTTGACCAAACTCTTCTGCAATTTTGTTTTTAAAATTCGAATATAATCTAAAGATTAGTGTGATTAAATTAGACTAAATTCTATCAAATTTTTCTGCTAATTTTTTGACTAATAAACTCAAGAGGAGGTTAGTTTGACATACCTTTATATATATATATATATATATATATATATATATATATAACTTTTAAAAATCGATTATAAAATATTGACCAATTATAAATGTATTTACAAATCCTGAAATTAGTAGTACAACATATTTGTAAGATTTGAATCAATTTGTAAGATTATGAAAAATTTCTACAATTATATGATAACGTAAATTACTTTTTTAATATGAGACAGCGCGTACTAATAATTAGTGCAACTGTTTAAACATGAATTACAGTATAACTTATATCTACTAACAACTGGAAAATGAAAGGGATGTATGCATGACTACTATTCTCGACAGTATCGACTAATTCGACTCGAATAAACCGATTAGTGATTCTATTACATTAAAGCAGTAACATAACAATTAAACGTTATTAAATCGCATTAAACGTTATTCTTGGACATGTTATACTTCTATCTAATATGGAAACCACATATAACAAAAAATTGTACTAATGAATATGACGAAGCATCCTCTGTTTCATCAGAAATTAAAGGCTAAAGCGACGAGACAAAGAAACAAAATGAAATTGGCAGAGAAGATAGTGAAGGTATAATTGGCCCACATATTAACATTAATAAAATTAAACAATAACAATAATAATTAGGTTTATTTAAAATTAATTAAAACAATTCCGTACTGACATTTTCATGAAACATCCTAGTAACTTCGAAGCTTAATTGCATGGCCGACAAGGTAAATTAGGTTTACGAAAATTATTAATCCATGTTTGATCATAATTCATAGGATAAACAATATGGGACCCTTCTGCTTTCTCCCTGGATTACGTCTATAAAAGGGCTTCCCACGTCCACATTTCACAGCACAACACAAACTCCAGCTTATCTTTTCTCTGCAACATTTTTCACCAAGCTCACTGGTTTTTTTGGCCGGAAATCACGTCAGAAAATGGAGGGGAAGATTTTCCGATCGTCTTCGGGCATGAAAAGATCGTCGGAGAAGAAAATGGCGAGCAACAAACTGGGGAGGTTTCTCAAGGAGCAGAGAGGGAGAATCTACATCGTACGGAGATGTGTGGTTATGCTTCTCTGCTGGCACGACTGAGCTTCCAGAAAATGCTCATCGGATTCTGATTCGGATTCTGTACATAATCTTGAGATAATCTAATTAATTATATTATAGGATGGTTTTGGTTTGAATTTCCTCTGTTTTTCAGTAGACAAATGGTGGGAGTTTCGAGTTAGGGAGATATTGTTTGAATTGGAGAATGCAAAGATTCTTCATTTGTTATTGTTTCTTCCATATGCCACTCTTGGTAATGGTAATGAAAAGACTATTTTATACCTTACTAATATCAACTTCTTATTTCATCACAATTTTATATATTTTCTGGCGACATCTCGTAAAATGTTCAGACCCGTTTAATAAGAAGAAATCTAATTTCCGCCACTGAAAACATCAATTTCTTGTAGTTACACTACAAAATCTTAAGATTGTTATTTGGAATTTCCATCTTAACACTCTCCTTCAGTTTGTTCTCTCACTACAAATCTAAATTTTAGGTTATTTTTGTCATTCTCTTTGTAACAAGTTGAGTGAGTGACTGAGAATAATCTAATAATCTTTCTACACAGGACTAAAATCAAAATTGGCTAGTCTAGCTTGAACTTTATTTACGATACTGCCCCAAAAAATCTGAAATAATAATGTTGAAGAGAGAGACAAGATGTAGCGATGAAGTAGGTCCGCCGGAGTCGTTGCACGTGTGATGCTGGAAGTTGCACCGTCGGAAAAGGACCATTCACAATCCGACGTTAACTTTTCTACAACGGACCGTTCACACTCTTATTGCAGGCGTGTTTAAATATTGAATTAAAATAACATGAAGTCATCAACTAAGAAAGAAAAAAACAACTCAACCCAAAAAATGTCTAAGAAACTAAATTGTTGATACAAGGCTTGAATTCAATTTCACTATATTAGAAGTGAATAAATTAATGTATTCTCCTCAAATGTGATGCATGTATTTTTTTTAAAAAAAATAAGATATAAAAGTTAGTAATATCAAGTGGTGAAAAAGATGTAAACAAACATTGAAATTCATGCAATATTAAAGGGAGGTGGTTGGAATTATTATATTAAAGAAAAAATTTATACGTAAAATTTTAGCTGTCATTGGCCATCTTATAAAAAAATATTTTAGATAATATGTAAAATTTGATAGAAATAGTACAATGCTCTTAATTATTGTCAAAAATAATAATTGATGATTGATGCAAAGTCTTAATTAGTTGTTTTGTGTCCATGGATGTTAATGGGCTTTGACTATATCAATAGTTAAACTATTTCACACCTTAGTGAATTTTAGCTTACAACTTGGGCCGATGCAGATTTGGTTCATAAGAGGCTCATTCTACCATTTTCATTTCTGAATATTTCAGCACGTAATCTGATATTTTATTTAATATAATTTAAAATTTTATTGAAATTATAATATCTGAATATCTTTTATTTCCAATGAACATAATAAATGTAATATTTTTGTAAATTTATACCATATTTTAAATTAAAGGCGTAAAAATATCGGATTGGATTGCGTATAACACTTTTTTTTTTATCGATCTCAAAGTCAGGTTGAATTTCTGAGAACAATATTTCGTTTTTAAATCCAAGTGTCAAATGAAAATGTATTATAACAAATGATAATCGTTTGTCAGTGTCGATGATCGGTTTAAATGACAGTGTAGGGAAGTACTCCGGAAAGTTAGCAACAAGCTTGTCACCAAGCGGGAAGAAAACGTAGCCGTTTGAAAAGTAAAAGCAAACCAAAAATAGAAAGATTCCACGTATAATAGAGCTAGGTCATCTTGACAATTCATACGGATTAGAAGAACAATTCATACTAGTTTCGTTTAATTTAATCAGCCATGTTCTTAGTTTATATGTTTGTTGAATTGAACTGCAATTTAATGTATAATAATAAATTAAATTATAATTTATCAAAATCCTCAATAATCCTTTTAACAGTCGATGGTTTCAAGTTCCAACTTACAAGCGCATGTAGTCGAAATTAAGGTAAAATAGTGAACTGATTCGAGATAAATTGAATTAATCTAAATTAAATTTATATATTCATATGATCGGGAAAAACATGCCTTACTGATAATCGTTAATAGTATTTTATACACAGTTAGATCGAACGAACAAGATCTGATTAATTTCTATTCAGACAATACCACATTAATTACGTATATAACAACCCAATATGTAACCTATAATTAATACTGTAATATCTAATATTTTGAAATTATTTATCATAAGGTAAATAAACCTATACCTTTGAATCTTAGCTAGGCATGCTCCGAAGTCTAACGAAACAAAGGGATCTACGTTACTACGTACATACGCCTGTGCGATCTGTCATCTGAAGCAATGGCATATCTATTTCTAGACTAGTCTGCTAAGCAATTCTGTAAAAAGGATTTTCCAGTCTAAGTGCCACCGTTATATCGTCTACCTTAATATTAACTTCTAGATCCGTCACCTGTGAGCCGAAGTTAATTTAAATACAAAGTTATCATAACCTCCATCAGTAAAAACATACAGAAACCTCATCAACTTGAGTACAGATAATTAATTCTTACCTTCAGCAATTTAATTAATGAAGGCTGTAAATCGTTGGAAGTTGACCAAAAATGAGGTCTCTCTGCATGCTTAAATGCTCTTGAAACCATGCTTCTTCTAGATCAGATTCAAATTGGCTGCAATTGTTTCCAAACAAGAAGTAATTCCGAAGCAAATTCTTCTCTCGAGTTCTCTCTCGAGCTCTTTGCCGCGCCTTCGCCCTCGATTCTTTCGCAGCACTGATCATATCAGGGACTAACTTTTTCTTACCCTTACTCTTTCGCTTAGCTGGTGCCTTCATCTTATCAGCTTTCTTCTTCTTCGGTTCATCGATATGAACCGAAGAAGAACACAGAAACTTAACATTTTCGTACTTTTCAATATCGACGGTCTTGAGGAGTTCATTGATGGAAGGTTTCGCCTCGGTTAGGAGCCAATCAAGAGTTTGGCTGGGTTTCTGAAAGCCTAACAGCTCTTGAAGGCCAAAGAACTTCCTCGAGGTTTCTATCGAAAACCTAACCCTCCTGTCCCTTGGACCTTTCGCTGTCAAGATCTTGGATCTGTTGCGCTCTTTTCTAGGGGTTTTTTGTTTGTTAACAGTATGAGAGGCTGAAATATTGGTAGCATTTTCTTGATCTGCAAAGTGATTATTATTATAAGATAGGAGAAATTGGTGGTGGTGATAATAATCAAGAAAAGCTTGGCTCTCCTCAAATGGGCTGAAAGGAAAAGATGAAGAAGTAGGAGTATCATTATTATTCCAGTTCTGATACGGTGAAAAAGCTGAGATGCTCTGGTAGGAACTGGAAGGAAACATTATTAGATTATGGGGTTGAAGATGCATGATCCAGTGGACAACTGCGAGGGTTTATAATGATCCGGTCATGAATCTCATGCTGCATCTACTTGATATATATATATGGTTTATAATTCTTTTCAGGTATATTGTCTTTGTTTTGTAACCATGCGCACCGATCTCATCAAGCTGTACGTTTGAATAAAAATGCTAAGGTGACATACGCAATCCAGTATGTTACTCATGCGCCTAGTCTAAAGTAGCATTGAAACTATAATACCGTTCCTTAATATTGCTAAGTTTTCCAATGACACTAAGAAATGAGAATATTTTCATAAATTCATACCGTATTTTGGACTACAATAGTAAAATATAGCAACACCCTAAAAATATTAAAAAAACGTTAGTCCTAATATCTTATAATGATGCAAGTCCGTATTTTTATTAAATAATTACCTATACAATAATTTTGATATATAATTGTGTAATAGAAGTAATATATATGATGTATATGTCTAATATAAATAAATTAGACTATATCGAATATAATAATTAGAGGTGTATTTTTATTTTGAATTGCAAATAACCAAATTATGAACTGCATCTACCATGCCCCGTTAAACCATCAAGTTAATCCACCCAGCAAATTTATAAATATTAAAATATGAATCGTGTTGGTTAAACTTATTATGATTTAAGGAGACTATAAATCAACTAAATTTAACTTAATTGACCTAAAACTGAAAATGGAATGGAAAACTAGTAGTTATTGTAATGATGAACTAAAAAGGTGAGTTAATCTATAAATAATATATATTTTAGTAGATTTGGTAATAGGTGAAATTAATGTATACATAAGATAAATGAATCAATATTGAGAGTTCCTAGTCAATATAAAATACAATGTTCGTAAGATTATATGCATATTTATATATTGGTTCAAACAAATTTAGAAAATTCAATTCAGAAACAAGCTCGTAACGTGCATCATCTCTATCCACAGACGGATCTATGTAGGACAATGGCATTGTCTCTAATCATATTAAAAATTAACGGAGTGGATGGTAATGACTAAGTTGTAGAATTTTTTAACTATTTTAACATATTAATCTGTGACCAAAAATGATGGAATAGTCTATATTTATTGAATTTTTGCGCTTATTTTCAGTTTATTAATCTGCTACTATCACTACTCTTAATATATTCAACCATACTTTAATGATTTTTTTGGATACGCTGGTGTCATTTTAATTTCCATTATTCACCTAACAGTAATTGAAAAAACACTGTACTCTCATGGGGTTGCCGACGGAATTCTGAAGGTGAAGATTTTCGCATTTTACTTTAAAATAATGCCAATATTCAGTGACATGATGCAACATTCAAATTAATTTTCCAATCACGTACGCACGGTGACATCACATAAATTTTATTTGCCTCCATCACCTAGTCACAACTTTACCAACATCAACTTTTCTATTTTTCATTTTTAGATTCACAACTTTTTCCAAAAAATTTATTTTGGGAAAAAATGAAGAAAATTTTAAATAATTAGAAGGGTCCATATATGCTGAAGATGTTGAGGGAACGTCTTGTAAATCGATTGGTCATATCGACTGTGTCAGGTCAAAAAAGAACCTACAAAATCCGTCGGATGTACGCTTTTTATATGATGTGGTAAAACAATTCTATTCCTTTATTCATTTTAATTTTGCAGGACTTTTATTGATTTAAATTATTCATAATAGTTTGTAAATGTAGATTTAGGTCACAGTTGTAATAATGAAGGGTAAGTTTATCTTATTCGGCCCTGTAAAATAAAATTGTCCATGCACCAAACAGTGGTCATCGTTAGGTGCATGAACAGTCTGATTTTGCGGGCCGACAAAATTATTCTTCATTATTACACTATAACCTAAATCTGCATTAGCAAATCACGAACATTTCAAGTTAATATCATAAATGCAACAAAATGTCGATGTACCTAAAGATTCTTTCAGAAAAAGGAGAAAAATTAGTTATATTTTTAAACATTAAATTATTATTTTTCACCTCACGCACCCTAAAATATTTAGGACCAACACTGAACTAAGTTAAACTAATGATCCAACACCTAACCTATCAACTTAATTAACTGAATCAAATCGATGAAAAAACTTTCAGGGAAAATGATTGGGACTAATCAACTTTAATGTAATGAAAACAATCAATATATTGGATAATCATTTCTCCTCCTAACTAATTAATCATCTCGGCCGATCAATTAACCCACCGGCAAAAGATACAAATTATGCCATTGAGTTAGGGTTCGAGAGGACAAAAATGAATTACTTTAATTGTGAAAGAGGTTATATGTGTGCAGTATTTTATTCTTATAATTTTAAACTATGATATGAATTTACAAAACTATTCTATTTTTTATATTTATTGAGAAAGTTAACCATATTAGAGATGATATTTTAATTTCAATGACATTTTAAAATATAATGTATAAAATACCGGACTGCATGCGTGTAACACTACAGAATATAAATGGAGACAAAAGATACCTCCGAGATATGACAGCATATTGACTGAACGGATTTATCATAAATATTTGATGTCTTTTCTTTTCAGAAAATTTGGTGCCATCTGAACTAAATCTAAATTGATAGAGAGAAGTTGAAATTGTGGAAAGATTCCGCTGAAATCAATTTCTGTGTGAAATGATAATACGATGGTCGCACCGATCGTGCAGCACAACCACAACTGGTGGGGGGCAAGCCTTGCAACTCTAACTTCACTATCAGTTCCTTTTCTGTGAAATTAGGTTTTTTGTCTCTTTTTCTCTCTTGGTTTTTGGTCATCAGTTAATTATTTGAGTATATTCATTATAATCTTTGGCTACGGAGATTTATGAAGTCTGTTTTATTTTGTAAAATTGAAAGTATAAAATCTATTTAGATTGAAGATTTGTTTTTAGATCGGAGTTTGAGAGAGATTTCTTTCGAAGATTTAGAAAAGGTGTTGTTTTCTGTTGCTTTATTTTTGTGGAATTGAATTGTATGTGTATTTTTAACCAGTTGAGCAGAATCTTGTTTGAAATAGATTGTTGTTCGAGGAAGTTACATTTCTATTTAAATTTGTTTCTGACTCATGGGATCAAGGTAATTCACAAAAATATTGGGGATCACTTTTTCTCTCCTGCATACAAACAAATTCAAGGCACTGATTTTTCGAAACTTCCTTTCTCTCTAAAAGTTTTTTGTATAAAACTTAGATCCCAAATTGAACTAGAGGAAATCGCCAACTTTTTTCACTGAAACTAGCCTTTCCTCCACCCTTACACCCCTAGCATAGACACGACACCATTTCTCTACCCCGAACCAAAACTCACTAAACTTCTGTTGTGTAGAAGACTGAGAAAGAAACAATTAAGAACGTAAAATTGAAAAACAAAAACACAAGATTCACACGGTTCTCAAAAGATTGGCTACATCCACAAAAAGAAGACAATTTTGCATTACATAGGATCCCAATGATTATAGACGTTCTTATTTTTTAATACCCATAAACAGAATGAAAAGTTTAGGATTGGAAAAGCATTCAGCCCAGCAATCTAAACTCCTATTGTTGTTCGAGATAGTTTAGATCGTTGGACCGAAAGTACACGAGGTAGAAAAGGTAAACACGCCCCTAGAAATCCCTCCCTAAAATCATATCTTGCCTCAAAATCAGATCTCGAATTAGACGAGGTGGCTACCGATGCCTCGCGCCGCGCCGCCCTGCTCTCCCACCCCTCACCTAGCTAATTCTTGACCACCCCATTTTACCCCTCACCATAAAATTTTGATAGACTCTTCTTCAAAAAGCTACAAGCCCATCATATTAAAAAGAGCAAGACTAAATCAACATATGTGGTGAGATCATATTCAACACTCTCTAGTTAACGATGGCGTGGATCAATTTTTTAACACGATATACGAGTTCTATCGTCCCAACGTCAGAAAATACCGCCTCCAACAATCGCCGCAAATACCACGTCAATCCGAAACACTGTTCGAATCTAAGTGGATTGCAACCACCAGTTCGTATTTTGATTTAAAAGGATGTGCGCAGCTAGCTCAGGTCAGTAAACCGGTTTTCGGTTCGGTCCGGTTAAGTTTACGGTTAGATCGGCCGATACATGTTCAACTTAGAGAGATTTTACGAGTTTGGCACCACTAGAAAGAAATACCATGGTATTTTATAGTTACAATAGCATGAAAAAAAATCACATATTGATCTAATTTGATCAATTATTACAAATAAAAAAATATAAATATTAATCTAGTCTGACCAATTATTGCACACTCATACAAATTTCAGAAACACACTTGAAATACGTCCATGGACTCAAAGGCGCATTCATTTAGATACAGTCGTCCCAATAAAAAAATACTACTTAATAAAAATGTTATATACATACCATTAATAATGTTGGGAAACATAAATAACTACATAAATCAACCAATAACCAAATATAATTTTTAACAACAAATGTATAAAATTACTGTTTGTTATAATTTATTAGAAAATATGAATGGGCACATTTGATGCATGTTAATTAAGAAAAAAAAGAAACAAAAAAAGAAAAGAAAAAGAAAGAGAAAGAGAGGAAGGGACGCATCGGGGGAAGAAAAGAAAAAAAAATGGTGGGGCACCTGGGCCTGCCATTTCAGGCAGGCCACCCCGCCCAAACCCAAATCCAACGTTTCGATCCTTTTGGATTTGGCCCAAACACAAACCATATACAATCCATTGTAGGTTTTGTGGGATTTCGATCAATCCGGAAAGCAAATCACATCCCAAACATGTCCTAAATAAAACCCACTCCATATGCTCTTAGACTGGGCCAACTGCCTCCTTCGTCCCAAGCAATCATAGTTGCAAATTAATTTCGTTCAACGATGGTGTTGATCCAGTTATTTTTTCGGAGACCTTTGTGATGTAGATCCCATGGATGACATCGACATGGTGATGATGAACTTGCCGGATATCTCGAGTTTCAATGCCAAAAACTTGACCGATCTGAGCTTATAACTCTCGATCTAGCATCTCAGTGGCTACAATCTGGATAAAGACACGGTCACCGCTTACCATCGGTCCTCTGTGCATCGGCCACTCCCACTCGACCCACGGCTCTCATCCCATTGAATCCAACCAAAGTAATTTCTCTTTTCATCCATTTTCAATTTATCATAATCCGTGTAAAGTAGTTTAGGGATTTTGCTCTAAATTATTTTATGGTTCTTAAATGGTCAGACTGGAATTGGATGTTGAATTGATGATTGTTAAGTTTTTTTTTTTTTTTGAATGGAAAAATATCACATATCATGTCACTGGAAAACGTCCAGAATCGTTTGACAGGAAAAAACTAGGAGGGCTATTCCAAACTCGTTTTGCCTCTAAATTCTCCTTCGCAAAAGAAGCGAGTGAGTGAGTTAGAATATTACTATTTCTTGGAATCCAACAAGGAAATCCACAATCCAAGACAGTGAGTCTGGTCTTCATCCTAGAGATCAAATCTTGGAGTGAAAAGTTTGGTGGCTCCAGGTCCCTTACTCTCCTAATAAGGATAAGACAATCCCCAACAATTGTCATGTGTTCCAGTCGTACCTCCTCCGCTAGCTTGAGCGCTATAAGTATTTAGTTGAATTGATGATTGTTAAATATTTAGTTGGATTGAGTTGTATAAACCCTAATTATGTGGGTGTTTGATATATTATTTAGTTGAATAATTGAATTAGATTTTTTCTTGATTCTTTAAAATTTTATTACATTGTATTCAGTTTTTTCGTGTTTGATGTTTAATAGGTATGAATAAGCGGATACATCAAAGATATTTTCTAGAAGATCGAGGATGAATTGATTTCACAATGTTTCAAAGTAAGAGACTCACAGGTATTCATTGCATATACTTCCTACATCCATATTTTCTAGAAGATCGAGGATGAATTGATTTCACAATGTTTCAAAGTAAGGGACTCACAGGTATTCATTGCATATACTTTCTACATCCATCTCTAGCAATGAGAACCTTTAGAAAACTGTTTCTTTTGGTATTTAAATAAACTTGCTAACCTATATTATAGGTACTACCCGATTTGTCATTACTATGTAAAAACCTTTATCTCTAGTTTTTCAGTTGAGTATTCTTAGGATTTTTTGGTGCTTTTCAACCATACCATAAAAAACTTTTATGGGTATACATAGAACAAACTATTAGAATATTAGAAGGGTTGCTTTGCAAAATTATAAAGACTAATTTGTGGAGTATTTGTAGCCTACATTCTGAATAATTCAAGGATTGTAGTTTCCACAAACCACTAGTTTGGTATTTTTTGTAGTGGATCTCATGTCACTAATCAAATAGATTTTGAAAGATATTAGCTACCATTAATCATATGCTTATAGCTTGCTAACTCACTAGATTGAAAATATGATTTTCACCATTAGAGATGCTCTTAGCTTTTTTTACGTGGAGTTTAGGTGCAGGTACATTTTGATTTTGCAGGTCTGATATTGACTTGAAATGCCCCTGGTTTGCTGATGCAGGTCTAGGTCATAGTGTAATAATGAGGGTAGTATTGTCTTTTCCAGACCTGCAAAATCAATTTGTCCTTGCACCTAACGGTGGCCCTTTTTTATCAGTCACTGAATTTCATCATCAGTAACTATGAATTGTCATTCATTCATGTGATATTAATTAAATCCATAATATTTTAAAATCTCTTTCTTCAATTTCGATCATCTGCTGCAGAAACTGATGTGGATCCATAATCATTCCCATATACTCAAGAAAGAGGACAACTATCGGTTATATATATTACAAGGAATATTTGGTTTACTAATTATGGTATGTTTCTCTCACTTTCGAAAAGCCTTGTAAGCTGAAAACAGCACGCATTTGATCATTGTTCAAGATAAATGACTTAACTCTTAGAAATGTGGTTGTCTGATAACATTATCTATTAATAATAGATATCACTTATCAATTAACTAATAAATGGGTAAGACAAGCCAATATAATTTTTGTTTGAGAGCAATGGTTATTCCAACCATGCGTTGCTTACTGAACAATTATTGGGGAGATTCTGAAACTACATTTCCCTAAACCCTAAACCCTAATATTATCCAACTATTAATAGTAGTATTTTGCTTCTTCCATTCCATGGTTAGTAGAGATTGTAATAGAGGCTAGAGCAAGTAGTTTTCCCCTTCATGTTTTGTATGAAAAATTAAAATGATAGTTTTTTAATAAAAAAATGGGGCCCTTATTTTGAGCTATTTTTAGAAAAAATACGGGTTTAAAGAATAATTTTAAAATGTATATACTTTATCTGAATTTGTTTTATAAAAAAATGAGTCTCTAATTTAACCCATTAATTCACCTGTTGGGCCGGACCTTACACTGTGTACAAGTGCTTTTTGTTGGTTTGGTGTGTAAATTAAAAAATTTAACCATCAAAAAAAGATCGAGTAATTTTTATTTTAAAAATGTTTAATATTACCTTTTGTCCCTATAAAGCTATAAAATTATATTATAAAGTAAATGTTTTTTTTCTGAATTTGTGTACAGAAAGGGAGTAATGAAGTTTCAAAAATATGTAACTTAATAGATACGGATAATTCTGGATGTGATTCTTTCAGGGTTTGGCATTGAGATTTTGTCCACGAAATTTAGTTAAATGATGCTAGTCCTGTAATTAAAAATATGAGTCGTGCACGAACCACACACAAAAAATAACACATTAGTCATGCACATTTTCTGCATGTTAAAATTGTTAACATGTGTACGATTGCATATATCCAAATACTAGAAGCACAAAAAACATTAGAAGAAAACGGATTGCATATATCTAAATTGCGCACGATAAATTACACCCGTTCATCCCAATTATACTGGTAATTAAATTTTAATATATTGCTATTTAATTTCCTCTTGACTTTTGACTCTCAATTATTCAACTGTAACTATTGCGACTTTATAATATGCACGTACGAATCGTGCAACATTTTAACTATTGCAATTTCATGCAAACCGTACGATTTTATTGAATTTTGTAATATGATACCTCATTTAAAATCAAGGGTCCAATACGAGCCGCTTCCCTAAGAGATCCCTTGTTATGATCTGCAGTCTCAACTTGCTGTGACAATGAATGTACAAGATTAGCGGCTCAGGGTAAGCATCGAACTCAAGCTCACTCATTGTCCACACGATATCTTCAGTGGTTAGATCTTTCGATGCTCACGCTGACACCTCTCGTTAGTCTCACCAGTGATGAAACTGATGAATTCCGACACGCACTCCTGTATCGTCTCCTTCCCGTCGTCGGAGATCTTGGCGTGATCCGGATGACTTATCAATTGGCATGAACCTATCCTGCTCACGAACCACGCACTAATCAGCAGCCGGTGGCGGCGGCGGCGGAGCCTGAGCTTCCACGGATTAAGATGACGTTGATGGGTAGCCGTTGGTCCTCATCGGTGCGACGTCCTACTTAATGGATGAATGTGAAGAGGGGATAGGTCAGCAATCGGCTTGTTTGTCATGAAACTACTATGAATACATGATTTTTCATCTGTCAGTAGATATCATAAAAGTACTGGAAAGATGAGAAAAATATTTTTTGTAATATATACAAGCAGTTTTTTTGGTATTCTTATTCAATATTATTATGCACGATTGTTGAAAGAAAAAATTAGAAACATGCACGTTAATTGAAGGCAAAAATAAAAACATGCACGTTTGTTGAAGGAAAAGAATAACAACATGCACGTTTATTATTCAATTAGTGTTCAATAATAAATCAACTCAATAAAATCAAAACTTTGGTTTGGAACCATCAATAAGTACCTCTAATTTTCTTAAAACTGTATCAAACCCCCTGTAATTTTAGTTAGTGCCAATCAATGAAAAAAAAAACATAAAATTACCACTTTCAAAAAAAAAAAAAAAAAAAAAAAACTCTCCATCCGCTTCTTTCCCAATTTTAATAATTGGTAAGTTTTAAATAATTTGAAATTGTACTATGTTTGCTATATTACTATCCAAATCATATTTAATATTCCAAGTTAAATCCTTATTTGAATCATTTTAATGCTACTCAAAAAAACTGCTCTAGGGTATAACGGCCTGTTTGTGAACCGGCTTTTCGTCTACTAGTCCATATGAGAGATCAAAGCATTGGGCTAAACAAAAATGGACTATCGAATTTCTAGATATCAAAGCATTGGGCTTAAAGGTCTACTTTGGTTGGGTAAATGTCACTTGAAAACCATTCTTTTGTCATGATCCACTAGGATTTGATTCAACGGTAAATTTGCAGAATTAAGATAAAAGACAACGGGTGAATTCTAATGGCCTAATGCCTTGATTTATTCTAACTTCAAAATGACTAAAAGCATAAAGATGTTGTTGAAGTTGCAGTATTGATCTTCCATTTGTTGTGACATTCTTAGAGTGAGAGGTAATTTTCAGGATATTGCTCAAGTAATGCAAGGTGAATTGACCATCTTACCGTTGAGCTAAATGTGATTTGTAACATGATTGTTTATAACTTCTCAACTCATAAATTACATGTAAACTTACAATATTTCAAAATATGGAGTCGCTTGAGAGATCGTAAAAAAATTCCGACTGTACCAATACAACAGTATTCTTTGCATTTAATGGTAATGACAGATTATAGAGGCATTAAAAAACACAAGCATCTAAACTCCTATACATACATGGCAATATAATGTCGTAGATGTGTGCTAGACTAATGAAAAACAATAATATTAATGGTCCAAAATATTTTTGGTCAATATAAAAAGTCAAAAAATCACAGTCCAGACAGTTTTTCATGGAGTCAAAAAGTGCAGCAGAGAATAATTTTGAAAGATTTAAAGTTGAAAAGGAAATATGTACTATTCATTTGGTCAATATTAACAAAATTTGTTCACACATTTTTTAAAATATTTATATAAGCAAGGATATTATAAAATTCGTTGTAATTATTCTTAAAATGTCTTTTTCTTATGATTTTTAGATATACATAACTTAACATGTTATGGTCAAACAATTTTTTACTCCACTTTTACTTGTCAAAGTGTACTTAGGTTTAATACAAACTTTTGTTTAGTCACACAATCACTAATGCAAGCTACGACGAATTAAGATTGCTTTTACGTGATGTTTGGGCTTTTGTGTTTTAGAACATCATAAAAGTGCAGGGATAAATGATAAATAAAAAACATAATAAAAATTAAAACAAAAATGTACAAACAACAATATAAAAAACCATTATCATCAACTAAAAATGTACACCACACCACGTCTATATGTTCACATTCATATTACCCATATTTAAATTCCCAGACAAACATTTTCTCATAAAAAACTTAACTCTAGTAAATGAAACGAATTAAAAATATAACAAGTTACTTGGTCAATACCTAAACATGACCATTAACCAGTATTAATTATCACGGTATGTTCCTCAAAAATAAATAAATTATCACGGTATGTTATAATCAAGCATGAGTATAATAGTCGGTTCATGAAAACCTAATGATTGAAATTAGGGGTGTGATTGAAAACATGACCATTAGCATTAGGGATGTTCCTATAGAAATTTAGCAATATATAAATGCGGTATTGTAATTTTAATGATACTTTACAGTAGTTGATTAAATTTTTTAAAAAAATATGACTGAATAACACTAAGAGCGATAATAATAATAGATTAATAAATTGAAAGAGAAAAATATTCCCGCATCTCAATAATATGGACTGCTCTGTCAATTTTTAGTAGGACTCCATAATCATAACGAATTTATAAGTTAAAATAGTCAAAATTTTCCATAGCTCGATAAATATTAACTACTCCGTCAATTTGCGGTGTGACTCCAGTCACACCAACTCACTGTATAGATCCATCCATGATACTTTAAACTATACTATATAAAATATTAAAGTGTGTATAACTGTTCAGGAACGCAATGATTGAGAAACAACCTAGTAACTTCGCCGGTAAATGCATGCGATAATCAATCAATTATGGGACGGCCGACAAAGTCACTCTTCATCAACTCTTTTGATGAAAACCAAGAAATTGTTAATTATGTGCGTTTGACCAAACACTTAATATCCTCTATATAAAAGCCACTCATTCACAAGATTCACAACACAATTCACTTGAACCTTACAAAAACACATACTGTGTACATCAGCATCCCAGAATATGAATATGAAGGTGAAGATCTGTTGCAGATCATCTGGCATGAAAGGGTGGAGAGAGAAGAAGCAGTCCAGCAACAAACTCAGGAGGTTTCTCAAACAGCAGAGAGGACGACTATACATCATGCGAACATGTGTTGTCATGCTTCTCTGCTGGCAAGACTGATCGAGTCAGTCAAGATTATGTTCAGTTCAGTTCAATTTAGTTTCGATACGTTATTTGTTTCAGTTCAGAAAAATAAGTTTGGTTAAGATCACTCTAGCTAGCTAGCATTCATTTGATTGTAAATGTATATTGACACTGTAGTCTGTAGTTCTAGCAGCCAGGGCAACACCTTTTTATTGATTGTACATGATCAAGCAGTTCATGATCCTGTATTTCAATGGCTTCTGTTCTTTGTTTCTCTAAACACAGAGCCTAATCCACATTTGTCATAAATTATCATCAGAAATTATCCGTGCATGTCTAATTTATTAATGTA
The DNA here is from genome assembly GCA_948330725.1 of Sherardia arvensis. Taxonomy (NCBI): domain Eukaryota; kingdom Viridiplantae; phylum Streptophyta; class Magnoliopsida; order Gentianales; family Rubiaceae; genus Sherardia; species Sherardia arvensis. The sequence goes on from OX415242.1 coordinate 2,783,439, forward strand.
TATCTGATTTTGACTTGAAATATCCCTAATATTATTAATACAGATTTAAATCATAGTAAAAATAGTGATCGATAATTTTATTTTTTCTATACTTACAACTATAATCAGCCCTTATTATCATCAAAGAGCAATTATAATATCTCATACAAACTATTTATGATTCTCTGATTTATATATAGCTTTAAATAGGGCTAATCATGTGGTAATAGTTATAATAAACACTTTCTGTGGGTAAATTATTGTTGAATTTGAAAGACTATATAACATTTGGGTGTGTGTTTTTTATAAATTATATTGTATCATTTCGTTTGATAAACGTTAATAATCGAAACAATGGCACAAAAATCAAGATTCAAATCATGTCACTAGCAATGAAATTTAACTATTCAGAAAGTTGTGGCTGGATTAATTTATCTAATATTCATTATGTCAATATTAGGAATAAATAAGATGATCATTGCTCGGAAAAATCAAATGAATACTGATAACTAGACCAGGTGGGTCTGGTGGAGAACTGGGATTGGCCGACAATACATAGGCTGGTGAATCAAAATGAAAATTATAGTTTAAGATATTAAAATTGAGTGTAGTAATTAAAATTTTCAAAATTAAAATTATAGTTAAAAAAAATAAAATTGAGTGTATTAATTAAAAAAATTAAAAATTGTTTGAAGGAAAAGTAAATTTTAGGATATAGATTTGGAATTCAACAATATTTTCTTGTACTACTTAAATTAACCAGGCTAGTCACTTGGTCAGAAACCTTGCCTTGATTAGTGATCAAATCCTTGCCGCCAATTTATCCCTGGCCTTTCAAATAATTTCAAAGTTTTCATTCTCTCCATTCATAAGAGGCGTGCTCAATTGAATAACGGGAGCTGATTCAACAAGTACAATTCCCGCACCCACTCAAAGCATTCAACTGGCGTATGAAGTGTAGGAGTCTCACCAACTCAAAGTAGAATGACGGAAATTGATTCAACTGAACTCAAAGTATAATGTAGATCTGTAATAGATTATTCGATCAATCGTAAATGGAATGAGAGAAAGGGTCTGGTTGATTTATACACTAGTCTTAATTTGTTATTTGTGTGTCATCACTCATCAACAATTATTCCTCTATTTCCTGTAATTGACTAACCGACTCTTTTTTGTTCAGTTCACGATTCACCTAAATATCTTATTCTAAATTTTAGTTTGAGCCCAGATCACGCAAATGATCTTCCGTACCTTTGAGATATCATTTTGTAAATATATATTATATATTTAGTAAAAAAAATAGTAATCGGAAATAGCATTAATTTGGTCATGTGCCCAATTCCCGTCCAAGTTGCTGGAATTCATAAAAGGATCACCGGTCAAATCTTCAGCGATGCTTAAGGAACAAGGATGCTAGCAGCGGTGCAAATTAAGCCTACGTAGAAAATGTACGTTCCGGATCGGAGGTTTGAGGCGAATATTCAAAAAATGATGATTTTTTTCAAAAAAAAAATTTGACTCTTATTTTGATCAATATTTTAAATAAACAAGGCTTTAAATTTTAATTTTTTTTAAACATACAAATCTCATTTTTTTTAGCAAAAAAGAGATTTTATTTTGGTCCATGTTTTAGAGTCTGAACCGAAAGATTCACTTAAATTGGTGTTGGGCCGAATCTGCACACGTTTATCCTCAGTTATAACATTTGTTGGAATACCTTTTGATAGATTCCATCTGCATTTTCACCATTTTGTTGTTCTAATTCATTCTAGACATCAAAGAAGGCTAATCGATCCCCGACATCATTGATTAGCAAAGATCACGAGTGAAGGTTAAAATCACCGATAGTGTTCGATGACTTCTGATGAGTGAATAGACTTTGATATTCGACCCCGATAATAGAATATCCTAGTAATATAATTATTTAGATGATTAAAAAAATACATATTTTTTGTAAAACATGGACAATATTGTACTTGGGAGTAGCAAAAAGTGATAAATCAAAGGTGAAATATATGCCATCATTCTATTCTAAATATTATTTTTGATAAACAAGATTGAAATTAACTTTTATGAGATCAAATGAAATTCTTCTAAACTTAATGTGATTAAGGGAATTAATTCTTCAATTTATTAACACCTTTATTTTTTAGACTACTTGAAATTAACTTGTAAAATGGTGTAGCAACAGTCTAGTCCATTTTCTATATGGGCTACATGAATGCAAACATGTTCATGCATGGCCCAATTCGAACATTTTTTATCAAACGTAACGGACTAAAATAACAGATCCGTGCCCATTAGAGTAATTTCCAGGCTAGCAAGAGCCCATTTTAAAATGTGAGGGTTTAAGGCTTAAGCCCAGTTAGATGATAACTGAATTGGCTACGGCCTGTGTGACTTGACTAGTCAATCAAATTAATATTTGTGTACATCTCATTTGTAGGGTGTGTTTGGTGGAATTGTGATTTTAAAAGAAGTTGGGTGCTTTTGCTGCAGGAAAAGTAGAATCTGATCATATCAGTTTCTGTTTTTAGGTCACTTTTGAGTTTAAAATGCTTTCTCCTTATGAAATAAGCAGTCTTTTAGCTGTTTACCAAATAATAAATTAAAACTACTTTGTAAAGCACGTCAACTGAAAATCTCTGCCAAACACACTCTCCATCATCTCAATTCAACCTATAATCCAAAATTGGAATTCCAATTCATTTTATCTGCAACCGTATCAGGAGGGAGTATTCTGCGGGAAAAAGTATTGTATTCCTTCTCTGTATTATCATGTGACAAAACGAGAGCTGTGTTTCTTCTCTGCATTACTTACGACGACGGGAGTATTGTATTCCTTCTCTGCATTACCCGTGACGGAGGGAGTAATGTAATCCAAGTCTCTCCACTTATTTTGGGCATGCTAAACGCAGTCCTGTATTTTGCTTATTTTACAGTTTAAAATAAAAATATGTTTTCGATATATATAATATGGTCAATAATTATGTATATCAGACATATGCATCATATATACTACTTCTATTGTATACACTTGCAAATCAGTTATATATTAGAATCGTTGTATATATGATTATTTAACAAAAAAAAACGAACTGCAAATAAGTAAAATATGGACTGCGTATAGAAGGCCAACTTATTCTGTACAATATTATTAGAATATTTAAAAAATGTGAAGTACACTACAAAGGAGAAAAATGGTCCAGCTCTACACCTCCACCTTTAATCATCTTTGCAGCAATGCAGCCCAGCCCTAGTCTGCCTACTCAATGTATGTGGCTAATGACAATGACCCAAAAAATCGACATTTGGATAGATATGAGTTTTTAGTGATAGAGTTGTTTGAGTAAAAAATAGATTATTTTGAAGTATATTAGTTCTTTGATCGACTTGAAAGTTGAATTAAAAATGTTGGGTGAAAAACTGTTTGTAACACATGATTAAATAATAAAGTTCATTTTTAAGTATTAATGAAATAAGTCTTTTCATACTAGTTGCTTGAACTTGTTATATAAATTTACAACTTTTTCTCTTTTTTTTTGTTTACAAGCTGTTATGATATTCTGGTGTAAATGAATTGAGCTGTTAAAGAGTAATAATTTAATTAAAGTTCGACGTTGGAATAATTTGGATCAACTAAACTCGAGATTGAATTTGAACTTGCTCATATGCATATGAACAAGTTCGAGTTCGACCTCTTCATTGCTACCTTACTCTAAAGTCTTGTAAATAGTCGGAATTTTCTAGGAGTAAAAGAGAAAGTTAGAGCTTACTAATTTACATTAGAAGATTGCAAAGAATACATTTAAAAATCTAAATTACTATACACAGTGCGGTATTTTACTCGACGTAGTCCAAAATATCATTGAAATTACAATATCGTCCTCAAAATATTGCTAAGTTTTCAATAAATCTAACAAGGATATTTTCATTAATTCATACCGTATTTTGGACTATAAGAGTAAAAAATAAACTGCCTATAACAACTCTTGAAAATTTAAGCTAGGAATAAGTAGAATGATGATTGTTAAATTATTAGAAGATTGCATAAACTAGACTATAAAGGCGAAGGACAAATTAAGTCCACTTTTGCCCTAAGGAAGATTTAGGGCTCATAATCCCGTATCTAATGAAGCCAGGCATATAAATATGGCGAGATCTTGTCACGTTGTTTTGTCTAGATCATGATAACCCTAAGATGATGGAGTAGTAATTCACACAATTATTATGTTTCTTTGTTTCAAACACAAGCTGCCATGCATATGTTATGCACTATTATCATTTATGAAAATTATTAACTCAATTATTCATTCTCGCTCAATGATTTGCTACTTATTTAACTTTTCAGTTTTCAAAATTATGCAATTTCCCCTTTTATTAATGAGGTGCTAAATGCTAATGCATGTCTTGTCCTCTTTCTGATTAGTACTATTTCATCCACGTCGACTGTTGAAACTGAATCGTACTAAATTGAAAGATGGTGCAAAGTATTGAAGTATTTAAAAAATAAATCGTTGAGCTAAATTAAACTTAACTAAAATATACGAGTTAAAAGTGCTGAGAATAAATTGGATGGGACAACGTCTCTCACTTGCTCTTTCCCTCAATCCGATTCATTAATAATCTATAAGTCCGAGTTATCTAATTGTTTGTGTTTAAAATCTACGAGAAAACAACACTTTTGGTGCCCAATTTATGATGAAATGTCAATTTTAGTTCCCACTTTTTGAAATGTTTCAGAAATGGTTCCCAAATTTTGATGAATTGTTCTAAATTGGTTCCCGAATCGGTTGATGACTGGCCATCGACGGTTTCTCTCCCACCACTGCCTCCTCTGCACAGTCATCCTTTGTTCAATCCGGCCACCCGCCACCCCAAATGACGGCAAAGACGCAACAATTGTACATAGCGGAGGTGGTGAAGTCGGTGATGGGCTGAGCTGGCGGAGTGACGCTCAAGCCGAGAATGATCGATTGTCAACACCACCACACTAGCTGAGATCGATCTCCGTTGGGCACCACTATTGAGTCATCATCGTCGGTCCGACACCGACACTTGCACTTCCACCATCCATTACCGCCACCATTTTTCTGGTGGAAGTTTAGTGTATCAGAATCTGGATGGATATTAAGGGGATGACTGTCGGAACGATCGAAGTGGTCATGAGCTCTCGTGTCGGGTCATGGGCTGACCAGCGGAGAAGTTCTGATGCTGGTGGGCAACAGGTGAAGAGGGGAAGGTTGTCGTTGGTGGGCGTGGGACGGTTTTATGGCAGCGAATATTTGACGGTGGTGATGGCTGTGTAGAGCAGGCAGTTGTAGGGGAGAAATCGTCGCTGACCAATCATCAACTGGTTTGGGAACCAATTCGAAACATTTCATCAAAATTTGGGAACCATTTCTGAACCATTTAAAAAAGTAGGAACCAAAGTTAACATTTCCTCAAAAACTAGGTACAAAAACTGTCATTTTCTCTAAAATCTACTAACAATTGATAAAAATGTTTCATAGTAAAAAAATTCAATTGATTAAGTAAAAGATTGGTGTAACGAGGAGACATTGGTAAAAATGTGGAAATGGAGCTTTCACAAAAAAGAAGAATGTGTCATGGACAGTGATTCAGAAATTCAAATGGAGGGGTCGTACGTACTTTATAGCAATGCAGGTCGTTTTCGTAATTTGTCGTCTGCTTAAGATGATAAGATCCCAGACATGAAATGTGCAAATTAACCCAAACTAATAATAGCTCATAATTCATGAGCTTAACTGTGTTTAATTTTTGTGTTCTTGTTTTGGTCTTTTTAACGATATTCTAGCTTAGCATTGTTATCATTATTAACAATGTTTACCTACGATTGATCATTTGCTCTTGATCCTTTACAAATACGTATCTATGCACCGTCCATCTGAACTAAAATTAAATTAAAATGAGTTAAAATCTCTAATGAAAAATTGCTGAAAAAAGATGTTGAATCTCATGAACGGAATAAGTTGATGAATAATGAATAGATTGAATATAAGTTGAATTGGACAAGGCATTGTCTCTCCATTTTGAATAATTGAACCGTGTTTTCAAAAACTACCCAATCTACAGGAAGCAATATTGTCATTCATTGGATTTTGAACTACACTGATTAGATGCTATAACAATTCTAGAAAATTAACGATAATAGAATTAAACATAAGTATATATAGAAGAAAAAATAAACTATAAGCAATTAAAGGTCATATTATAGGCTCAGTGATGGAAATTTTTGATAACGTTATTGCCCAACGGGTTATGTTCAGCAGCATTAGAAAATTGAAAAGCTGCTAATTTCAGTTATTATTTTCTTTTAATTATTGAATTTTCTTGACATAATTGTGGGACTCCATTGCAGGGAGAGGTCAGAATTTCTTGTACTATATAGTATGAAGTAGCCTTTGAAATGAAGGGAAAATTATATTTGAGGCATAAATATTTGTTTTGTTGTACCCAGAAAGTAACTTGACGATGGTGATATGATCATTATTCATGATAAATGATAATACAGTCCGAATATGGCTTTGGATTAATGTGGAACAAACAAATTAGTACTACTCTGTACAATTAATTACTCTACATATACAGTATGAAGGACATATATATCCACACACCAATATTTTCCAGCCAATGAAGATGTCCAAAGCACATCCATTTCCATGGATGAAAGTGCGATTCGCTCCCTCTCATCATTCCATCGGTCCAAGCCCGACAACACATGCGTTGGTGGAGAAATAAGTCACAATATTCTGGAGTCAGATCTGTTGAGCGTCCTTTTGTTTCGGTGCGTACAATGAATCTTGTAAATAAGAAATCTCCACACTAATATTAACAGCACACACCTTTTTCAGTCTATTCGAGATTAGTCACCGATCGATAATGGTTTCTTCTATTTTTTGTTTATATTTTTTTGACTAATCATCGAGTTTGATGGAAGAGAGAATTTAAAATAGTTTGAATGCTTACTCTTGTTTATTTGATATATGAATTGTATTATTACTATTGTTTTCATTTCAACTCCTTCTACAAAATCAATTTTAAAATTGTAGAAAATTTGATAAACATTCATCTGATACTTGACCCTTTAAACTATCAATTAAAATAAAGATAATGCCAGTTATAATCAACCTTACTAGTGTGCCATATATAGTCATCCCTTCGCATGTGCTGCATTCATTGATGTCTGAGAAACAACAAAGAAAAGGAGAAGATGAAAATGAAGGGTTTGAAGGGACTTTCGAGTCTTCAACGCCAAATGGCATATATGCCCTTTCACCACACTCAAAACATTACTAGTGTTAGTATTTTAGTTTTGCGGTCCAAAATACAGTATGAATTTATGAAAATATCTTCATTTATAATAGTGAATGGCTATATGCAGTCTGGTGTTCTACTCATCATTGTATAAAATACTGTTGAAATTACAATATCATCCCTAAATATTATTAAGTTTTCCAACTAACATAAAAAGTGAGGATATTTTCGTAATTTTATACCGTATTTTGGACTAGAATAGGAAAATACTGGACCGCATATAACAACATCCTTATGATATTTATTGGAAAACTTAACAATATGCAAGAATGATGTTATAATTTCAATTATATTTTGGACTACTCCGAATAAAATACCAGACAACATATAACACTTTTTAGATCATTATCTCCGCAAAATACATTGACCATATACTAATCAATGAGATTACCACTCTCCTTGTCGCACCCTAACCCTAACCCTAAAGCTACTATAAATATACATTATCTCTTCCCAATCAGAAGTACTTTATCACAAAAGCTCTCAGATGTTGACCATTCAATAATATAATATCCCCATTCCCACCTAAACTCCATCTCCAAACATGTTCTCTCCTTCCAGTAATGGCATCTCACCTTTTTCTCAGCTCTCCCCATTTATGAACTGGATGCATAACCCTTCTTCTTCTTCCCAGAATCATCATGAAAACTCACCTTTTCAAGAAGATCTGCTTTCCTTATACTTCTCAAACAACAATATTGTTGCCCCAACAGTTGACAAGAACGTTGACAAGGTCTGCAGAATCAAACCGAAGAAAACAGACCGGCACAGCAAGATTTGCACGGCTCAGGGCCCGAGGGATCGGAGGGTTCGGCTTTCGATCGACATTTCGAAGAAGTTTTTCGGGCTTCAAGATTTACTAGGTTTCGACAAAGCCAGCCTCACCCTTGACTGGCTGCTCACCAAATCGAAAACCGCCATTCAAGAGCTTCTTCGCGAGAAAAACATCGACATCTCCAAAGATGGGGCCTTTCTGTGCTCCTTGTCCGAAGATGGGGATAATGAGGTTGAAGAAGCTGAAGCTGATGATGGTACCAGCAACGTTGTCGCCTCCAAGGAGACACCCACAGCCTCGAAGAGGAAATTAGGAAAGAGTAGGGCTAAAAATAGGAAGCCGCAAATGATTTCCGCATCGGATAAAGCTGCCAAGGAATCGAGGGAGAAAGCTCGACAGAGAGCTCGAGAAAGAACAAGGCTCAAGATTTCGCTCAGAAATATCCTCGGAGTCGGACCTTCACCGGAGCAATCCTTATTTTCTCCGGCGAACAATTACCAGTGGCCGTCGGCGGGGCAAATTGGGAGCAGCATATCTACAGATTCGAGCCGGCAAAGCACTCCTAGTACTGATCCAGTTGAAGGGTTCTTCTTCGTCAATCCTCGGACTGGTGAAGTCAACAATATTGTTCATCAGCAAGAAGATGCGTTTTCGGAATCTGCGAGATTAATCAAGACTAAACTGGATTTCAACCTCTGGATGAATCAAGATGACCTATTTTAGGCGTTTTTGTTCAAAAGGTAAAGGTAACATCACATGAGAGAGAGATCTGCAATTGTTATATATGTACTAATTAACCTGCACACTTGTTTATTAATTTTCACCTTTAATTTTAGTGTGCTTTTACTATTTACATTGCTTGGTTTTTATTTTATTTTTTATTTTCTAAAATAATAATTAATTTCCAATGTGTATGCAGGAAGGTTGTGGAAGAAATCAAACAAAGAAGTACTGTTGTGTAGATGAATAATAAGGAGGCAGGTAATTTTTCATTAATTACTTGATCCTATTAGTTCATGTAATAAGAAGGTTAGAGAATTCCTTAATTTGTCATTCGTTTCTGGTCGGTTTCCAAGACATTGAAATGAAAATTTTTACTTTGTTCAAAAAGAGAATTCCTTAATTTGTTCGATTTTTCTGAGTTTATTGTAAAAGACTTTTAGCATTTTGTACTGATATATCAATGGAAGTTGTGATTTTGCATATGCAAAAGCCTCTTTTTACCGTTCCAAATCTATGAAAAAGTACTGAGGATAAAAGAGAGATCTTGGATATATATCTGTGTGTGTGTGAGATCACTGTCTGAGGTCAAACATTTAGTAAAAGAAGACAATAAAAGGAAGGGTTGATGGGTACATAACACAGACACTCAAAATTTAATGCTGGGAAAAAGAAGACTATGAACAATGGATCAATTGAATCCAATGGATAATTAAACATGTTTGTTTGATTTCATAGGAGGTCTTGCTAAAGACCAGAAAATGATGTTAGCTAGAGCAGTGATTTGGTGCATTTATATTGTGAGAAACCTCTTACTTTAATTTCACACTGATCAATTCAGTATTATACTCTTATAGTCCAAAATACTCTATGAAAGTACAATAACGTCCTCAATTAGTTTGATTATTGAAAAAAAAATAGACAACTTACAGAAACAATAATGTTATTTCATTGTTATTTTGAACTACGGCCCTGTCTAGTTCAACTTATTTGGTGCTGTGCTGTGCTGATGAGTGCTGAGCTGTGCTGATCAGTGTTGTGCTGTGCTGATCTTGTGCTGAAAGTGTTGAATAGTATTCATTTGAGTTGAAGAAAAAACACAATGTTTATTACTTAAGAACTAAAAAGTTTACTTAATTAATATTATTTTTACAAAATATAAAAATAGTGTCCATTTAGTGCTTAAATGCGTTGAGCTGAACATGTGATGTGCTGTGCTGATGAGTGTTGTGCTGTGGTGAAATGTGCTGCAATAAGTTGAACTGGACAGGACCTACGATAGCAATTTTGTTTTACTACTACTGCTATTTCTTCCCACCCTAATGTATGGGCTAATGTGGTCACTCTTCCCATATTTTGGACACTTTTATTTCAGTAGAAAATAAATGCTGCAGGAAGTACATATAAGTCATGAACCACTTTATTCAACCCTTGCAAATTCACCTTTGGACAATATTTGGTGAGAAGCAAGTAAAAATTAGTTATAGTCATCATTTGATGTATTGAATTTGAGCTTTTGCTCTAAAAAAAGCAAAATGATTGAGCCTAGAAAGAAACTTACTTGGAGCCTAACCTATAAACCTGCTATAAATTACTTGATTCTTCATATATATGTTGAATAGACTGTTGTATTTCATGTTTCATTCGCTCTCAAGAATGAAGATGACCATATTATATAAGATTTATCAAAATATTCGAGCGAAATCTATATACCTATCATAGTTTTATGTATATGCTTCTGCTGATGAATTGTTTATATGCCTTTAGCTTACTGAGTATATCATAGATAGATAGCCTGGAAAATGGCTTCTGTTAAGGGAAAGTATTTGTTAGTAACCAGAAAATGGACTGTTGGAATTGCAAATATAATACCTGAGAATTACTACTCCCATGTCGATGGATCATAAGTAGTGTGGAGTCAAACATGCGGCACAAAATGCTGTTCAACCTTAATGTTATAGTTCATGATTCAACAACATAATCTGTTACCAATAATGCAGACGCATTGGTCCATATATAGAAATGAAAGATACATAATTTCCAATTCCTCTTTTGCTTCAGCAGAGATTAGAGAACATGATATACCTCTGATAAGAAACAGTGAAATGAGTGAATAGCTGAGAACTCTATTCCGGCCGCGCACAATTGATCATGTCTTGATGAAGATGTCCTGCACTGTCAAATTGAGATCTAACAAGCAAATGATATTATGAAGTACTGTGATTATTAGATAGTATTACTGCTTTCAAAATGCTTATACTTTCAGTTTTAAATTAGGTTAAAATAGAAGCACATAGTTCTATCATCTATGAATGAGTGACTCTTTCATCTCTTGTGCAAAAGTTTGAAGAATTGTTGATGAAAGAGAGTAGCACACATGGCCTGCTTTGTGTTTAGGATATAAAAACACAATAGAGCCTGTTTTCACTTTATTAATTGATTTTTTTTTACCAGTTCTGATGAATTATAATTCGATGAATTTTAGATTATATCATTATTGTAAGTAAATTAATCAAGTTTTTTTACTTCAATATTATTAAGTTCTAGACCTGTCCAAATAATTAGATTGGGAGTGACTAGTCCCGACTCGAAAGACATAAGAGTAACAAAGTTGGACATGTTCTCTTCATCTTATTCGTACGCTGGTTCAGTTCATCGGGTTAATTAATAAAAATATAATATAATGAAATTTGGGGTAAATTTCGTCACACTGATTCTATTTTTTTAAACATTAATTTTCACTTCTCTTCGGGAAGCAATAATCTCAGGGGAACATGATCGGATTAAAATGAAAATAATCAAGTTGTGCATTTCATTAGATGTAAAAATTGAAGAAATATATTGTTGAGTAAAAGGGAGAGGCAACAAGAAGCGCGGATCGGGGGTGAGTTGATCGCCTGCTTCATTCGTCTGATGACGTCATTTTCAGAGTGGTTAAACTTCCTCCACAGTCGATTTAGTACAAATGGTGATGATGATGACTACTCTCTTTAACTAGACTAGATCGTAGGGGTAAAAGTTTTTAACTACCCTCTTTCGAGAAATTATAAATTCTGCATTCAAAGTATTTGTCTATATGAAAGTATACAAAAGTCCATAGATCATATATAGGGTCTTCTGATCATTAACGCAAAAACAGCAAAACGGTTAGGGAATTTCAGGACACACGCAATCCACCCTCAAGCCACAACCTCTACTATACCTACGGGGCAGCAAAAACAGAAAATCGATCATATAATTGAACCGAACTGAACTGAAATTTTAATTAGTCGAACACAATCGTCATTTGGAATGGTCACTATATTCATTTTCAAAACCGAACTGGTAAATGTTAATTAGGGACCATTTTACAATTATTTTGTTATATTATTAATAGTATATACACAAATTTATAATAACATTTAGGCCATGTCCAATTCAACTTATTTGGTGTTGTACTGTACTGTTGAGTGATGTGATGTGTTGATCTTGTGCTGAATAGTGCTGAAAGTGTTGAATTGTGTTTATTTGAACTGAAGAAAAAACATGATGTTTATTACTCAGGAAATAAAAATTTTATTTTATTAATAATATTTTTATAAAACATAAAAAACTAGTGCATATTAGAACTTAAATGTGTTGAGATGAACGGTGATGTACTGATAAGGGATGTGCAGTACTGATGAGTGATGTGCTATGTTGACTAGTGTTGTGATGTGCTGAAATATACTGCAATAAGTTGAACTGGACAGGACCATATTAAAGTTGTAGTTTTTCAAAAACTTACTATAGTTGTGGTACTGAAATTTGTTATTTTCCTTCTTGGCGAATGTATAGTTTGCATCTTTTCCCTATCATATATCAATATAAGTGGTATTGCCAGTTTTTTTGCCTTTTAATACTCATTTTTAATTTTCTTATTTCATATGTATTTTTAGGGTGTGGAAAAAAATTGCATTATGTTATGGTGAAGAAATGTCGAACAGCAGAAACTATATTTTATACTTCACTTCGCTAATGAAAAAAAAAAATAATAGATACCAAGTTACTAATGTTCAATAAACTTCGTAATTACTAATTTTATATAATTGATACGGTTAGTCATTGGATAATTGTATTTTCCGAACAGAATTTATAATTAACTGATACAAGGGTTAATGATTTTTAACTATCAAATGTTATGACTAACCGAATTGAATAAAACCAAACGGGTAATGAATTTTAGCTAAATAGTACGATAAACCGAACCGAAACTACCCCTGAATTTCATCATATTTCACCACATAAAAACACTTGTTAGCTTTAACATTCGATTATAGTACTCTCTCGACATCTTCTATAATGTTACTTACAGCTCTGATTAATAAGAGTAATAATTTGACATCTTCAATAATACTTTCTCTATAGCAAAAATGGGAGATTTTTTTCAAATCTTCCGATTAATCAGAGTAAAATAATATGGACGTCTAATCGAATCTTTGATACGGAGTACAAAACTAGCCTGGAGAATTTTTAAAATATGGATTATTGGCAGCTTTTCTGACAAACGACGTAAGCAATTTTGATTATAAAATCATCTAGCTCCAGTTATAATTGACCACCAAAAAATATAACCTAACCTAGTTAAGTAAAATTCAAATACCTAATAATCACAAACAACAACTCTGCACGTATAAAATCTAGTTAACGTGCGCCGTACAAGTAACCCGAAGCTGGAAATCAAAGGCCATAATCTGCTCTGTACTTTGTATTTGTAAGCATAGTCATAGCAACATGATGGATTAATTTGATAAAAATTAATACTTTAACTAGTCTAGGATTATAGTGAATTGACAATTAAACTAGTCGACTATATGAGTAACTAAATTACTTATCAGTCAAACTGTTACTACCAATTTATACTATTAAATTTTTAGAGATCCAATTTAGTACGCTGTAATACCTCCCTCCAAAAAATTAACTTGATGATTGCGAGAACCACTAAAACTGCTAAGATGAGAAAGAAAATGTAAGAACATAATAAAAGGGTTTTGTGACCTCATATAATAATGATAAAATCTCCCGAACTCCCAACTTTCCTAACTTTCCATGAAAGTCTTTATACGTTTTAACTTATATTGTGCACCTTTCAGTTTGAACTGTATTTTAATTATTTTTCAAAATTTAAATTTTTATATAAAATTTCTTGAATTTTTGCATTATAACATGTAGTATTATATGTTTACTTTAAAATAATCAATGTTGTGACATAAAAATATATTATTTGAGTTTAAATACATAATGGTAGTTCCATATCATATAGGAAAATTGGTTTTTCTAGAAATTTTGCATATAATAATTACAAACACATTATTGTGTTCTGCGATTAACTTATTCACATTAAACACATTAACTTATTCACACCACTCAACAACTCTCAATTTAACGTGGATCTAAATTAATTTTAGATAGGGCCTTTAAATTCAAAGACAGGCTTCAGGCCCAAATGATTTTAGAGCAGGCCTTATTTGGGTTGGACAGCTTTCTTGTTGGACAAGAACGCATAAAAAACCCAATCCATATTGTAAATGAAAAAATCAATCGCAGCTCTTCTATATATTCGCCGGCACCTGAACACTCTTGACAACGTTTTCAATTCGCCGGTAAACCCCTACGCAAGGTAATTTTTCTATCCATCCGTCTGAAAATCATAGATCTCCTCAGATCAATTCGATTATTATACTTTCAGACTGTAATTTTATGCTGCTGACTTAATTTGATGTTCGGACACAATCATCGATAAAGCTTATCTAGGTTTTGAATTGCGCAGCAGCTCTGTAGCTGTAAAATTAGTTACTTGTTGAATGTATGATTCATGTGATCTAAAACTAGGTTTGTTTCGTTGCCAGATTAGTGATAAAAGTTGAAAAAGAGAGATACTTGAAGAACATGGAGGCTTCAAAATCCATCAGACAGGAAATTGGGGAGATGAGCCATGATGCGATGAGATTCGGACTCAATAGCGTTAGAGGCGACCTTGTGAGAGGCCATCCTCTCGAGCTTGCTCGCGAGACGGTACTAGTTTATTTTCACTGAATGGGATTGATTGCTAGGAATTTGTTTACAGAGGATTGACTTGATGTTTGTGTTTTGATTATCAGGCTCAGGTGGAACAGCAGAGGGTGAAGACTCAGATGCTGACCAACATCTATGGAGGAGCTATGCCCATGAAGATGAATCTCGACCAGCAAATCCTGACCAAGTAAGTTTCTATGCTTGAATTTACTTTGGCTTTTATTGTGCATTCTGCTAAACGTAATTGTGTGAGTGATCTCATATGGTCACCTTTTAGTTTGTAGTTTCTTGTTTAGAGTTTTTGCAACGTACTTGATGAAATTGTTGGAAATAATGCTACGCTCCTTTTGTTATTGTTAGTCAAGGATGTAGCTTCTTGATTTCTCATGCTAGCGACTTCGCAATTGTGTTTTCTTAGCTGTTTTATAATTTAGATGAACAAACATATCATAAGCTGTCACGTCTACTTGGATATAGGGTGACTGGTTAAGTTTTTAACTTGGAAGAAGTTTAGTAGTTTGTGATCTTTGTTTGCTTCTTCTTCTCTGTAAATCTGACTGACAATAGTTACTTTGCTTGCGATGCACTAGACCATCTTTTATTTTGCTAGCTTTCACATTCTCGTGCTCTTGTCTTTATTTCAGGCGTTTCCAGAGACCACCTGGAGCAATACCATCATCTTTCTTGGGATTGGAAGCTGCTACTGGAGCTTTGGATGATTTTGGCTTTGACGATTATCTGAACAGTAAGGGAGCAACTATAATTTTCTGTTTTATTCTTCGAATTGCTTGAGATTTCTGATTTAGATTGAACATTTGTGTCGATGCAGATCCAATTGATTCCGAGTCTTTTGCACCTGCTGACATGCACTATGGAATGGAAGTCCGCCTCAGAAAGACCCAAGGACCGGTGCTTGAAATCAAGTTCTAGTTAATTCTGTGGTTACTCTTTGAATCTGTGGTCTGGGAACCATCATCTATAGACTGATTTATTTGATGTTCCTTCTACTTCAGTAGTAGTGAAACTCTTCCTTTTATTGTATGACCATGTGTTTGTAACTCAGTATCAAGAATGGTTATGTTTTAAGGTTGCTGTCCTTAGTTATTATTGAACCATCATGAAAAGGCTCATGTTATATGCATAATAATATCAATTCCAAACAATAGAAATATATTCAAGCTCTCACAGTTATAAGTTCATATTGAAAACAGAATCAAAACTCCCAAAACTGATCGGTTCCTAATCCTTCATGCCAACAACTCGTTTTCAATTATATTGTAATAATCAAGTATGGATCACGTTCGCTTAAAGAGCGGATATTTTCAATCAGGGGTGGATTCATAAAATATTCTTGGTGGGTGTTGAATTTGCTGATAATACACTTATATAAATTTGTGAGTGAATTTAGTGCTAATTTTAGTAAAAATGTGATAAATTTAGGCAAAATATAACTATATTTGTAAAAAAATTAAAAAATTAGCCCTAATTATTTGGCACCCACAAGCCACAAGCCCCCACATGGATCCGCCTCTGTTTTCAATGATATCTAAAATAGTGTCACGTCGCATATAACCTAATTAACTGGTAAACTGTGATAATTAGTCGAGCCTTGATGCAACGACTACTATCATACTCTAGCAAAATGAAAACACAATCTTTGACAAGTAAAAACTCATTTTCAATTATATTACTATAAACGAGGATGTTTACATTCGCTGTAAGAGCGGACCTTTGTAATGTCGTTTAATAACCCCTTTGCTGAGGAGTTGACCCTTAACACAATTTTTTTTCTCAAAACTATCGTTGACTTATTTTAGTCATCGATAATTGTGTATATCTATAACGATTAGTTATTATTAACTATAAAATCATCAATTTTGTCGTATATCTTTAACATATTTATTTTTTATCACAAAGTCGTCGTTCACTTATTTCCTTCAATGCCAATAATCTTTAACTACAGCATTCTAGCTATCAGATTGCTCTCCTCTGACTTTATCCTTCAAGAGCCTTGTATATTTTGATTAAAATGTGATTGTAAAACCTACTCTACCATTTTTCTATAATATGTGACCAAATAATAATTAGAGGAATGTTATTTTATAAGATTTTTTTGATAACAATCTTATAAATTTTTACAAGCCACATAAATCATGGTACACGGACTAAACGAGGTTCCATTTGAAGTATAAAAGCTTTCAAAGTGTCACTTTTAGGTAGTGTGGTATTCCCTAATGTGCATGTTTATCCTCGGAAACTAAACAAGCAATCATTCAGTGATTTCTACTCAGCCGCCTGAAAACCTCTCCTCCGCCGCGGCGCGCCACCCAAATCCTTAATTCGCCGCCGCCGCTAATTCCGAAGCTCAGAGATGGAGGCGCGCCGAGTTCCTCGTACAGTGAGCGATCCGAAAGTGAGGCAAGTCGGGTTCTTCACCCCCGGAGCCCCGCCCGACCGAGCCCAGTCGGGTCCGCCGCATCTCCACTCCCCTCCGACCTCCGACCACTCACCCACCGGCGGCAACTCCTTATCTCCAGTCATGATTCCGCCGCCGCGTCATTACCCTGCTCCTACGCTCTCCCCTCTTCGCACCGGCCGTGATTCGATTCCCGTTGGCAGCTACAATCCAACGGAGTTTACCTCTCCCGGCGCGCAGGAGTTCAACGAGGACGTCCAGTCTCCTAAATGGGCCGTTCGCCGGAGCAATTCCGGCAAGTTCGCTTCTTCCCTCCCGTCAGCAGGTTTCGAAATGCAGGTTGCGAAGCAGGGGCACGTTGTCCCAGCTAGCCGTTTCACCACTGTCTCAGTTGTCAACAGTCCACTTGGAATCACAGGTTGGGTTTTTAGCCGTCCTTGTTATTTGTGAGTGATTAAATTTTGAATGTTTTTGTGTTTTGGTGTGTAAGTAAGCCTAAATTTTGATTTTTGATGATTGTAGAGAAAGATGGTGTTACTGGTGGTGAAATGCAGAAGGACAAAAGCAAGGCTGGTTTGAAATCTCTGAAGGAGAAGACAACGAAGGCTGAAAGGCGCGCAATGCAAGAGGCGCAGCGAGCCGCCAAGCTAGCAGCTAAAGGTGACATTTTTAGTTATTTGTTGTGAATTCGTGTATGTCATGTGAATTTATAAAGATTTGGATCAAGCACATTAGCTGGCACTTTGAGTAGAGGCGATATAAAGTTAAAATTTTTTAACACGATAAATTTCATGATCAAAATAACATTGGATCAGTAATGTAGATTGATAAATCTTTCATTGGCCGAAACTTCTCTTTTTTTGGACTAATAAGAAGTAATGATTATAAAGTTCGGTGTATGTATGTATACTCACTCCACTGATCTGACGATGAGTTAAAAAGGATTGTTTTGTTTCTTGTATGTATGGAAACTTAACATGTCTATTGTGTTGATGGATGCTTCAGCTGACGGTGGTAAAGCCTCTCCAGCTGCTCCTAGCGTGGCCGGTTCCGTGAAGGCGGCCAAAGCTCACAGCTCTCCTGTTGTTGATCGCTCCATGGACAAAGACAGGAAGAAGGATGCTCCTCATCCTCGTATGCAGTTTGATGATAAGAGCCGAGTTGAGAAGGCGAAAAAGCGGTCTATTGTCAAGCAGACTGAAGTAAGGAACAGAGTTGAACTATTCAGGCATCTGCCTCAGTATGAGCATGGGACGCGTCTGGCTGATCTCGAGTCAAAGCTGTTTCAACTGGATCAAGTTCATCCTGCTGTCTACAAGGTAATAGAAAAAAATTAAATTCTCTCCCTTGATTGTCCCCCGCATTAATAAAGTTTGCTATTTATGATTGAAAATTTCCATGGTTCCTTTATGTCCTCAATGATTGCTCTAAAAGAACTGTTCAGATCCGTTGCTTAGGATACAAAATTGCAGTACTATATTCTTGTCACTATAGGCTCTCGAAAAAAATCCTAATTGTAAATTTAATACTCGTTATCAGGTTGGGCTAAGGTATTTATCCGGGGACATATCTGGTGGCAATGCCAGGTGTATAGCAATGCTGCAAGCATTTCGAGAGGCGATAACAGACTACTCAACCCCTCCTGAAAAGGCTCTTGTCAGGGACATGACTGCTAAGATAAATTCTTATGTTAACTTTCTGAATGAGTGCAGGCCCCTCTCGATCAGTATGGGTAATGCTATAAGGTTTCTTAAAACAACTATAGCCAAGTTATCACTGTCTTTGTCTGAATCAGAGGCAAAAGCAGCTCTGTGCTCGGATATCGATCAGTTCATCAGTGATAAGATAATTCTGGCTGACAAGGTAATAGTGAAGCATGGGGTGACAAAGATAAGTGACGGTGATGTTCTTCTCACTTATGGATCATCCTCTGCTGTGGAAATGTTGCTGTTACATGCTCATGAGCTGGGCAAGAAATTCCGTGTTGTGATAGTTGATTCCCGCCCAAAGCTCGAGGGAAAGCTGCTTCTTCGTAGGCTGGTCGGGAAGGGTCTTAGCTGCACCTACACTCACATAAATGCGGTGTCTTTTGTTATGCAAGAAGTTACCCGAGTCTTTCTGGGCGCATCATCTGTTCTGTCCAATGGAACGGTTTACTCGAGGGTTGGAACTGCTTCTGTTGCAATGGTTGCTCATCAGTTTAAGATTCCTGTCCTGGTCTGCTGTGAAGCTTACAAATTTCATGAACGGGTTCAACTCGACTCGATTTGCTCTAATGAACTAGGTATGCCTCCCTGGACTTACATAAATATCACTTACATCTGTGATCTGTCCTAACTGTTTGTTTGTCAATCAAAACCTCAGGCGACCCTGATGCCATCGCCAAGGTACCTGGGAGGATGGATGTTAACTGCTTGGATGATTGTGCTAACAATGAAAATCTGCAGCTCTTGAACCTCGTGTTAGTTTCTGTCTTTCCTTGGATCTTTCCTGGGATACATCAAAATAATTTCAGTCTGTTCGTACTAATTCATTATTTGTAATGGAACAGTTATGACGTAACACCATCGGACTATGTTTCCTTGATTATCACCGACTATGGCATGGTAAGTTGTGATCTTTTGGAGTTATTATCTGTGTTAATGTTTGAAGATCTGCGTCTGAAAGTACTTTGTTGTCATCCCCAGATTCCTCCGACAAGTGTTCCTGTCATTGTTAGAGAATACCGCCGGGAGCATCTGTGGATGTAGGAGGACACCTACCTGGGAAGAAATACTGCTTCAGACAGTTCATCATTAAGATTTTGTTTCAGTCTCATCATCTTATGAATAATGAGTTTTGGTCTGAATTTTGTACTGTTACTGTCGTTTCTGTGCTATCCTTTTCCCTGACTCTGTGTAGAGTGCATTGTCTTCTCTGCCTCTCCGAGCAGCTTCTGGAATGTTACGGTTACATTATGCGATCAATGGATAAACTTGCTTGACAGTTATATGTGCCTTGAAACAACTTGGATGAAACCTTGATTTTGTTTAATACCAGAATTCTTACATTAAATTAGCGATGCGAAGAAAATGCAACAAGTAAAAGAAAAGGTTGTAGTATGGCATCTTGAAACATCCCTTCTTCCATGTACAAGCGCTCCTCTACGAGGATATCCTAGGATTAGTTTACTCTGTCGTTTTAAGGATCTCGCCTCTGCCATTAGCAGGTGTGACTATGGCAAGAATGACAAGGCCACCCGAGCCGACGATCAAGATTCCCAGCGAGTTAACCAACAGCGCCTCTCTTGAGTAGCGTGAGATGATCTGGTGAGTTTGAAGAAACGTAAGTTTCTCGAGAATGCCAGTGGCGCATGTGGCAACTGCCAGGGCGTAGATATACACCCCGAAGAAGACATGCCATGGCAGCAGGTTGGCTCTGCTGTTCCTCGAGCCACCAGGATACCAGTAAGTAAGAAACGCAGCGCCCCACTGAGCGGGAAAAAATGAGGATTAAGTTAAGGATGATGTCTGATTGAAGGAACACGAGGATGATGTAAGAAATTGCAGCAGTACCTGAACACCGAAGAGGAAGAGGCAGGCTAGACCTAGCCATGAGTGGAGACTGTAGAAGTGATCAATGGCTTTGTCACTGTGGAACTTCCACGCAGCCCACAGACCGATGATGCTGAAAGTGAAGGCCAAGAATTGCAGAGATAAATGAACTGTCTTTTTGAAATTCTTCGTTCCAGAGACCGTCTTGTACGCCAGCATAGCTACATTCAGACAAACACATCGAACAACCTTATCAATATGCGCCATATCAGTGTGTATGAAACTATAACCATTAACATAAGCAAACCAGCTTTTAAGTCGGTATAATGACAGGTTTAGGCCACAAATACATAAGCTGTTCAGAAATCTCTAACAAGACTAAGATTAGGTATGCAAATATCTAGGAAAATAATGGATGACTGACTGATATTCCTATGAAATCACTTGAATTTGTTCACAACAACAGTTTTTAGGACAGGGAACAAGCAATTCCTATGTATAAACATTATGTCAGCTGACATGAAGATCCAATCGAAATTCGAATTCAAGAAAAAGAAGAGAAAGCAGATCGCTCACCTTCCCCATTTAGAAGGACCATTCCTATGACCATCAAAACCGGGTGGACCTGAAAAACGAAACCAATAAACACATTGCAGAACAAGATCAAACCAGCTGCAAAAACAAAAGAAGCAAGAATCGAGATAGTTACATTAAATATTAGGCTCTTGTCTTCGGAGCTGAGGGCCAAGCCGCCGCGGTAGTGAATATTCCAGGTCAAAACGATGGCGGTGACTGCTACTCCGAGCAGCCTGACCACCGTGTAAATGGGAAACCGCACCACCGGAACCGCCATTTCTCAGATCTGCTGTGAGTGAGGAGCTCAAGAAACGAATAATATTTGCTTATCAACTGTCAGCAGAATCATCGGGTGATCTAAAGCAGTCTCATATGACTAATGTAATCGGAGTTCGGAATCCTTTGACCTTCACTTGTTTGACTTTTTCACAGTCGTTTGTTTTGACTAACCTAGGCCCAAATAACAGTGGTTTCATGCTTGTTGGGCTTGTTCAACCATCTTTGTTGAGTCCAGTAAGAAATTCCAGAGTTTTTAGACTTTACTGTGCTTTTGTTTGGTTTTGATTTTATCACTATTTTAATGTTGATTAACTTTTGTTACTTTGTGATTTGATATTATTTTACACAAAAGATCAGTCTAATGTTTTGACTGAGAAGGCAAAGACATTTGTTGTCACTTTTGAACGGTGAAAAATGCTGTAACTTCTGAGATGTTTCCAATTTGTTGGAGCTTTGTACAAGTTTAATTTCATGGTTTTCCTCTTGATTTTTTTTAAAGTTTCTTCTTCCTTAGTCAATGTTTTGACATTTCATTGATATGGATGTGTTTGGCTCTTTTTTTTCTAATTAAATTATGCTTCTGGACCAATTTATTTTCTAATTGTTTTATGTAAACTCACAAAACACTAAAATATGTTGTGTTTATAAGTAAAATAACTGATAATTTTACCAGACACATCTGCTCTTGAAAATAAGAATTTCTAAGAGTATAGTAGGTGTTTTAAGGACTATATTAGTACTTCAGTCTTCTTTTTTAAAATACCATTTCCAAATTAAGATGTGCATCTTATCTACTGTAAATGTACGTTTTAAGTATGGTAGTTGTGCACTACAAAAAAAAATATAGAAACTCGTCCATTAGAATCATGCTAGTAACAATCACATTCTTCTGATTTGAAATGTCATACATGTAATCCTTGACACCCTTATAATTTACCACGTCATCTTTTATGTAAAATATTTTTTTAGAAATAAAAAGAACTTTTATTACTAAGGTAAAATAAAATTATCACAAATGATTATACCTAGACGATAAGTTATATCGTGTACATTGTTTAGAAGTACCTGATTAATTTTCACAGCTGCAACCCACAAAAGACTGCAGTAGATTACATATTTTTGTAATAATACCCTTAATTTTTCAAGGGGAACTAATTGGGTTTGAGATAGAATTCACCAGAGTCGAGAAACCATATATAACGTTTGCTTGTCTTACCCCCATTCAGTGTGATGCTTTGAGGGCTCTGTAGCATGTTTCTACTTATGGCTGAAGCAAAGTTACACACAGGCATTCTCTTGCTAATCTTCCAGGCATCAGACCTTGTAGTGAAGACTATTCTGAAAGAACCATCAAAAGTAAAATGAACTACATCCTCTAATGTCCATTATACTTTCCATCGAGTATGATCTTTCCCGTGTGCCTTGTTGCCTCAGTGAGTTGTCTCTACCACCCTCAATGAATGCTCTTTCATCGAGTATGATCTTTCAGCTACATGTTGGGCCTATGTTACTGGGCAATTAGGCCGGTTCAGATTAGTCAGGGCAGGATCTAAAAATCCTGAGGTGGCTATTCAAGAATTCAAGGAACGTATTCCTCATTTGTATGCTAAGCCTAAGAGGAGTGCGAATAGACCAGAGCCACGTTTGGAGAGCAGCATTGTGGTAGGTCTTGACTACATGTGTCACTGCCGCGGGGGAGTTTTTAACGCGATCGATTATCCACTGCGAGACGATGTCAGACCCTTCCATGAAATTCCCACACTGGTGAGTAATTCAACTTTTCTATTCAGTATGTAATGACTTACTACAAGTGTTTTGGAATTTTGTGGACTTTTTAAATATGAAAATACCTTGGACCACTAAACTAAGTTTAAATAAACAATCGAGCCACGCATATTGTTCTAAATACACTTTGTCTGGTCATAGTGGTATGTGTCATAGTGGTTTTAGTTCCCTAGACTCTGGTAAGCATAAAACAGGTAGCAATATTAGCGGTAAATAACATGCAGATACAGAGCAAAAAGAGAAAATTTGTATATGAGGAATCATCTAGCAAAGGGGCAAAGAAGGCAAGGGATGAGGTGTCACTAGTTTAGCGTAAAGAAAGATGAATCTGCAAGCTCAATGAATGTCCCTGACTCCCAGTTGTGGTGGAAGGTTTAAAATGTTGTCCCAATTGTCCCAGTTTTGAGCCTCATGCCGGTATAATTGAATCCGTTTGTAACGAAAGTTCCGTGCTTTTGACATGTGTTGATGATGTAAGACTTAAGTTTAGGGATGTGGATAGCTTGAATGTGAGGGACTATATGATGCGGAAAAAGACTTCTAAGCAAATGCATTTGCCACTGATTTGAACTTCCGTCTGTTAAGTGTTGTACTTTGAGATAAGTGTGCATACTAAGGATTTAGGCCCTTTGAATTGGATTTGCCACTGTAGGGATTCAGTTGCCATGGAGTTTCATTTTTGAGATGCCATCATTCTTCTAGGCTATGTGATCTCTGATTAAATCTCTTCCCCATAACACCGACTTCCAGCCCAAAAATTCCCATACTTACTCTTCACTTGCAGGATGTCTGAGTTATTTAGATATTTTGCTTTATACACTTCGCAAACTAGTGAGTTGTTGATTGCTTATTAGGTTTCATATATACGTGCTTTGCAAGGAATGCTTGATTCATTCATAGAGTTGACCTCATTCCAGATCTCCAAGATAGCTTCGAATTTCATAACTTGTCCCAAGATTTCAAATGTACCATTTATCCCTCAATCTCTCATTTCAAGATTAACAATGTTATCACACCATCAAATTTCTTCAATATGTCTTTGGGAATTGTAAAGATGCCAAGAGGATCAATGGCTTATGACTTAGCCAATGTAATTATGCCTGAAACATTTATTGTGATGATGAGGGAATTGATATTCAATATGTGCAGTTTTTAGGTTGACATGATGAGGGAATATTAAAAACCAAACCATGCCATATGAGGATTGACAAAACAAAAGAGAAATGGAGTACTATGCAACGGACAAATAAACGTTACGGCGGGGCTTCATTTCCACTGATAAAGTACTTAATAAATTCTCAAATAAATCACACACTTGTGTTCACTAAAGAAAGGGATTGATAACTGACAAACTGGGAATGTTCATCTATCCGACCATATGAACAGTGTGATTAATGAAATACTTAAAACAGATTGATTACTCCACTTCCAATATGTATGATGCGTCATCATCCTTAATACACAAATCATTACCCAATAATCATAACACAGTATTAGAAAATGGTTTCTTTTTCTTCAATAAATACAAAAGAGTTTGGCATTGGAGATTATTATTTGACTATTGTGCAAAAACTAGACCAAATATTGGTCAAAATATCCAATTTCTATACCCAACATTTAAAGTGCTCAATTTTTAGTACCATGTATTCTAAAAACACTCAATTTCTAGATGTTGGTTAATTTCCTCCGTTAGTTCAGTTAGTCTGAGGGGGTATTTTAGTAATTTATATTCTAAAAAATCATACTTCCCATTTTTTCTTCGTATCTCCAAAAAAAATCACCAGGTTGACCCGGGAAAAACTGGGTTTGACCCAAACCGACCCGGAAGCCGAAAAATCAAACCCGAAAAGTGAAAAAAGTGTTGTCCGGGATTCAGCCCGTAATACTAAAAATCTGAGTCCGGGTGAAAAAATCCGAGCTGGGCCGGATCAATTTTCCGGGTTGTCACACCCCTTAGTCGAGCGCTAGTGAGTTGCAGAATAAAACAGAATTGGGGATTTTCGCGCGGGAGACACGAAGAAAAAATGAGAAATATGATTTTTTAGAATATAAATGACTAAAATACCCCTCAAATTAACTGAATTAACGGAGAAAATTAACCAATAATACTAAAAATTGAACACTTTAAATATTGAATTTAGAAATTAGATATTTTGAGAGATGTTTGATCTAACTTTTGTACTTTAGTCGTTATTATTTGACGAAAACAATTTATTATTGGTGTCAAACCTGTCACATGGACAATACGTGGTGGTGATGCGATTGAGGGGCACACCACAAAACCTGAACAAGAACGAAATGCTTCTTTATTTATTGTTAAAAAATAAAACATAATTAATTAAAATAAATTTTATCAAATAGTACTCTGTCAAAATATAATGAACTAATATTTTAAAATAAGAAGATAACAATAATATAAACTGTAGTTTATCGCTAATAATTTAAGATTAAAACTGAAATTCAGATTATAATAGGTCATGTTCATTTCAACTTATTTTCAGCACGTTTCAGTTTAGTAGATCATTTATAATTAGCCGTTAGCAGTTCAATGCATTCCAATTCAATTCAACAGCTTTCACTTCACTTCAATTCAACTTAGTTGAAGTGGACAAGGACATCATTAAGTACTTGTTCTCTCATCTTATTTTTGCTTAATTGAATCGAACACAACTAAACCGAACTAACAGCATAATTTCTCTTATCTGGTTTTAACCGTTCAAATGAACTATGATATGAAAAAAATCAGCACACACATGAATATTTACTTATGTTCAATTACATTTGATATATTCTATTTAGTTTAGTTCAAACCAAATAATCTATGAAGAAGATGACCTAAATTAATTCAATGTGAGCTTCAAAAGATAATGCTCCTAATAATCTTCTCTTATCTAAGCTAAGCAGATTAAAAGGAATAATCTAACATGAGTCACACAAATTAAATTGCAGATAAGATTATGAACATATTTATTTCACTAAAAAATATGACTTTAATATACAATTTCAATAGCATATACAATATTTCACATGGGAGTATAAATTAGTAAAATGTCACAAATTAGATATACCATATTTTTTTAAATTCGATTAGTGCTATAAGTTGGAAGGTGAATAATATATTATATTTATAATACTATAATTATTCTTTTTGTTTGCTGATTGGCTTGAGCTGTTCTGTTGCTTGCTTCTTTCCAAATCTTGACATTTCCAAATTCCAACCAAACAGCACTCATGTACAGTTTGGCACTTCAGTTCGGCATGTTCCTTTTGTCCAATTTACCAAACTACCCCTTCCGTCCCCTTCAAATCCACTTCACCCAGCCACCACACTTGACTTGTTTCGTAATTTACCACACCACTTTCAATACCCCAGGTCCCACCCACACGGTCGAAACCAAAAAGCGGCTCTACCAATTCCCTAAACTACCCTTGATCATGGAATCCATGATAGGGTGCAAATGAACTAGTACTTTATCGCAAGAAACTCGTGATTGTGAAGAGCTCGAAAGACATTTTGATTCTCTCTCGAACTGAAAAAATACGAATCAAGGTAGAACTAACTTCATTAATAATCAAGGTCAAAATCAAATACTTAAACAACTGAACAAGTCAAATTTGTATAAACGAGATCAAAATAATTGAGTTAACGAGGTGAACTCGAACTCATCACAAGCAATTGAACTCAAGTTCAGCTGAATTTTTTGTGTTCAAATGGCGTTGATCTTGAATTCAAATGTTCCATTTTTTCGACTTTAAACTTTATAAACCCAAAATTCGGCTTGTCTACTCATCACAAACAACAGAACTTGAATTCAAACTGACTTTTATATGTTCAAATGATGTTGATCTCGAGTTCATTTGTTCCATTTTATTTCGAGTTTAAATTTTATAAATCCCAAATTCGACTTGTCTCGACTTCTTTACGCTTCAAATTCTGTCTTCAGACACATCACAAACACTTAAAGTCGAGTTCAAAGTAAC
Source organism: Sherardia arvensis (assembly GCA_948330725.1). Classification (NCBI taxonomy): domain Eukaryota; kingdom Viridiplantae; phylum Streptophyta; class Magnoliopsida; order Gentianales; family Rubiaceae; genus Sherardia; species Sherardia arvensis. Next base: position 2,810,854 of record OX415242.1, read on the forward strand.
TTTTCTATGTTCAAATGACGTTGATCTTGAGTTCATTTATTTAGTTTTTTTCAGAGTTTGAGCTTCATAAGCCCAAAAATTTGCTTGTCTCGACTTTATTTACGACCCCAATCCAGCCTCCGTGTACTAGGCGAGGGGTAACGGTGTAATTACCCACCCATAAATCGCTGTCAGACCATAGGATTAACAGTAAAAAATACACATTCCTTTTGAAATTTTGAAATTTAAAAAAGGAAAGAATTGAAAAGAGGAAAGAAAGAACGTGTGAGATCCACGAATAAAAGTGAGAGAGCGGATAAGTTTTCGTATATTTTAGAGACGTTACCGGACTCCACAACCGCTTATTCGCCGGGATTTTGTTCCTCTGTTCACGTCCGGCCTTCATCTTCTTCCATATTCCCAGATTTCCTTTCCATAATCACTCACCCATTTTCACCTTAAATAAATCACACGAATAAGGACACCTTTTCTTCTCTCAGAGGAATAAATAAAAGTTGCATGAATTTTTCTCCGATCTTGAAATCATCGGAGAATTCGAGGAGCTGAGACATGTTTTCGCCGCAGAAGAAACCGTGGTCGTGGTCGCTGACTCCGAGGAGGGATCAATCCGGGTCCGAATCGGCGGCGCTGGGGTTTTCAACTCCGGCGGCGAGAGTTTCCCAACCGGAGAATTCCGTGGACGCTCTGTCTCTGAAAATCTCCAGTCTTGAAAATGAGGTGAGTAGAAGTAAAACCCTCAACGTGATTTCTTGGAATTTTGGATTTTTTTGAAGTGGGTTTGGTTTTGATTTTGATTTTGTTGTTTGTTTGTAGCTGCTGGAGTACCAGTACAACATGGGTCTGCTATTGATTGAGAAGAAAGATTGGACGGCAAAGTATGATGAACTCAAGAGCGAGTTGGCGGGAGCCACTGATGATTATAAGAGAGAGCAGGCTGCGCATTTGATAGCCATCTCTGAAGCCGAGAAGAGAGAAGAGAATTTGAGGACTGCTTTGGGTACTCAGAAGCTCTGTGTTGCTGATGTATGTCTCGTCTCGTCTCCGCTTTTCCTTTTCAATTGTTCTTCCAATTTTGAGAAACTTTCATGTTCCTGAAAACCCCTACTTTAGTAGTTGCTCTAACTTTGATAAGAGAATTGATTTTGGGTAAAAATTGGTGATTTGATGTTGCCTGCATGTTTTGCATTCAGTGTTTCGCTTTGTCTCTTTTGTTAATTATCGTTGCTGTGGTGTATGTGTGGTACAACTATATGTAGGATAATTTTGATTTGTGTATCATGATCATCTGAACCATGTTTTGAAAAATTGGGATAATGTTGAGTGATACTAAGTCGAGTTCTTGGTGGGTGCAGCTTGAGAAAAACCTGCGGGACATGCGGGCTGAACATGCGGAGATCAAGTTCACAGCTGATTCAAAATTGGCTGAGGCACAATCTTTGGTTGTCAGTGTCGAACAGAAGTCTTTGGAGGTGGAAGCAAAAATGCACGCAACGGAGGAAAAGCTTGCTGAAGTGGATAGGAAGATTTCAGAAGTTGAAAGGAAATCGCAAGAGTTGGTCGCCTTTGATAACACACTTCGGCGTGAACGCTTGTCATTCACTACTGAGTAATTTCCTACGATAAATCTTTTCATTTTCATGCCTTTCTTGTTGATCTTTTGAGTCTCCCTGTGCAAATGATATTCATACTCACTTGAGATCTGTTCTTTTTTAGGTGTGGTGTGCAGGAAGCAAATCTAGCTAAACAAAGGGAAGATATGCGAGAGTGGGAACAGAAGTTACATGAAGGAGAAGAAAGACTTGCTGAAAGCCGAAGATTGCTAAATCTGAGAGAGCAGAGAGCAAATGAAATTGATAATATTTGGGAGCAAAAACAAAAAGAAGTTGAGGAGGTACGAGAGAAGGTTGGTGCAGCGAACTTATCTCTGAAGGAAAAAGAAAAAGAGTTTGCTGAACGTCAAGCCAGCCTTGTTTTGATGGAGAAGGTTAGTTTTATTTGTTTGCTTTTCTATGAAATTTAAGAGGCTTGAGTTATTGTGGATTTTCATCTGGTCAATATCGTTGCAGGAAGCTGACAAATTGAAAATGAGTTTGGAAGTTAAGGAGAAAGAGTTGAACGAAGTTGCTGACCAGCTGAATCTTAGAGAAAAGGTGAGTGATTGTTAATTTTGTTGGTATTTCATGCTCAAGCTAGTCAGTGTTTGTTGTTTTTAACTCTGTTTTGTGCATGGTGCATGTTCAGGTGGAAATGGAGAAACTCTTGAATGAGCACAAGGCCTCACTTGATACCAAGGAAAAGGAATTTGAAGTGGAGCTCGAACAGAAAAGAAAGTCAGCGGATGAGGAATCAAAAACCAAGGCAGCTGAAGTGGAGAAGAAGGAAGCTGAACTCAATCACGTGGAGGAGAAAATCAGAAAAAGAGAACAGGCACTCGAGAAGAAAATGGAGAAGCTGAAGGATAAAGAGAGTGAAATTGAGGTGAAGTCAAAGTCTCTGAAGGAAAAAGAGAAGTCCTTCAAAATTGAGGTAAAGAACATGGAGAATGAAAGAAAGCAATTACAATCTGAAGAAGAGAATTTACTTGCCTTGAAGGCGGAGCTTGAGAAATTAAAATCTGATATTGATAGTCAGCAACTCAAGATACGTGAAGACACTGAACTGCTCAAGTTAACTGAAGATGAAAGATCTGAACACGCCCGACTGCAGTTGGAACTAAAACAGGAGATAGAGAAGGTTAGAATCCAAAGAGAACAGCTTCTGAAGGAAACCGAGGATTTGAGAAATGAAAGATTGAGGTTTGAAAAGGAATGGGAAGAACTAGATGAAAAGAGTGTGGTGTATAGGAAGGAGTTCGCTGATATTGCTGAGGAGAAAAACAACTTTGAAAAGTTCAAATTGTCCGAGCAAGAAAGGCTGAACAGTGAGAAGGTGGAGACTCAGAATTATGTTAAGGGGGAGTTGGAAGCTCTTGAGCTGGCAAGGGAATCATTTGCTGCTGAGATGGTGCACGAAAGGACTGTGCTGAATGAAAAAATTCAAAGTGAGAAAAGTCAATTACTTGATGAGCTTGAAACGCAGAAAAGAGAACTTGAAACTGAAAGGGAGAGTCTACAGGAAGAGATGGAAAACCGCCTCCGCGAAATGGAGAAGTCTTTTGAGGAAAAGAGGGAGGCAGAACTTAATAATATCAACCATCTCAGGGATGTTGCTCATCGAGAAATGGAAGAGATGAAGGCGGAAAGACAGGTGATGCAAAAGGAAAAGCAAGAACTGTATGCAAACAAGGAGCAACTTGAGATGCAGCATCGTGAAATGCGGAAAGACATTGATGAGCTTGTTGGACTTAGTCAGAAGTTGAAGGACCAGAGGGAACAATTCATCAGAGAAAGAGAGCGGTTCATCACATTTGTTGAAAAGTTGAAGGGTTGTGGAAGTTGTGAGGAGCTCATTCGTGAGTTTGTATTGGCTGATCTTCAATCTCTGAATCAAATGGACATTACGGAGGTTCATGTACCAGCTAGTTATTTGAAAGACACCGCTGTTCAGGGTACATCTGTGCAGATGAACACAAACCAACTAGGGTCCCCTGGAAATATGTCGTGGCTTCGGAAATGTACGACTAAATTGTTTAGATTTTCACCCATCAAACAAGATGAAGCAGATTTTGCTGAAGATCCTAATGATGGAAACAGGCGGCCTCTTGCTACTGTAGTGTCAAAGAAACTAGATCTTGGCAGTGAAATCAATCCAGAAATTTCTCTAAGGATTGCTAATGATTCTCTTGATGATGCAAGTATTCAGTCTGATTATAGCCTCAGGGATGGTCCTGATCCATCAGTTGATGACCAAAGATCCCAGCAATCAGAAGGCAAGACATATAAGCGCAAGCCAGCCAAAAGAGGTACACGCAGGGCAGCAAGGCAGGCAGTTGTTGAAGGCGAGAATGCTATAGATGGTACAACTCAAGATGCTAATGGTGATGTTAATGGTGATGTCCATATGGTTGTGGGAGAATCTGAAGTGCCAGAAAAGGGAAGAAAGCGGAGCCGTACACATGTTTCACAAGTTGTTTCCAGTGGAAACAATGATGAATACAGTGGACATTCTGGTAGCGTTGTTGGTGAAGGGCAAGGAAGAAGGAAAAAGAGAGCCGTGAAGCCAGTTCAAGCTATTGTTGAAAACCGATATAATCTCCGGCGTAAAAGGTGATCTCTTTATTCTTTTATTTGCAGAAAAATAGTCATTGCAATGCTTGAAATTTCTATGTTTTATTATATGAATCATCGTCAAAGACTCATAAGTATGTATGATTTGTCAGTGCTACTGCTGCTGCTAATGGAATCGCACCAGACACCAGAAAGACAAAAACTCTTAAAGCCAGTTCAAAGGCCACAGCTTCCAATACCTTGGAAGCTGAAGGTGCAAGGGAAGAGATTCGAGATTCTGCACCAAGTGCAGATGGAGATGCTGGCTCAGTGAAGGGTGATCAGGCTCATGAGTCTTCAGATGACAACCTTGTCAAGGTAATAATTTATTTGTCCTTTTTTTTGCGTCTATTTGTTATTGTGTTACATCTAACCCAGAAACACGCTCCTTGTATTTTAGTATAAATCTTTAAAGTACATCGCATGAGTAAAGCTATAATCTTTGACTGGTGATTGCATTTTTCAAATACGGACCACAATCAAGATGATCAATTGAAAAAAAAAAAACAAAAAAACAAGTTGAGGCTGACTGTCAACTTAAATTCGATTATGAGGTTTATCCCATTTTCTGTCTGCTTAATTGTTTCTATGAGTTCCTGTGCATTATTCTGTTATTGAATCAAGTTTTGAGCATGTTTCCTTTCTTCCCATGTGTTACAGTCAAAAGGTGCAGCGGCTGCTCGGGAAGGGGTTAGTAACACTGCAGAGATTGCAGAAAGTGATGGTGCCAGCGAAGAAGTTAATGGAACCCCAAAAAATAATAATAAAGGTGATATGACTACGGATGATGAAGAAGACAGCGATGACGATGATGAAGTGGTTCAGCCTGGGGAAGTTTCATTGGGGAAGAAGATTTGGAGACTCCTCATGACATGATACCAACTACTGATTTTCTCGTATTTTCAGCCAATTTTATTTGATTTTCGTCACGAGGAGCTCTCTTTTGCTGCATGGAGTTCTCTGTAGTTGTGTGTGCATTTTAGGGCGTAGTTGACCTCGTATCCAGTTTAGGTGAGATTGTTTGGTGTTTGCCCTCATTTGGTCATGGATCCTAGATACTAGATTTAATCTTGATAGAACTGATGATGTTTTAACTGCCAGAGTATTATTGTAATTCTGAGATCTCAAATTGATTGTCATGGTTTGCTTTTGATTTCTGCAATTATATAGAGTACTCTAATGTCTCTTTCTGCTTATGATTTAACTAGCTTTTTGATGTACAAAATTGAAAATAAAAATCGACGAGCCATTTAGCATCAGTTCAGTAAGTAAATGTCTGATAATGACTTAAAAGACATTAAAATGGGACGGATGGAGTACCAAAAGCAATGTTTAACAAAATTTTAGCTTTAGTTCAAAATTTAGATTGATAAATTTCAAATTTTCAATAGATTAAATCTCAATATAATTCAGTTCAACAAAAAAATAAGTTCGGAAAAACATCACATAAGCCTTGAGCACAATATAAAGATACGAGTAAAACACGACATTCAACGTTTCCTTCATCAAAATTTCGATCATCCAAAATTTTCTTACGCCTACCAGACAAAATGCATAATCTTTTTTACACCTGACTTCACCTATTCAACATTCACACTTGAGTTGGAGAATTGCATACTCCCTATGTATTTACAAAGTATTGTAAACTGAAACTTTATTTGACATCAAAAGAACTTTTCTATCATGCGAGTTTGCCGCTCTTGACTACTTGATGTATGGTATGTTGCCTCTTCTGTTGTACAGCCCTTTCATGACTATCTTTCTGTACAGTTAACGCTCTGCTTACATCCTAGAACTATTAAGGTACCAGCGCCAGTTACGGCAGAATCTACACTCCCCCGAACAACACTCTTTGATGTGAACCATAGCATCCCTGGAGAAATTATAAAACAAATTATCAGACAACTGTAATTTTTCTTCAGAGAACTGAAAAGAATTTTGAACTGAAAAGAAACATACCTGCAACGAGGAACCGTGCAACTCATATCCATGCATCTCACAGAATGTATACAAATCAAAGTCCATATTCTCCAACATGATACACAGCCTCCAGCCAGATAAGCATTGCATTTACGTGAATGCTTGAACAGCTTTCTCATATTACTACAGTAAGGTTGCAAGCAATGGCTTGAGCTACACTGAGAAGCATGTTCCAAAGCTTTCCGGAGTTGTACCTGTACCAAAATTCGTTACTTATTTCATCACTATAACTTCATAGAAAGACTACTCCACTTAATTCACAAGATGTAGTAATTAATGCCCTCAACTTGCCCTGCATATTTTTATATAAAGAGCTAGTGATTGTAGATACCTCAACTGTCTTCTCTGGTAGAGCCTCATATTTATTAACTCCACAACTAGCGTTGAAATTGGTCGGGAACTTCCACGTATGATTATGAGTTGAAACTTTACAACAGCATGTACCACCAACATGAAACTTTGGACCACTCTCACTATTCCACTGGCCCTGCATCAGGATATCTTTATGGCAAGTGCTGCAGGCCGTCCTTCTAATTAACCTCATCTGCTTGCTCAAATCATACAAAATCATCATGGACGAGTGCTTGGCACGACGAATGGTATTGAACTGGTAGTTATTTCCCTGACAAAAGCCTAGAAAAGAATGCCGGTTCTCGAAAATGTCATTATATATAAAGATATCTTTATCTTCAGTGTCAGCGGGTAAGTCATTAATCGCAACCTAAAAAGGATGAGCAAAAGAAACAGCTTAGAAAAAGAGCAAGAGAATATCAAACTAGAGTCGAAGGTTCAAAGGAATAAGCACAATCTGCCATAAATTAAGAAAAAGAAGTAATCTTTGGTACCAAATGTTCCTCCCCAACAATGGAAGTGTGCATATTTCTTTCTCTAAGATTTGGATCCATATCAAGGCATCTGCAGCAATCACAATTCACAAACAATCAGATCACTTACTACAGTATTTAACAGATAAAGCAATGTATCAGAGAAAAATTACCAAGTTTGTATCTCAAGGTACATATATCACTTACCTAAACAAATAACTGCACTAGCAATCATCCAAATAAAATAGCCATTCAATATGCTTGACATGTCTTAAAACTATGTAATAAGTTTTTGATTCTTTTAGCCTTAACCCTTCCGTTTACCATTCGATAGACTCAATGAAATGTAGTCTTCACCTAGACCAAAAGACTCACCCTCAAATGACTTATCATATATCTAGAATGTAGAAGCTGTAATCACGAGGAACGAGTTCTTGTTATGATAAATACCTTGAACAAAAACTGAAGTCTTCGCCGGATGGAATCAGGTCCTGACACTTCTTGCATGTGTACAGCAGTTGCACAACTAAAAAGTTCTCCTTTGATGGTAGCATTGCTTGACTCAGCTGCCATAGAAGAAGGACAGTAAATCAGAGAACTTCTTACAAGCCCCGGTTGTCTAAAAATACATATAATGTACAAAAAACATTTGCAAAGACCATAAATTACCTTCTGCATCACCATAATATCATTGGTCGCATCAACATTAACATCTTCATGTCCCATTGCTTTCATAGCCCGTTTTGACAGAGGTTTCTTCTTTGCCTCTGGTTCTCCACCATTTTCCTTCTGTAGATTCCTCATGGTAATTTCAGCAGTATCTGACCAATAATCTCCATCAAAATATGGCAACCGAGCTACTGTTATCTTGTTACTGCGCTCCTCGTTTTGAACAAAGAAAGCATCATAGAATGTTTTGTAGTTCACCACAACACGTTCTTTCAAAGCTTTTTTTAGCATTGACTTGTACCTGAAAAAACAATTCCAGCAAAAAATGCATTCAGAGTCTCAAACATAAGATAGGGAAGATGACTGTGAACATACAAAATGGTATTGCCTTAATTTACATCTAAAAACTAGTGAATATCACAGCATAAAAACTCCTGATGCACATGTTCAGGTGGGTACAAGTTCCCGCAGCAACACAATTAGATATTTTATTGACATCTCAATTTATTTGATGAAAAACTGGCAAATAAAAAACTAGGCAGGAAGAATGCATACCACTGTTGCAATTTATCTGGCTTTGGTATTTTCTGGGATTCAGGATGGCAGTTAAAGATATAGTCTTCTTTTTTGAAAGGAGGGCAAGCCCAAATGTAGCAGACAGCAAATCCACAGCTCTTGCAGTAATCAAGATAACTAATCTACAAAGGCCAAAAGAGCAAACAATAGCTTTATTAGTTTCAAATGCAACTGTCTTCACAAAAGAGAGAGTAACTAAAAAAAAACTATACCAATATTTCATGATATACGTAGGTGCGAAGAGCTTCGCCATTGACCATTCGTATGTCGGGCCTAAAATACTTGATGGAATCAAGATATGAAATATAGACACTGCGTTGATTTGGTTTGTTACATTCTGATCCATACTCCTGGACATACATACAGAATAGGCAGACATCTATCCCTTCAATTTTCTGGAACAATAATATCACCTGTACAAAAGAGGACATGTCAGGTGTCCACATAAATAAAGAATTATGTTTGAAGGATAATTGAAGATAAAGTTGATAAGAATATATATACCACTGTTATGGTTAGTTTGCAGCTCACCACATTCCATTTTACTCTATTCCTTGATTCTTTTTTCATAAAACATATTTGCAGGAAAAAATAACCAAAACTGAAGTCTAATCATTTGATGAGCAGCTCATATATGTGACCTAAACATTATAAAAGAATGTCTTGAAAGAATGTCATGGCCATGCTTAGCTGTGCAGCTAATTATTCACCACATTCCCCCTATACTCTATTCCCTGATTACGTGTTCAATCTTAAAGTTTTCGTAACATCTTGTCTCATCATAGGAAGAATAATTCTGAGCTCTAATTCAAGTAAGCAATGAGATCAAGCAGTAAATTTACAACAATGGGTAGTATATATTTTTGGTAAGAATCCAGTCTCTTACCTTTAATTTATGCGGAAACTCAGTGGGGTAATCTTGGTCGGGAATTATATTAAGAAAATCCTGATTCACTTTCACAATCTTGTCGACAGACGAGACCACTCGAACAAGAAGTTCTCCAACCCCAGGTACCTACATTAATACAACAGTTAATGTCATTACCAGATAGATAGCCTTGATAGCCTTGATATCAAAAGGAAATATTTTTTTAAAGAGGAACGTAATTAGCAATAAACTAACAAGATTCACACTGCGCGCATTGCGCGGTTTATTTGGGTGAAAATTAAATGCGCGCAGTTTATTTGGGTGAAAATTCACCCAAATAAATCGCGCAATGCGCGCAGTGTGAATCTTGTTAGTTTATATATATGTGTAATTGTTACTTCAGGCATATTCTAAAATTTCATATTTGTAATCATTTACGTCATTCAAATTTTCTATACAGCGCTACATATTGAAATCATTTTTAATGACTTGGAAGAGGTCCTGAAGTCCTGAACGAGACAAATGTGCAATTCTTTGCTTAAATTTCTCAAAATACTCATCGGATAAGTTACAAATATTCAAAAGCCTAATGGAAAATAAAATTAACAAAAATGGACCTGAAGAACTTCAAGCCATAATAATTCCACTTCTGCTAATTAAAAATACTCGTCTAAAATAAGTCACACGTGATAGGAAATAAATTTTTAAAAGGGAACATAATTAGCAAATAGAAATAACAAGATGTAGATTATATAACATGAGATTATATAAAATAACCCAGCCAAAGGTTATTTCAGTATATACACGCAAATTGTTTCTGCCACAAACTACCAGACAGTTTTCCATATTTCCCCCAAGATCATTACATCAGCATGAAGTATATATACATAAAGTAGATGAGTGGAGATGTGCATTAATTCAATTCACATATATGAAAATCCATACAAAACTTACCTCATCAACATCTTTATTTGAAAACTTTGCTCGGTCTTCTCTTTCTCTCTTGAGCTTCATATATAGTCTTTGCTCGATATGATCACTTAGCTTTGTACGCGGAAGATCTCTTGCCCCAAAAGAATCAGGTGAAGGCACGTGCTTGCCCACTTTAATTTCTTCTAGGCGGCAATATGGACAAGTATACTTGGCCATTCCCTCCTGGTCTCTTTTGGCGTTATACAGCCCACAAATTTGATGCATCCAGTGCTGGCAAGTGTCACATTGCACCCACTACAGAAACAAGTTGATCAGAGAGAATGAGAAACATTATTGGCATGGTATCAATATCAAACAGCTTCAGCAATCACAAAACTCACTGATTCTTCATCTTTGATATTGTTCTTCTCCTTGAACAGCTGAGCCTTAGAAAAAGTATGCCCTTGTAATGATGAAATGTTTGTACCACGAGACACCTTCAAGCATGTTGTACAAAAGCAATGCTTTGAACCAATCTCATCTTGCCCCCAGTAATATGTAGAATTGTGCTTAATAGGATTACAGCAGCGTGCACAATACAAAGGTGCTGGACCAAAGTAATGTTTATCCATGTTGCACAAAATGCAACAGTTTTCTCCAGGATTTTCCATCATATTTGAGCTGCTGGGCTGTATAGGGAATGAGAAGAGGGCAAATATATTAATCAGGAAAATATAGTGTGGTAAATCACACATACATATGAGGGCAGGAGTCACACTTGCTACAAAAGTACGATAACATGCAGCAAGTCACTCAACGTCAATAATGCAACAGCACCCTCCCCCCAACACAACACATCACACATACAACTAAAGAAAAAGAAATGGAAAAGAAAAGGAGATACATTGCACAAACCTGTCCCAGTGATTGTCTGAGGCTGCTTATGTGCTCTTTTATTTGGTCAGAGTTGAAAAGGTCAATGTGAGAAACTGGAAACTTTCCGAAATCTCCAAAACTGGTTCTAGCCTCAGTTGAAACTACAATTTCTCCAGACTCTAGTTGACAAGGTTCGGGCACACATGTTGTGTCCATTGGTTCTTGAGGGACATTTTGCTGATCTTGAGGATCAGACAAAACATTTGGCTGTTCCCGAGGAAGTTGGACATCACTAGACCCTTGAGTGATATTTTGTTGTGTGTCAGAGTTCAACTGTTGAAAACTGTCAGTTCTATCGTCAACTGCTTCAGAGAGAAAAGGACCATCACATTTCACTATCTCGTTGCTCACAGGAATGTGCTCCGTAGTATCTGCTTCCGGGAGGGTACCTTCTGGGGAGAGAAACTGGTCAGTCATTGTTGCTTGAATTGGCACTTCAGGATAATGCATCTCTTCTAGATCTATGATTTGAATGTGATCTTCAAAGGAGCTCATATCTTCCATTTTGAACTTATCTTCTTTCTCATCCTGCATAAAATCTCCATGCGTTATAACCACATCCTTTTTCTCATCACACATAATATCTCCACGCACCCTTACCATGTCCTTTTTCTCATCACCCATAAATTCTTCATGCGTTATCATCACATTCAATTTCTCATCGCGCCTAGAATCTTCATGTGAACCTTTGTGATCTGAAGTCCTTTCAGAACTGAGAGAATGTTCCTGTAAACTAGTAACGCGATTGGAATTGCCTTGGCGCTCAATGTAATCTAACGTCCTTTCAGAACTGGAATTGACTTGGTGCCCGATCTTCAACCGCTTGGTTGGAGGTGGAGTATCATCAACCATGGAAGTACCTCTGTTGTGAACTGCCTTCAACACACCCGAATTCTCCAATCCGGAATTGATAGAGGAAATGAATTCCTTAGCAGACTTGCAATGAGTGCACATGTTGCGACGACAATTCTCAAAGTGGGAGATACACTTCTGGAACATGTTGCAATTACATTTATTCTCCACACAATGCTTTTTATGCAAGATAATCAACAAGTCGGATTGGTTTATCCCCTTGTTCACTGGCAGAGTTTTGTAATAGCAGATGAGACGAAGAGCATGTTCAATGTTACTTGAACGCTTGGCCTCTTCCAAGTGCTGCAAAACATACGGTTCTGGCTGCTCGATCTCACACTGCTTTTGAACATGAATTTCATTTTTGTGGAATGCATCTCCACAATGCTTCCCTGAAGACAGCTTATCTAATTGAATACCAAGTTGCCACAGACCCTCTGGCCTTGTTACCACTGTGTTGGCAGCCACATTAGAAAGAGAGTAAGAACGCTCATGAACTCTCTCTTGTTCCAACAAGTATGCATTTGGAGGAAGCTGATATCCATGCCCAGGCAGTGCTACACCAGAAAGAGACTTAAATCTTCTCTCTGGACTTTTCTCCAATTTGAATGCACTTAAATTAAAGGACTTCCCAACATCTATCACATGTTTGGCAGAACACTCATAAGAAGCGACCTGATTGAAATCCAGGATTCCTGTCTGATCCACTGAACTCAAGTGCGAGCTAGGCAAAGCTGGTAAACTGTCCCAATGTTCACCATCAGAAAACGCATCAGCCTCAGAGCATGCGGTAACAGAGGATATCGGTTCGGGGGATGTAATAAACTCAGTGGCTCCAGCGTTTGCTCCCATGACCAAGAACGGATTTTGCCCAACCGATGCACCAAACATATAGCTGTTATCCGTGTTATTGTAATTGGACAGACTACCAAAACCTGTAATCAGACAAAGTAAAACAGTAATCATAAGCAACCCAAGGATTTATAGAAAACAATCACAATCCAAGCCCAAAGAACAATTAAGATTACCATGAGGCATCTGAGGTTGGTTAAAATAATTGATCTGAGGTAAACTATTGTCAAACCCCGTTGACTTCCATTGACTAAAGCCTCCATTACAGAAATCAGTCATTGAACCAAGCCAGCTTCCACCCTCCAATTCCGACGACTGAAACATGTTGTACTTTCTTTTAAGTGAATTAGTATCCAACATTTGTTTAATCTGGGGATTTATCACAAGAAACAACCAATTTAGAACCCAAAACAAGAACCTTGTTGAAAGCTAACCTGAATATAAAGTTGGTCTAAATAAAATTAAAAAAAAGCATATACAATGTGCAATACGTTCCATTCGCAAGAAACAACCATTTCAAAACACAATGCATGAATCTTGAAAGTTAACATTAATTAAAAAAACCTACAAAATGTCAATATGATACATACACACGAAAGAGAAGATTGAACCACTTCACAAAGCATGAACCTTTGAAGCTAAGCTCAAATCCGACATGATTTTCTGGGATTCATCACAAGAAACACCCAACTCACAACCCAAAGCAAGAACCTTGATTGAAAGCTAACCTAAATTAGAAAGCATATACAATGTGCAATACGTTCATTCAAAAGAAACAACCATTTCAAAACACATAGCATGAACCTGAACTAAGAACTTACAAAATTTGCAATACAGTATGTTCTGTAGGCAAGAAAGAGCAGAAACAACCATTTGACAAAGCATGAATCTTTGTTCTTACCTCTACCATAGCTACTTTTTCAATTCAAAATGGTTCCATTCTATTTGCATCAAAGGAAGTCCTCGGAAACTACAAGACATGAAATATTAGGAAATATAAATTTTAACATGCATTACATTAGTAGCACAACTTATGGAAAAATATAATTTCCAGATGATAGCAGCATGCCATCAGGACAACTAATCCGGCTTTCCCCCCTAAATTGTGACGCTTACCAGCTCAAGAGATGGACTGAATCTGGTCATGCCTCCTGCTCACACCTCTTCCATCCCAACAAGAGTACCTGCAATATCAAAATAGAAGGCTTAATAAACTTTTCTAGTGGTAATCACATCTTTTGCAGGAAAAAACAATACACAACCAGTTCAGAGACGCCTACCATGTTGTCCAGTAATTTCCAAGACCTTTGTAAGAGTGTCAACATGCCTATCAATGCTACAGACTAAAAAATCATATAACAAGTAAGAGAAAAACGAATGCAGGCAATAAGCACTAGTAAACCACAAATGCATACCCAAAAACAAAAACCACACACCAGCTCTAATATGCAGCTAAGATAGGGATCACAAACACATGGAAAAATGACTATAAAATAATTAATAACTTCTAAGATTAAATAATTTCAAAATTAAACCAAATTTGAAACTAACTCAGCATGTACATCCCCTTCTAGCCTTGTTCGGCATGCGAATTAGACTTTTTCGTAGCTAAAAAACAGTCACAAATTATCTAATTCATCATTTGTCATGGCACTCAACGATCAACAGACCAATTATCCAGAAAATTCAGAAAACAAATACTAGCTAAAAACACGTGGAAAACAAAATTGATCCTGGAAAAATGTGATGAGATTGGGAATTCAATCAGAGCACAACTTACAAACGACAATCGGAGCAATGCAGGTCAATCGGAGAAGTAGTTGCGACGGAGCGACGGTTGCGTCGATGGTTGATGGTGGACGGAGCGGCGTTGAATTGCAGAACCCTTAATCGGAGAAACAGAATTGTACCGAAGTAAGGGATTTTGGGGGAATATATTTCGTGGACTGATCGGCGTCGTTTCGACTGTGTGCGCGCTCTTCTTAGGGCTGGAATCGGTACAAATACCGTCCCTTTTAGACAATACCTTGTCCCATACCAAAAATTCCGGAACGCATATTTTTTAATACCAATACTAACCAAACAACTCGGTATATCATATATTGAGTTAAAAAAAAATGTAATTATTTAAAAAATTGAAATTATTAATCATTTTAATTAACTAATATATCTAATTTAATTATTATTATGATTTTAATATTATGATCATGGAAATTTGATACCAATACCATATATCGTATCCTCCGCTTGCTAATTATTTTTGATTTATTCAAATATTATTGTTGAATTAATTCAACATTTACAAAATTAATTCATCTATTCAACATTCGCACTTATGTTGTATTTACAAAGTATTGAAAACTGAAACTTTATTTGACATGAACAGAACTTTTCGATCATGCCAGTTTGCCTCTTCTGTTAAAACAGCCCTTTCATGGCCATCTTTCTGTACAGTTAACGTTAGAACTATTCAGGTACCGGCGCCAGTTCCGGCAGAATCTACACTCCCCCGAACAACACTCTTTGATGTGAACCACAGCATCCCTGAGAACAAATTACAAAACAAATTTCAGACAAGTGTATTTTATATTTTTTCTTCAGACAACTGAAAAGAACATACCTGCAACGAGGAACCGCGCAACTCACATCCTTGCATCTCACAGAATGCATACAAATCAAAGTCCATATCCTCCAACATAGTACACAGCCTCCAGCAAGACAAGCATTGCATTTACGCGAATGCCTGAAGAGCTTTCGCATGTCGCAACAGTAAGGTTGCAAGCAATGCTTTGAACTACACTGAGAAGAATGTTCCAGAGCTTTCCGGACTCGTGCCTCAACTGTCTTCTCTGGTAGAGCCTTCCTTGTAACTAACCTCATCTGCTTGCTCAAATCATACAAAATCATCATGGATGAGTGCTTGGCACGACGAATGGTATTGAACTGGTAGTTATTTCCCTGACAAAAGCCTAGAAAAGAATGCCGGTTCTCGAATATGTCATTGTATATAAAGATATCTTTATCTTCATTAATCGCAACCTAGAAAGGATGACCAAAAGAAACAGCTTAGAGTTGAAAGTTCAAAGGAATAATAAGCACAATCTGCCATGATATGAGAAAGAGAAGTAACCTTTGGTACTAAATGTTTCTCCCCAGCAGTGGAAGTGTGCATACTTCTTTCTCTGAGATTCGGGTCCATTTGAAGGCATCTGCAGCAAAAACTGAAGTTTTCGCCAGATGGAATCAGGTCCTGACACTTGTTGCATGTATACAGTAATTGCACAACCAAAAAGTTGTCCTTTGATGGTAGCATTGCTTGACTCAGCTTCTGCATCACCATGATATCATTGGTCGCGTCAACATTAACATCTTCATGTCCCATTGCTTTCATAGCCCGTTTCGACAGAGGTTTTTTCTTTGCCTCTGCTTCTCCGCCATTTTCTTTCTGTAGATTTCGCATGGTGATTTCAGCAGTTTCCGACCAATAATCTCCATCAAAATACGGCAATCGAGCTACTGTAATCTTGTTGCTTCGCTCCTCATTTTGAACAAAGAAAGCATCATAGAATGTCTTGTAGTTCACCACAACACCTTCTTTCAAAGCTTTTTTCAGCATCGACTTGTACCTGAAAAGGCAATTCCAGTAAAAAAATGCCATTCAGACATAAACATATGATAGAATGCATTCAGTTCAGACAGAAAGAATTCATACCAGTGTTGCAATTTATCTGGCTTTGGTATTTTCTGGGATTCAGGATGGCAGTTAAAGATGTAGTCTTCCTTTTTGAAAGGAGGGCATGCCCAGATATAACAGACAGCAAATCCACAGCTCTTGCAGTAATCTAGATAACTAATCTACGAAGGCCGAAAGAGAGAGATTATTAACTAAAACAAAACAAAACAAAAGACAAAACAAAAGAGAAACAAAAATATACCAATAGTTCATGATATACGCAGGTGCGAAGAGCTTCGCCATTGATCATTCGCATGTCGGGCCTGAAATACTTGATGGAATCAAGATATGAAATGTAGACACTGCGTTGATTTGGTTTGTTACATTCTGATCCGTACTCTTGGACATACATGCAGAATAGGCAGACATCTATCCCTTCAATCTTCTGGAACAATACTATCACCTTTGATTTATGCGGGAACTCGGTGGGGTAATCTTGGTCGGGAATTATATTCAGAAAATCCTGATTCACTTTCACAATCTTGTCGACGGATGAGACCACTCGAACAACAAGTTCTCCAACCTACGTTAGTACAACGTTAGCATCAAGTATTCAGACCTAAAGCAGATGAAAATGTACACAAAACTTACCTCTTTATTTGAAAACTTGCTTAATAGTCTTCGCTCGATATGATCACTTAGCTTTGTACGAGGAAGATGTGTTGCCCCGAAAGAATCAGGTGAAGGCAGCGCGTGCTTAATTCCTTGTAGGCGGCAATACGGACAAGTATACTTGTCCATTCCCTCCCGGTCTCTTTTGACGTTGTACAGCGCACAAATCTGATGCATCCAGTGCTGGCAACTGTCACACTGCACCCACTACAGAAACAAGGAGAAATGTTGTTATTGGCATATGATATCAATATCAATATGGAACGGGGATTCAGATGTCACAAAACTCACTGATTCTTCGTCTTTGACGTTGTTCTTCTCCTTGAACAGCTGAGCCTTAGAAAAAGTATGGCCGTATGATGATGAAATGTTTGTGCCGCGAGACACCTTCAAGCACGTTGTACAGAAGCAATGCCTTAAACCCGTCTCATCCTTCCCCCAGTAATATGTGGAATTGTGCTTGATGAGATTAGAGCAGCCTGCACAGTACAAAGGTGCTGGTCCAAAGTAATGTTTATCCATGTTGCACAAAATGCACCAGTTTTCTCCGGGATTTTCCATCATGTTTGAGCTGCTGGGCTGTCCCAGTGACTGTCTGAGGCTGCTTATGTGTTGTTTTATTTGGTCAGAGTTGAAGAGGTCAATCTGAGAAACTGGAAACTTTCCGAAATCTAGTTCGGGCACACATGTTGTGTCCATTGGTTCTTGAGTGATATATTGCTGTGTGTCAGAGTTCAACTGTTGGAAACTGACTTGGTGCCCGATCTTCAGCCGCTTGGCTGGAGGTGGAGTATCATAAACCATGGGAGTGAATTCTCCAGTTGTTGGTTGGTTGATAGAGGAAATGAATTCCCTAGCAGGCTTGCTGATGCTTCAACTGTATGGAAACCGTAAAACTTATAAAAATGAACTGGGTGACAACCAACTAAATTTCCAATATTTATCAATTAACTCTTGAATATAATTACAACACAAAGGCCGTATTATATCCAAAATCTGGATCTTAACTAACCTTTTCCTACTTTGAAAAGAAGTAACAAACCTTTTCTATCTATGAAACCTAATAAAAGTCTTACCGGATTAAAAAGCCTGTTAGGGAAAAAGTTGGTAAAACTGGAATCCTAACTTTTGTTTCCCTGTTTATGTAAATTTTTTTATATATATATTTGATCTTGTTCAAAATACTTTGTCCTCGTCATATAATCTCTGTAATAGTTTGTTATCGTCTGTGTTCACTTTTACAGTGTATATAAGCGTTTTAATCGGAATATTTTGGGTCGATTGATAAATCATGATTTAACCGTTAAACTAGCGGTTGCACTTTAGCGCGTAATTTAATTTTGGCGCATTGACAAAACAACACCGTCTCATTGATTAAATTGAGTGTCTGTTTTGTTTTTATTTGGCTATAAGCCTTCTTATTGTTGTAATTTAAATGTGGCGGTTCTATGGTCTTTGTTGCCTATAAAGGATAAACCATGCAACTGTGTGATATTTTAGATTTTTTCATTATTAGGTTATTGTTTTCGTGCTTTTGTTGCTTTCTCCCTACTTGATACTTATTCTATACTTCTTCAATTTCCTAATGAAGGAACAAAATTGCCATGAAATTGATTAGACAATTTTACCCATGTTGCCCACCACATTCATCCATTATCGAATGTTATCCAGCACCTGCCAACCAGTATCTCCACCAACCCTCACCGCCTCACAATCAACGACACCAACCCAATCTCAGTTGAACGTTTTCATCCCAAAGTATAGTTAAATTGAGGCCTCCGATTAAGAATTACCGATTTTATTGGGGTCTTTCACCCGATTCGCCATAATTCATCCGTTGTAGTGATACATTTACTGGTATCATTATAAAGAAACTCGTTGCACAAGCTAATAATATTATCTTCATTTAACTCGTTTGAAGATAATAAACTCATCATGATGCTGCAACTTCTTTTTTTGGAATTTTCAATTTTAATCCACAAAATTAAGATTTAATTTTGAATATTGACAAATTATTATGGGTGCTAGAAGTATTTTTAGAAAAGTGGGGTTATAAAAAGTATAATTTAATAAAATACATACATAAAAATATATAAAAAATGTGTTTTCTTTCATCGAAATTAGCATTTGCTACCCTTGCTTGGATGTGACTCCGCCATTGTGTGGAGAGCACATTGATATTGCATGTCCCTAGTCAAAATAATGCCATTATATGTAAGAGTTTCTATTAACACAGTTTTAATCAACTAAATCACTGTGGATTTCCTTGCTCGAATAAAAAAATTTATCACTCCAATTATACCTGCTTCAATATGACCAATGTTGATCAAACCGGCAGAAACCGGTCGAACCGATCAAATTGAGACCACTAGAGAAAAATACTAGTAAATGAATAATATCTTTATAAATCAATTACTTTCTTAATTAAAATTTAGCCAAATCCTATAAGAAAGCCCATAACTGAAACTGGATTGATAAGTCCGGAACAGGTCTTATTTGGGCTGGCATCTTTCTTGATAAACTACTAGCATGGTGAACCGCGCGTTGCGCGGTATCTAAGAATAAGGTTGAATATTTAAAATGTGCTATTATGTGCTAATACTAAAAAAATAAAGAATAAATATTTTAATTTTCAGCAAATATATATAAAGTAGTCATATTTTTTCAAAAATAAGTATACTAATTAAATTAATCAAAAAAGATGAATACGAAAAGAATTTAATTATTAAAATATAAGAATAAGATATATTTAATAATGAAATCAAATAAAATATCTAAAATGTATGATAAAAAATAGCATGTTAAAGATGACAATGCAATTGTCAAATTATTCAAACAAAAAATGAATCAAGTGAAATAAAACTCTTGAAATCGGCTTTGACATATTGTCTTCATTCTGGTTCAATTTTGTGCTTTTTTTCTGATGGTTTTCTTCTTTTTGGACCCCTTCCTTTGATATGATGAGTTCACTAATTGGCGTATCGTCTTCCACATTTGAGGCATGATTGTTCGATGTAGATTCGGTGTCTAGGGATGGTTTTGATAGTTGAGCTATTGGCACATCATCATCATCTGAATCAACAGTGCATATGCGTCTCAACGACATTATCGCATATTTATTTTTGTTATGGTGATCCTTAATCTTCGTAACCTTCATGTCAACCTCATACATCGTGTTTTCCAGTTGAAGATTTGCAATTTCAACTTGCTCCTGGTTTGTGTTAAATAGAAAATATGTATTAAGTTAGGAATGATAACCTTTTAAAATGTAGTAATAACTGAATTACTCAGGAATTTTTGTATACCTTTGTTACTCCTCGACGGAATGCCTCATCAGCTGTTATGCCTAATATTTCCTTTGCAATTTGTCCGAATGAAGTTGCTGAGATGTTACCCGTCTCGTCTTGCAACGAAACATCAAACGGAACCTGTTTTAAGAATTTGGCAAATGGATGTTAACAGTTTTGTCAATGCAGTAGGTGTAATTTTATTGAAGTAACTAATAGTAACTTTACCGTGGTGCAGGATATTTTTTCTGTTGATCACCGCAGATGTTGCATAGGAACTCGTATTCATGCGATGCTGTTGTTGCGTAGTTGCATTTGTTGCATGCCATGTAGTAAAACTTTTGTGAAGCATCGGTAATTGTTATTTTGACGTTGGCTGAGACAACCTGTTAAGTGAATCAATACATATATAATTAATAAGTTACAATAAATTATATAATTAATATATAGTCTACGAATTATAAGATGGGAACATAATAAAATATATTAATAATACTACAAAAAAAATAGATGAATAATTTTGTAAAAATATATGAATACCCTAATAATAAAAATATATAATGTGTATATGTTTTAAGGAAAACATTTATATCTAAATAAATTACACGGTATATTAAAAAATGTGGAAGATCAATTTACTAATTTAGCAATATCAAAATATCATTTATATAAATGCATATTTAACAAAAATACATAATAAATACATATTATGATCATGACCAAAAACCTTGGGCAATTTAACTATAAGATAACAAAGATATATACTGGCATCTTTTTGTAATTTTCGCCATTAATGGACCACAAATAGATTAGATTATATATCATGTTCTACAAATAGGATTTCACGGTAATTTAAGCTATTTGTGGTAATCCACGGTAATTCACGGTAATCCACAAATATTACTAATTTAAGCTAGATAATTTTTCACGGTTTCCTAACAAATATGTTCACGTAATGATCATTATTTTGCAAAAGACATGAATATAAAATAAAATATATCTGAGATGGGAATAAATTAGGAAAAAGGTGGCAATCTAAGGAAATAATATATATAATAAAATGGAAGAAATATATGAAAATTATAGGTGCTGAAATATGGTAATATTGTGGTGTATTAAGTCAATTAATACATATATAATTAATAATTTATAATGAATTATATAATTAATAATGTATATAGTTCGAAGTAGTAAAATATTTTTTGATTAGGGTAAATATCTCCAAGTTTAGTGTAGAATCTAATTGGTGAGATTTTTACTCCGCCCTCCTTGATCAGCTTTTTCTTCTCTTCCTCGTCAGTAATGTACTTCTTGTTATTGTTGACCCTGCATGAATAATGTAGATATATTCAAACTCCAACAAAACATGTATACAAAACGTAAGTTCTATGTATGAGTTATTTTATTACCAATCCCTCAGCCTGTTTGTTTCGCTGCTGGAGTCATCATCAATGTTTAATGACGTTCGGTATATGGTTCCCAACTCTAAGCCTGTTTAATATTAAAAATAAAAGTGTTAGCTTAATATGTAAAATAAAAAATAAAGAGATTGTCTGTGAATAAATAAAAGTTTGATTACCATTGTAGTAGTCGACCCTCAAGTTTCTACCAATTATTATAGGGCAATCTGTGATATTTTCCCTCAACAATCTTGCATATGGCTCCAGCATTTCCTCCCAAATGGTCAGAGTCATTTTCTGAAACCTGTATTGAAAACATAAATGTTATAAATAAATAAATAAATAATGAACTTTAATGAAAAATATATTTTAAACTTACTTGTCGTTTATGATAACAAATTTTTGATATTTTTTCTTGAATCCCGTTCATACGCTTGCCACACGTTCATGATCGAATCTGTGACGATACCTATAATATCTGATATAAAAAATTTAAAAAATCAGAAGAATATTATTATACAGTATAGAGTGCAGTTGGATAAATTTTCATAAATAGATTAAATTCTTACCAACTTCTTTATCATCAGTTTGGAGTTTTTCTCCGATTTGGTCAAAAGGAACATAATTCTCTTCTATGTTGTCTCCTTCAACATCTTCGATAGCTGTGCTTGTATCGATTATCCACTGTGAAGAAATACCATGTTTGATATATTGTGTTGCTATCGGTTTTATTTCAGCGTTGGAAATCTTGTATTTCTTATGTACATGCAGTCTATCTGCCATGGCAAGAAATGCGTTGTTGAATGTAATGCCTGCAACTTTAGAACCCTGAAATTAAAAATAATAAGCCAAGTTATAAATAAATTGTAATTATTTTGCAATATTAATAAAATATGACATTATATATGAAATATAGTTTGATGATGTACCTCTTCGTCTTCAAAAATGTATCTTTGTGTCTTTGAAGATGGATTCAGCTTGCTTGAAATAGGGGCGAATTTCTCTTTGACTGTAATTGTCCGAACCCATGGTCTGTGCGCATTGGATAAATCATGGATCCTCCTCTCCGTTTTACCGTTGAGTGAATTTATAATCATCATTGCAGAAAGGTGTAAAATATTTGTGTGGTGGTAATAATGGTTTTGTTGTTTGATATGTGAAAGTGTTGATGAAACTATTAATATTTATACTATGATGATGATGAGAATGGTTGTGTTGTTTGTTTATTTTTGATAATGGAATACATGATTAGAAAATTTTTGGAAGTTAAATATTTGAGTGTTATTATTTATCAAAAATAATTGTGTTTTACTATATGTATGCATTGTTTTTCCCACGGAGAATATGAATTGTCAATTATTACATGGTAAATTACATTGTAATGGCCGTATTGATTAAGGATCATTAACCTTAGATTTTGTTGTTGAAATATTTTATTTTCTATTTCTTGATGATTGTAAAATTTGATTTATATTGTTTAACTATTTTAGTGTTATTTTGCATGAATACATGAATGATACCTTTTAAAATTTTAATTTTTACATAAATAAGTCAGAGTTTAGTAATAGGCATGAATATATTGCATACATATGGCATGTTCGTTTTTATCGAATTTTAAAACATCCGAGTTTAGTAATAGGCATGAATATATTGCATACATATGGCATGTTCGTTTTTATCGAATTTTAAAAATTTCGAAATGGCAGTTGTGTTGAAGAAATATTTCTTTTCTTTTATAATTAGTTGTGTCGGTGATTTTTTGTTATTAAACATCAGTAAATTATAGTCAATATATAATAATAACATATATGTAACAATATATTCAATATTCATGGAAACAATGTGTATGTCAATGGAAATATAGAATAATTAGACCGTTGCAATTATCCATAATTAAGTATGAAATGTTGCTCATATATCATGACAGTATAAACTAAAACTGGAAGGATATATCAAAATTTTTGGATGCCTAAAATAATCAGAAAGTTTTGAAAATTACATATACGTTTTTAAAATAATGAGATTAAGTAGTTATTTTAAAAACTGAAATTATATATACGTTTTTGATCATTTGGGCCAATAAGTGTTTTAATTAAATATGATATTTTTAATGATTTACCTATATGTTGTTTTTAAGGTAAAGCATATTCTGTTGGTACATTTATAGTTATGTTTCGTAATACACCTTAGTAATAAAAAGAGAAGGAGGTTTAAAATCTTTCTATTTTTTGTGTGATGTGAATAATAACTCAAAGCAATATATCATTCTAATGTGTGATGCTATAATTAGATTTTTTTTATATGGTAGTGTTGATTAATTATAACTTTTTAAAATGGTAGTGTTGATTAATTAGAATATTTTAATATGATAGTGTTGATTAACAATATTGAATTGCTTTGAATAATCACTCAAAGCAATATATCTTTCTATTTTTTGTGTGATGATTTAATTTGCCGTGAATTCTAATCGCATATCATTGGTTGCACAGTTGCATAAGTTGCGCACTAATAACATTGGTTGTGGTAAAAAAAATTTTTAAAAAGGAATATATTATTACCTTATAAACATAAAAAGAAAAAAAAATGCCGTGAATGAAATTCTAATATTGTTTGTGGTAAAAATTATTAAAAAAGGAAATATATTATTACCTTAAACATTAAAAGAAAAATATGAAAATTGTAGTCGCCGGAATATGGTGAACTTGTGGCGGTTATGTGGCGGTTTTAGGCAAAAACTACGTAGTTTCATGTTTTTAATTCTTTTAATTAATGTATTTATTGACCGGAGCAATAACTCTTCTAGTTCCCTTTAGGATAACACTTTACGTCACCAAAACCCAAATCCGTTGTGGAAAGAAAAAAGAAAAAAAAAACCCATCGCATAAAGGCTCCCCCAACTTTTATTGTTTCACTGAAGAACGTTAGATGGAGGCAAAGGCAACAATCGAAACATCTTCCCACAATGTTGAGTATCGCAATCAAATTGCCATGTACGCCCTAATAAAACATGGCAAACCGTCATGGGCACCACATCACATAGTATTTCATCTTCATAGTTAACTATCAAAAATGAAATCAGTGCTGTTTTTTTCCCACCATTTGTTCAAAGGCGGTGGCTCAAATTTTAAAATCTACTACTTTCAGTTCTGGTCGACACGGGTCTTCCATCCGATTTCATAAAGACCAATTTTTACCACATGGTGGTCCTCGCATGGAGCAAAATGTGGTTCATAGAGATTACTTAGGGTAAAACTTGATTAGATTTTGTTTCCCTTTATGTGTTTATGCATTTTTTTTTTTACATTTGATCTTGTTCAAAATAGCTTGTCCTCGTCATATAATATCTGTAACAGTTTGTTCTCGTCCGAGTTCACTTTTACATTGTATACTAGCGTTATAATCAGAGTATTTCAGGTCGATTGAAAAATCATGATTTAACCGTTAAACTAGCGGTTGCACTCTGGCGCAGTTTAAGTTTGGCGCGTTGACTAAACAACACCGTCTCCTTTATCTGTTTACTTTATTTTTTCTCTCTTTGGGTTAAATTGAGCATTTATTTTGTTTTTATTTGGCTATAAGCCTTCTTATTGTTGTAGTTTAAATGTGGCGGTTCTATGGTCTTTGTTGCATATAAGGATGAACCATGCAACCGTGTGATCTCTTAGATTTTCCCATTATCAGGTTATTGTTTTCGTACTTTTGTTGCTTTCTCCCAACTTGATACCTATTCTATAGTTCTTCAATTTCCTAATGAAGGAACGAAATTGACATAAATTTTTAATGAAATTGATTAGACAATTTTACCCATGTTGCTCACCACATTCATCCATTATCGAATGCTATTCAACACCTGCCCACCAGTATCTCCACCATCCCTCACCGCCTCAAAATCAACGACACCAACTCAGTCTTAGTTGAACATTCTCATCCCAAAATATAGTTAAATTGAGCCCTCCACTTAAGAATTACCGATTTTGTTGGGGTATTTCACCCGATTCGCCATAATCCATCCATTTTAGTGATACAGTTACTGGGATCATTATAGAGAAACTCGTTGCACAAAATTAAAAATATTATTTTCATTCAACTCGTTTGGAAATAATAATCTGATCATAACGCTGAATATTTAGAGTAATAAAACATTTTCTACATCCATTCTAATTAGATTGGATACTTCCAATATATGTGTATTGTAATATTTTGCTTGCCCACTCATTAAGTCCAAATCTTATAATTTGAGATTACCAATGGCTAACTATATGGTATACTAGTTCTTCAAATTAGATGAACTCTATCTGACGCTATTATTTCAGTATGGCCGAAATTTGCGGAGAGGAGAAAAAAGGTAAAAATCTTTCTATTATTGTCTAGGACGTTTTTCCTCGATTTCCAGCAAATTTCACCAATTTCACCACTAGAGACCACTAGAGACAAATACTAGTATATACCCTATAATACCATCTCAAAGAATAATATCTTTATAAATGAATTACTTTCTTAATTAAAGTTTAGCCAAATCCTATAAGAGAAAGCCCATAACTGAAACTCTGGATTGATAAGTCCAGAACAGGCCTTATTTGGGCTGTCATTTTTCTTGATAAACAAGAATACTTTACGTCACCAAAAACCAAATCCTTAGTGGAAAAATAAAAAACCCGTCGCATATAAAGTCCCCCCAACTCTTATTTTTTAACATAATAATTCTCCAGTACCTGAGAAACTCCAGACGACGTTGTACATCGCCGGCAAAGCACTAGGTATGAGCCCTAATTATTTATCCCCATTCGTCTGCAATTCGTAGATCTAAGGTTTATCTCTCAGTTCGATTGGTTAATGTTCTTCCTGCCTTTTTCCCGTACCAAGTGTTTGCTTGTTGACCTAATCTGATGTAAATTTTGAAAAAAGCTTATGACGAACACTTTAATTAGCTTCGTTTTAGGTTTTGTTCTCTATTCTGTTACATTGCTGAAAACCCCAGTTTTAATTTCGTACGATCAATCAGTTGAATTAGCTTGCTGGATATCTTAGTTAGGTTTGTTTGCTGCAGTAGCCGGTTATGTTGGTTTTGGTTTTGTACTTTGCGTGGTATATTCAAATTAGAACGATGCCTGGTTTAATTTTGAATGCATTGCTGATGATTTGCATTCATTTGTCTTCTGCGTGCAGATCGTATTGCAATTTGATTAACAATGGGTGACAGCAGCCAGTACTCGTTTTCGCTCACAACTTTCAGGTATGAGGCTGATTGTTTTTTGAAACCCTGGTGAAAATAAGTTATTGAGAATATATATTTATGTATAATTGTTACTCGTGACAGCCCTTCTGGGAAGCTTGTTCAGATTGAGCACGCCTTGACTGCAGTTGGATCTGGTCAAACATCGCTGGGAATCAAAGGTAAATTGGAGGCTGTTGTAGATTTGAAATCCCATCTTTTTTACGATTGATATCAACGCTGTTTTCTATTTGTTTGCAGCTGCTAATGGTGTTGTGATTGCAACTGAGAAGAAGCTACCATCCATACTGGTTGATGAAACATCTGTAAGTTCATGACAGCATCAAAGATGGTTACTTTTCATATAACTTTGTTGGAATGATTTTGTTTTCACTGTCAAGTTTTTCATCTTTGAATCAGCAGTTTCTGATTTCCTTGATTGGTTATTCTTGTTTCAGGTGCAAAAAATTCAGAATTTGACCTCAAATGTTGGAGTTGTGTACAGGTAACATTCATATTCTATATTTCACATGACTGTCCTCTGTAAATTTGTTATTTACTTTTTTTCTTCAAGTATGAGAGTGCATTTTTGATACCTCTAGCTGACACTACTTTTTTCTTGCAGTGGAATGGGCCCTGATTTTCGTGTCCTAGTTCGGAAAAGCAGAAAGCAAGCTGAGCAATATTACCGACTTTATAAAGTAATTGATAAGCTTCAAAGCTTCTCCCTTTTCACTTTTGCTCGTTTAGGTATGGGACTATTTATGTTGTGAATGCTGACATTTGATGCCCCTATCTCTTTTATTCAGGAAACAATTCCCACTACCCAACTTGTTAGGGAAACAGCTACTGTTATGCAGGAGTTTACTCAGTCTGGGTAAGTTTTGCTTAGTATATTATTGTGTTTACTATCTTATGTTGAATAGGGACTATTAATCTTATCCGTCTTGTTATATCCTGCAGTGGAGTTAGGCCTTTTGGTGTCTCACTCCTGGTTGCCGGCTATGATGACAAGGGTCCTCAGCTATATCAAGTAAGCCAAATTTCTACACCACAAATTTCCCGTGCCCTCTTATATTTGATTAAAGATGATTATTTACTGGTGTTAACATAAGTTCCATGTGTCTCCCACACCTAAAACATGTTGTAAAAATATCAACTTTAGCATAGCATGTAAAAACTGTCTTCCACACCTTAAGGATGTTGTAAAAATATAAACTTTAACAACACTTTCAATGCCCCTTTTGGTACGGATATACTTATAGTTGTTTCTTTTTTCGTTCAAGGTGGATCCATCAGGATCATATTTCTCCTGGAAAGCTTCAGCCATGGGGAAAAATGTGTCTAATGCGAAGACATTTCTTGAGAAGAGGTGATTATCATACTTGATTGCAACCTCTCTGTTTGTTTGCTATACTCTTATCTGTACCTCCCCAGGATCCCATGGATGTCAAGCGTGCTACACATTATTGTGTAACTATTGATTGCAGTGAACTAAGCGTCAATGTTTATTCTTGCAGGTATTCAGAGGATATGGAACTGGACGATGCTGTTCACACTGCTATCTTGACCCTGAAAGAAGGGTACACATTTTTTCCTTAGCTGAACAATATGATATCTGAAACATAATTTTATGCCATTGTGCTGGTATAGTGTGTGATATGTTTGTATGTTTGTGGCTTTCTAGGTTTGAAGGACAAATATCTAGTAAGAACATTGAGATTGGTATCATTGGCAGTGATAGAGTTTTCAGGTAAATATACGTTCTTGTCTCTACAACAATTTTGTTTCTTGTAAAGTTTTTCTCCCCTAATCATGTTTCATTTTGTTTTTACCAGAGTTCTAGATGCAGCTGCAGTCGAAGATTACCTCCGAGAAGTGGAATAGTCGGAATCAGATCAATATCACTGGTGAAATTAATGTTTCGGTCGTGGGATTTAGATCGTTGGTGAAAATAATGTTCCAGTTGTTGGATTTGTATTTGATTCTTAAAATTATGTTCTACTATGCGAGGTTGTTGTAAGATGATTACATTCTATTGCATCTGTTCTTTGATGGCTGCACTGCTGAAAATTGCAATTTGGAGTTGGCTATAACTTTATTCCATATTTTGACTCAAATTGGGAAATTATATCATCATTATTATGTGATATATTATAGTCATCTTTCATTAACATCATTCACGGAAAATGGTAAGAAACAGCATACAACCAATACTAATAACACTGAAGAAAGATTCAATTTAAATAACGTAATTGATAATAATAGTGAAAAAACAAAATGGTGTCTAATCAAATAGATGGATCAACTCCTTTTCATTTGATATTGTTAAAGCACTACATATTAAACTTAAAAAAAACCCCACTAGGCCAAATCCTTCTGGCCTCTGCTTCTACAGTTATAAATGGAAGATAAAAAGTAGTCGAACATCTTGAAGTATCACCCCAGCACTAACTACTTTGCTACAATGAATTGAGTACAAAGCACAAACAATTTCAAAAGCCGGGGAATCAGTAACGATAGGAATAGTGGGTAGGGGAATCATCATAGTTTCTTCTACCTCTAGAGTCAGGTAATGATCTCCCGAAACTAGAACCACCATCCCTTGGATTGCGGTCATGATATGCTGGGTCATAGTTACCGTACCTGCGAGGGTGCCTTTCAGTATCAGTGCCTGGAGGAGGGGGTTCATCTTCATGAGCTCTGGATTGTCTCTGATCGTGGTTGTGAAATCGACTTCTACTGAAATAATCGGCAGCAGGATTATATCTGCTATCTCTATCTCTATCTCTATCTGTGTCTGGGTTGTACCTGCTGGATGGGCGATCTCTGTCTCTGTCTGATGGCACAGCAGCCCATAGCTTTTCATCTGCATTCTCTGGAATAGGAGCATTCAGTCCTGGGAATTTAACACTTTTACTCGGTTCAGGAAGGCTTTTCTCGAGAACTTCTCCTTCCTCGCCATCTTCAGCAATATCATCATCCTCACCAAAAATCGTAATCCCAGATGGTTTATCTTCCTCTTTTACAGCTAAACATACAAAAGAAAACAATAAGAGGCTGCTAGTAGTGTTGGTTCATGCCCATTAAGTGACTCTTCAGTAATTTTCAGACTTCTCAACCAGGGCAGGTTTATCAAAAGCAGGATTGTCTAAAGAGTGAAGGGGTAAATTGGGCTACTCATCTCTAAAGTTTCACAACAGAACAAGAACATAGAGGCAGTTTACCAAAAACACGAGTGGGAGAAAAGATTCAGGTCTTGATGTTGAGAATGTAAAAGGCTTAAGAAGCTGGCAGGAAGTAAAGAATGCAGCTCTCACAACTGAAACATTTTCATATTACCTAAATAGCCGGGTGGATACCCTATTTCTCGCATTCTGTTGAGCCATGGAGGTGGATCAAGCTCCTGCGAGAATTGATTGGAGATAAATTAAAAAATCATTACACACATAACATACAAGTTGAAACAAAACAAAATATCCAAAGCTACCATACCCCAAGCCCTAAAAGCCTACGTGTTTCAGAATCAAGGTTGCCTGGTTTTAGTCCATCAAACTTGCCACCAGGAGTATCTTGGTAATATCGAGTGGGGTTGCGAGAGCTGCCAGGTTGAGTGCGCCTACTAGCTACATGTTGCTTTCGAGCATTATTGACAGCAACATGATCACGAGGCTTGGGGCATTCCTTAAGTGCATGGTTGTATGAACCACAATTAAAACAACGGGAACCTTCTCCTACTTCAAGTAATCTGGTATCCCAAAAAAACCAACCAAAAATAAATAAAGATGGAAGAACAAAAGACAAAAGCCACTACATAAGAAAGAAGCCAGGCAGCAGAAACTAAAAGAGCTTGGCTTCACATCTTAATTTCAACTACACTTAAGATAGTCTAAATTTAACACCAATAAAGAGACGCACCGCATACAGTACCATAACACCCAGGCCCTCAAGCCTCAAGTACAGTCAAATTTCTAAAAAAAACTCCTCCCTACATAGGAATATGTAAAAAGGAAAAAAAACAGAAAGTAAAGAAAGTCAAAAAAGGCCAGGGAAAACATAATCAGTTCACATAAATGATGGGTCAGACTATATACAAAGTAAAAAATAAAATCCCTCATGAAACACAAATAAAAAAAATCATATAAAGAATTGCCAGAGCTATCTGTTGTATTGTTTACTAAACTAGATTGAGCAGTGGACTGTAGTTCAATTTGGGCAGTCAGAGGGGTATAAAATGGTACCTTATAGCAGCATACAGAATGGTACTCTTAGCAAACAAAAAGACAATTGTTGGAATTAGAGATCTTTACCCCAGGTTATTTGAACCATCATTTGAAGTTAAAGCTAATGAGAACCCACGATCATACATAGGAACAGATTTTTCATCCAGGGAAATAGTTATCTTCTTCGTATAGTCCTTTCTCTCATCCTCCATCCAAAATGACTACAAGCCAGCATAACATACAAATGAGTGCAAATTATACATTATTTATAAGTCGCAGCATAGAAAAAAGACATTCCATGATCAAGAAAGAAGCAAATGTACACTAATTTCTTAGGTAAACACGAAGGTATACATTGAAAACAGTTCATCAATGTCTTAAAGCCAATAAGAGAGAGTTAAAATAAAACAAGACAAAATGTTGCCTGAAAAAATTTAATCAGTATGTACACTTGAAGGTGACAAGATAATTCTCAAGAAAAAGGATACATAAAAATTTTCTTTAAAAAAAGGATAATTAAAACCTTTTCCAGCCTATCTAGATACAAATATTCTAGCCAAATAATACATTTTATCCACAAGTTCTTTTGTTCCCTTCAGTTACCTACAGTAAAAGATTGAATTATACACAGAAAAAGGAAAAGAAAAAAATTAGACAAACATACCAATGCAGGAGACTTAGCTAGACCAACTTGAATAGCAGGAAAATATGTATCTTCACCAGATTCCAATGCTTCTCCTGAATCCTGAGTTACATAAGTGGCAACACTTTAGCACAAGCATAGCAGTCAGCAAAATAATAGATCTTTTAGAAAGCAATACAACTGAAAGCCTTAAAGGCCACTTTGGTTGTCTCTCTTGTAAATTCACATTTTACAGCTCATCCCACATTAGCAATCTCAAATATTCTACAGAATTCAAGATTAAATTTGTCCTTCTAAACTCTTCTTTCCGACTTATTTCAAAGTAAATGTTCCTAACCAACAAGAAAAATACAGCATGCTAAACCCTAACACCCCTTCCCACTGTTAAGACTAAGGCACAAAAGACTGAAAATGAAAGGGCATATTTAAAATGTAACAGGAATTTACAGTTGAGGATGAGCAATGACGAGCATGCCATTGCGACCACTCTTGTAACAGCTCCTTGAGCTTCCTCTTGCTATCTCTGTAATAAAGAAAAGAACACACAAGGATCAAGCCAGGGACATTGTCATCTCTTTACATGTTTGCATCAAATAATCATGCAAACTCTTAGCAGAATAAAAAACATCAGTAATAGATACATCCATAACCATATTAAAGATACACGAGAGAGAATGATACTTTTCACACCTTGTCAAAGATTTATATGAAACCCTTACCAAGGGTTCCTCTTCATCCATAGTCAGTCTTGGTCTCTTAGCACCAGATAAGGCTGGCAGGTTAAATTATGGAAAACATAACAGAACTAGAACCCAACTGCAATAGAAAGTAGAATCTATAATCACATATTTTAGATTTAATAGTTCTCAATTAACCAGCATTTAATTCACGTTTTAACTCTAAGGCATCAAACATTTCAAGGTAGGTCTCAATAACATAGATGAATTTGTACAAGAAAGAATCAATAAGAAGAATAATCAGGATACAAGTGGCAGAAATCTCCCGATCAACATGAGGAAGCTCATGATGATTGCTGAGTAAGATTTCATTTTTCTTAGCCACCACAACAGTTTCACTGCATTCCAAAGTGAATTGCAAGGTATCATCAAGCTTGCTACCATTTTCAGGATTATCTCCATCAGCATCATCCTCTGAGCTACCAGCAATATCCATGTCGTCTCCACTGTGAACCTCTCCAGGCTCTAAACCCAGATTCCCAGACCCACCTACATTATCATTTACTTCAGTCTCCATTGGCACACTGCATTAGTATGACATACAAAAGTAATAAGTAACGAACCATGGTCTCAATCAGAACCACGATACACTGCAGTAAAGAGCATCACAACAACAAAATAATACAGAGAAATATCAAATGCGGAAGCCTATTTAAGTACAATACTACAACCACCAAATTTGAACAGACAAAATCTATATTTCAAAACATACAAAGCCTTGAGGTACAACACACGGTAAAATTTCAACCACCAATATTTTCAATCATTGACTACATTTATTGAACTAATAATTCAAGCAGAACTGTAGAAACTAAGATTAGCACAGTCCAAACAATTGATTACACAACCAGATCAACACCCGAACCAAGCGATACAGGACGGATATAAATCCTCGAGGTTGGCATAGTAAGCGGTTCATTTTCCTGTCTGGGATTCCAAAGGCCTACTTTTTTTCAGCATTTTCGCAGAATCCAAAACCTAAGCTAAAGACTTTCCCCAATCCCCAAACACAATTTCATCCAATAACTACACAGTTGAAGTAACAAACATGCATGTAACATATACGATACAAGAGTTGCAAAACATAAAGATAAAGATTAGGTTTTTGCAGCTGGGAATTGCAAATGGAACCAGCAAAATCGAAATCGAAATCGAACAGACAAGCTTATGGAGTTGGAATTAAGCATTCAACTAACCTGGAGCAGAGAGTTTGGAGATCGAGCTGAGGCAATCTGGGAACTGAGTACCGTTTTCGTTTTCTGGACGACTTTATAGTTGAACAAGAGGGAAACTGAGAGGTTACTGGATCATCTTTTCCCATTCTTTGTTATCGGAGATTATATCCTGGGCCATGCTGGTCTGGGCTTCTTGTACTAAAACCCAATCCACCAACTTTCTAAATCCGTCATTTCTTAGAACACCCACGATGGGTTGGGTTTAAAATGCAACATGTTGATTTAATAGGTTCAAAATTAACTTTCCCGAATAGAGAAATTTGTGAAAAGAGCATTTTTATGACACATCCATTCCACTAATAAGTTACATGAATTTTTTTTATGCCAAAGACCATATTAGAACCATATTGGCGATACATAACCAATTAAAATGCAATATCGATGATTTAACTAGATTTCACGAATAGAGAACTTAATGAAAGAATATTCTTATGAGCCTTCCATTTTACTAATAAGTTACATGAAAAGAAATAGATGTCAAAGACGACCATTCATTTATATGTTGGTTGATAACAAAATTAGTGTAATAAGAGTTACTACTACTTATTCCACTGCACAAGATATTGATATAATTTTAACACAAATCAATAAATGTACGCTTAAAGACGATTAAGTAGTTTGACACCATGTAGCTTAAATTACATTTGCACAAATTAAAAAATGTTCACACGAGACTATTTCTTGTTTGGTGTGGAAAAGAGACTAGTCAAGAATAATAGTCACACATGAAATTTAACTCAAAACATAGATTAACCATACATGTTCTTAACATTTTTTTTAGGTGATAGTTGCACAAAAATTTACACAATGTTCCACTTTGAGCTAACTGGAATCATACAAGACTCTCTCCCTCATATTCCTACTTCTCTTCCTCATACTCCTGCTTCCAATATTTCTATCTCCTTCTTCTTCTGTTTCATTGATGGTCAAATTCTCTCTATACAATGGATCTGCAAATCTTCTGGAACTTGAACTACTAGCTTCCTCCATAGGCGCCTTGCCCTTCACATCTGTTTCCTCATTATCAGTATAATATTCACTACCGGTCTCACTCTCGCCATCTGAAGAATAGCTCCTGCTCTGATCATCATATAATGGGAGGGTTGAGTTTGACCGCAACCTTGAACTGCCTCTATCTCTTCCTAGACTGTATGTTGTGCTGAGCTTCCTTTGGATGTCTTCTCTCTCCTTCACCATCTCGCTCAGTTGTACCAGCACTTCATCTGCTACAGCTTCCTCCTCTGTCGATCTTCGCTCCAGTTCTGTTATGGTTCTATCATAAGCTTTCTTCTGGAGCCTAAGGGAATGCTGCATTGTACAAGAAAGTGATGTTAAATATAAAATGCATAGAAATCTAGGAAGAAATAGAATAAACTGAAGTTGGCCTTACTCGTTTCTCCAGAAATTTTCCCAGGCCTCGACTTTGAAGCTTCTTCTTCTTCCAAAATATGCAGCAGAATCGCACAAGCACGGCCAGTATAATGATTACCACAGTCTCGAGCAACAAAAACTGTACGATTGTTTCCTCATTGCCAGTATAGATGCTAACAGTCTTGACACCAGTTTGTGAGCAGCTAGAGGCAAACTTCTGGCCTGCAATAATAAATGAAAGATAAAACAGTGCAGAAATTTTTAAAACTTCAATTTATTCAGTAGTAGATGAAGATCATACGTGTAGTTCGGCAGACTAATGGATTTCCAATACCTGCATCCAAAGAGAAAGAGGCCATTTAATGCAATCTGCAAATGAAACAATATGCTATAGATTATAGTTCACTACTCACTTGAAGCAGCCATGAAGGCTAAAAGGGTGCTCTCGTCGAGTTTGTAATGCTGCAGATCACTCTGAGAAAGATTGTTTGAAAACTGACCTATAAATGGGGATCAAGAAACAAAAAATGAACCTATTTGACCAACTATTGGATGATGTTTCTGAGATTAATGAGAATTATGTACCTAGAGGGTGGGTTTCAGACCAGTAGATAACTCCAGTAGCTGGAACAAGCATCGTAAAGATGATCCTTTTTGGCTTCAATGCTGATATGTACTTATAATCTCCCAGTTCACGGACAACTTTTCCTTCCATCTCTGTCTGTGACACATATACTCCAAATCCAGAACAATCTAGAGCGGGACTTATCTGGATAACCAAGTCTGGATTAACCGAATCAGGGAATTTCTTGAGAGATCCTGTCGGTGAAAATGAGTACAGGAAGCCATCTAGCGATCCTAGCGATAACCATCCTGATGCAATTTGGGAAGAAAAACAGTTAAAAAAAGGGCTAGAAGATAGGATCATCTTTGTGAATAATAAAAAAACGTGTTTTGTTTACCATTAGAATCAACAGCTGGTGCATAATCTTCTGTGCTCAAAGGACCAATGCTTCCCTGCCACAGAGTATTTCCAGTGGAAACATCTAATGCTAAAACGACGGCTCTTTTTGGGACAGTGACATAGAGCAGTCCATTGTTTGCAGCAGTAACTGTAAATCTAGCTTCAAATGAACTGAAATCCCTAATCCACTTGAAATGAGGGCTTCGAACTGATAGCGAATACAGCTCCCCCTGGTTATTCGAGATCTTCAAAAACACAAAATATCATATTATACATCATTATATAATGTATATGAATCAAAAATGACTAAAGGCTTACATATATACTGGCCTCACAGTGATCGATCACTGGAGGAGATGTGAAGAAACACTCAGTGATGTTTTTCTTACAGCCTTGACGATATCCGTGCTGATATATCACAGGGCCTGCACTCCACAACATATGTCCGTACAGCCTGTATGCAAAAAGTCCCCTATTTCTAACATTAATGATGACACATGAACTCGAAATGCTGACTGACACACCAATGATTTCTCCTGATTCAGGGCCGAAGAACTCTTGCACGGCAGAATCATGAGTGTTTACGTTTGCAGGATTGACCTTCAGAACCCGGTTTTCTGCAACAACATATACCTGCCAACAAAATAACCTTGCAGAAATCAATAACATGCAAGGACAAATATCAGACAGAAGGTCAAAGGTTTCATGCCTTTCTTGAACCGCCGTGAATGGGAGCTATGTCGGCGTTGCAAGTGTAGTTGAGGTTTATGGTCCAGGCTATGGTGCCATTATTTTCAAAGGCGAAGAAATTCTTGTCTGAACATATGTAAACCCGTCCATCATCTCCAACCAAGGGTTTTGCTAGGCGACTTGCCTCTTTCTTCGAGGGATCCTGTGCTGAACCCAAAACAACATTCAGGATTCCAAAATTAGTGCAAAATTTCATCAAACGTCAAACCAAACAAAAACAGCAAAAAGAAATCGACCTGGAAATGAATGTTGGTGGGAAGGAAATTGCGAGAACTGGGAGTAGGCTGCAGATCTTATTGAGAGGAAGAGTATCACAATTGCTTGAGTATGAATTTGCAACCCCATTGTTCAAACCTCAGACAAACGAAATACTGATCTTCTACGTATTATGCACGGTTTTCACATGTAGTGATAATGGTAACCGCTCAGTTAAGGCGGGAAGAAACTGCCACTAGATATATAAGACCACGTTTGGCTTCACCAAGGGAAAAAAAATTACCAGATAATTTTTTTTTGGTTGTTTTAAAAAAGTAGTTTACTGCATAGCAGCGGTTACAAATAAAAAAATTATAACTATAATCCAGCGGTTACAACTTTGAGCCAACTTGATTGATGGTTAAAACTTCATCCATACACAACCTCAATTAATTTTCACACACCAAAATCAAACAAAAATACATAAGTAGAGAAGCGATATAAAGATTACCAGACACAAAAGGATATCGGAATGTGATGCAAGTTTTTTCAGACTTCCTGATTATATATCAGTATTGAGTAGGCGGGCAGATTTACAGGAGAAACTTATTTAAAGGTCTGCTTCCTAATCCTAACAGCAATAGTCCACCCATGAAGGAACATGGCTTCTAGACTCTAGCTACTAGAACAAAAAGTGTATGTATAAGGCTAGAAGGGGCTAACTCTATGCGCCAGTTGCAGCAGTATTTCTGGAACGAGTCGGCGCCTTAAAGGAGCAACCGCATCCTTGGCAAGAGCTTCTTCGTCGTCAGAATGTATGATAGTGACCACGTGCTCGAACAATTCATCCCTACCACCTCTTAGTGGATCCTACATGAAAGAAACAGCAAATCAGCATATTTTGAAATGGTGCAAAGATGAGTTTTTTCTCAAAAACCACTCACTTGAAGAAACAAATCTGTATGGGTTTTTCCTTCGTATAAGAGCAGCTCCACGTGGGCACCAATTCTCTTGAGAGCTTCCTTGAATGTTTTACTGCAAAGCCAACCATGTTAGTGAATTTTTTCATGCAAACTCTGCAATAAAACACAAGGGGGAAATGGTGAATACGAATAGGGTATCATCAGACCTGGCATCCGCAGGTATGGAACTATCCATAGTGCCATGGAAAAGAATGATGGGAGGCAGTAGAGATGCGCCAGTTTTTGAGCTCAATCCTTGTACAAGAATTTCAGGTGAAAACCTTTTTAAGGATTCTTCCCCTTCCATTATACTGCAAAGCAAGACTGAATTAGTCACAGAAGAGCATATATCAATACTCTAAGAGTTGCAGTCTCTGAAAGCCATCCAAGCATGCGAACCTCAGAAATATGGACTTGTACAATCCCCGGGCATGGAAATGGTCAACTAACTTGGTCAAATTGTACCTTCGAAAATATTGAACAAGATGAGAGTGGAAACCACGAAAATTCTAAGTTAAAATAATTCGACCTATCTGAGCAAAAACTGTGCAAAAATGGAACAAGATCAAATCGGTTATGCTTACCCTCCTGATAAGCCAAAATAACCTTTTAACTGGGAGATGCACCAAGATACACTCTCTCCCCTTGACTCCTTAATTGCCTGCTCAACCAAAGCGCAGCATGAAATGTGAGCACCAGCTGATTGGCCCATCAAATAAATCCTGAAAAGGAAATTTGAACATAAGAATAGTCAGTAGAGCTCATATGATAGCATTAGCATCAAAAGAA
This sequence comes from Sherardia arvensis, assembly GCA_948330725.1. Lineage (NCBI taxonomy): Eukaryota > Viridiplantae > Streptophyta > Magnoliopsida > Gentianales > Rubiaceae > Sherardia > Sherardia arvensis. The sequence goes on from OX415242.1 coordinate 2,849,641, forward strand.
ACTGAAGAATGTTCTTTGTTGATAGAAATAAACCTGTTTGGGTCACCTCCATAATCATCAATAGTGTTGCAAACAAATGATATGCCTTGAGAAACATCTTTAACCATATCACTCATTGTTCCCTGTGGAAAATTTCTGTAGACAGGGAGAGTAAAATGGAGGGTGTTCAGAGTAATTATTTGTCAGTTGAAGAACTAAATCTAAGGACCTCGGGTCAGAGTAAAAAAAAATGCTCCAATCAAGAAGAAGAATAATTAACTCGATATATTAAAATTTGGTTAAAATGATGAGAAGTCCTCTAAGGAAGAATTCCAAGATATACTGAAAATATGGAGTATTGTTCAAGAGATGAAATCCTCTTTAAGAGACTTAAAGATACGTTGATATTAATGTGCACTATATAATGATAGTGCAAAATAACAATGGGCTGAGCTTAACGGTCATTTACCTATAATCCAGACATGCCACTATGATGCCTCTGTCTGCTAATTGTAGTCCCAGAAATGAGCCCCATGCTTTGTATCTGTACATATTAAAAGCATGATGGAATTAAATTCCTTAAGAATTGAAGCGGGACAGATAGCTTCCATAAAGCCTACAGACTATAAATAATAGAGGATTGCTTCCATAAAACGAAGAAATGCAGTGGTATATCTTCAAACACGAATAAATGTGAGTATCAGACTATGTACTGGCCGAGAGGCTCAGTATATACTCTAGGAAGCTCTCCGTCCCACATAAAGAGACATGTTGCTATACCTATTTCAGTCAAAGAAACAAGACTATTTATGTGGAGCAAAAGGGAGTATGTAAGATCAATTAATCAAGCGTCTACATATATAATAGTGTAGGCCAATCCTATTTTACATATTTATACATTTGGACTCATTAACAAGTCTCAACAAGACGGGGGTGAGATATTATCCTATGCTCATCTCTTTATATAGAGAACAGAACTCAGACATATATAACGCCAAATAGATAGGAAAAGTTTCTGGCAGATTCACAAACCCTATAATCCAGGCTCCACCAGTTACAAATATCAGAACAGGCTTTGGACTATCCAGGTCTGATGGTAAATACAGATCCAACCTGCCAAATGTAATCTATTTTCAGTCATATGAAAAATACACACACCAATAAGAATAACACATAAAGATCCAAAAAATACCTGTTTCTTGGTTGATCTCCGTAAATAACACTTCTACGCACCTTGCTTGAAAAGTAATAACAAAAAGCAACTGCCAATAGATAAGTTTCATAAGGTCAACAAAAACTTGGTCTGAGAATAGCGGGGAGTTTAAAAAAATGTTGATCAATAATGGAACAATATATCAGGGGGGTTTCAAATTATTTTTAGATCCTCGAGCGCAAATTTTCCGATCTTGTTGAAATCTATGACTGAGCTAATTAAACAAATAGCACAAGTATAATTTAATGCAGCTCATCACCCATACCTTGGAGAAAGCCTGGCATGAGTAACATAGCATAAAGCGCGAGCGCAAGAAGCCTGGTGATCCATCGGTAACCTACCCTGAACAAAATGCACAACTTATAAATATGTTTAAAAGAACAATACACCACCATTAGAGTCTCATCTACCATACTAAAAACTAGTATCACAATCAGTTCACAAGAACAAATTCAATTTGAAATGCTACAAGCGACACTCAAATTACAAAACAAGATAGTAATACTAGTTTAAAATCCAAACCACCTGTGAGAAACTAACTAGGTCAGGTTCATACTGAAAACTAAAAGCTCTGAATACGGGCAACCGACATAAGGTGGAGCTTAATTACCCGAGGTAGCTAAGAAGCTTGAAGCTGAGCCTGGTAAGCAGATAAGTCTCGGCGGCAGCGTGGCACATTTCTCGGCCAAAGGACTGCTGTCGGGAAGGCGCCGGCTTGCCTCTCTTCACCGTTCTCCGCCGCGTGTGACCGGAAATGTCATCGGAGCTCAATTGAGGATTCGCCGCAGAAATCCCCATCACCTCTATTAATAGCAGAATTCAACCTCTATTAATAGCAGAATTCAACGGCGGAAAGCAGCACGTGGCGACGTTTGTGTGTGGATCTGGCCCACAGTTGCGTGCACGGCGAAGGAGCGGATGGCGGTGGCGGCGATATAGATATATATGTATATATATTTGACACAGTTGCGAAAGGAGGAATCTAATCAGAGCTTACGCGCAGAGCATGCATATGTGGTGGCATGATGGGCTCTGCAAATGGTGTCGGGAATCGGGATGGGTGGCGCGGTTTTGTAGTTGTTGGCGGGTGGTGGTGAACATTTTCATCGCCAATTACTAATTTTTACAGTGGAGCACTCTAGAGCAAATCATTCCGCGCTAATTGTGCAACGTGTAAAAATTGTGATTTGTTTTTTCACAATTTATTTCTTTAACTATTAGTATGCAGTTGAAGTAAAACACAAACTCTAGAACTACTAGTGGACCATTCTAAATAAGGGAAATCATTTCACATCTTTTTTTCTTTTGATAACAAAATAATAATTTCATCTTCATTAATAGCATTTTCATTGCATATTGTCAAGTTAAAACATAAATCTGATAGTGCCAAATAAATGATGTGGTAGGAATTGTGTAGAAAAGGCCAGAAGGTCATATAATCAAAGTCGCTTTTTTTAGCTTACTGACCACATATTAGCAGCTTAATATGCGTGTCTATATCGACAAATTGCTTTCTGTAGCACAAGGAAGACGTCGCCGTAACTTTAACAAACCCCACTTGCTCCATTTTGTCATCACTATCATGGCCAAAGAAGAATGAAGATTATAATCACATAATAATATGCCATTCCATCACAGATAAATCATCTCCATTTTAAGGATCTATCCACCACACACAACGATTCTGAAATGAAAAAAACGAAAAATAAAGAGCATAATGATCGAGCGAGCTCAAAAATTGCCGAAACAATTCATAATGTTCTAACCAGTTATGAATGTGCGTGGTGGACATAGATGACATTATATGGTAGTAACCAAAATTTTTGTCTAAGTATACGTTTATATGAAAGAAGTAACATATCAGCTCCTATCATAATCTGACACATTAGAACATCTAAAACCACTGCCTGCTCATCCCTGACAGAACAGGAGAGAAGAAAAGCAGAACATCCTGGATCATTTTTCTTCATTTCACGCATTTACCTCCTAAACCACCACCTCTGAATGGCAGCGATTGGAGTGCTCAAGAAGGGAGCATAACGTTGGATATGCGGATTGACAGTGCTCCCAATCTTAGCCCATGCACTCTGATGGTAATTTGCAGTTGCTGGAGCAAAATACATAAGCTTCAAAAGCTGCAAACAAAAGTGGAATGATATCAGATACATAATTTACCAAAAAAGGTGAATATATGGATACATATCGTGCTTTCCCGTATCATCCAAGTTAAACCACATTTCAGAGAAAGTGAATACATATTTGAAACTGGATATCAACATATTCAGCTCAACAAAGTAGACGTTATATGTCAATGATAGAACTTTTTACCGAGAAAATTTTGAACTCACAGAACAATGATACTATATAAATGAGTGATCAAAAGGTATACAACTAACCTGCCAGTATATGAATGCTTGTATAATATTTCGCTGCCACCTGTGACATCAAATTGCACATCAGAATAAATCATAACAGTATGGAGCACAACCGAAAGCAGCCCCAGAGGAAGGCACAAGAGGTTAGATACTCACGAGAGAATAGCTAAAATGAGGAGGAATCCATTTCCAATCTCAGCATGCGAAGACAAGATATTAAGGGTTGTTGTGTTGGACTCAACCCACACACAAGCATTGTCCAAGTAGTTACTGCAAATATTGCACAAAATAAAGTCACAAAACAAAATCCAATATAGTAACTTTGTCTTTTGTGCCAAAAAAGTATCAAAACCCCTTTTAAACTCTGTTGCCACCCATGAGGCCTAAGAACATGAGATGTAGAGTTTTATTTACCTGTACAGGCTTGATCTACTAAAATTTCGCCTCAGGAACTTGGCAACGTGTTCAAGTGCCCGACAGAGCACAGGAATCAAAGCAACTGCAACAACCATAAATGGTGCAATTTCAATTTTCTTAAATGGGAACTAAACATTGTATTGCAACTATTATATAAAAATCCAAACAGCATAAAGAAGCACCAAATGTGACTTACATTTCAGGTAAAGATTTGAGGTGCCAAAAGTTAAGCAGTAAATGAAGGAAACAAAATCCCTGGTGACAAACACTGACTGAAACCACATTTGGATAGCTTGCAGCTCCCAGCCTGATGGTTTCTGAGTAGAGTGGAAAGTTACAGAAGCGGCAGAGGTGATAAATTAGCAAATAGATAAAAGAGGACCAGAAACTAGAAAGTTACCCCATATACTGAGTATAAAGAATATATCGAAGAACATGCAGTTCCCAAAAAAGCTAGCCTAAACGCTCTTATGGAAAGGTTTCTAGGTATAAGTGGAAGGATAGCAAGAACTCCCACAACCAAGACCTATTAAGAGAGAGAGAAAAATAAGATTAAGTTATCCATGGTGCAGTTAAACTCGTAAAAATCTATAGAATCTAGCAACTAGCATACCCATGCATTCACAGCAAATTGTATCGTACGAGGATCCCATGGGCTAGTAGCAACATCAGCACTTGGAGGTGGCGCATTAGCTGCCCCTGGTGTTCTTGGAGTCGACCCTACCCAAACCAATATTAGAGGATTTCAATTAAAATATATTGAAGTAGCAGTGTAGTCTAGGATGAAAAGAAGAACAGGGTCGTCACACAAAGGCTCATTTCTAGAAAAATTAATCACCTGCAGGTGCTGCACTGCGTGCTCGTGGCTGAGCATTTGAGGTTGAAGATGACGACACATACGTTTGAGTTCCCGCTGGCCTCGCTGGTTGAGAGGAACTACTAGTAGACATTGGCTCCACGACAAGCTCGGGATCCTGTACCCAAAATCAAACATCTACACTTACTGAAAGGGAACAAGAACCACAACACCAAATAAGTAAAGCGAATTCCCAAACATAGAGAAACAGCCGAATATTCACAATTCGACATAGTAAACCACTAATGCGCCCCTCGAGATTAAGAAAACTCCATTCACAACTTAAACAAGCATTTTACTTCAAGCTTCAACAAAATCGATAAATGTAAAACTGAAGAACACAATTAAAACACTGTAGCTAAGCAATTACATAAGTGATCAATCAATAACTTCAACAGGCTAAATAAACCCTAAACAATTATCCAATCAATAGCTCTACACTCAAATCTCCAAATCAATCAATAATTTCAGAAGCTGAATTTCGTAAACCTAATCGACAAACAAGGTGAAGGGAGAGCGATATTACGATGTAGCGCTGGTAGAACTTGCGCTTGAAGTGGTCGACGAGGACTTCGGGGCGGGCGTTGGGAGGGATGAGGACGTTGGACCAGTAGTCCGCCCATCGGGAGTCGCCGTCGTAGTCGTACGCCGCGGCGGCGATTCTCTTCAGTTTCTGAGGATCTTCTTCTCCGCCCATATCTCCGATTTCTACTCGCTCTTCCGGGTATCACTATGTCCGCCGCTTTATGCAGAGTTTTTTCAAGGCTGTATTTACTGTCTTTTGACTATTGCCCGACTTTACTTACAGTTCAGAAACATGGCTTGCATCCACAATTCGTTTATCAAACGACGTCGTTGGAAGTGGGATTTGCATTTAGCCATTAGTGATCAAACCGAATTTCAACATCTGGTGACCTTGTAAATGACTATTTAGGGCTCGTTTTCATGAACTTACAGGTATAAAAATTCAGTTTAAATTAGTTCAGTAAATTTATAATATGATAAAATTTAGTTTAGTTTTGTTGAATTTAGAAAGATCGCGCTCATTTGGAAAATAACTGTGGATAATCGTCCGAAAACTAAATAGAACTATACTCGTGATTTCCCAATTTAGGAAGGCCCTTAAGTTTTAGGGATGAATTTGATACACTTTGGAAATATCACACTTAGATTTATTGTAATCACAAGTAACACACGTATACTTTTATTTTATTTAGATTCATCAACGTTGAAAAGAGATTACCTGATCAATGAAAAATTAGAGTTAAAATACACATACGTAGGCTGATCATCATATGTTCAATCCTTGCAAGCATACGTATAAGTGTAACTTCACTCTAATTTTTACCTCATTGATCAAGTAGTTCAAAAAATACACATCTCAGTGATAAATCAAAAATGATTTTCTATTTTTCTCTGCTCATGAATCTCAATTTCTTCTTTTTGCATTTAGGAGAGCTATGGTCTTAAATCTCCATTTCTCCGTTTGCATGGATTATTTTCAAATAAATGAGTAACAGAATATGTATTTATCAAAAAATTTGATCTAAGTCTCAATTTTCTCCGTTCCCACATCCAGGAATCCACTGGCAAATAATGAGTTGATGCATTAGCATACTGAGTTAAGAGTTGAGCACTTGCTGGATTTCCAGGACAACTGGAGAATGCCACTAGTCAGGGTTCTTTTTCCTGAAGATATTGTGCCTCACATACAAGCTCTGCATGTTCCTAGACAAAGAGAAGGAGCATACAAGCCATTATGGATACATAATAAAGACGGCAGGTACACAATCAAGAAAGGGTACCATGTTGCAGCCACAACAATAGGCTGTGTTGACTTACGAAGAAAGAAGTTGTGGAGCAGAATTTGGAATCTTAAAGTTCCATATAAGATCATCATATTCTTCCGGAGGTCAATAGTCAAAGCACTACCAACTGCAGTGAATCTATTGAAGCGGAAAGCCATACAATCCCCAATTTGTTCCAGATGTCAAGAGCACAATGAGGACAAGTTGCACCTGTTGGTAACTTGCAAGGAGTCCGCAAAGATCTGGGTGAAAGCCAGATTAAATAGTGGCCAGGTTGGGATGTCAACAAATTTCAGCATATGGTTGCAGGATTGGATGAACCAAGCAAGTTCTGAAGATTTCATCAGGTCTATCTTCCTTATGTGGGAAATTTGGGTTCAAAGATGCAAGAGGGCAATAGAGGGAAAGCAAACGGATCCTGTGGGTGCAATTCTATTAGCAGAACAGAAATACTCCCTGAATCAAAAACTCTGCAATAAGACCAGAGATGCGGAGTTGGGTATGAAAGCCTCAGCAATTTGCACCAACTATGATGAGATTGCATTAAGGCAAGATTCCAGGATGGGGGGAGTTATTACAACTGTTAGATTTGATGGGTCATACCAGAACAGGAACAATATTGAGAGTGCGGCATGGTCAATTACCAAACAAATCCAAGGCAACACAAAGCAGCGCACAGGCTCAGATTTTTTCGTTTGTTATTCTCCGCTACAGGCCGAGGCAATTGCTTGCCGACGGGCTATCAAAGCATCAAGCAGAATACCATCTCAATATGTTCGTTTGCTTACTGACTCAGTTCATTTAGTGGCAGCACTCAACAATTCAGAGTCAGAGCCATGGGAAATCAAGGGTATTGTAGAAGATATCACTAGCCTATTTGAATTGCATTTTCCTTTTTATGTAATAGAAAAGGTTAGCCGGGACTTTCTTACTGAAGAGCACAAGTTTAGGGAGAACTATTTGTAATTTGCAACTTAATTAATAATAGTGTTTTTATTTTATATATATATATATATATATATATATATATATATATATATAAAACTCCTTCTTTCTATGCAATGAGGTAGTGCTTACAAGAGATTGGACGTGAGGAGCGAGATAACAATTTAGTGATCTTTTTGTTACAAAGACTAGGAGGGATGTCATGAGTATTTTCCGAGCGGCCGGATAAAAGGCCATGCATCTTCAACCTGTTCTCCAGCAGAACTGCATCCTCTAACCTCGTAATAATCTTGTCGTAACAAATGTATCTTCCACAGGCTCCATAGTCCATGTCCTCGTACACCGCCACATGAGCTTCTGCCGCCTTTTTCACGTCCTCTACGCCCAAAACGCCTTGCCGCAGCATACTCTGTCCTCCTAATTACAAGAAATTTGAAAGAAGATGAGGTTTTGTTTGATTAAAATTGGATTCTAGTCGTTCAAATGATAGAGATTTTGACAAGAAAGAAGATTTGACTCTCTATATATATATATATATATAACAATATAAAATGTATAGTGTGCATTAAATATATGTTGCAATATTTCACACAAAAATACAAAATTTACGGTTTACATATATTGCCATGTTTTAAAAAATAGAGTAACAATTAGAACTTAAATCAGAGGAAAATATATATAGAAAAGTACTGTTTGCAAACCACTATTATACTCCCGAATTCTTAGTAAAATACTTTCATACTCCAAATTTTGGAAAAGTGCTACATAAATAATGTAAAAAAATAAGAATATAAATATTGCACGGACCGACCCTAATTGATATTTTTCAAATAGAGTGCTAGTCGAATGAATAAAATTTATTACCAACTCGCTCCAAATCTCAATAAAAATTTGACCATATACTGCCTTCTTTTCACTTTTCACGCATAGATGGTATTTGACAGATCTTTGCAGTTACTGTACTTTAAAGCACAACACTTTTTCGTGTTTAGTAAACTGTCAAAAAACTACTTATTTCGTAAATATGATCCATTTTTTATTCTAAAATACCAGATTTTGTTTTTTGTCACAACAGAAGATAAAAACGCCAATTTTTTAAAAAAGTACAGATTCGCCAAACACACGATGATGATAAGTTCTGATACATATTGTCAACATAATTAACAAATATGGTGTAAATTATGGTCACACGCACGTTATAGTTCTCAAAATCAGTCACTAAATTTACCTACCTTGAAAAACATTGCACATAAAGTTATACCGTACCTTTGAAATAAGGAATGACGGTTTCTATGTGTGCATCCGGGAAGGAAGGTGCCATCAACATAGCAGGGCAGATGGTGACGAGATTGACCTTCACTTCCCTTGACCTTTTCCAAGCTGCTTTCTCTGCTCTAGTTTTCCCCAGGGCAAGCCACAGCTATCATTGACCGCATGCAATTAGACTAATTCTTGTATATTAACTACTTTTCTTTGCTTTTTGACTAGTGTAATTGTATTAGCAAGGGAGTAAGATCATATGGTTTATTAGATTATTTTTTGTTTAACTACGCTGAATTGAAAAATGAAATAAGCATGTGATTAAACATATATATAAATTCATCAAATTATATTTTTACTAACCTATATTGATATGAATTGAATTTAAAAATAAAATTAGTATATGTTTGGTGGAACTGTGTTTTTGATTTCTGCTATGATGAAAAACAGAAACTGATCATATTAGCTTATACTTGACGGCCACTTTTGAACTAAACATATTTATGAAACAAGCAGTTTTTTGACAGTTTATCAAACAGTAAAAATTATTTAATTTTGAATTACAGCAAATGAAAAACTATGCAAAACACATCCTTCATCTATGTATTTGAAATTCATTATATTTTTCCGAAATGATTTACTAATAAACTCAAAAGAAGTAGACCTAATAACGATTAAAAAAACATTTTCTACGGAGCGAAGACCGTAAATTACACAGAAGTGATCAAAACACACCTTATTTTCTCTGCAGAATTCCTCGTCACTCCAACAACTCTCGTCTATGGTGACTTTAACAGAAGCTTCATCTCTCTCACCTACCCAGATGGCTGCGAGCAGTGAAGAAGTGAAAATGCACCTTTTCACATACGCTGCTCTGCCGCAAGCTTCAACTACGTTTCTCGCTCCTTCAACCTCCAGAAACGCCATCCGCTCCTGCAACAAAACCGCCGTCAAAACACGTTCAGCTGTGTGTGAAAAAACGGACAAGGTTAAAGAACAGACCGTATATCCAGACACACCACGAGGATCGATGAACGAGGAGGTGTGAAAGACGGCGTGGCAGCCTCTGAAAGCGTTGCACAGACTGTCCAAGTCACTCATTTTGGTTACGACAACGCTCTCCAGCTGGGCGAGTTCTTCTTCTGACATGAACTCCTTAACGTCCTCGAAGGTGCTAGGATGCTGGACGGTGACTCTGACGAGGTAGCCGCCGACGAGAAGCTCTCTGGTTAAGTGGGCGCCGAAGTAGGAGTTGGCGCTGGTGACGCACACCATTTTCCGCTCCCTCGAGTACAGGCTGGAGTAGCCGAAAACGTTGCCGGCGCATTTCCCGGTTTCACCATATCTGACCATCGCCGTCGCCGGCTCCGGGCGAAGGATTACAGAAGCCATGATGAAGCTATATATATGTGTGCGTGCACCGTTTTTTCGTTATAAGTTTATAACTGTGATTCTGTGAATGCAGTCCCTAGGCACTAGATGAGCTTATATAACCGACCATTCAGAAGATGATGCGTAAAATATAGAAGGGAACGGTTACAGGCCGTCCAAACTCCAAATATGGGAATATACTTGAATTTGGCTGTGTGGTCGGTATGGATAGAATAGCTAAAAATATTGATTAAGTGCGGCATAATTTCAGAACAGGAGGGGTAACTATTAAATAATTTTTAAAAATGATGGTCATTTATTAGTTTGTATTTATATAATTTAATTTTTAAATTAATTTTTTCAATAATTATAATATATTAAATGATAATATTTTCATAAATCATACCATATCTTAAACAATAATAACAAAACATTGCACATCATATAGGACAGTTAAATCTCGATAAATGAATACTTTTGGGACCATCATAAAATTATTCATTTAACGAGTTTATTCATTTATCGATAAATTAATAACATATTCATTTAGACAACAGTATTACATGAGTTGTATGTATGTGTACTATGTCCAAAAATGTACACATGTGCATTATATTTAAAACTACGAACAAGATAAATAGTATGCATTGTATGGAATATCTAGAGTTTACAACACGAGCAGAATACTCTCGAAGTTTTGTTTACTCTAGAAAAATAAGGATGAGACGAATTTGGACCGGAAAAAAGAACAAAAACTATAGACACACCTTTTTTTTGTAAGCGAATGATTTATTATATGAACATTATTGATTGAATTTTTTTAAAATACATATATATATATATATATATATCTTATGAAATGTGATGATTATTCATTTATATTTACATAGCGTTTTTAAGAATTTTTTAAAAATTATTCATTAATGCATTTAGCGAGATTATTCATTTAACTCCTTAACCCAAGTCAGAACCGGAATAAGCGATGTTTATTCATTTATCGAATATTCATTTATCGATGTTTAACTGTAATAAGCTATAACAATTACATAGAATAATTTATTTATAAAATCTAGAGTAACGTGTAATATAAGGACGGGTAATGTCTCAAAATAAATACATAGCTTATCCAAACGGAATCAATATTATTTCACATTTTCTTGGAATTCTTATCCAAAATGTTATGTATTTGGTAGCATTTTGAGGTAAGGCTAGTGACTATTTTGAGATGCACATTATATAAAGTTACTTGACCAATAAAAAGAACAAAAGAAACCATATATAGAACAATCCAAATTCTATCCACATTAAGGGTACAGAAACTTTAGTGGCTAGGTTAACAATTTTGTAGACATTTTAATATTAATTTCAATTTTATTTAACAGTCGGTCTCGATCAATATACTTTTTCTAAATTATAGCCTCCATTTTATTAAATCTTTTATCCATGAATGTACTTACGTAATAATGTAAGTACCATTCATTAGATTGCACTTAAAGATTTTTTCGACTTTTAGATTTGTTTATTACGAATTCCACTTATTATGGTTTAGGGTTTCTATTGAATTTTAGATTCACAAGCATTTATTTTATTGTAATTGATTTTTGAATTTTTATAATATTGATTTATTAAGTTATTTTAGTTTAATTTATATTTTACTTAGTGATTTATTTTATACTTTTTTTTTTTGGAGTGAAATTTATTAGGTTCACCAAGCCTATAAAAAACCCCGTAGGGAAAAGTTTGAGACAAATTTGTTACAAATTAATGTATCAAATAAAATGTGTAAAATAAATTATATATACTCATGTCGACTCCCACAAGCAAGTTAGAGATCGCTATGCGAAGCTCAAATCTGCCGATGGGAGAACTCACTACTCGCAAGCATGTTAGGGATCGCTATGCGAAGTCCAAATTTGCCGACAAGCACGGGGATCAATAATTTATTTTTCTATGCTGTTGATTCTGTATCATCATACACTAAGCATCTTGAATGTTATCAGCCGTTCTGATTCATAACAATCCTGGTAGAATAAAATTCCTGGTAGCACAGCTTGTCATGTTCATCAGTCTTCCAGCCTTCAATATTCTTTGTTGAACCTTTCAGCTTATCATGATTAGGCCTGACGCCTGCAATAGACACAAACAAAATATCAGTAGATCACTGAAATCATACCATTATGTAAGGTACCTCTCTACTGTCTAAAATAACTAGACCTTTGATGTTATTAGGTAAATTCACATTTGTAAAAATTGAATTCATTCTCTCTTTACTGGCTAAATTTGCTAATGCATCTACAACTGAATTTGCTTCTCTGTATATGTGTAAGAAAGATAAAGAAGAAAACTCACTTGTTAGGGAAAAAATGGCTCTGATATAAGGTTCAATTCTCCAAGTAATTCTGAAATCTCTTCTTACAATCTTCAGTAGTACCAGAGAGTCAACCTCCACCTGTAAGTGCTCAATCCCTTCAAGGTATGCCATTTGAAGCCTGCAATACTAATAGGAAAGCTTCATCAAGAGTCTAACTAGAGATTGCTATAACAATTTCTCTCATAAGGTGATATACTACAGCGCAATATTCAGAAGAAAATTACAAAAATTTAAAAATAGCTATATGTAAATTAATATCGATACTAGAGCAATTCCAACCAATCTGATTGGCTGGTGGCCAAATACTGGATAGAGCAAATGTAATCTAACACGATATAAGCTTAGAGACTAACCGGTCTACAAATCTAGTAGCAGTATCTCCAACAGTAGTATTCAAAACTAGTGTGACTTGGATTTCTCCTAACTGTACTAACTAGATCGGAAGCTAATCATAGTTTAACTGAGCAAAAGGACCCGTCAGAAAACTAAGATTAGCATATCACATTCAATCAAATATTTTAGTACAAACATCAATAAATAAACATATACCCAAAAAAAACTGAAAATAAGTTTTAAAAAGGGGGGAAAAGAAGTAAAACCACCTTCTCAGTCTAATTGTGCCAGCTCCAATAGAACTAATCATAACCTGTCCGAGCCGACCCGAGCCGACCGAGCCAAACCGAGCCGACCGAGCTAAGCCAACCCGGGACAGACACGCCAAAAACAGCCTCCTGGACACGCCATCATCTCGGGACAGACACACCATCGTCTCCTTGCCTGGCCGGATTCCCGTCTTGGCATCCGCAGCTAGTTTCATCTCCGGGCATTGTGGGTTCTCGTTTGTTAAGCTCCGGGCGTCCGATCTCAGCATTGTTTGGAAGTTCCGGCCATTCTCTTCGAGCGTTGAAGCTCCGGCCGGCTGTTGACCAAGCAAATCAGACCTCGGCTTGAAACTCCGGCTGCAAACGTTCGTCTTGGGTGGTGGTAGTGACGGTAGCGACCCGCCATTCCATCACCGACAGGGAGTGGTTTCCTGCGGGGCTATTGATTTTCGACAAAAAAGGGGGGTTTCTGGGTGTTGATTTAGAAGGGGTGGGTAGATCTATACTAGATTGAGGGATGGGAGGGATGACCGGTCGGCAGAGAGTTTACATACATAACTTTAAACCAATTAGCATTTTATCACTTTTAATCTATAATTAGTAATATATGCATTTTATTATAGACTACATCCTTCTCCATGCATTTAATTTCAGGATCTAGTTGGATCTCAACGAATACACTATCATAGTTCTCTTTTTAATGGTTGCCCTGGAAAAGGACTACAAAAAAAACCCTTAATTTTTTAAAAATCCACATGAATTAATTATAAAATAATTTGTGATGTATTCAATAAAAAAACCCCATGAGCATCTTACCCATCTTCTATATCAGTTGGTTCACGTGAAGTGAGAAAAACTAACTATCTAAAGACAGCCAAAAGATCTTAATTAATTAGAAAGGAGCTGCATCAAGTGCAGAGTGGGGATATTGATGACATTGCACAGGAAAGGATAAAGCAACTGAAACAGGAGTACGATTTTCTTCTAGAAGCGGATGCTATACAGTGGAAATAGCGAGCTAAACAACACTGGCATAAGGAGGGTGACAAGAACACCCAGTTCTTTCATAAGTGGGTTCGAAGAGGAGACAAGCGAACCAGATTCAGGGCTTGCAGGACTCAAATCAGGAGCTGAAAGAGGATGAGGAAAACATAGAAAGGATAGTAATTGATTACTTCAGAGGCCTTTTCTCCTCGTCCAACCCGTCTGCTGAGGTGATGGAGACAGTACTGAGTAGATTGCAGCCGAAGGTCACTCATGACATGGCAAACAACATCACAAGGAGATACACGGCAGTGGAGGTAGAGAGAGCAGTGAAGAGTATGCATCCGTACAAGTCTCCAGGTCCAGATGGTATGAGCCCAGTGTTTTTCCAGAAATTTTGGTAGGTGGTCCGCAAAGATGTCACAAGAGCTGTTCTTGAATTCCTGAATGAAGGTATTTTCGAGCCAAAAACGAATTATACACACATTGTGCTTCTTCCAAAGACAGAAACCATAGCTGATCATGCAGTTTCGACCTATTAGCCTCTACAACGTGGTGTACAGGATTGCATCCAAGGTCATGTCAGGCAGACTCAGACCGATCATACCAAAGATCATCTCAGAATCCCAGTCTACTTTTATTCCGGGTAGGCTCATCACTGATAATGTTTTAGTGGCTCATGAGTTCCACCATGCTATGAAGGGGAGAACAACGGGAAGCAGAGGACATATGAGTATCAAGTTGGACATGAGTAAAGCTTTTGACAGGGTGGAATGGAGCTTTGTATTGGCAGTATTTCGGAAGATGGGGTTCCCATTATCATTTATACAGCTCATCCAACGCTGTTTGACTACAGTATTTTTCTCGTTTATCCTGAATGGGAATGAACTAGGTCACCTCCAGCCGCAGAGAGGAATCAGGCAGGGAGACCCTCTTTCTCCATATCTCTTCATTATTTGCTCCGAAGTGTTCTCTATGTTGTTGAGTGACTTACAAGTTGTTAGTAAGATACATGGTATGGGAGCATCGAGATTTGGACCGAAGATTAGTCATCTCTTCTTTGCGGATGACACGTTACTGTTTGGAGAGGCCACGGAGGAGGAAGCAAGGTACCTGCAATGGGCCATATCCCTGTTCGAAGAAGTCTCGGGACAGAGGATCAATACGGATAAGTTAGGGGTTCTGTTCAGTCCCAACACAGGGGAAGCGGATAGAATGAGGATATGTGACGTGCTGAAAATACCAGAAGTGGAATCACATGGCAAGTACCTAGGTCTACCATCAGAGATAGGCCAAAAGAAGAAGCACATCTTCCAGTACATAAAAGAACGAATCCGGTCCAGGTTGGATGGCTGAAGTGAAAGGCATTTGTCCAAACCAGGAAAGGAGATCTTGATTAAATCGGTATTGCAAGCCATTCCAAGCTATGCAATGAGTTGTTTTGAGTTACCTGCAACATTACTTGAGGAGATAAGAGTGATGATCTGCAAGTTCTGGTGGGGAGGAGAGCGGAATTTGAGAGGAAAGATACAATGAATTTCATGGCCTAAGCTCACTCGAGCAAAGAATAGGGGAGGACTCGGATTCAGGGATTTCAGGGCAACTAATATGGCGCTGCTCAGTAAACAAGTCTGGAGGATGTTAACTAATCCAATGACGTTGATATCACGAGTCTTCAAGGACATATATTTCTCCAACGGCACAATCATGGAGGCCGTACAGGGGTCTCGGCCGTCTGCTGCTTGGTGAGGAATTTCAAAGGGCATCGAGGCGTTGAAGCTAGGGAGCCGGAAGCACATCAGAAGTGGGAGGAATACCAGCATCACGCAGGACCCATGGTTACCGTCAACCACCAACTTCAGAATCAGAGATCCGGATCATGTGCCAGGACACATACGGCATGTCTCCAACCTGATAGACCAGGTCACGGGAGGTTGGAATATCCCGCTTGTTCGAAATAGTTTTGTTGCGGAGGACGCGAACGATATACTCTCAATCCAACTAAGGGGGCAAGAAGGGAGAGATGTCTGGGTTTGGAATAATGACCCAATGGTAAGTTCACTGTGAAATCCATGTACCATACACTGAAAGAGAACCAGGGATCGGCTTATTATCACAACAACAGTGGTCCGGCGATAGTGGCTGATGATTTCTGGCCGAGACTATGGAGAATGAGCATACCATCAAGAGCAAAACACTGTGTGTGGAGGTTATGCATGGAATCTTTGCCAACATCGGAGAACCTCAGGTATAAGAAGGTACAAGTCCCGTTAAAATGTCAACTCTGTGATACCGAGGATGGGACGACAAGGCACTTGTTCTTTGAATGTGAATATGCAAAAGGAGTATGGCGAGCTCTAGGTCTACAACATACAATACCGGGAGTGAAAGAGCAAGAGGTGATGGATGGTTCAGACAATTGCTGATCGACAACGATGATAAGACGAGAGAGCTAATGGCAATGGTCTGCGATGGGGTGTGGTTCCAGAGAAATACGAAATTGTTTCAAGACAAGAGTATCGACTCGAGTTTACTGGCTGCATCAATTCGTTCAACCTTGATATCCTTTGCTGATGCTAATGCTTGGCCTAAGAGAATTTCAGAAGTCCTTTCTACAGGTAACTTATTAAGACCGCCAGAGGTGGGAAGAAGGATTATGTTTGATGCTGGTATAGCAAGGGACTGCGTAGGATTGGGGGTAGTGGCAGTGGTTTCGGATGGGTCTTTTGTTCGGGCTGTGAGCAGAAAGATAATGGATGTACGAGACCCCATGTTTGCGGAAGCAGAAGCACTGAGAATGGCGGCATATCTCCAATGGACCGATGTAGCTATTATGGGAGATTCGTCGAGTCTAATGCAGATCATACATGGAAACTTGGATGCCCCAGAATTATGCCACTCAATTACTGAGGAGATTCGAGCAGAATTTGTGCAACAAGGCCTTAATTTGCCATGCTGGATACCAAGAAATGAAAATACGAATGCCCATCTGATAGCTAGCATAGGAAAAAATAATAGCTCGGATTACGTAGAGTGGAGTTATACTCCACAGTTTCTCTTGTCAAACGTTGCTCTACATTTTCCAACACTTTGAGTATGATATACAATTTTCCTTTAAAAAAAATACTTTTACTTGTATGTTTTAATACTATCACACATAAAGACCGTGCCGATACGAAACTTTTTCTCTAAAAGAGTGATATTCATCAATAACTTTTACGTTCAAATTATATTCTATCCATCTAACTATTATTTTAGTATGGACTCCCTCCATTTCATTCAACTCTAGTTCACCTTAGAGATTTCCATCTGTAAAATGCAGCAGTTCGTATTTTTCCTCTTTATGATCCGTATTTTTATGAGATATTATATATACAATAATTTTGATATAAAATTTATTTGCGATTGTATTTAATAAATGTAATATATATGATGTATATGTCTGATATAAATAAATATGAATTATAGTATATATATTGAAAGTGTTGTTTTTATTTTGGACGGTAAATAAATAAAATACGGACTACATCTAACCTGTTCTTAGATATTTAATTTCACACTCGTCAATGTACAATATTGACCAGTAATATTTTTAATTATATTTATTATTAGCAAATAAAATGTTAATATGTGAATACTATTCATCACAATAAACCAGATCATATGACTGATGTGAATCATTTTGTATTTTGATTTTGTATCATCAAAAAGTCATTTGCCACAGAAGTTATGAGCTTATATATAGTAGATATATGACTAAAGCTTCATCACCCTCCTCTGGTCTCCTCCGGCTCCCAGGCTCCCATGGATATCCTTAAAGAAATGGCATGCATTATGCAATCTCCTTCAACACTTCATTTGATCACTCTTCTTATTTCTCTACTTCTTTTTCCCTGGATTTTCTATCAACTTTATATTCA
Organism: Sherardia arvensis; assembly: GCA_948330725.1. NCBI lineage: Eukaryota > Viridiplantae > Streptophyta > Magnoliopsida > Gentianales > Rubiaceae > Sherardia > Sherardia arvensis. The sequence goes on from OX415242.1 coordinate 2,867,742, forward strand.
TCGGATACTTACCTTCATACCAACGAATTGGCCGGTAATTGGTATGATGCCGACGATTTTCCGCAATTCCCACCGCCTCAATGACTTCGGAACAGGCCTCAATGACTTCGGAACAGAGGCACTCATTGAAGTAGGTGGAACTCATAAGTTTAAAGGCCCTTGGTTTTTGAATCTTGACATTGTATTCACTAGTGATCCTACCAATATACACTATATCTTGAGCAAAAACTTCTCAAACTATCCAAAAGGCCCTGAATTTCGAAAGATCTTCGACATCTTGGGAGATGGGGTCTTCAACGTCGATGGGGAGCTATGGGATATTCACAGGAAAGTTACTCTCTCCACGGTGCACAATCCTGATTTCCTTCAACTCACGCAGAGGGCTTTGTTAATGAGCTCGAGAAAGGTCTTCTCCCGATCATGGAAAACTGTGCGGAACAGTTTTGCACGATCGATATTCAAGATATCCTTCAGAGGTTTACTTTCGATACCTCGTCAATACTACTTCTTGACCACGACCCAGAAACTCTCTCCATCGATCTACCTTATCATCCAGAGGAATAAGCTTTTGCAGACGTCGGGAAAGCCTTGTTGCACCGCCACTTTCTGCCGGAAAAGATCTGGAAGCTCCAAAAATGGCTAGGGCTCGGAAATGAATAGAAGCTGAGCGATGCTTGGAACCATCTTGATCAGTACATATATTCCTGCATCGAAACTGCTGACGAACACACAAATGGGGATCAATGACGATCGGTTCGACGGTTTAACAGCTTTTATTCAGGCTTACAAGGGCGTAAGCTTCGGTTCAACTCCAGATCATCCCAACGTCAGCAAGAAATTCATCAGAGATGTCATGAACAGCATGCTGGTTGCTGGGAGAGATGCCATTAGTATTGTACTTACCTGGTTTTTGTTTCTCCTCGACAAGAACCCTTCTGTCGAAGAGAAGATCTTACACGAGATCAGATCCAAAGCGGTGGATTCTTCTCAGACCATTATTTGCAGATCGGGAAACGAGGTTCAAGATCTGGTTTATCTCCACGGCGCTTTGTGCGAAACTCTCAAGCTTTTCCCACCGATTCCTTTCGAGCACAAAGCACCAGCTGAAGAAGATGTTCTTCCAAGCGGGGATAAACTGAAGGCCAATGCCAAAGTGGTGCTGCTGTTTTATGCAATGGGGAGAATGGAGTCCATATGGGGAAAAGATTGCTCGGAGTTTAAGCCGGAGAGATGGATAAATGAGGCGGGAAAGATCAAACACCAACCGTCGTACAATTTTCCGGCGTTCAATGCCGGACCGAGAAAATGTTTGGGAGTGGAAATCTCTTTTGTTCAGATGAAGATGATCGCAGCTACCATAGTTCATTACTACCATGTCCAAGTTGTGAAAGATCATCCAGTCAGCCCTACTAATTCTATTATCCTGCAAATGAAAGATGACTTGAAGGTTAAGCTCTTTAAGAGAATCTGATCATCTGGATTATTAGATTATATCTATGGCTAAATGTATATTTTAAGTTTATTAATTCGTCTTGTGTTTCTTTGAATGTATATATATCTTCAAGATGTTAAAGTTTGGATCCTTAATACTCTGATTAAATTCAAGATGGTAATATATAAGATGTTATGAATGTATCTGTTTAGTTCAACTTATCCATCACAAATTATTGTTGATTCTTTCGTTTATGTTTGTGTGACTAGGTGTAGTAGTTTAACTTCAAATACAAAATTCAAATTGGACAAATTAATATTATAGACCTATTTTTTAAAAATACATAGTAATTATTTAAACAGTACATTAGTTTAGCTTAACTTTTCAGGTTGGTGAGGGTGTAGATATAATTTGAATCAACTTAATATAGTCAAATTACTTTATTTAATTATATAATTAATTTTATCCGATATGCTTGACCATTTATCATTTTATTTATATGTATTAACAATATTTACAAATTTAACATTCAAAAGTTAGATTGCATGATCTCACATCATAATACCTCAACACATATACCACTCCGTCCTAGTGAAAGGTGCAAGAGAGAGAATGTTGTAGTAGAAATTTGAATTGTAATATGAATGGTGGAGAATTGAATTTGAGAGGAAAGTGGGTTTAATGAGTGAATAAAAATTAAAGAGCATTATCATAAAAGAAAAGTATGCACCTTTGATTGGGACACCCAAAAAAGAAAGTTGTGCAAGTTTGACTGGGACGGAGGGAGTATATAAGTTGAAATTTATGATCAAATATACTTTAAAAGAATTGTGAAAAATATGTATAATTTAAATCGGAATTAAAAAAATTATATATATTTAACTACATATATTTTCCTCTAATAGTTCTCTGCGCTTAACTTTCCTAGTTTAAGTATCGTTATTTTTTTTTTTTTGACAAAAGTTTAAGTATCGTTATCAGTGGAAGGAAGTGAGCAAACAAACTAACTACCACTACGTTAATCATACAAAATGGAATACGTAAAATGCCAAATATCTTCTTCTTGTGTCCAAACCAGCTTTACTTTGATCGTTAAGTGGCTGGTATATTTGACTATAAGTAATTGAATGCTTACCACAAAATTTCTAAAAATTTCAACTTTTAGGTTTCTAAAAACACCTAACCATCCTTTTTCATGTTTCCACTGTCAACTGAGTGCACCAATTCAACTCATACACTATGTGGTAGCTAGCTAGAATGGTCCTCATGATCAGTACTCCTCTCAAATTCGTTGCCTTTCTGAAGGGAGCACGGAGCAAAAGACGATTCGCTAGCTCCACCCGATCATGGAGTAATGAACCTAATGTCTCAACCGCTCGAATACATTTATAAAGGTGTACGTAGTTGTTTTTCTTGAGTGTTGCAGATTTTAAAGTGCATGAATTTATCAATAATCATTCCAACTACATGCATTCGTAATCGGTGTAATGGTAAATCTACGTATGAATCATTCACATGATATTCTCAATTAATTTTTTAATAAACTATTATTTTAATTAGTTAGATAACTTTAGACAATGTTACTAAATGATATTATTGATAAGCATGTAAAACAAAAAATGGAATTAAATTAAATCAACAGCATAATGACCAGTGATTGAAAGTAAAATATAATAAAATAATATAACAGTCTCAATAGATTGTAAAGAAAGTATTTGAAATGAATTTGATGAACCAACAATTACTCAACGATCTCGAAATTAATAATTTTAAAAACTAGAACTTGTTGCCTAGTGTCTTCCATTCAATAAATCATGTTGTATTTGAAAAATGAAACAAATTAAGAAAATTTTGTAATATACAAGTTAAAAGTTTCAACAATTTTTTTTTTTTTTTTTGTAAACTTGAGATGAAACTTGTTATTTAGCCTAAAAGTGACACCTGAACCGTAAATTTTCAATCTTAATAATTTCTGCATATCAAACCGTAAACGACGTCGTTGTAGTTTGAGTAAGATGTAATCAATTGTAGACAGTCATCGCTGAAATCCCCAATCTCTCTTGCTGAACAGAATCAAGCAGCAAAAATGGCGGGATTACTAGCCTGGGCTGCCGACGTAGTCGGAGGAGGAGCCGGAGGACACGACGACGGCGACGACTCCGATTCAATTCCGTTGATCTTCACGCCGGAACAGCTCGCATACGCTCAGAATCTCGACCGCCAAGCCTCCTCACTCACCCGCTCGATACAAGATCTACAGCTCAGATTGCCTCCCTCAGACCTCTCCCAGCGTCTCCCCCACCTTCACGCTCACTCCCTCGCCTCCAGCGCCGCGCTTGCTCTCCAGTTGAATGCCCACACATCCACCAAAGAGCAGGTTTTTGTTCACTACTCCGATTGTTTGTGTTAAATCCAATTTCACGTGATTGGATGGAACAGTTTAGTGATTTTTTGTCGGGGGGATTGATAGGTGCAATCGAGGGAAGTTAGGTTGCAGGAGGAGAATGCTGAGTATGAGAAAGCGATATCGGATTGCGAAAATAAAATGCAGGAGAGGTTGCAGGAAGTCAGTATGCTTCAGACCAGGCTCGAGGTTAGCTTTTATGATTTTGAATCTGTATCTCTTCAGTTCAGTTCTGTTTAGGGAAATGGTACACATGTTATGCTAATTTGGGCCATGTATAATCAAACTTGTTATTGAGTGTAACATAATTCAATCATCAAGCTTTTGTTAGATTCGCTTCAGCATCACAACTATGCTTTTATTATCTTAGGCTAATCTGTTTTCGTACATGAAGCTTTATCAGTGCTTGGTTGATTTGTTTAGTGATACACGAGTAGTTAGTAATTTAATGCTCTTGCAGGAACTGGATGCTGACGAGAAGAACCTGAAAATGGAGTTAGAGAGTTTACCTCCTGTCGACCAGTCCAGGGTTCGATCAATTGAAATTGCAGCCCTACATGAGGCTCAAGAAGAAGAAGAAGCAAAATCTGCACTGATTTCTAAATTAGAGAGAAAGAGACAAGAATTGGTATGAATTTCTATAAATATAGTTTTCCCTGTTTTCTAATCCTTTCCTTTTGCTATCTTAGTTACTGAAAAATTGAACTGTTCTATTAGGCTTCTATGGAAGAAATAGTTCAAAGCTTGGAGAAAGAGTGGGCTAAGGTTCAAGATGATGCAGCAAAGAAACCTTCTCCTGGTACGTCACTTACTATTTACCAGGAATGCTTCTACATCTGTTCTATGATTTTTAGCATTGAAAATTATATTAAGGGAATGTAGCCATATTTTGAACATCAAGGTATTTAATGTTAAAGTTTAGCATATTCTTGTTTGGTTTGGTGCATCTTCTAAGACGTCCTTTTGTGGGTAAAATTTGCTGGTGTCCCTAATTTTTAGAGTTTATTCTTTGTCGGCATACCTTAAAAAATGTCAATTTCTTCTGATGGGAAATCATATGTTTGTCACAATCGTTTTGAAAGAATATGTAGATTTTTGTGAAGAAGCTTGATGCCTTGATCCCATTTTAACGATATATTTGAATTCTTCAATGGATAAACACTTCAGCTCAAAGGGAGAAGATACTGGATAAACAGCTCCATAGCCTCATTGAGCAGCTCGAGGGAAAGCAGGTGAGGTTCATTTTGGTTGGTTTAACCAAAATGCGATAATAGTCATCCTTCAAATCCTTTAACAGAAACATTTGTTTGTACTGCTTCCAGGCTCAGGCAGAGCGCCTTGTGAGTGAGATTCACAGCAAGGAGCTGGAGCTGGCGAGGATAAACGGGCTGTCGAGGAGCCTCGAGAGCAGTATCAGCGAGGGAAATATTAGTAGAAACAGATACGGAAGAAGTGGCTCGACAAAGGACCTGGCTGTTTCAGACTACAGCGATGATCCCCAAGCCAAGCCTCCTTCGTATGGTCGAATGGAGCGTCTGCAGCGGTTAATGCTGCTCAGATCATCCTGTGTGGTCTACATATTATTACTGCACATTATGGTTTTCATCAGGCTTTCCTTTTATTGAACCACAGCAGTAACATAGTGTTATGTGTTGTTTTGCAATGCTGAAAAAATTGAGGGACTAATTGGAATGATCCCAAAAATATGGGTCGCTTTACAGTTATTGTTCTTCAACTACCAATCAGAAGAATTCGACCTGCTACCGGCAGCAGAGAGAGGGCACACTTGTGTCGGTGACTGGGTGTGGCGCCAAAGACAGTGTATATGGGTGGGTAGATATCGGTTCAACAACACAAACGATGCTTTCAAGTTTCTGATTTATTCAGTGTCTTTTCTTTCTGCAATCATTTACTATGTTATTAAACTTTAAATTAAATGTCTGTATATTCGAGATGGGTTCAGCGTGTCGGTTTCTTCACTTTCTTGAAACTGGAGTTTCTCGTAACTTTCACAAAAAATAAAAAACCACACTTTATAATTTTAGTCTATATTTTTCATTCACAAAAAATAAATTACACTTCTAATACAAAAAACAAAAAAGGAAAAAAACACCCTCACCTACTATGGAATCATAGAAAATGAAAATTTGATTATCTAAAATGTCAAATCTAGTTACATTTATAATGTCACATGTAATAAGAGATTGTCAATTGCATATAATTGAATAATAGATTTTTCACCTAATTATTAATGGGAAGATATGAAATCTAATAATTAGATTAGCTACATGTCAATTCTAATTGCATTTGTATTAACTCGCATTATATATAATTATTTATAACTTTTAATTAATTATTTTTTCGATATTATATGATAGTATCTTCTATACTATTATTATCATCATTGAAACTTGACTAATGCAATAAGAAATTAATAAATAGAAGTATTTTAATAATTAAAATCATAATTACATGTCGACACTCTTTGATTGCGAGAAACTGCATGTATGAAAGTTCTCCAACAAGAGATACAATTTTGTTTTGAAAATTTTATATAACTAATATATGTGAAAATAATATTCACTTTAAAGCAAACAAATTTTATAAAATAGATGGAGATAAAGAGAATAAGATAGAATTAGAGAGGGAAAAACCATTCCAATTTACAAGCGTTAAATTATGGACATAGACTGGCCCAGGCAGAGAAAAGTACAAAGGAAATGAGAGGGAAAGAAAAGCAGCTTCTCCCAAAAAGAGGAAAATTTAAGAGAGAAGTTCTCCAATCACACTGTATTAATTGCGTGAGAGATTAGAGCATAAGAGCACGACAGTGGCAAAACCTTGCGCGGCGGTTAGATTCCAGTAGCAGAAGAAACGACGGCGGCGGTCCATCACGGCAACCGGTTTGGCCGGTCACCCTGCAGCTATCAGTAACTGAAAGAGTGGAGTGGAGTGGAGCTTCTGAGCAAAATGAAGGGTAATCACAATTCAAGGTCTCCGTTGATCTTACCTTCTCTTTTTGTTCTTATCAGCACCGCCGTTTTCTGTTACTTTTTCTTTTCGCCATGGCGGTCGGATATCGACATGGTCTACCTCAATTCGAGGTCTTCAGTCGCCGGAAAATCCGAATGCGACTTGTTTTCCGGCGACTGGATTCCTCAGGAGAAGGGGGCTCCCTACAGCAATGAGACTAAGTGCGAGATTGACGACCGGCAGAATTGTCTGAAAAACGGCCGGCCGGACACCGACTTCCTCAAATGGAGGTGGAAGCCTAGTCAGTGCGAGCTTCCCATGTTCGATGCGACTGAGTTTCTGGAGCTCGTCCGAGGAAAAACCATGGCGTTTGTCGGCGATTCGCTGGCCAGGAACCAGCTGCAATCCCTTCTCTGCCTATTAGCCACTGTAATTTCCTAACTTCATCTATTGATCTTGCATTTTTTTGCACTTTTTAAGATTGTATGCTGTCTTAATCTATTTTTCAGGCGGTGGATTTCATGAAGCCAGCAGATGAGCAATACTTTACGAAAACAAGGGTGTGGTTTTACCCTGAATATAATTTCACACTAACCTTTCACTGGTCGATTCACCTGGTTAGATCAGAAGAGGGTGATCTCAACCTCGACCCGCCTAGTATGAACATTTACTTGGACGAGGTTGATGATTATTGGCCGGCAAGAGTCGAGAAGTCCGACTTCGTCATCATCTCCTCCGGCCAGTGGTTCTTAAGGACGAGCATGTACTACAACGACAGCAAGGTCATAGGTTGTTACCTATGCAATAAGGAAAATGTCACAGAGCTCGGAGTGCACTATGGCTACAGAATGGCCTTCAGAACCGCCTTCAGAACCATGATGAATCTCAAGAACTTCAACGGGATCACTTTCCTGAGGACCTTCACCGGGTCCCACTACGAAGGCGGGTGGTGGAACGATGGCGGCAGATGCAACAGAACGAGGCCTGTTCCAAAGAGCGAGATGAAGCTGAGCGACTACTTTGCTGAGCTTTATACGAATCAGGTGGCTGAGCTGAAGGCTGCAGAAAGTGAAGGATGGAAACTCAGGGAGCTCAAGTTTAGGGTTCTTGAAATTACTGAGATGATGAGGGTGAGACCCGATGGTCACCCTAGCAAGTACGGCCAGCCAGCTGGCACCAATGTCGAGAGACAGGATTGTGCTCATTGGTGCCTTCCCGGTCCGGTTGATACCTGGAATCAGCTGTTACTGCAGATGTTGAAGATGGAAACGAAGAATCCAGGTTTAAGGTAAATACAAGTAGATGATCATCTCAAAATACACTTTTTATTCTTTCAATTTTTTCTGTCATGAATCTTATACTCTGATCCAATTATCATGTGATTCAACTCATATAAAGTGTCTTCATGTTAGAATAAATCATTGGAGCAAGTATACTGTTAAATGAAGCTCATTTTCTTTAAAGAACTACGAAAGATCATGATACAAACTAAATATTATTGTCAACTGATGCATATATAATCATCAGTAGACAATAATATTTAGAAAATATGATGATATGAACACTCTTATAAATGATTCGAACTCTTAATAAGCTGTAAAAGGTATGATTCAAACTCTTATAATGATATGAAATGTAAAAGATCATGATGCAGACTAGATATGATGTCTACTGATGCGTATTTAAGAAACTGAATAGTGTAGAGATCAAACTAGATGAATCAAACCGAATAGTGTAGAGATCAGGCTGAAGAGCGTAGCTCATCATGTTTGTACCAGCAGAATCTTCCTCCTCGTCCATGCTGATGTTCTTCTGCATGATCTCTGCTGTGAATCCACCATAGAAGGTTTGTACGAGAATCTCCATCATCGTATCCATTGAGGTTCCTGATCTTGTCGAGAGCAGCTTCCCTGTCATAAACTCCTTCCAACGCATAAACAAATCCCTTCCACCCTTCTCCGACCCCTTCTCTACCCAAAGCCGGCTCAGTCCAAGAAACCAGCTGCTTAGTATACTCAGCATCAGAGAACAGAACCTCGGTGATAGGCAGCAGAGGAAGCACCTGGATCCCTAGTCGACACTCCTTCCATTCAGGTGGCGCAAACCATAAGCCACTGTCTCTCTTGTTAGCCCACAGCACACCAACAACTCTGTTCCCTCGGGTGAATTCTTCACCATATTTAGTGTCATCTTCCTTCACATGCCACCAAGTTTGCGCCGCATGAATCTCTAATGCAAGCAGAGTTGAACCAGTGGAAACAAGGTGAGCATCTCCGTAAGCCAGCCCCATCAAAGCAGCTGCATAGTAAGCGTTAACTGCCTCGCTGGAGCTCTCCTGATTCCGTCCATCTCCAAATTCTGTCAGCCCTCCGGCCCAAGAATGCAACGCCCAAGAGTCGAAACACCTCAGCCGAGTGTAGCTCGAGTTTGCCTTCCTGCTCAGACTCATATAATCTGCCATCAAAGCATAGGCCTGAGGCCTGAACCTTCTTCCCCACACTGGATCTATCTTAGCAAGAACGGAAATTCCATAAACAAAGTACCCTAAATGATAATGGTGGTCATTGTAGATTCCAAACCCGAAATCAGCTCCAGAATCTACTGATCCTTGCTTAGTCACAATGCCACCCCATTTAGGGTCATAGAGAAAGCCATTACTACCAAGTGTTCCATTCAGCCATGGCTCAATCGCATCCTTCAGGTACTTCTTGATCGCCGGAATCACATCAGTACAACACACTTCCTCAGCTATCAAAGCCAGCCTAGCAGCTCTAGCAACCAGCTTCCCATAAAAGTACGATGAAGCAGTCGTTATTGGGCTAAGACCCTCAACATCCTTAACAAGAGCAGTAACAACCTCATCCTGCGCATCCTCCTTGACACCTCTAATCGAATGCCAGGTTACAGAGATGGGATCAGTCTTCAACATCCACGAATCTCCGACAACCCCAACAAGCTCCCCATCAATACTATTAAACTTAAAATCATCCAACACAGTAAAAGAAGAATCAGAATCAGAAAGAAGCTGAAGATGCATGGGATGTGCTAGCATCAACAAATCCCCCCACCCCTTCTTCTCCCACCTGTACTCTACCGAGAATGCCCTGCTGAAAACCGCATGACCTGAGACAGGATAACAAGAACTGAAACGATCGAGAACCGCTTCAGTTTTCGCTTCCAAATCAGGCAATGCAGCAATCCTTATCACCCCACTAAACACAGACGTACTAATATTACTGACATCAGTCTGATTCAATTCAATCGGCGAGGAAGCGTACACCAACCAAGTCTGATTGTTATTGAGCTTAATAGTATACTTAGTGTGATTAGTATTGCAGGAAACTTGCAGAATAGCATGAATAGTAGAAATGGAGATTGCTTGATTACCAATAACCTCAGTAGTCACGAAAGGGCTCCCTCTAACCAGGTAAAACCGCAGATTGCTGGAGGGATGATCCATGGTGACGCTGAGGTCACTGAAGGATGAAATTACGTGTTTGCCATTTGGGTTCGGGTTGTCGAGTGCAGAGATGGTGAGATCAGCGTTGAAAACCTGGTACAGAAAGGCGGGGTTGTGGAAGATGGTTGCGTAGCAGATCGAGAGCTTGGAGAGGGCGGATTTAACGAGGTAGGGGTGGATATATTCCGGCTGATCGCCATTCTTGAGCACGAAATTCTGGAAGAATGAGTTGGTCGGAAGCGGGGCGGAGAGGAGGTTGGGGGCGAAATGTGTGGAGGGATCGGGGAGGACGGGGGAGTTGGTCTCCGGGAAGAGGAAGGGCTGGACGTGCGCCATTATCAGCGGCGGCGGAGCGAGGGATGGTGGTGGCGGAGGTGGCAGTTGTGGTGGTGGCGGTGGAGGTGGTGGTGGCGGAGAAGGTGGAGGGGTTTTTGGAGTACTTTTCTTCTTGTGAAATGGCTTACTTATAATGGTGACGACTTTCCTTCTAACCTTCTTCAGCACCATTTTCTTAGCCGCGTTTTTTATGAATTGATTTGGCGCGTGACCTGGTCGTCAAATTGGAACTTAATATTTTATTTTAAATATTATATAAGTCATAAGATGAAATAATGCACTTAAATATCTGTAGTGTTTAGTATTTTACTCAATATCGTTCAAAATATCAATATGAAATCACATTACATGCCTTATAAGTTGGTTAGTTTTTGAAAAATCAAATAAGTTGAAGGTATTTTCCTACTTTGATAATATATTTTAGATTACAAGAGTAAAATACTGGACTGCGCGTATAACAATACTCTTAAATATACCTGTCAATTACAGAATGGACGTAGTTGATAGTTGTTGGAGCCGATAGGTATGCATTTAGTATAATTGGAATTGATTAGACAGGGGAAATTGACATCCATAATATAAGGTTTCTTTGGTTGGATGTGTTCAAAGAATGTGAAGGAGTTTGTTTGATGATGATGAAGAATTTGACGTTAAGTATTTGGTTTTTATGTGACTTGTGTTTAGGGGATCGAAAACGTGAACGTTTAGGCATGGGAATTGCTCGTAATTGAAAGGAAGGAAAGGTATTGATTTGCTGCACACAATGGAATTTCTTCCCGCCCACAAGCAACATATTGAATTTGTTTGTTGAAGCATAACTTTGGATGCTATGATTACTCACGTTATTTCAGTGGTTATGGTTCCTTAATCAAAATTGCGGTATTAACAAGAAGCAAAGTTGTTCGATTAGTCTGTTATATTGAGCTTTAATAGGTGACATTGATACTATTTTAGGGTGGCGAGTAAATGACTCCTAGACATGCCCTGGGCTGAATGGTCTTAGGCATAAGCATTCTTTTGATAGAGTTAACGTTGATACGAGCACTTTTCGGACAAGATGTCGTGTACTCAAACTCTCAAAAACTCGAGAATTTTGAAATTCATATTAAGAATTGCATTTTACTATGTTTTATAATGTGAGAATTAGATAACCACTGTCAAGAGCGACCTAATGTAACAAGCATTTGTGAAATAGTTGTGTGAAACAGTGCAAAAGAATGAGGTTAAGGCAAGTGAGCAAACAGATTCCAGTCTGACATGGCAGTTTAGAAACACGACACAAAATATGTGTCACATTCACAACAGAAAATAGACATGGATGTTTGGTGTTATTTAGTCTATATTGCTTTAAAAATGCCATGTCCTTGTGTCGGATATTAGGATAAGACACGACACACAATCCGTCCGATTACTAGTAACATGGGATTCCACAATGTTTGTTAATTTAAACATGATACAAATAGCTCAAGTAACAGTGTAACACTAATTGTTATTCAGCAAAGAAGGCATCATTTCTTACAAAATAAAATAGACAACTGAACCCTACTTCTAAAGAATCCAAAGCAAAAATACCAAGTGTTAGAAAAACAAAAGAAACAAAAACTTACTTGAGCTTCATTCATGGTGCTCCAGACCAACACACTTTCCCACCACTCTTCCTCTTCACTCCCCTACTGTAAATCCACCACAGAAGATTAGTCAGTGAGTTCCCATCATCATGCTCCTTAAGCGCTGATAGATTCTTGAGAGCACTCTTCTGATCATAAACCCCTTGCAAGGCAAAGATAAACCCTTTCCACCCATCCGTAACCGGAGTCCCCTGCCTTCCAAACACAGTAGAAGCCCATATCACCAGCTGCTCAGCATACTCGGCATCGGAGAACAAAACCTCCGTCACCGGCAACAATGGCAGAACCTGGATTCCGAGCCGGCATTCCCGCCACTCCGGCGGCGCAAACCAGAGACCACTGTCCCTCTCAATAGCCCATAAAACACCAACAACTCTGTTTTCCTTGGCAAACTTTTTAGCATATAGAGTATCGTCTTCCTTAACATGCCACCATGTTTTTGCGGACAGAATCTCCAGTGCTAGCAGAGTTGAACCTGTGTTGAAAACCTCGTCATCTCCGTAAGTCAACCCCATGAGAGCAGCTGAGTAGTAAGCGTTGACCGCCTCGCTGGTGCTTTCCTGGTTCCTCCCATTGGTGAACTCTGTCAGACCAGCTGCCCAGGAGTGCAGCTTCCATGGATCGAAGTTTCTCAGGCGAGTATAGGTGGAGTTAACGTTCGGCTTCTCCGAGGTCATGAAATCCGACAGCATCGAATAAGCCTGCGCCTTGTATTTCTTCCCCCAGACAGGATCGATTTTCGCGAGAACAGAAACTCCGTACACGAAGTATCCCAAGTGGAAATGGTGATCGTTGTAGATTCCGAACCCGAAATCTCCGGCGGGATCTAAAGATCCGGCCTTTGTCACCATGCCGCCCCAGATTGGGTCGTGGAGAAACGCGTTGCCGGAAAAAGTTCCGTCCAGCCACGGCTCGATTGTTTTCTGCAAGTACTTCTTGATCGCCGGAATAACGGCAGGATAACAAACTTCCTCGGCTATCAACGCCAACCTCGCAGCTCTCGCAACCAGCTTTCCGTAGAAATACGATGAAGTGGTCGCAATGGAGGCATTCCCAAGATCCTTAACATCCTTAACAAGAGCATTGATGACCTCCTTTTGTGACGCCTTATCCTTAACACCACCTCCGATTGAATGCCACGTTACCGGCACAGGATCAGTCTTCAGCACCCACGAATTTCCGACAACTCCGACGAGATCTCCGTCGATGCTCTGATACTTGAAGCTACTCAAAACAGACGAATTCGAAGTTTTCGAAAGAAGCTGGAGATGCAGAGGATGAGCAAGCATCAGCAAATCTCCCTCCCCCCTCGTCTTCCATCTGTACTCCAAAGAAAATGACTTCCTCAGAAAAGCCCGACCGGAAACCGGATAGCACGAGCTGAACCGGTCGAGAATCGATTCAGTCTTCGTGTCGGAATCCGGCAGCGCAGCAATCCGAACAATCCCAGAAAAAACCGATGTAGTGATGACAGATGCATTACTCCGGCTCAGACTAATCGGAGAAGAGGCATACAGTACCCAATTCTGCTTGTTATTAAGCTTAATGATACATTTCGTTCCAGACGAACATGAAAATTTATCAATGGAATGAACAGTGGAAATTAAAAGCTCGGTTTTTCCCTTGACGTAGCAGGTTAAGAAAGGACTACCTCGGACCAGATAAAACCGGAGCTTGGTAGAAGGGTGGTCTAGCGTGACTGCGAGGTCGCTGAATGCGGCCACCACGTGGCGTCGGAGCTGGGTTTTTCGGCGGCGGTTGGCGGCGGAGATGGAGAGATCTGGGACGAATGTCTGAGTGACCATGGAGGTGTTCTGCAATAGAGATGGGTAGCAAATGGAGAGAATGGAGAGTGTGGATTGGATGATGTATGGGTGGATGTATTCCGGTTGGGACCCATTCTTGAGAACGAAGTTCTGGAAGAAGGAGTTCGTGGGGAGCGGCGCGTGGAGGAGCTTGGGGGCGAAGAACACCGAGGGATCTGGTAACACGGCGGAGTGGGTGGTGGGGAAGAGGAAAGGTGGTGGCGCCGCCGCGAGCTGCATTTTTTCACGGCGGAGATGTTGCGGTGGTGTTAGTTTAGTTGGCGGAGATTGTGGGAGGTTTTATAGGAAGGCGATTCTTTTTGCGGATTTGGAAATGAAATGTGACCGTTAGATTGGTTTTGGCTTTCTCCCACCGGCAATTAATGGAGCAGATATTGGGAGAATTTTTTTAATTGAATTAAAGGTACATTTAATTATGTGCAAAAGGCAAAAGGGAAAAGGTGGCAGAAATCAGAATATGAACGTTATTAGGTGTACTGTCGCGTTCACTAGTAGTACTACCATCACTCCTTCCTCCAATCTACTCCCATATTTTTTTATAAGGACAGGAAAATTAAAATATTTTGACGATAAATTTTAATATCAATAATTTTTATTATGTTTATAAATTAAATCTAAAATTTTAATATTTAAAAAAATGTATTTTAAATCTTCCAAAAACGTATTGATACTTCTGATTATTTGATCAATATTGTAACATATTTTATGATGAATTGTAGTATGTCATTATAAAAAAAACAGAAGGAGTATAAATTAAGAAACTTTTATTCGAATATGCATTGCTTATAAATGAGTGTTGACCGTATGTAAATGAGTTGAAAATAAAATAGAACGAGTATAATTTAAAATCGACTCACTTATTTTGATAAGTAGAGTATCTGTAAACTGAAATTATTGGAAGAAATATATGTAGGAAGTTGTAAATGAATGAAAAAAGTTACATTATTTTTAAAAGATTCGATCGAAAAACGCCGCAGTTAGGTGCAATGATAAAAATAAAATAAAAAAAGTAAGATGAAATTAATGAATAAAGACGGATTTATTTCAAATTGACGATACGATAGCATTAAAAATGAAGTGTATGAAATATTATTGGTTTAATTGTTCAAAGATTGTGAGAGATTGATAAGGGAATTGAGAAGGTCGTGGAACATGTTGTTCCTCAATTTTCTATTCAAGTTGTGATGAAGTAAGATCTAAGAATGAGTGTGGTACGACTTTTAGGAATGGGTAGGAATTGTTCTTTTTGTGGATGTCACGTTAAAAACTAACAAAGGGGAATTTGTTGAAATGGGCAGCTAGGTCAACTCATTAGGTTGGATTAAATACATTTTAGTTTAGGCAAACGTAGTATTGTGGTGATAGAATACAAATTAGCCTATGTATTTAGTAGCTTTTGTCAAAATTGGTGGGGAATGGAACATATTAAATGAAAAGATATTTTGGTGAAATACAATACTTGCAATAGCCAATATAATTACTAAAGTGATAAGAGTGTGTTTGATGGAGATGTGTTTTTTTTAAAAAATTTGATATTTTTTGGTTTCTGTCGTGACGAAAAGTAGAAGTTGGTCATATCGGCTTCTGTTTTTGGGCCACTTTTGGACTAAAAATGTCTTCTGCTTATGAAAGAAGCAGTTTTTTGACAGTTTTACCAAATATTAAAAGTTGTTTTACTTTGAATATAGCAGCTAAAAAAACTCTGCCAAACACACAATGAATACAGTTCGGACTTTCACTCTCTTAGTTCAGAATATGAATGAAATGAAAATTGTAAGCATATGATATGGCAAAATCCTGACAAAATATATTCAACTACTACAGTCAAACACCAACATTCAGATATTGCAAACTAATTCCTTGCCAAATATGCAAAATAGTCATCTGAGAATAACAGTTAAAGTATCAAAATGTAATCCCAACCATGATCTCCCAATCGAAGACATTTAAATTAAGACACATGCATGAGTGATGCATCTTCTTTTTACTTTAAATGCACATCCATATGCTATTGATGTTATGTGTTGGGATTGCTACGATATTTGCCGTAACTTTGATATAATTCATTATTAATGTTTGACCGTATATCTGAATGGATATATATAATCATCAAAGTTATTAAATGAGATATTATAAAAATTATCGTAATTTTTTATTTTTTAATAACACGTGATCAATAATCAAAGTTGTGTGTCGAGAAATGTAAAAAAATTCCCGGATAAAGTGGTAGAGTACAATATTATTCAAGTTCAAATTTTATAATTTGTAAATTAATGGTAATCTGTTTTCATCTTTATAAAATAAATTTAAATCATTATTAACAGGGTATGGTCAATATTGATGAATTTTACTTTAGTTAAAAGAAGTATTCATGTTAAAGGAAGCAGATTATCGACAAATTGAAAACCTTACAATGTATTCATGTTTATATATTTTTTTCCAGTAAATAGAAAGCAGATTATGATGAATTACAACGTGTTAATCTTTAAAAACCACAAACATCAAAATGAGTAATTAAATTCGACTTTATTGTTTTGAAACAAAAAAATTTGTATGAAGCTATAGTATGGAAAAATATTCAGTGTCATTAGTTAGATAAGAAAACTTTTATAGACATTTCTATATAAAAGTATTTTATAGACTTGTAAATAATTTAACTTTGGATTTCATAATTTATCTATCTATAGCTCCCATCTGAATGTGAAACCTTCTCACTGAATTTTAACAGCCACACCATTAGTCCACAATTCATGAATATATTTCCAAGCTGCAAGCTATTGCAAAACAGATTCATACAAAAGATACAAGCATCCATCCAACTACTATTTTGAAACACAAACAGCCAACATTCAGATAGCAAATTCCTTGCCAAATCATGCAAAATAATCATCTGAGAACCACTGTTAAAATAAAAATGTGACAGATTTCACAGCATCAATCCAAATCCAAAAGATAAAAACCATAGTTCACCCTCCTAATACAAGATTGCTGCCATTGTTTACACTACAACACAGATGCCGAATTCTTACGCTTCTGACTTAATGCAAAGTTCCAAGTGAAGCTGCCCATTAGAAGCAATACAGTAGCGAGGCACAAGAATGAACTTCTCCCCAAGGTGATCATCTAGACGCCACTTCGGGATGCTTTCCACACAAGAATGTAGAGTCATGAATGCCTCTTCGTATCTTGCCGTAATGTCATATGTAAATTTGACAGTAGTGTGTAGTGGTGCAATTTGGATCACTTTGATTGCCTTTCCATCAGTCTGACTAACATTATTCAGGATGAAGATGTTTTCGCCTTTGGTACCCAAAACCAAATACCTTTGGTCTCTCCCCAGGGTAACCGAGACAAACTGATCCAAGGGAAAATCATGTCGGTGAAATCCGTGGCAGCGGCTGAAATGCATATACAGCTTCGACGATGAGCTCACGAAATTGCAACTTGATTCAGGGCATGCACAAGGTGAAAATACGCAGATTTTGTCATGTCTCCATATTTTAACATATCCTTGCATCCATTCTTCCTATTTGTGCAAGGTATGCTGGCTGCTTCAAGAACTTTTTCAATCACTAGACATCGACTGTGCCTTATTGGCTGAGAGCAGGATGGACAATATGTTTGGATCTTCGAGCAGCAAGAAGAGCATGCTACGTGACCATTTTCACACTGAGCATGTATATAGATCACTGGAAAAGGTTAGTATCCTTTTTAGGGAGAGAATATGGGGAATAAAATGGACTTGTAGATTCATTAGTTGCTATGCAATTGAGCACATGACAAATGCATCATTTTTACATTTCATTACATATTTCTTTAGCATCATTGAGAAGGCAACCTGAACATTGCAAATTCTAGTTAGTAAAGATCCACAGCAATCAATATTGTTTTATTATCATACTATCATTTAGAGATATTAAGGTTTTAAGATTAACATTCGCTAAAAAGGGTTCTTTTCTGAAAATGTGCTTCGAATTAAATCCTGAGCACAATCTACATCAATCATGATCTACATAAATTCCTAGAATTAGATTTAGGCAGCAGAAGTCAAACTAGTCCATGTATATAACATTCTAATCAACATCAACCATCATCTCATAGTATACAAGTTTCGACTTAGGCATGTTACTTTCACCGAATATGCATTTCAGTCTACTTTAAACTAACAGCAAGACTGTGGCATCTTCAATCTACATAATTAAAACAAGAGACATGCTCTTTTCACCCTTATGCACTTGCCACTTCAATCTATGCACTCAATTTCAGTTCCTTTAAATCAATCTTCTTAGAGAACAGGGTATGATTGAAGCTCATATGAACAGAAATTCTTCACAAAAGCTTCAACTTTAATCGAAAACGGAAACATTCAAATTAACCTGATAGACAGGAATGGTGAGAGCATCAAGGCAGATAGGACAGTCCAATACATCCGAGTCATCATCTTGTTCATCCTCCTCCATTTCATCCGGGTCGGGTCCATCGTTTTGCTCATCATCTTCCCGAGCTTCAGACTCGGAGCTGCTTGATGACCCGGATTCTTGAGACTCGTCTTCGACCTAGAAATGGGAGATATAATCATCAATCACAAAAAAAAAAAAAAAAACTAAAAGTGAAAAGGGGGGAACTTGGTCGTGAATTACCGTCCCAGAAAGGTAGACATGTGAACGGTTGAGAACCTTGGATATTATGGGTACACGAACAGTTACTCCATGTTGTCTCAACAGCCAGGTCTTTAGCTCTATCCCGGAAAGAAGAGGATTGTCTCTCCGGTGCTCACATAATGCTTTACAAACGTCTGAGGTTGGAAATCTAACTACAGGTTTTGATTTGAGCATGCGTCTAGGTGCGGGGGGATCTGGTCCACGCGTGCAGGCTCTAACTGAGGTTTTCCCCATTAATGATTCTCACAAACTCTCTCTGTGTTTGGATATATTTATGGATAACGATGTGCTACCGGCTACCGGCCGGAGTAGTGTTTCTTGTTAATTCTTCGGGTTACTTTTCAGTTCTGTAATCTCTGCTACTCCCCTGTAGTTTGTTATGAAAGATATTCTGATATTTTTTATTTTAATAATTATTTATCCCTATATTCCTAAAGGGAACTAGAATAGTTATTGCTCCGATCAATAAATAAATTAATTAAAAATATTAAACTACGTAATTTTGATTAAAACCACCACATCACTATCATTAAACCACCGCAGTGTGGCCGGAATTTTATTTATCATTGTTCAACATTTTACTGCAATATACCATACATAACATGTTCTTTTTACTTTTATGATTTTTCGGTCATATTCCTTTTTTATCTCATTTTGTGTTTATCTTTGCGCAAATTAAATAAACAACTGGAAAACTATTATGTTAATGTTAATGCGTATTACTATGTTAAGGGCCTTAAGGTTAATGTTGAATACATTGTTTTTCGCTAATACTACTTTCTTTGGTATATTTCTTCATATTTTTCCTACATATATCCTTTGATATTGATTTCCTGGATATGTTTTATATATTTTATTTTTTATACATGGAATTGTATACTAAATCGACGTTGTTTAGGTAATTTACCTCGCATCATTAAATATAAAACCTATAATTTCCCTCAGCAAATAACACTTACTTTTTAATATGTTAATATAATTTTTGCCAGACGCCATTTACTTTTGTATAATATAATATAATTTAGTAGTTCCAGCATAATTTCATATAGGGTATTTGGGTTGCCATCGAATATATACTTTTTACTTTTGAGGAAACAAGAATATATATTATATGTTAAAACTGTCCATGTATATTTTTGCACACCAATTAAGATCCATCTTTGATTTTAAAAAATTCCACATAATTTCATTTCCATAATATGAAAGTTTTCACATATTTTATTTCCATACTATGAAAGTTTTCACATATTTTATATCCATAATATAATCAATATTAGGACTGTTTCTATACTTTATAAGCCTTAGTCGGCTACTCTCCCCTTCAACTTTGATACTCTTCTCAATCTTCTTTAAACCCTAACTCTTCGGCCCCTCGCGTATTCTCTCTTTAATGTAAATGGATCATATAAAATTCTTACACGTTTTACTGATGATTTTACATTGATGAAATTGACATTGTTCAAAGGTGACACGAACCTCTCCCCACATTCGATCGACGATCTACACTCAACGTATAATAGTTCGGCCTGTTTATCTGAGTATCCATTGGTTAGCGATTTGTGGGGATTATGAGATTTGATAAACTTACGGTATGGCACAACAGTCGCTTAGGGTTTGTTTCCGTTCTTGATTTTACCTGCGATTTTTATTGCGAAAACAGTCACACGATAAGAAAGTTTCATGTTTATTCTTAATGTTTTTATTCCGGTCGTGGGCATTTTTTGTTTATTTCGTCGTCAACAGAATGGCTGCAAATCATTGTCAAATTCTCATCCGATGCCCCGACCAGAAGCTCACCGCAAAATCGGTGGCCATGAAATCTCCTCCGACCGCCAACTTCACCCTGCGCGATCTCGTAGCTTCCACTTTCCCGACTCCGGTAAGAATATGAGCTGGATTTGGTTTAATTTCAATGGAAAACTTGTAGATGGATTCTCGAAGATGTTGGAATTCAAAATGCCCCCATTTTCCATCCTAAACCTCACCTGCGCCGAGTCCTGCGACTGCTACCTCAACATGTTCGTCTTGGAGGGCTACCTCAACATGTTCGTCTTGAAGGATTTTGATTCTCACCTTGGAGATAATAAGGTTGTGGTTAATAACTCTGTGTTCAATGATAAGTGCTAAGCAGCCTTCGAGGAAGTACCAAGCAGCTGATCATGCTCCAGTTATGCCACTTCGAGTATTTATGCGTCTTTGTTCACTTCATCCAAGAAGTCCAATTTAAGGGAGACGTACTCGTGCAGGTCATTGCCTCTTGGTAGAACAAATCTGATTTTGATTCACTTGTTTCTTTGTATTGCGTGTAATGTAAAACTTATTATTATTGACGATGATGGACAAGTTTTATCCTGATGATGGTCATCACAGCACCACCAAATAAGTTGAATTGGACATAGTTTTAATATATTTATTAGATATAATGGTGGATTTATGGGCAGGCGATGTTTTGTGGTTTTCTGCCTTATCAGTTTACATCATATAAAATCGAAACTTCATTCTAAACGTTTTCTAATAACAATTTTTTGGTACTTTTAAAATTTAAATAGGTAAAACATACATTTTTTGTCAAATGTAAAATATTATTAAAGTGTTAAATATATATCGCGCAACGCGCGATCCATTCAGCTAGTAATACTTAAAAGTTATTCTCACTTTTCTTTTTGGTACCAAATTTTGGTACCCTATTTTTTCTCCTATTTTCTTGGGCAAGTCTTGGAATAGACCGTCTATATTATGGCTATAATATAGACGGCCTATTTCTGCAATTAAAATAGGAAATGCGGCTCCTCTTTTGCAATTAATATTTACGCGGGTCCTTTTAAGTAATATAGGGAAATTGCATCACAGACCCTCCCCATAAATATATATACCATATTTCTATTTTTTATTTTACAAAACCTTCTGCCGTTCCCAATTTCGCATCCCCAAACCCTCTTTCAATTTCTGCGCAATCCAACCGTGGTGGAGCCAGTGATTGATCGCCGCGGCGTCGGAGCCGGTGATTGATCCGGTGATTGATCCGGATCGGGGATGAGCGTGGTGGAACCGGTGAACCAGAGCTTTTGGCCTTTGGACCGTGATTCCGGCGATGTCGATGTTTCGTGAAGTTGATGAGCCCCCATTCCTCGAGGAAGGCGAAGACCTTGCGGAGGGTGGTGACGTCGCCGACGAGCGACTTGCGGACGGCGGAGAAGGTGAGCTTCCTGGATGGGTCTTCCCGGTACTTGCAGATGATGAAATCGCGGTACTCCTTGTATATCCTCTACGTCCGCGTGAAGGAGGAGCCGTCGAAGAATTCCGGCAGGTGAATCTTCTCGACCTCGTGGACCTTGCCCCATTCGAACGTTTTGATCATTGTTTAAATATGAATATTTAACTTGTTTTATGAACGTTTTGATCATTGTTTACACGCCTTATTGTTCGTAGGGTAATTTTGTTGGTGAATTGATGGATTGTGTGTTGGACTGGTTTAGGTGTTGCTTTGGTTTTCAGGATGGGACGGCTGTTTATAGTCGATGTGGAAGGACGCACGTACAACTGCTTTACCTGTGAGTTTGAGGTGGCTCTAGCAAAGTACAGCGATAGGATTTCAAAGGTGCATTTCTGAGCCCTTAATTTTAGTTAAATATTGTCAATTATGCGTGAATGAATGTGTTTCTTGATTGGTAGGCTGTGAGATAAAATATGTGTCAATTGGATTGTTAACAAATTAAACCTTAAGCTAGAGTAGGAAAACCATTAGAATCTGAACTTTTTAATGTGGATTCTGTATTGTTATGAAATTTATGTGTTTAGCTTGAAAACTAGACTGCTTAATGTGGTTTTTGTCTGCATATGAAATTTTATGTGTTTAACTTGAAAACTAGGCTTCTTGATTTGTGTTGAAACTTGATTATTTTATGTGAAAACTGTGGTGTTTGTAAAACTTAATTTTTTTAATGTGAAAACTGTGATTGTGAAAACTTGGTTATTAAGGTTGAAAACTACAGTGATTGTAGAAACTATATTTTCTAGGCTGAAAACTGTGGTGTTTGTAAAACTTGACTGTTTAGTTGAAAAATATTTTTATTGTGAAAACTCGATTGTTTAGGTTGAAAACTTTGGTGGTTGCGAAACTTGATTATTTATTTGTGAAAACTGTGAATTTTGTGAAACTTGATTGTTTAAGTTGAAAACTGTGATGATTGTGAATTTTTAGGCTGAAAACTTTGATGAAACTTGACTATACTTGACACAACATTATTTAACCTAAACACCCTAGTTTTTATGTACCTAAAATCTGATGTTTATAATATGGAAACTTGTCTTTCTAACCTGAATTCTTTTGTATTTATTATATTAACTGATTTGTGTACATATTCTTTGCGTGAACAGTGCCGTGAACAGTGCCGTGAATAGTACCGTGAATAGTACTTTCTCAAAATTTTGCAAATAAGGACCTCCTTCCTTCCATATTGTAATTTAGTCCTTGGTCTATATTATGTTATAATATAGACGGTCACTCCAGAGACCAACTCAATTTTTAGGGTATTTTTATTTTTGAAAAGAATTTTTAGGCTTTATTTATAGAAACTTAATTCCTAATCTGATTCAAACTTGATTCTTAATAGATTTTTAATATATTCCTTTATCCTCCTCCTCCTTCATAAAAGTTTACGTAATACATTTGTTTACTAAAAGAACATTCAGATTATACCATCCGGTTCTTGCGATGTTGAATTAATACTAATATGAATATTATACCAATATGATCATAACTATTATGATATTATACTAAACATTGCCACTTCAGAATACTATAATTTAATATATTTAGTTATGAGTATTTTTATTCTCACATTTTTTGGTATCACTTTTTTTTTGTACCATATTTTGGTTCGCTATTTTTGAGGAATCTATGTAGATAATGGAAAAGATGATAGAGAAAGAACCGTTAGAGTTTAAGTAACTGGTAACAATGGAAATTCTTATACTATCAAGCAATACTACAATTGCTATGATCCAATGCAATACCCTCTTATGTTTCCTCACGGTCAGCCTGGATGAGATCGTAACGTTATGAAAAAGGACAAGGGAGAATGAGGGGAAAAAAGAAACAATTTGATTCTCCCGAGTGCCTCCTTGATGAAGAAATGAGAGGTATTCTAATTAATTTAATTTTCTTACGCAGTCCGTATTTTGCTTATTTTGCAGTCCAAAATAAAAATACGCTTTCGATATATATGATATGGTCAATAATTATGTATATCAGACATATGCATCATATATACTGCTTCTATTGTATACACTTGCAATTCAGTTATATATTAGAATCATTGTATATATGATTATTTTTAAAAAAATACGGACTGCGTATAGAAGGTCTGTTTTTTTATTCTAAGAAAATACACGATTTGCATAGTTGTGGCCTAGCAATTGCAATATTTTAAATGACGAACTCTTCTTTTTTCCCCAATCAGTTGTCAGAGATGGGGAAAAAAACAAATATGTTGTTGCTGCCAGAGAATATTATGCTTACAAGTTTCAGATGAGAGAGGATGATAAGACAATGCTGATACACTTTGGTAGATTATTTCAACAATATATCGTTGATATGTGTATCAAAATAGAGACCACCAGATTGGAATTTTTGAGATAGAAACAAGCCGAATTCAGAACTGAGATGGTTCAAGGTATTACTGATGGTGTAGAGGCAGAGTTGGAAATTGGTAATGAGGTTGGTACACATGTGTTTTTACCCGCCACATTTATCATTGGTCCTAGAGATATGCGACAACGTTACCTTGATGCAATGACCATCGTACAAAAAATTGGTAAGCCTGATGTTTTTTTGACAATGACTTGCAACCCATCTTGGCCAGAAATTGAAAGAAATTTAAGATAAGGAGAATCTGCCAATGATAGACCTGATTTGTGTGCTAGAGTTTTTAAAGCCAAAGTTGAGGATTTGAAAAAAGATTTATTAACTAGAGAAATTTTTGGTCCTGTGAATCCCTTATATATACCATTGAATATCAGAAAAGAGAATTACCACATGTTTATATGATGGTGATTCTAAAACCTGGTAATATAAATCCTTGGGATCAGATGGATATGATCGAATTGTTTGTGCCGAGATACCAGATCCTGACAAAGAACCCCACTTATTTGAGCTGGTTAAAAGAAATGATGCACAGTCCATGTGGAGAGTATAATCCAAATTGTCCATGTACAATTAAGACTGTGAAGTGTAAATTTGGATTTCCTAAACCATTTCAGGAAACAACATGTCATCCTGAAGATGGATATCCATTGTACAGAAGAAAAGACAACAGAAGAACTGTTAGGATACGAAACCTTGAGATGGGCAATAACTGGGTAGCAGAGTATAATCGATATTTACTTGCAACCTATGGATGCCACATAAATGTTGAGATATGTCCTACCATTAAACTCATCAAATATATCCACAAGTACATGGCATGCAGAGGATGTAGCACCATTACAGATGCACCATTCCAAGCTATGTTCGAATGCAACGTGTGTGGAATGAAGTAGAAATCCACACCAAGGTAATATCTATTAAATTTTTTTCTAATAAGCTCTATACAATTTATCTAACCATCAACTAATGATTATACTATTCAGGTGCAAATTGAAAACTACATTAAATGATCAAAGTGGGAGCAATGAAGCTACTATGTTTAACGACGAGGCTGAAAAAATATTAGGTCTGAATACCAAGGAAGCAATGACCCAAACCACCGAGGTTAGAATAATTAATATCATAACTTATCTGATTCATTGTAGTATCTGATTCAGGTATTTATGGCCATTACATTTGCGAGATAACTTGAATTGCATTTGATAACTTATGGAATGCACCAATGAGATTGTTTGCAACTTTTACTATTATGTACGAGGGATTTTATGATTCAACAAATACGTAACAAATTCTTTCGTCCTTTTTTTATAAATAGGAATACATCAACTCCCGCGAGAAAGACATATCAGCCAGGCAATACTTGGTCAAAGTGATGGGAACCCAGAAAGAACATGAAATCAACCCTAGGTACAACATCGTGACAATCAAAGAGAGGGGAACAAGACAACCATCAAACACGAATCCTAAAAATACGAGTAAAGGTACTGTTCCATAAATTCTCATTATCAGAATCGGTTGCTTAAACTTGAAAGGTCAGCTATCAGAGTTAGCTAGGTTAACGATGAAAACCTTAAACATCGAGGACTTCTACTTCATATGCTTGGAGAACATTCAGGTGCTTTTAAGCGTTCATCTTTCTCATTATTAAACCTCAAGCTCTGGTTAAACGTGTTCATGGTTTTGTTACTTTTAAGGATAAAAACATCACACCGGATTGTTGTTTGTATTCGGGAATGGGCAAACTCAATAGATATCATGAAGGGTATATTGCAGGTGAGTTACTTCTTGTTTCTCTTTTTTATTTTTTAAAATTTAAGGTTTCTTAGGGTTTGCAAATATTTGTTTTGGTTAATGTAGGGATGTTATATCCGGAAAAACCTCTTGAGCGGAAAGATCGCTTGTGAGAATAAGGCTGCTGCCTATCCAGCTTTCGAAGAATGGTTTCAATTGGTTGATGACAACAAGCGATTTGCAGAAGATAGCGTGGATCCGTTAGTTATGGAAATGTCTAGCCAAGGTTGGTCTTGTAAGAACCTTCTCTTGACTGCACAAGAGCAGGCTAGGTTTAGTTTTGTAGCTGACTAAACTCATGAAATGATTCTGTCTTCATATAAATCTGCTTTCATGCTTCAAACAAAGAAACAACTTCCAACAACAACAAAAGATTAACTTAAAAAGAACTAATGATAATCAGTCAGAACATGTGGATTCGAAAACATTTTCTTCCTCGATCAGTTCAAAGATGCAGATTTGTCCCACTTTCAGCCCTTGCGTCTTAGCGAAATACCTCCATCCCAAACCACACAGTAATCCAGTCCCCGGCAAATCTTCAGAACAACCGGCCACTTCTTTTCCTCGCCAGAGAGGCGTATGTTGAACTTCCGACCATCTTTCAACTCGTTTTCATCAAAATGGTCCTTCAAGAACCTCAAGAAAATGCCCTGAAACGACAGAGAAATGCATCAGTACGATGACAAAGATACATACGAATGATCAAACAATGGATCAACTGATTACTCACAACAACGTAGGACATAGAAACATAGGAAGGCTTCATTATGCAGACATGGAATGAATGATCGTATGGTAAGATGACATTTTTGTATTTGGGAACCGTTTGGGAGTATGTGACTTGTTGGTGTCTTGCAAGAAAGGGAAAAAATTTTAGATTTACGATTAAAGTTGTTAAAAGAATCATGAGGAAGAAGTAATGTTTATTAACTATTACATAATGTATATAAATACTTATGGCCCCTTTCTATTTTGAGCCTTTGTCTTCACTCTTCATCTTGATCTCCCTAATTAATAATCCTTGTCAATTCTCAAGCCTCAGTTGCTTTCTCATTCCCCTGTTTCACATCAACACTTTATAACACCAAGTTCCTCTTTTCTTGTAATCTTGTCCTGCTATGTTTCTCTAGAAGCGACACCACTCTGTTTCAAATCTATTTCATTATCTCCTCTCCTCCCCATCCTATTCATTATACTCATCTCATCTCCCCTGTTTTCTCTGTCTCAATTTCGCCCAAATAATCTCCCCTGTTTTCCCCTACTCTGCTCAAAATGGGCAGCAGATGCACTGAAAATCACCGTTTTTCCGTCACATTTGTGATCCTCCTCTTCCTCTGCATAACAAACGCCCAAGGTAATCATCATTCATTAAATTCATCATCTTTTATTTCTTCTCAGTTAGTTCGTGTTTTCTCACGTTTGTTTTAAATTTCTTACAGCGAGAGTACTGGGCATAAAAGATTCCTTGCATCTTTAAAAAGTTTTCATACTTCCCACAACTTACTATTACTTTCCTTTATACAAATTCTTTCATGTCAACTTTTCAGTGAGCACGGAATACATTCCGGATTCTGAGGATAATGTGGATAACTGCATGAATTTGAAGTTCCAAATGGTATGTAATTACACAAAGATATGATATTCATACAAATACCGAGACATCTTTTATAATACTAATTGCAGTAAACTTTTTACTGTATAAAGATGAAGGACACAAACAAAAAGGTGACGATAACATTCCACTTTTACATAATCCAGTCAGACAACATGTCAAGAAGGGGAGACTTCGTAGAGGTAATTCTCTTAAAATCATAATTTCTTTCTGCCTCATAACCAATCATGTACCAAATTGCAACTAATCTTTTAAAAACAGGTGAAAAAAATACAAACGAACAACGGGGTCACTTGGGTTATGCAGTCCTTCCAGGAAAACAAAAAACGGCAGATACCAATATAGATGAATTAGATGAAAATACCCCACTCAATCGCTTATTCAAAAAAAGAAGACTTTCTAAAGGTACTACAAACACTTTGTATTTAAACGATTAATTCAACATCCGTTTCTCATAGAATAATACCAAATCGAGATTGTAAGTGATGATCAAACTAATGGCGGTGAATATGAGGATGAAGGGAGCGACGACCATGAACCTAGGAGTCATGAGAGTGAAGATGAGGATAATCAATCGTACTGATATTCGGCCGACACTGGAGATTTCTCTACCATTAAATAGATATTTTCAAACAATACATTGATTTGTTTCTTAATTTCTTTTGGTTCAATTATGTCAGTTCAATTAAATTATCCGCTTTATTAATCAAATCAATTCAGTCTACAACCCTTACATTGACAATGATGTATCCAAATTTATTTGAAATAATATTACATCACTACGGTATGGTTGTATCACCAAAAATTCAACCACCTATAATCAAGGTTACTGCATTCTCCGGCAAATCTAGCCAAAATTCACCGCGCATCGCGCGGAGTCAACTCGCTAGTTTGAAAAAAACGTTTATAACCCTTATTTCTTTGATTATCATTTTTAAAAATTTAGGTTTTATATTTCATTTTTTTAGTATTTTAATTTAGTTTTAAAACACATCTTATTTGGTGATGATTGAAATAAAATAAAATATACTAAAGTAAACTAGTACAAAATCAATGTTTAGTAATAGTGTGACTAAATTAAGATAAATTTTATCAGATGCTATACATTTGAACTGAATAAAAAAACCGAACTTAATTGATCATAAATGAACTTAACCGAACGGAAATGTATTGAATCAAAGTAAAAATTAGAAGCATTGACCAAATAAATGAATTTTATCAAATCATGTTCCATCAAAACGGTACTAAATTGATTTCAAATATATTAAATAGAACTAAACTGATAAAATTTCGTAAAAGTTGGGAGAACGGACCTTAATTTAAGGTTTAAAATTTTTAAAGTTATTTATAGATTTTTAAAAATAAAGTTATAGATGTCATTTTCTAAGTAGACAGATAATAATATAATCAGAATATCTTCATAAGAAATATCAAATAGTTACGACAAATCTAATAATTTTAATTTTTCTCACGCTTTTAATAGGAATTTCCACCCGATGTTACGTTGGTGTTACTTATTAGCATGATTTTGTTCAGTTAATTTTATATATTTATCTCCATCATATGCTAAAAATGATTTGAATGATATAGTATTAAGTTTCTAAAATTACTTATGAATGAATACTCCCTCTTTTGTAATAAAAAAGAATACTCTCTCTTTTTCTTTCTTTTTGGCTATTTTTTGTTGTTGTTGTAAGTATTTTATAATACTAAATAGCCCGGATCATGATATATGTAATGCGTAAATGACATATCGGATTGTCGAATCCTTAATATTTGTGAAGAAGTGCTATGAAGTCGATCTTTAGTCGCACAAATGGTCCGACCTCTGACGGTGTCCACACGAACTCGACTATTGGGAACAGTCAGTTTAACGTGCCAGCTCCATTCATCTAAAAGCAACTGTACAGAACTGATTTCTAATATTTTTGTATTTCAACTGTTATATAGATGAACCTGACTATGGCTATTTATAAGCATTGAGAAGCAGTGACTTAATGCTGAATTCATCACCATGAATTCGTAACGTCAAACGTTACAAGTCCCTATTCAATTGCTTATTAACCTTCATGAATTAATAACATTATTAATCCATTATACCCAATAACTTGTTCTATTGTGTGTGACCCTTTAGGTTCCTAAACATTTAGCAACAATTATGTAATTAGAAATTATATTGGATTTAGTCCATAATCCAACAGTTGTATGTTGGGACATGGATTCATATTAGTATATGAGTGCTAATATCACCCTGTGATATCATTTAAGAGATGCATGTTACGTAAATTTCAAAATTATATTACATTAAAATTTTGGCTTTAGTACTTCCTGTTTTAGATACAAAGAATATTCAAAATAGTTATAACTTTATAAACTTCTTGTTCGCAATCTGATTTCGAATTAAGTCGAAAATGCCTTCAACCAACATAATGTAAACCTACAGATACATTTCGGGATGAAAACTCATGAATAATCCTCCCATCTATCGGATGGTTTAACTAATTATTATAAAAATCATACTCCTTCCGTCCCTTTAGTTTGTCCTACTTTGACCCCAAAAAAACCATTGACTACTGTCAAAAAACCGTTAAACTAGATTCACTCTTCGCATGTGGCTAAGCAGGAGATCCAAGTGCGCTCCTTCCTTAGACAACTCATCCAAACACTCAATCTTGATGCACTCAATGAGTTCTTCCGAGGATTCAACATTAGAGCAATTTTCAGGGAGAGGCACAATTATATTAGTAGCTTTTGTCAAAATTGGTGGGGAAAGGAACATATTAAAGAAATGATATTCAGGTGAAGTGCAATACTTACAATAATTTTTGTCGTTTAAATATAGGGCAGAAAAGCAGTGGTTTTATTAAGAATTGCTCCGTAATATTGTGATGATAGATACAAATTAGCCTATGTATTGGTAGCTTTTGTCAAAATTTGCGGGGAAAGGAACATATTAAATGAAAAGATATTCAGGTGAAGTACAATACTTGGAGTTCAGTCTTATGCTCAACATAACCCAAAATATCAATGAAATGAAAGATATAAGCATCTGATATGGCAAAATCCTGACAAAATATATTCAACTACTACAGTCAAGCACCAACATTCAGATATTGCAAATTCCTAGCCAATTATGGAAAATAGCCATCTGAGATTAACAGTTAAAAAGTATCAAAATGTAACAGATTTCACAACATCAATGCAAACCCAAAAGATAACTAGAAACCACAGCTTACACTCCTAATACAAGATTGCTGCTGATGCGAAGTTCCAACCGAAGCTGGCCATTAGAAGCAAGAAAGTAGCGAGGCACAAGAATGAAGTTCTCCCCAAGGTGATCATCTGGACACCACTTCGGAACGCTTTCCACAGAAGAATGTAGAATCATGACTGCCTTTCTATACATTGCCGTAATGACACATACAAATTTGACAGTACTGCATAGTGGTGCGATTTGGATCACTTTGATTGCCCTTCCAACAGTCTGACTAACATTATTGAGGATGAAGATGTTTTTGCCTTTGCTACCCAAAACCAAATACCTTTGGTGTCTCTCCAGGGTAACCGAGATCAACTGATCCAAGGAGAGATCATCTTGTGAAAATCCGTGGCAGCGACTGAAATGCGAATACAGCTTGGACGATGAGCTCACGAAATTGCAACTTGATTCAGGGCATGCACAAGGTGAAAATACGCAGATTTTGTCATGTGCATGCTTGTCTCCATATTTTAACACATCCTTGCATCCATACTTCTTGTAGGTGCAGGTTACGTTGGCTGCTTCAAGCACTTTTTCAATCACTAGATTGCGACTGTGCCTTATTGGCTGAGAGCAGAACGGACACTTTGTTTGGATCCTTGAGCAGCAAGAAGAACATGCTACATGACCATTTTCACACTGTACATGTATATAGATAACTGAAAAAGGTTAGTATTCTTTTTAGGGAGAATACGGGGACTTGTAGAGACGGAGCAAACTGCACAGTTATACAGATTCATTACTTGCTATGTGATTGAACACATGACAAATGCATATCATTCCATATTTCATTATATATTTCTAATTTCTTATGCATCATGAACATTACAAAATTAGCTAGGAAAGATTCACAGAAACCAATATTGATATACTATCACACCATCATTTATAGGAACTAAGGTTATTTAAAATTAACATTCAACTAAAAAGGATCAGTTGCTGACCAACTCCCTTTTCTGAAAATGTGCTTGAGAGTGTAATATAGTTGAAATGAAAATGTGTTACAAAGTCTATCCAGGAGAATAATTACATCAACCATGACCTTATATGAAAATTCAAACAAGAGAAGGCCTTATATGCACTTGCCCCTTCGATCTGCACCTAACTTCAATTCAGTTCAACAAAGGCATATTTTTTTAGCTACCTGCATTTCAATTCAGTTCAGCAAACACTTTAACTCGGTTCATTTTCAATCTAATACTCGGTTCATTTTCATTCAGTTTAATTCAGCCAAGAACAAGCTCATGTCTTCAAAAGCTTGATAGGGCATTTAAGAATGGGAAAACAAATTAACCTGATAGACGGGAATGGTGAGAACATCAAGGCAGACAGGGCAATCCAAGACATCCGGGTCGGATAATGTCACCACAGCGGATCCATCATCTTGTTCATCCTCCTCCATTTCATCCGGGTCGGGTAATGTACCCGAACTGGGTCCATCGTCATGCTCATCATCTTCCCGAGCTTCAGAATCGGAGCTGCTTGATGACCCGGATTCTTCAGACTCAACTTCGACCTAGAAATGGAAGATACAAGGCATCAATCTCACAAAAAAAATTTAAAATTAGTGAAAGGGGGGAATTTGGTCGTGAACTGACTTACCGTGTCAGGAAGGTAGAGATGTGAACGGTCGAGAATCTGGGATATTCTAGGTATAGTAACATCTACATAATGTTTATTCAACAGCCAAGCCTTTAGCATTTTAACGGAAGCAGAAGAATGATCTCTCCGATACTCACACAATGCCTTACAAACGGCTGGGCTTATACGTTTAGCTGTAAGTTTGCGTTTAGGGTAGTGTCGATCTGGTCCACGCGTGCAGGCTCTCTCTCTGGTTCTCGCCATTGATGATTCTCACTGCAAATTACTACAGTTTGCTCTGTTTCCGATATATTTATCGGATAACGTTTTGCGTTACCGGCTACCGGAGTAGTGATTGTAACTTGTTAATTCTCCCGGTTACATTTCAGTTTAGTAAAATCATTATCCTGCTCCACTAGTTTGTTTCATTGCACTTGCGTTGATGTTACTTATTAGCTTGATTTTGTTCAATTGATTGTATTTATTTATCTCCATCATTTGCTAAAAATGATTTGAATGATATATTATGTTTCTAAAATTACTTGGAAATGAGTACTCTCTCATTTTCTTTCTTTTTGGTTAATTTTTTTTAATATTTGGACATCAATTTGTACTAATACACGAGTGCTAGTATTTTTGTTTGATATCGTTTAAAAGACGCACGTTACGTAGTTTTCAAAAATATATCACGCACATAAAAATTTGGCTTTAGTACCTGCTTTAGATACAGAGAATGTTTCAAATAATTATAATTTTATAAACTTCTTTTCGATTCACAATCTGATTTTGAATTAGGTCGAACGATGTAACCCAACAGACACATTTCAAAATGAAAATTCATTAATAATTCTCTCATCTAACGGACGGTCAAATAATATAAATTGAGATCAAATATAGCGGAAGAAAAAATGAAACGGGGATAAGTTGGAAATTTCTTGTGAAGTATGAAAATTGTGGACCTTACTAGTCAAGGATTTAATCGAATTTATAAAAATGATCTTAATCTTGATTGAATGTCACGGATTTAGATCATTGAAAATTAATAAGAATCAACATAATTTAAATACAATTCATTAATTCAGCATCATACACATTACACACCACCTTTTCTTTTGTTTGGCTCTGGCTGGCATTACCACTAGCTCACACAAACACAATAAAACGATGAAGGAAATACTAAGGCTTGAAAACCGGGTTGACGCCGGCCAAGTAACCGTCGTCGGAGCTCAGTTTAAAAACCTCCACCCCATTCACGAACGCGCCATTGTACGGGGCCGCTGCATTAAATTTCGGGTCCAGTGTAAGATAGAGGTCAGTCCTGCTCCGCTTCCCGTCGCCGGTGGGATTCCCAACCAAAGCGACGTAGTCTCTGAACACGGGTATCCCTGCCCCGCCGACGAAGCTTTTAATATCGATGGTCTCAGCTTCCATCCCGTTGATGACCACCGTCTGACCACCGCCGTTGAAGTACGAAGCAGGCGGGAACGCGCAGAAATGCAGCCGCAGAAGATAAACGAAGCCGGAATCCACCTCGAAGTTCCATGTCAGATTCGCCGGCGGGTTCTGGCTTACGATCATCCTTGCCGTCTTGTATAGACTCGCCGGAGCTGAGTATGCCGGTGTTTCCGGAGTGTAAGTCAAGGTCAAGGCAGCGTCACTATTTATTGGTTTACCCGTGGCCGTATCTAAGAATATCGGGACCAAAGCAAAACAGAAAAAAAATTGAGGACCAAAATTTAACAAATTATATATATTCAACAGAGGCAAGCTCTCCAGAAAGTCGGACTTTCTAGAGTTATAGGAACTACGGGGTCAATTTGTAATTAATAAAAGTTGTGGGAAAATTCGGGGGTAAATTTAGAAATACGGTAAAATATGGGCCAATCCATATATACCCAAACTCCCTAATTCTTTCACTTTCTCAATCCACTTTCTCTCTCTGAAATCCTCTCGGCTCTCCCACCTCTCCTCTCGATCAAACCCTATGTTACCAGATTGAGATTTTCGCGTCGAATTCATTGCAATCGGAGTGATCTATCGACGGTAAGTTTCTTCCCCACATCAATTTTATTGTTGATTCGATTGTTCTGATTGGTTAATTGTTCTGATTCGATTGGTGTGTTGTTGTTTAGTCATGGTGAAAAAACAAGATCAATGAAAGGAGGACAAGGACATGTCGGGCAAGAGCGATGGTACGGCGGCTGAGAATACCGAGGGTCAGTTGGGGTGGGCAATGAAACCGAAGAGGTTCGCACTATTTTTTTAGATTTTGAATTTATGTTTTAGCGTTTGATGTGTGTATGCTTGCATAAACCCTAGGGTCGTTTGTGTACTTTGAAATATCCGGTTCATAGGTTGAAAGATCAGATCCTAACTGTAGATGTGCATATGGTTGGGTTGTAGGTGTAGATCTGAAAGGTCTGGATCATAATTTAAAAGGTTCATGTCTCACATGAAAGTTTGTTTTTTGTAATTTAAAGGTCTTGTTCATAGCGAGAAAGGTATAGGTCATAACTAAAAGGTCCCTGTCTTACAAGAAAGTTTGCTTTCTGTAATGTAAAGGACTTGTTCATAATTTGAAAGGTCTGGGTCATAATCTAAAAGTTCCATAGTTTATGTACCCCTGTTTTAGATTTGTAACAGATTGCATTACAAAAGTTCAGTGGCATAGCTTATCAGATCATAGTTATACACTAAAACGTTACAGTTTATCCACACAGCTTACATATATATGTTTTGGTTTCCATGCATGTTCTTTTATTCTAACTTGCATATGTTTTTGTAGCCTCCTCAAGAAGCAGATGAATTTTTAAAAATAGATATGCTCCTTGTTGTTGCCAAGTATCATGAGCGCTATATGAAATTTCAAAGTGAAGTTGATGCTGCTTCGAATGCTGCCTCTCATGTTGATGATTCACAAAGCAGCCAGGAATTCTTTTGCTAGTCCAGATTTTTATGAATGGTGTACGGGTTCCTGACATGATGAATATGAATGTGTTGCACGTTTTAATCAAGTTTTTTAGTGTTTGTTTTGTTTTTTCATCAATTTTTTTCATGTTTTTTAAGAGTTCGAATATTTAATTTAAAAGTCTCATTTTTATATTGAAAGGTGTTCTTTTATTTTGACAGTTTGTGTGTGAACTTAACAATATTATGTTTTTAAACTAAAAGTTTATGTTCTTAAATTAAAAGGTACCTATAACTTTTAATTCATATAAAAGTTCAAAGTATCAAAAAATTCAAAGGTCGCCTAAATAGTTTAAAAGATCACCATTGTAAGTTAAAACAACAAATTATGAGACCGGGAAAGATTTGGGGGGAAATATGGTAATATTACGCGTCCTTGCCCAATATTTTCTATAATTTATGCGTGTTGGCCCAATAGTTTCTGATATTTCTATTTTGACCCCGTAGTTCCTATTCTCTAGGAAAGTTGGACTCTCAGGAGACTTTCTCTTCAACAGAAACATTGAAGTCTAAATTTTCTAATATGGTCTTTATAAATTTAAGTGAACATTTAAATTTAAACACCCTATTATATATATATATTAGTTAAGAGTTAAAAAAATTGTATCAAATTTCTTACATTTTTTATGTTGAAAAATGTTTTACTGTTTTTTATTTATTTTAAACTACTAAAAAGTTGAGTGAAATTTATCAGTCTCACTACATCCACAAAATGCCTTTTAAAATAAGGCTGAGTTCAACTTTACGGTACAAATCAATATAACAAAGTTCTGAAAAATCAGATGAGTTTGTTTAAAACATAGGTTTGGCCTACACTCATGTTAATTTTCGCAAGCATATTTTAGAGATCGATAAGCGAAACTCAATTCTGCCAGCAAAAGTATTAACTACTTACCATTAATTTAGGGCTCACAATACTACTCCCAAATTTACTGACGAGTACGGAGTTCTTCAAATATTATACCATGAGAACCTTTGTTACCAATTCTCTACCAAACAACCATTACTTGTCTGTATTTCAAAATATGTTTTACTATATGTTTCTTTTAAAATGTATGATGGTTTAATTTTAAAAATAATAATTAACTTAAATATATAATGATAGTTGTATAATGTTTAGGTAGATTTTCAAGAAACTTTGCTGATTTATATACTAAACTATTTTTTATAAATGAAGTTTTTATTTCAAACATAAATAAATGAGGTCTTAAGAATTGCTTACCGGAGCTATCGTCTTTCCACCATTCGCGAAACATCCCCGTGTCCTCCACACGCGAGATATCTTTCTTAGCAGCCACGGTCCACCTGCTCATCGTCTCAAAGGCGGTGCTGGTTTCATCAATGTCGAACTGCGTGTTGGGATTGTTCACGAATATGAGCTTGTCCCTCTGCGAGGTTGAGCCATGCTTTCCCATGTACAGATTCTCCGGCAGCGAAACGACTTCGATTCCGTTGATGAAGGCGAAGGATCCCGGCGAGGGAACAAACGTGACTTTCAGAGACGGTTCATTAACGTTGATGATGAATTCCTTGACAAGGTCTGATTTTGCCCCGACGAAGGCGAAGGCGCTGAAGTTTTTCAGAAGAGTGTAGCGCTCGTTGGCCATGACGTCAAAGAAAGAGTTCGCGGCGTCGAATGAGTCGTATTTAGCGCCGGGGTTGAAATATAGACGGAGGATTTTCTTGCCGGCGGAGAGGGGGAAAACGTAGGAGAATTTTGAGTGGATTATGCGGGCACTGAGGTAAGGTGCTGTCCTGCTGGTGACGTCACTCGCCGTCGCCGGAGTTGAGAGGGCTTTAGCATTGATATCCGGCGAGTAGTTTGAGGATTGGTCTCCGGTCCAAATCTGGCCATCTTTGGTGGAGGCTAGCTTTGGGATTCTGGAGCCGCAGGTGAGCAGGATGTGCTCTTTGGCTGTGTACGCTGTACCGGCGGCGTCGATGATCGGAGAACCGACCAGGAAGAAGAAGACGAGGAAGACGATCATCGTCTTGATGTTTTGCTCAACATAGAATGGATTGGTTGGTGATCTTTAGAACAGATAATGGATTGATGGAAATCCGTGATTTTATATATACCAGCCAACACTATGCATGTCTGCATGTATCCATATTTACTATGCATACGAGGATGGAATTGTGTAACTCTTTTTTTTACTCGAAAAGGAATGTTTAATTGTACCATAAATACTACTGGATTAATTTAATTTAATTAAGGCTCAATCTTCTTAAGGTATAATCTGCAACCAATTCAGTTAAGTTTAAAAAATATAATATAATAAAAAATGGCTTAATACATGAATTCTTATTTAAGTTTAATTTAATTAATATTATTGATCAAGAAATAAACTCTGAATAACCTGACCTAATTAGCAGTCCCACTCTGCATGCATAATATTAGAGTCAATTTCAGTTGTAAACAATACCGACTCTGAAACTGTGCGATCCATATGATCACACATGATCACAAATTCTCCAAACCCTCATAAATATATTTAATTGTAGTTGATAACAAATGAAATCTTTAAAGATTGGTATCATAATTTTACGAAAAATTTTATTAAGTTAAATTGAGATTAGATAAAAAATGAGAGACCACATAAACATATATTAAGAGATCAACTGCAACTACGATCTTATGTAAGGAATGTATCTTTTCAAAAACACACACATCCACGCACACATATACATACATATATATATATATAGAAAGTCTTACTACATTTGATCTCCTAAATTTTAATTCGGTGATTTAGGATAATAATCAACATAAATAGAATGTCAATTTTACTATTATAATCTCCTTCATTAATTGGTAATTATTCGATATTTTATTACTCTAATCTCCTTCAAATTTAATTTGAAATTGATATTTATTACATATTTAATGTTAATAAGATCTTACTCTCTTTTATTAGTTAATCAAAAATCCTCTAACGAGAATAAGTTTTATCTCAAAATTTCTCACTGTTAATAATATTAAAATAAAAGGGATTTACAACCACTAAACACATACGGCCATATAAATTTATATACATATTTAATATTATTAATATACAAGGTCACAATTTTATTTCACAGAAGGTGTGAAAAATATAAGAACGTAATCAAGGTATCACACATTAATACCTTTTCATAAAATTGGTGAATTTATACAAAAACAAGATTCATTAATATGTAAATTCCGCATATGTATATATAATGTCATATCTTTGTATTCACATTAATATTTAATGTATTAAATATGAATTCAAGTTTTTAATAATATTTTATAAGCATTATAGGCCTTTAATTTTAATTGAAATTGTTTGGGGCGTGTTTTTTATGTGTTCCCAACCCTAAATATAATTGAATAGAGAATCACAGTTGATGTAATTGCTATTACAACACTGAGTAAACAAACTTTTCGAAAGGAACTACAAACAAAACTCCAATTGAAAAAAACTGATCTCTAAACAGAAAAATTTACATAAACGTGGAAATTGATTTTTCCTATCGCAAGATCTAGTGTAATAAGTATGCAATCTCATAATTAGGAAATTAATAGTCTAAACATCTACGTACTCTAAAGTGAATACTAAGAGCAAGTCCAACAGTTTTGGTATAATAGCAAATTTGCTCAAATATGGAGAATTTGAACCTTTTTTGAACTCCAACAGATTCTCCATCCCATTCTCCATAATAGAAAAATTGAAGAGAGAGAAGGTTTGCTTCTCCAAATTTAGAGAATGAGGGAGAAGATTTGGAGAACCAAAATTTAATGCTATCTGCATTGTTTTTTGTTATTTCACTCATTAATTGTTTCTCTTCAATAATTTTAAATGATAATATATTAAAATAATTATAATAAAATTTTATCAAAAATACATATTCTAAAAATATGCATAAAGACGATCGTAACAAGATCTCATATGACTATTTTTACGTGTACATATCTATTGATATTTAATAATCAAATATAATCTTTTTTCCAATATAAATTTACTAAATTTTAAGGTCATAAATATATTTATTTTGACGTTTTATATAAGTCATAACGTTTAAATTAAAAAATTTTACTAAACATTTTATTTCTTATGGTTGAAAATAATAACTTGTAACAAAAAACTGAAAAGAGATGAGTCTAATTATTCATATACATTACAAAAATAGTTATATTGTAACTCAGGATGTGTTATTTTTATAAAATGTAATTTTATCATTTTATAAATTAGAGTAAGTAATTTCAAATATGAAATATTATTGTAATATGTATTTTAAGTTAATTATTTATTTGTTTATCATTATTTAGACTTATTGAATATATGATCAAAAAATAGAAAACAATAGGATAAATGTATAGTAATAAATGTCAATAAATTATAGGGAATGGAAAATGGAGAAACTGTTGGAGTTGAGGTAACAAAATATGGGGAATATGGAATTTGCTTCCCTATTATGGAAAATGTGAGTAGATAATCAGTTGGACTTGCTCTAAGGATGAGAAAATTTGTATGGAGATATAAATTTCTCTACTTGATTGTCAAATTATACCCAGGCCGACTAAACTGTTCTCATCTCTGACCGTAGTGATGCTCATCGTTTCATCGTTGTTGCAATCCGGCCTTGAAAACGCGGATCCATCAAGAATCCGGTGAAATCTTTGATCGCCCGCTGGCCGGAGTTACAAATCCAAGGGTCAAATCAATGACACGTAGGGTTGGGTGAAAGCTTTGTAGATCTTGAGACTTGTTGATCGTATTTTGTATTCCTTATCTCTCTCTTTTTTTTAATTTAAACTGCTGAAAATTTCAGCAGGGGGAAATTTATTAGGTTCCCCAATCCCATAATCATGCCTTCAAATGAAGTCGAGTAGTACATATCAATATCTCCATGGAGGAGTCAAAGTGAAGAGTACAGGGAAAGTATAATACCTTCCCTATATTTGATTCCAGAGCAGCATATAGATCAAACTACATCTACTAGGGATATAAGAA
Organism: Sherardia arvensis; assembly: GCA_948330725.1. Taxonomy (NCBI): domain Eukaryota; kingdom Viridiplantae; phylum Streptophyta; class Magnoliopsida; order Gentianales; family Rubiaceae; genus Sherardia; species Sherardia arvensis. The sequence goes on from OX415242.1 coordinate 2,908,295, forward strand.
ATGGTAGCAGCTAATAGTACTTCTGACTAGTCCAGGTCTAACTAGCCAAACTACATACTAACTACACTACAGAGGACAAGCTAAACTAGTAGTCTCATCTTATTCTGTCTCTCTCAAGAACTGTAAACTCTCATTGCCCATGGCCTCTCCTCGGCCTGTAAGATAATACAATGACCCGAACACTCTCGAACTAAAGCGGCCTCCAAAAAGTCTGTACCAACCGATAGCCTCTTGGGTCCGGAAACTCCTGAGTCCGGAAGCTCCTGTGTCCGGAAACTCCTGAGTCCGGAAGCTCCTGTGTCCGGAAACTCCTGAGTCCGGAAGCTCCATGCCTCCTGTGTCCGGTGCCTCCTGTGTTCGGCGCCTCCTGTGTCCGGCGCCTCCTGTGTCTGGCGCCTCCTGTGTCCGGAACCCTTGAGTGGACAGTACCTCCTGTGTGGCCTGCGGCCCTCCCATGGCCCCTAAGAATATCTAGGTCCCAGTAATAATCACTAAATGAATCGACCTCGAATGGCCTATTGCCCTCTAAAAGACTATCTAGAGATGATTTCACAAAGTCCAAAGTGTCGTTAAGCTATTTAACTAGTACCAGATCAATGATTCAAATGAAAACATCTGCCTTTACAGTCTACTAATCTAATTCAGACAGCAACGCCAGAGAGTAAGTACTAAAACTACCTCGACTTGGATTTCTCCTAACTGTCATACGAATCAGATCAGAAACCAAAAGGGTTTAGCCAAAATAAACCTGATCAGCTAAACTCCAAGTTGGTAAACAGCAAAACCCCCCAATACTCTATCAAAAACACTCATTCAAGCACAAATCCCTATATGAAAACTGAAATAGCAAAAATAAGAGAAAAAAGGAAAACAGAAATAACCCGATTCCTGTCGGATTCAGTCGGAGAGCAGGAGGCTCCGGGGTGGCGGCGCGTGGGCCGCACGCGCGGGCGACTCTGCGCAGGCGGCGCGTGACCATCACGCGCGGCGCGTCGGCGCATGAACACGCGCCCACCGACAGATCAGTGCGTCGCCATCACACAGCCTCTGCCGGCGGCGCGTGGTGGAGGAAGAGGCGCGTGGCGCCGCGGCTTACTCCCCTCCGCCGCTCCCGTAGTTCCAGCTGACCTCTCTCCTAGTTGTGCCGATTTTATTCCGTCGGAAACCCCCAAAATCCAAGCTCGTCGGTGTCGATGGTGGCGGTGTAGATCGGTCTTCGTCATCACTCGTCAGTGGTGGGCTGCAGATCGAGATCTGGGAGCGTTGCCGATCTGGGCTTGTACTCGCCGGTCGGTGTCGCCAGAGATGGTGAAGGGTGGCCGTAAAATCATCGTAATTGGACGGAGATAGGAAAAGGATCAGGTATAAGGGTAATTGTATTCCTTATCTAATCAGATACTCTAATATAAATATGTGAAGAATATTATTGTATTTGATATCTTCGTTCCAATATTGTTTTAGTCAAACATGCTAATATTTCGATTGAATATTTGAATAGATAATTAAAAATTTATAATATTTAAAATTGTTTGATGTGTCATAACACATGTAATTTATTATTGTCAAATGTTAATACCAATATATATAGTTGAAAATATAAACCGATGACTCAAATTTAAGTGCAAGGGTTAAAATAATAATAAAACTCTTTATAGACCCTGTAAAAATATCATTTTGTGTGAGAACAAAATCAACAGTCAACAAATTATAAATGTAACGTGACCGGAATAAAACGTAAGAATAATAATTTTGCAAAGTTGAGTATTTTCACTGTTTCTTCATGTCTACTGCGACATAGTACCTATATTGTTGACAACTGACGTTTTTTCACATTTTGGCCAAGTTTAAATGGATTTAATTTATTTATTTTAACTTCTTTCAAATTTTTTTGTAGTGCCAGTTTACTTTATCAGTAACTTTTTCTGATAAGAATATATCAGTAATTGTATTAGTAATTGTAGTAGGATGGTTCTATATGCTGTTCCACTTTACTTGTACTGGTCCAAATTAAATTTGAAATGACAATAATGTCCCTCTTAAATATGATTATAATTCACGAACAAATAATTTATGATTTGGAGACGTGTTTAATCATTGCATAGACGGGTTTATGCATTTAAGGTTAGGATAATATATTTGTAAAAATTAATAAATGAATGAATGGTAATTATAATATTTTCTCACTTTTAATTTATTGGATCATGCATATAACAATCACCATGTACTAAGACGATATTTGATACACCGCCCGATACACTTCCCAGTTTCATATAATTTAATTATTCTTATTAAAATAAATTACTCTTATGCTACCCAACCTAGTGAGTTGTTACTAATTGAATACTAAGAAATGATTGCTTCACCCAACCTTGTTATTAATAATATATGCTTGATCGTGATCCATCATCCGCCAATAATGGATCATGCAAATTTATTTCAAATATAAATGGATCATGCATATTTGTTTATTTTAGAAAAATAATTGGATTGGATGATGCATATTTATCAGGCAGCCAGTCCAAGTAAACGCAGTCGGAACTTGACTATACCTAAAGCAAAAGACACCATTTTTCCAACAATTTCTGGTCCTACTTCATCTCTATAATTTCTACATAAAAAACCAAACTTTCTCTCATCATCGTTCAATCGATGACGATGAAAGTCTCAAAAGTCTTTGTCTCTGCAATACTGGCGTTTCTTCTGATCACCGCCATATTCAGCTCATTCAATATATACTCATTCTCGCCGTGGAATCTGTACTGGGAACTGGGATACTACCGGACGACGGCGGCGAGGCTGGTGCATGGGTGCAACCTGTTCACCGGAAACTGGGTACCGGATTCTGCCGGTCCTTCTTACAGCAACGCGTCGAACTGCATGATCGATGACCGGCAAAACTGCGCGAAGCTCGGCCGGCCTGACACGGAGTTCTTGAGGTGGCGGTGGAAGCCCAGTGAGTGCGAGCTTCCTTTGTTTAATGCGACTATGTTTTTGGAGCTTGTTAGGGGCAAATCCATGGCTTTTATCGGTGATTCTCTGGCGAGAAATCAGATGCAGTCCTTGACCTGCTTGTTATCCACGGTACGCATATATAATTGCCAACATTTTGATCAGTTTTAAGGTTAATGAATTTGAGAATATAATGAATATTAATGTTAAAGAGAGTAAAATGATATCAATGAAATGGAGTTGAGAATTGATGGCCATTTCCGTTTGAGTTTATTGATAACTCAGTCCAATTCAATAAAAATAAAATTAATAAAATTAAAGTAAATGTGAATAATAATTTTATTATTTAGTGTGTACACTGAAAATGTCACCGGTCAACTTCCAGTCAAAAATGCCGTCAGTCAAGCCTTCCTTTATAATCTAATTTGTATGATCCCACTCTTCACCTTTTTTTAAAAAAATATATAATATTTATTTATTTATTTTTTATATAGTGTATGGTTTCTTTTCTTCTTGTATATAGTATTGATCACAATCATTCATCCTATAAAACTTTCTAGAGATTATTTTTAAATTGTTATATCAGAATGTTATTATATTACGATGAATATAATAAATTCTCATAATTTCCACTAATTTCTCGTACCTCACGAGTGCATTAGTTATAATCAATTTTAATTTATAGGGAATTAAAGGAACCAAATGAATAATCGTGTTTTTTTATCATGACTTTCATGCATGGTTAGATACGTTTATTTTGGTGTTATACACAGTTCAACATTTTATTTTATCGTTCAAAATAAAAAATAAATTTATGTAAATATCATTATTTATTATATTATTGAAATTTACTTATCAATATTTAGGGTACGATATTGTAATGTCATCAATATTTTGAATTAAACTGAATAAAATATTAGAATCCGTATAACACTTCAATTATATTATCATTCATCAACCACCACCGTCTAGCTCATCCTGATCATCTTGTCTGAAAATATTCCAGGTGGATGATCCATGGGACATTACAAATGATCCCGACGGAAGATTCCGGCTATGGCATTTTCGCAAATACAACTTCAAAGTCGGACTTTTCTGGTCCGTTCATCTGGTCAGATCAGAAGACGCCGACACAAACATATACCCTGTGTCAACACAAACCCTTCATCTAGACGAAGCTGACGAGATATGGGCATCTCGCGTTCACAATTTCGACCACGTCATCATCTCCGCCGGCCAGTGGTTTCTCCGGCCACTCGTGTACTACGTAAACGGCAAGCTCGTAGGCTGCTCCGGCTGCAAAAACGACAACGTAGCTTCCATGGATATGTACTACGGCTACAAAATGGCCTTCAGAACATCGCTTCGAAGACTCTTAGATTCCGACAAATTCAACGGAACCGTGGTTCTACGGACGTTCTCGCCCCAGCATTACGAGAACGGAGATTGGAACACCGGCGGAGATTGTCCGAGGAAGAGCCCGATTGGGAAGGGAGAAATGAGGTTTAAGAACTATTATCTGAGGTTGATTTGGACTCAGGTTAATGAGTTTGAGGCGGTGGAAAAGGCCGGTTCAAAGAAGGGGTTAAAGTTTTGGATTATTGATCCGACTGAAATGATGGGAATGAGGCCGGATGGTCACCCAAACTACCACGGACTCGGAGCCGGTATAAACCGCACCGCCGCCGATTGTGTCCATTGGTGCCTTCCCGGTCCGATTGATACATGGAATGCCATCTTACTTCAAATGGTTAAATAGTGTACACTTCAAATGAAGAAAAGTGTCTCGGGACCACTATTATTCTAAACCCTATTGAAAATGTAAATACAATTTTTGCATTTTGTATTTTGTGTTATGTCAATAATAACTAGACAAATTCTTGTTTGAGATATGATTAGACTTTACTTTAGTAACTTAATCATTAATTTGTTATCTTGACATAGCCTTAACTTTTATTATTTGTCGCTGTAGTCTATCAATTGGATATGTAATTTGGTAAATATTCTTTCCTACCTAATTGGACAGAGTTATACACGATATACTATAAAATTACTAGAATTTTCAATTTCTATACCCTATAATGAGGATACATATATCCACACCTTTAATTGTAAATATAATTAAAAATGACCTCTAATTGCAAATTAGAAAAATGGTATATTACGCCGTGCCAGCCATATAAACCCTTTAAAATTTGAAACACACCACACGATTTGGCACACGATCATGATCGCTTATAACTGTAACTATTCTGCAGTTGCGAAAACTTCATAACAGATAATCTCAAACTTGCCTGTTTCGATTCGATTACTGTTATTATTAGGATTGGTTATTTTACTAATAATCACGGTACATGCAATTCGATTACTGTTATTATTAGGATTGGTTACCTTACTAATAATCATGGTATAAGGATGATGCAGTGGATCATCACTTCTTCACTTGGTGTTGGCGTTCTGTAATTCTTCACTGTTCGTGTATATACTAATGCTATGTTATATTGTTATTACTAGGATTGGTTACCTAACTAGTCAGGACATAATATATACTATGCGGGTGAATTTTTGTTTCTTATTAGAATTGAATTCATTGCGGATGTTGTTACGGTAAGACTGATTGCAGTTTGAATGGGTATAGCTTGATATGAGTTTTATTATGTACGCCAAAATTTTGAATTTGTTTAACACCAGTTATGTTGATTATTTAGGTTGGTGGACCTATGTTAATCGATATTAGGATGGAAAAACACGTCAATGTTCTGAATGATGATGAAGACTTTGTAGATGCGGTCACCACAGTTCCGGTGTAAGTGATTGTTTACAGATTTTTAAATTTAGTTAAAGGCGGTGCATTTTAAAATACTCAATTGTGCATGTTCATATGTTTAATTGTGCATTGTAATATGATTACATGTACATTGTAATAAGACCACAAGTGCATTATCAATTAGAAAAAGTGGTAGGTGTTAAAATGATGTTCATTTTGGAATAATTTGCGATTTGCTGTGCTTTTCCATGACGTGCATTGTGAATTAGGGTCTTGTGGATTTTGAATTCATGAGTCGGTAAATTTATAGTCTGCATGTTGGAATATATTAAGTGTATTATGTATGTTGAGTTATAGTTATGATTTATGATTGTTCAATATAAAATTTTCCAATATACATTGTGATAGGACTACCTGTGCATTGTAATATGGCTACCAGTGCATTATCAATTAGTAAAAGGTGTAGGTGTTTAAATAATGTTCATTTTGAAGTAATTTTTATGCATTGTGATTTTGCAAGATGTGCATTGTGAATTAGAGTCGTGTAGATTGTGAATTCATGAGTCGATAAGTTTATAATCTGCATGTTGGAAAATATGAAGTGTAGTAAGCATGTTGAGTTATGATTGTTATGGTTTATGATTGTTCATCATAATATGTTCCAATATGCATTGTAATAGGACTGCATGTGCATTGTAGTAGGACTACATGTGCATTGTAATAGCGCTACAAGTGCGTCATCAATTAGTTGTTTAAATAATGTTCAGTTTGATCAAAGGAATGTTGTGCATTCTATTAATGTTATATGTGCATTCTATTAATGTTACATGTTTGATACCAATTAGCGTTGCAACGTCAATTTAATGATGTCAGATTTGTTTAATTATGATCTATTTAACTATGTGTAAGTAGATGTATAATCTGTTAAACAAGCATCATAAAACACGATAATTTGGAATGAACTTTAAAAAAGGAGGTGTTTAATAATGGTCGAGAATTCCAGAATACTTAAATGTGCATGTGAATTTTGCATGATTTGCACTATGAATAATTAGTAATATATGCATCATGAATTAGCGAGTTGGTAATTTAATAGTATGTTTCGTGGGAGAGGTTAGAGTGCATTGTGGTTTGGTTATTTTATTTTTTGTGTGAATCTAAATTAGCAATATCTCTATTTTGTCGCACGTAAAATTAGTGTCTCAGTCAAATCAAATTATCCATACAAAAAGAGAGTCAAATTACACAATTTGACATAATATAGTCAAATTCAGCCAACTAATCAAACTATCGAAAAAATACTAAAATTCACACAAATTGACATAAGATGAAAGGGGTTATTATTACAACACAACTGAGGAGTTTAGTTTCAACTACATTTGAAGTGTCGGCATCCTTAGCACAGATTTGAATATCTCTGTAGTTAAAAGCTGTATTCCTTATTAGTTTTAAGTCTCCGTATCAACTCTGCACAGTTTCACTTTTTACTGTACTTCATCTGGCGAAGCGCCTAGTCTGGTCTGTCAGGTACAGGCTGGCAATACCGGGAACTAGGGGTTTATGTGTATCGGGAGCTGTGAAGATGGACATGAGTGCGATAAGGACCTTTGAGATGGTCAGTGCAGAGGTCTAGTTATCTTTCAATATATTCAAACTCACGTTTCCGGCAGAATCCACGTTGCAGTGGTATATATATATCCGCGTCTTGAAAACCACCTTGGAAGGCTTAAATGGATAGTCGTTAGGGAACGTGATATCCAGGAAAAACATTCTCCCTTCATAAGGCGTACCACAAGGGCCAAGAATTGGAGCAATCCAGTGATAGAGATTATCCCCCTTGGGGCCTGCGACGCAATCAGGCGGCGGCTCCATGTTCAGCTCAGTCATTTCCCTCTGAATCCTCTTCCCAGAAGTTGAAACGGAGGTCGTCGACGGCCACGACCTCCCTCCGCCGTGGACACTCCTCCGCCCGCATTGTGGTTTGGTTGTGTGCGTATTATAAATTATGTTGTTTGCGCATTTCCAAATACATGAATGTGCATTTTCGTTGTGTTATATGTGCACTAAGTATTGTTTTTTTTTTCTTCAAGGGATCCAAAATTGAAGTTAAAGAAAAAGAAGGTAATCAACATGGATGAGGAGTGACTTGACATGATTGGCCCCACCACAATTGTTGGAGAAGAATCAAGAAAAAGAAAAGGCAGAGATACAGAGGAACAACAAGATGATGATAAAAAACTAATGAAGTTGGAAGGTACTAATTTTCCCAATTCGAAGACTAGGATGTCACAGAAAAAAGGTTCAATTAAGTTATTGAACGCTTAACTGTTGAACAAAAGAGGGATGTTGAGGAAATTGGATTTGGAGGACTTTTAGGACTGAGAGTGAAGATGCTGCCACTCCAACTTTCATATTGGTTGATAGATCGTTTCAACTGGACCAAGTCATCAGTGATGTTTGAAGATGAATAGATGTTGAGAATAAATGGAATTAATGTGCATTAAGGGTGACTTCAATGTACATTTCAAATAGATTGTGTGTATGCCTCCAAACTAAACATGTGTATATGTTAAAAAAAGTTGATTTGTGCATTTTAGATGACTTTAACGTGCATTTGAAATAAATTGTATGTGCATCTTGTCATGTATTGAGGAAGGAATAAATTTTGAGGAACAATACGGTGAATTTTAGATCCATTTCAACGTAAAATCAAGTAATAATTTTTCTCCACAACTCTTTCTCCACAATTGTTTTATAGGGATTAACTGTTATTCGTATATATTTAATACATACGTGGATTATGTCGGACATTAGAAATATACCTTCTCCATCGTCTATCGGTATCACGTCGTGGTGGTGATTTCTAACTTCCTGTGGTGGTGCCACGGGTGGTGTAGTCATTGATTGTTTCCTTTGTTTATTCGTATTATATAAAATCAGATAACTCATCTCATTCGAAATATTATGTACGGAAAAATATGGAAAGAATGGTGCAGTTGTTGTGCGTGGGAGAAAACATACAATTACAAGATATGGAGACGTACACGTGGGCGTTCTTAATAGTAAATATGTGCAAGGGTATTTAGAATAGATAAAATTATTATGTATATTGCACAGAAGGGTTTGGGGATACATACCCCCATTGCACCTTATATATAATATATCAGTACCAGATAAAAGTACAGTCTAATAGGCAGCCACATATTAGTATCAAATTATAAAAAATACTCATAATATATATTTTTATAATTTAAAAACATTTTGGTTATAAAAATGGTCCAAATCCAAATGACCAAAAGAAAAGGCGTGTGTAAATTTTGGGTGTACGTAGAGGTCCAATTTTGCCGCTTCTCCGGTGCAAAGTCCCCTTGAATTATTATTGAAAAAAGTTAATAACCTGAATTTTCACCAGCCTTTTTTAGGAAAAGTATTTGGAAAAACTTCAATACTTTGAAGGAAAATAGAATATTTATGAATTTTCTATTTTATGAAAACCTCGATAAAACAATAACTTACGACAAAGGGACACAAGCTTTCTATCTAATTGTAGCATGGCATTAGTTTATTATTTGCATTACACTAAATTATATTTTTGCTGAAACTAATCTACTGACAAGTTAAAAAAAAAAGCTTTAGTTAAATTTACTCTTAAATGGAAAGAAAGAATATTAAGAAAATGAAAGTGAACTTAAACACATAAACACTTTCAAATGAGCAAACAGAAATCCAATAAAACCTGCTAGATCCTCCTTCATTCACACAATCCCAGTGTCTCTTCCGAATGAAGTTCAGTCGGGAAATGAACAGTACCTCATCGACTTTGGACAGATTGAGATCGAGCGTGGTGTTAATCCAGCTCAGGATCTCGGATTCGGTCGCCATTGTTACTCGCCGTCAGCTTCTCTCCCACCTTAAGCTCTCCCCTCTGGTTTAATTTTGAAACGATACAATTGTCTAGTCGTGGTCAGATAGTAACTTTTGCCAAAGGTGGAAAAAGTTATTTTAAAAAGAAGAAAACCAAAAAGGTGAAAAGGTTAAATTCATAATTTTATAGTTTTCAAATAGAGGATGATCTTTTTCATTATTTTAAGTTCAAGGTTGGACGTTAAGACCTTTAATAATCAATGAAAGAATTTAAAAATACATTTTTTAGACAAAAATATATCACTTTCATTACTTTAAAAAATATTAGGGTAAAATGCAAATATAACCTTCAATTTTTGGTGAAGTGCAAATATAACGCCCACTGCTATTATAACCTTAGATTGACATTGATTTGAAAAGTGATAACCTTCTGACGATTGACTATACAGTCCTGTACTTTATTCACCTAAAATTAAAAATATACCTTCGGCACAGACGGCATCGCATGTTGGTACATCACCGTCGGTCGAGTGATCTTGAACTCCAGATCAATAAAGTATCTCGTCACGCTGTTCAGATCAACAAAGTACCTCGTCACGCTGTTCCAGGAGTCTTGCCGGATAACGTCGACGAACTCGTAGTTTCCGGCGGTAAGCCCGCCGGAGCCTTCCAAAGTTGTCTTACAGACAACAGTATTGTACCCCAGATTTCTCAGAAACACCATCACGCTCCGCCACAGTTTCACCAACGTCACAATCGGTCCGTGTGTAAATAGGGAGACGAGCGGTGAAGAGGTGAAAGGAAGAAAAAATTTAAAAAAGTTGAATTTAACTTTTAAAACAAGAGATTATGTAGTAATTTTATATTTTGACGGAAATTAATCAGTTGGAATTGATCGGAAATTCAAAATAGGATCATAATAGTACTAAACAAGAACTGATAGTCATGATATGTACTCTTCACCAAAAATTGAGAGTGATATAAACACTTTTCTCAAAATATTATTAACAAACAAAATACGAGTTTCTAATTTGAAAGTGTATGTAAATTCCAAATTACTTCTTCTCAAGAGTGTTCAAAGATTTATTAGCTATTATGTTGTTTTTTTTATTTTCAACGTCATAAAGTATCTAGAAATGTGATCATGTCATGACCAATGGCCTATGTTATGTACCTCAGATGGCGCAGCAAAGGGAATAGAAGTTTAGAAAAAAGGTGCTATGAAGCAGATTATTTCAGCTACAAACACACGAATCTATGTTGATCCATTGATACCTGGCTCGACCGGCGGATCTTGATAGAGTTCTGCCGTTTTTATCTCGTGTCACTGACTTGATTGACACGTACACTAAAATTATGTCCAATTCAACTTATTTCAGCGCGTCTTATCACTTCATTTTTCAGCATATTTCACCACGTTTCAGCTCCAATTAGCACTAGCTAAGTTTTAAGACAAAATAAATATATATTGGCAAATAATAATGTTTTAATAGTATAGTAATGTTAGCATCATATTTGATTAAATGATTGACTGAACATTATTTTAATGAAGATAATGTAAAATAAACTACAATTGAGTTAAATTTTAACAAAAAAATCATCTAATTTAGTATAGTTGAATTCATATAAGTGTAGTTGAGTTTATCTCATCATATTTAAATCAATCTCATCATTTTTCAACTGCTGTAAGTGTTTTATGATATTCAGCATCTTTCAGCACAAGATCAACACAACATATCACCAATCACCACATCACATCACTGATTAGTATAGTATAACACCGTATAAGTTCAATCGGACAAAACCTAATTTGTGGAATTAATGAATCTCTTTCTTCAGCAGCACTTTCAATCCATAATGTAAAAATTATGGATCGAGAGAGCCCAACTTTTCCGGACATTTCATGAAAATTGATTTTAGCTCATCGATGCCCTCGTCAGATATGAAGTTGTCGTCAATATTCAGCAGCTTAAAGTCAGGCTTGTTGACAACAGACAGAGCAATCGCCCTTGCTCCTTGAGCAGTCATGTAATTTCCAGCAAGATCCAAGACTTGGAGCGAATGAGCTGAACTTTTTAGGGCATCCGCAATGGCCACTGCTCCCTCATCCTTCAAGTTCAGGTAGCTCAGTTTGATTCCATCCTTCGATCTGAGCGAGTTATAACTCAGGTCGAGTTTCTTGAGATGGGTACAGATCTCGAGAGCTTCAGCAAGCTCAATGCATCCTTAAGAGCTTATTTTTGAAGCGGAACATCGGAAATTCTCGAGACCAGGAGAACGCTGTACAAGTTCGGAGATGGTTTTAGCCCCATATCCGGTCATATTGTCGTAAAACTGAAGAATCCTAAGCTTATCAGTCTGTGTAACTAACTCACAAACAGCTCGGGCAGCTTCCTTGGAGAGCCCAACGTTGTTCAGGTACAGGTTTTCCAGCCTTGTTTGTGACTTAAGGAGATTCCCGAGTGCCCTAACTCCCTTGTCGCCCAAGGCGTTGTCTGAAAGGTCCAGAGACTTCAAGTTAGAACCCTCCAAAGTTTCGGAAAATCATAACTAAATTATAACCTTCAAGTTATAACTAAATTAGCTAAATACTATCAAATCATAATTCACCAAAACCAAACTTAATAAAATGATTCTAAATAATAAATAAAATTAATATTTAGTTAAAACATGTTGTTAAAAATATAAATAGTAAAATACGTGTTTAGAATTTCGTGAAAAGGATTGGGTATAGAATTGGAGTATTTTAGATGTGCATTTTAAAAGTATTTTAATTAAGTTTATATCCAATCAAAATTGAAAATGAGCGGTTTGTTTATATATACACAAGAAGGTGAGGTATATCTAACCATTATTCACTTATATTCTAGCAGGCATATGAATTTTTTATATTGAAAAATTATACATGCAGGTCCATTTACTAATTCAGATTTGAAAAATATAAAATGTCACCTTTAAATTGTGCTGATATATACATCTAATATTTTGAATTTTTTTAAATTTTCAGACGTGCATTAGCAAAATGGGTCTGCATGTATAAACCCCTTTATATTGCATAAAACCATTCAATATATATATTGATCCTCTATATATATACATATTCGAAGTTGCAATTTCCACTCTAAAATGATTTTCCATCATACATATATAGTTAAAATGGAAAAAGAAAACTCATCGTACAATGATACAGATACAATGATACAAAATACTTCTGAAACACTCATCGTACATCCTGATCAACCTTTTTATTATGAACATTTTTGTGGGCTACCTTGGTTTGCAGCCTCTCCAAAACCTGCTCTAAATGCTCTATCTCACTCTCAATCGCCACCGTCGGATCAATAATATTCCCGGCGGCCACCTGTTCTTTGAAGCTTCGAAACCTCACCGAGCTTTCCCGAACTTTGACCACCATTTTCTCCACCGTCGACTGAGCCATCAGGTTCTCCTCCACCGCATCCCTTAGCTTCCTCTTCACCGACCTGTACGCGTCCAGGCACCGCTGAAGGTGCTCCGACAGCTCGCGGTTTCGCTCCTGGAGAACCTCGTACCCTTCTGTTTCTTCCGTACTCGTCTTATTGTCGGAGGAATCAGCATAATGATTCAGTTTCTCTGACAGCGCCTCGTTCTGCGCCCTGAGATCGCTGATCAGCTCGTCCATCTCGTTTAGCTCGTGGGCCTTTTTAGCTAGCTCCGATGACATGATCTCTTTCTCTTTTCCTAAGCTCGAGAACATGGATTCGAGGTTTTTTCTTGCAGCCATGCTCGCGTGCAGAAGCTTCTTGAGCTTGTCGGCTTCATCGGAGCTCGTTGCTGGTTCGAACGCTCGCCGGACTTCGGCTTGAGTATCGATGGCGCCGTCGTCGGACTTTCTGCGTCCGAACTGAGCGTTTTGAATTCTGCTTCGAACGTTGTCGAGGATGGTCATCATCGTGGCCACCCTTAACATTCTCCTCCCATCCTTTTTATGTTTGTTGTAACATGCATCTTTATGGTCGTGGATCAGCTTTAGTAATAACTTCACGTTTGCCGCCACCCCTGCAATGTCAATACCATGCATGCATGTTAGAAACATAGCCATATTATTATTTAATTTATATTATCAAACATATATCCAACCTTAATAGATGAATGATAAAAGAATATTTTGAAAATTTAAAATAATATAAACAATAAATATTGAAAGAAAATAATACCGCGAATTTACCTTCTAAAGCTGAATCATCATATTCATCTTTAGGCGAGGAAGGACAAAGCTCCGGCGAGGAATGAACACGAAATCTACTCATGGTTATTTAATCTCCAAAAAGATGTTATAAATTTAGAGAAATTAACCATAAATATTAAGATCATCAGCTGTAAGAAATTGAAAGAAGGGGAAGTTTTTGCACTCCCTCCGTCTCTCAATGTCTTAAGCGGTGGCATTCGGAATCCTACATTTATTCCCTTTTTATTTTGTATGGTGTTAATTAGCTTGCCTGCAAATTAATGAATGGCTGATTTTATTTGTTTTTTACCACAATTATTGGTAATTCTTTAACCTTAATTTTTTCAAATGTCACGGCCCAAGAGACACTTGGAACACAACCTTAAAATCCTAATTTTTCATTGATATTGCTCATTTTGCCATTGTAAGTTTGTAACATATAAAATATCTTTTACATAATGAATATCTTATCGTATACTAGATCTGATCCATGCATGTATGGAAATGAAACTACATTCATCATACAAAGCACATTTTCTTCATGAAAGAATGAATATAATATTCCTATTATGTTATAATAATAAGTCGATCTCAATCAGATTGAATCTTTTATCATAGTCGTGTAAAATTTTATAGGCATCAATGAGATCTGAAACAATGACAGAGATGGAGAGAGTTACAAATCCCAAAGCAATGAAGTGTTTTTGGTTGCTTTTTCCTCTTGTTGTCACCTTGTTGACGATCTACATATTATCATCATGGAACTGGCACTTGATTGCTAGAGATTACTATAGCTCAAGTATTACTAAAAGTCGTGAATGCAATTTATTTGTTGGGAATTGGATCCCTTTTTCACGGGGTAATTACTATACCAACGAATCAAACTGTTTCATTGAAAACCAGCAAGACTGCATGAGATTTAGATTTCCCAACATGGATTTCTTGAAATGGAGGTGGAAACCCGACGAGTGCGAGCTTCCCCAATTTAACGCAACTCGGTTTTTGAATTTTATGAGAGGCAAAACCATGGCTTTTATCGGTGATTCACTGGCAAGAAATCACATGCAATCACTCAACTGCATGTTATCTAGTGTAAGTAAATATAAAAAAAAGACCATTATTTTGTTTTTGTTTTCAAATAATGGATACTTATTGTTTACATGTCCTTAATATGATAATTCCGTGTCTAAACTAGCCACCTTCCAATTTCTTTTTGCATGCCACACTAGTTTTGGAAGGTGGCTAGTTTAGATTATAAAGTTTATAAGTATATTATGTCACGCCAAATTTGATTTACTTAATATGGTTTAAAATATAAGGTGGATGATCCCGTGGACGTGGAAATCCAAATCCGGGAGAGATTGGAGACTAACGCAATACCATTTTAGGAAGTACAATTTCACAGTTGAAAATTACTGGTCACCTTACTTAGTGAAATCAAAATATTCTTTCACTCCGGCCACAGACACCTTGTATCTAGATAAACATGACAAAAGATGGACTTCACACATACACACCTTTAATTATGTCATCATCTCCGCCGGACAGTGGTTTTTCCGATCAGTCATGTACTACCAAGATGACAACCCCGTAGGCCATCACATCCACAATAATAATGCCACAAATCCTTACTATGCCTATCGCAACGCTTTTAGAATGGCATTTCGGGCCATTTTGGATTCTGACAAATTTAACGGAACTGTATTTTTGCGGACATATTCACCTAGGCATTTCGAGAACGGAGATTGGGATTCCGGTGGGAGTTGTCCGAGAATGAGCCCAACTAGGTGGCCGGAAAAAGGCATGTATGACATTGCCATAAAGTTTTACCGAACTAGCATTGGTGAGCTGAGAACTGCAGAGAAGATGGGGAAGAAGAAGGGGGTGAAGTTTGGGATCTTAGACATAACTCGAATGATGGCAATGAGGATAGATGCTCATCCAAATCTGCACGGACCGGGTTTCGATAAAAATGCTACTATAGCCGATTGTGTGCATTGGTGCCTTCCCGGTGCAATAGACACGTGGAATGAGATTTTATTTCAGTTAATACTCAGATAATAATGTTTAAAAGTAATGGTTCAAAATTTTATGTAAAGATTGTATTGAATTTAGTCCTTTAGATTTACTAAATTTTATTTTATGTATTAATTTTGGAATCTCTCTATATCCACACATTCTCAATTTATTTAATTGTATATTCTTGCCAAGTTATTTGAACTGTAATAAAATAGTTTGTTCTAAATTGAACTAACTGAATTAAAAGATAATAATTAAAAGTAAACTAAATTAAAACGAGTATCCGTATTGAACTAATTAATCCGAATTATACCAAAATATCAAATAATTATTTTCAAAGAAAGTTTTTTTTGATCAACAAGCTTTTCAATTAATTATACACCAAATACATTCAATAATTAATTTGAATTGGTCAAACACTTAATGTATTTCCAGTTACTTCTTCACCATATATGAAACTACCTCTTCATTTACTATGAATGCGATAAGCCGATAACCAGATGCAACATGCAAAGAAATCGCTATATATAGTAGAGCAGATTTGCAAGTAAGATTTTTTGATGAAATAAATGAGAAGGGATGAAATTCTTCCCCGTCTAGATTTAGATTATCTTCAATGGCGCACACAAAGATCGTGTAAAATCTTGCATGTAGCATGTTATTATGCTAGTTGCTCCATATATGGAAATAAAACAATTATGTTGATCATACAAAACACATTTTTAATCCAATAAAACTAAAATATCTTTTTTATTGTTCTATAACAAGTGTCACATGTAAATATAGATACGTACCATTTGCAACAATCCCATAATGCAATGAAGTCTCATAGTGCCAAAACAATTGGGTGCCTCACATTGCTTCTTCCTCTTATCGCCACCTTGTTGATCAGCTACTTATCATCATCATGGAATTGGCATTTGATCGCTAGGGATTACTATAGGTCAATTACAAAAAGGCGAGGAAACAATATTAGTGAATGCAATATATTCACCGGAAAATGGATACCTTCTTCGCATGGGCCATATTACACCAACAAATCAAACTGCATCATTGATTACCGGCAGGATTGCATGACGCTTGGACGGCTTGATTCAAAATTCACAAAGTGGAGGTGGAAGCCTGATGACTGCGAACTTCCCCGTTTCAACGCAACTTTGTTTTTAGAGGTTATGAGAGGCAAAACAATCGCTTTTATCGGCGATTCTTTGGCAAGAAACCACATGGAATCACTAACCTGCATGTTGTCCAGTGTATGTATACAGATTTCCATTATTTTGTTTTTTTTATTTGCTTAGATCCTGTAATGTTTATATTTTATGAACATGAGTTGCTTGAATACATGAGTATTTTGTGTGTGAATTGAAGAAGAAATGATTTTCTTCAATTCACGCACAAAATCCTCCTGCATCAACATTTAAAAGTATTTATTGATTTAATATTTGACAACTTGTACGGGCATATCACTTATTAGGTGGATGATCCAGTGGACTTGTGGAAAAATAAACCTGGGAGAAATTGGAAATTCAAGCAGTTTCACTTTCGACAGTACAACGTCACAGTAGATAACTTCTCGTCACCTTACTTGGTGCAATCAGAAGATGTCGATGCTCCGGCTACAAAAATTGTGCACTTGGATAAACCTGACGAAATATGGATGCCACACATACACACTTTCGATTACGTCATCATTAACGCCGGAGAGTGGTTTTTCCAACCGGTCGTGTACTACAAAAATGGTAACCTTGTTGGCTGTCAAGTTAGCTGTGATAATGATAACACCACCGCTCCCCTAGGAAAGTACTATGGCTACAGTAATGCCTTCAAAACTGTATTTCGGACCTTTTTAGATTCCGACAAGTTCAACGGAACAATGTTCTTACGGACTTATTCACCTAAACATTTCGAGAACGGAGATTGGAATTCCGGCGGGAGTTGTCCGAGAACGAGCCCGACTAGATGGCCGGAAATTGGCTTGGGTGACTCTGCCATGAGTTTCTACAGGATTGCAATTGATGAGCTTAGAGTTGCAGAGAAGATAGGGAAAAAGAAG
This sequence comes from Sherardia arvensis, assembly GCA_948330725.1. Lineage (NCBI taxonomy): Eukaryota > Viridiplantae > Streptophyta > Magnoliopsida > Gentianales > Rubiaceae > Sherardia > Sherardia arvensis. The sequence goes on from OX415242.1 coordinate 2,926,154, forward strand.
GGTTTGAAGTTTGGGATATTTGATGTGACCCGAATGATGGCAATGAGGGCGGATGATCACCCAAGTTGGTACGGACCAGGGTTTGGTTTTAATGGCACTGCACCTGATTGTGTGCATTGGTGTCTTCCCGGTGCAATAGACACATGGAATGAAATATTACTTCAGTTGATACTTAGATAACTTTACTAATTTTCACTGTTTTGTTTTTGGTTTAAAATTTTATTATCTTTTTTTGAATTTACATGTTAGATCCACTAAGTTTTTATTTATGTGTTTTCCCTTTAACCACTTATTATGACGAATATATCTATATTACTTTTTATTTGTTTCACTGCTGATGCTACCAGCTTCCAGTCCTGGTCCGGATACAAAATGAGTCTCCGGTCCGGATGAGGCTTTGTCCGTGCTCCGCACGCTCTCACCTAAAGTCCTGCAAAACAACGCCCCGGAGTATCCCGAGGATAGCTACTCCGGCTTGATGATGAAAGAGGGGACTTTGAATAGGAGAGAGAATAAGGATATATTGAGAGAGTTTAATCTGATAGAACATACCTTTCTCCACAAGTCCAAAGCTGTATTTATAGGTGTGAGTGGCCAGCCTCTAGCCCAGAGGCAGTGGTCCTGTCCTTTTGTCTTTATCCGGGGACAGGTCATATTCATGTCCCCCTTGTCCCCGGATAACGCCATTCTAGCTGACGTCATATGGACCGGACTACTCTCTGGGCCGGAGCCCAAATATGGGCCAGAGCCCATATCACCACTAGCCCCTCGAGACATGGGATCCGTCCGGAGGTCTCATCCGGAGGAGGGGTCCCGTGTCTCATCACGAATGCTTTTCTATCGAATCCACCCGGAGGTATGTAATCCGTTCCGGGAGTTCAGTATCTACCCAGATGCGTCTGGGCGTTTAAACTTCTTGCGCGCGTGTTTTCAAGCGCGTTAATGAAGCGTGCTGCTGCTCCATAAATGCGTTGTCAATTCAAAAAATTCTGTTTCCTTTTCCAAAATAAGTTCTTTTTCTCTTTTCAAGAGAGCAATTATTTCGCCTTGGGACTCGCCCCCCTTTTCGTCAGGCTTATCCCTATAAATAGTGACCGCTCTCAATCACTTTCACTTTCCATTTTCCCACTGTTTTGCTCTCCTGTTTTTCTCTCCTTTCTTCTCTTACTTTTTTCTTTCTTCATATTCCTTTTTTTCAAGTTCATTTTCACCGATCGTCATGGCTGCTGATGGCGTCGATGTTAGGATAAGGATGAACCCCGAACCAGAAGTTAATGATCCGAAAACTGGAGAGACTGTGAATATCGACGCCACTGTCAAAGAGCTGGTTCGAGTCATGGTGGTCCCTCTTTCTATCCACTCCCGTTTGACGCCGTTCACCGGGGACCATACGACGGTTGCTGCCATTCCCCGAAGTCACTTCTTTTACGAGATCACTTTCCCCCTTCCCCAGCTGTTTTTGGATATCTTCGAGCATTACCAGATTTCCCCTGCCCAGCTTCAGCCCAACTGCATCGCCGTCATCCGGGATTTCCTGCTGAACTGCTACCGTTGCGACGTAACTCCGTCCCTCGACTTGTTCAGAACCTTCTACCACTTGGATACCACCAAGGACGAGAAGATCTTTACTTTCCAGAAACGGAAGGGAGTGAGGGATTGCAGCAAGGGTCGTCACGACTACTATGCGAACTGGCATAAGAACTACTTCACTTTCGACCTGGATAAGTATCCGTGCCCCGCGTGGAACAGCAAGAGGGAGAAGGAAGATAAGGAAGTATTCCGTCCAGATGGTGTAGAAGTGGCGGATATAAACAAACTGAGCCATAACCAGATTGATCTGAACAAGTTTTGGATCAACGGGAAGTACATTTTTCCCTTGATGGCGTATGAGTAGGTCGTGTTCACCCGGTGCCGCTACTACTTCCCCCGGGACGATTCTTGTAAGTCCCTTTTCTTTTGTTCTTTGTCTTATCTTTCTCATCACTTATCCTTTCCGTGTGCTTGCAGTGTTTCCTCAGATCGAGGCGGGCGTAGATCCTCAGTCCGGATCTGTCAAGAACAAGAATACAGGCGGAAATCCTCCGCCCGGAATGACAAAAACTACAGACACGGAGAAGCTAACAACCGGTTCGGGGATCGGCATGAAAACCCCAATTACTGATGAGGCAGAGCGAGATAAGGAGAAGAAGCGAAAGCGCCAGTTAGCGCTGCTCGCGGAGGAGAAGGCCAAGGCGGAGGCCTTGAAGAAGATCGCGGCTACGTCCGTGAAGCAGCCTCCCGTTTCGAGCAGCGGGGCTGGCAATCGGGCCGCTGCCGTCACCCTCGAGAGTCCTCCGTCCTCCGATTCGGATGACGACGTTCCGTTATCGAAGAAGCTGAGGAAGAAGATTCCATCTTCCCTCCGGAGGACTGAAACGGGCCAGCACTCGTCCATAAACCAGAGTGGCAAGAAGACGGAAATTCCGAACTTTTCCGCAAACAAGGAGACTACGCCGGACAGTAGTTACACTACTGGCCGGGTGAGCCAGGTAATTTCTCGTTTGTTTGTTGTTTATCTTTTATTTTGAAAGATAGTTGTTTGACTTGATCCTTCGTAGGACTTTGCGGCCTACCTTATCGCTGCTCCGGGTGTCTCCGAGTCCATCAACAAGGCATACCATTCCCAGCATACTCGGCTATCCCAGAAGATAACTGGGCTGGAGCGGATTAATGTGAACTTGACCCGTGAGCTTGCCGCGGCAGAGGCCCGGACAGCCGAGGCTGAGGCCCGGGCGGCCAGAGCTGAGGCCCAGATCCAGGAGCTAGAGGACCTTTCCTTTCCGGGAGCGCAGCGGGATCTGTGTGTTGCCTTTGCGGATAAGGTGCTTCGCAGTGAAGCTTTCGAGAAGAACCTGCAAGATCTGTGCCTTGAGTCCAACAAGCTTGCGGCTCATCAAGTTTACCGGAAGATGAGAGGGTGGGTTCCGGAGGTCCAGCGGGGAGTGTTCACCAAATGCTACTACCATCCGGACGCCCAGGCCAAATATAACTATGACCTGGACCAGTTTTACCGCGGAGGAGTCGAGAAGATGCATCTCTCCATGTTGGCGATGTTTGAGGCTCATCCGGAGGAAAGTCCGGTCTCGGTGTCTGCTGAGTCAGTCTGCGCCTTCAACGAGGGTCTGGTTAATCTGCAAGTTGAAGTGCCTCCTGTCCCGGAAAGGACCGATCCGGAGTCTCCCGTCAAGGCCAAGTATCTGGAGGTGTTCCAACTGTATGGCTCTCCGGACGCCAATGAAGACGATGGTGGCGATACCCGGCTCGGGGATGACGAGGAAGAAGATGGCGATCAGGATGGCAACCACCGCAGCGAGGACTCCGACGTAGAGCGCACTCCTTAGCTTTTAACTTTTCTGTAATAGCTTTTCGTCCGGCTAGGTCTGATCTTCTTTTGTTTAGTGTAGGAAGGACAATAGCGAGGACTCAGATGGGGATGACAACCCTCCAGATGATGTAATCTTTCTTCCTTTTTATAAAACGAGTCTTTTCCTTCTTCCAATACTTGTGTTTATTTTTCTTATATTCAATTTTGTATTTTTCCTTGTCCGCAGCCCCAAGGTCCGGGTCCGGTGCTCCGGACCGGAAGTTCGCGTGACTGTCATTCACCAGCTAGCTCCCAATCAACGAGCCCTCCGTGCCCTAGGTGCGCGGAGTTAGAGGCGGAACTGTCCGGATGGACGATGGGAGGGGAACGGACTCGCGAGCTTCTCATCCGCTCCGGAATGGAGTCTCTAATGGAAGAGTTCCAAGACGTTCCATCTTTGGCCGCTTGCCTTAGAGAAATATCAGAAGAGTTCGGTACCCTGTCTCAGTGTCAGGACTTCGCTCGGGAGCGGATCCGTGCAACCCTTGACGCGGACGAGACAATCTCCATGCTACAAGCAGAGCATGAAGATTACAAGGCTAAACTGAAAACCAAGCTGGATCTAGTTTGGTCCGTACTCCCCTTCTATTCCGACAAGTTGAAGTGGCTGGCCAGTTGGACGGATTTTCAGCGAGACTACTTGAAGTTGGAGGAGGAAAACCAAATGCTTGCCGGTCGGGTGATGGTCCTCCGAGATAACCTGATGACTCTGCAACTTTCGTACCATTTGACCGGATTGCGTCTCGGACTCGTCGCTCTGACCATATACCGCAACTTTCCTCGCGATGTAAGTGCGTTGATCGTCCGGATGTTCAAGTTGGGGTGGAACGACCGGGAGTCTCAATACCGTCCTGCCTTAGAGGAAGCCGTCGAATGGTGAAAACGGATGCATGCCGGCAGTTCTCTCCCTCCTTCACTGACCCTCATTCCGAGTCAGGTGGCGATAGATTTTACCTTCGAGAGATATACAGGCATCCAGGTATCCGTCGATCCGGAAGAGTCTGCCCGTCGCGTGGAGCGGCTTCGCCAAGATGCTTCTATCATCCGTCCCTTTATATTAGGGAGTTGGCCGAATTGGCGAGGCGGCGTCAGGCTCGTATCCGGGGACGTGGTCTTGGCCGGGGGAGGAGGGGAATCGGAAGGGAGCTCAAGAACACCCGTAGCGGGAACGGTCGGAGCCTCAACTGCGTCCTTAACAGAATAGCAAGGGGGAGAGGTGCTCAACAGGTGGCAAGGGGAAGAGGTACTCAACAGGTGGCAAGGGGAAGGGGTGCTCAATCAGTGCGTCGTCCCCAGGTCCCCGTCTGGATTCGCTCTCCTTCGCGGTATCCGAGCCAGAATCCGTTCCGTCCGTCTAGGGCCGGGCCTCCAGTCAAGGGCAAAGGAAAGGCTAAAGTCACAAGGGAGACAATGCAGTCCTCCGATTCTGACTCTGATGGGATATTTGGATCCGGTCCGGATGCCGCTGGTCTATCGGAGCTTCCGCTCATTCCCCCCTTTCCGTACCGAGGCTCGGTGGGTCAGAGTAGTGGTGCCGAGGTCCACAATCTTGACGATGATATTCCGGAGCGGACCCAAGATCCAAGACCTCCTTCTCCGGAGAATGGTGCTATGATACCTTCTCCGGAGCCTCCAACTCCGGAGCCCACTTCTCCTCCTATCAATTGGAACATAGATTGACCCAAATAGATAGGTTTTATTTTTCTCTAGTATCTGAGTCCGTCCGGACATGTCAGATTATGTGTGTTGTATTTGTATATTAATCCATTCGGACTCGATTTATCCTGATGTATCATTTATTCGATTTATCCGAATGTGTGTTCCTTTCTGTCAAGATTTAGCTTATTCATGCGTTTTTTCTTGCTGTTTGATCAAACTGTTTTGCCTTTTCGTTTTGCTCGCCCCCATCAGTTTATTCAAACGATTAGGAGGGTTTTGCTTGTCTTTGCCTTCATTCACTCCGTCCGTTTGTTCAAACGATCCGGAGGATGGTAATTATGCAGAATTTAAAAATGGACAAGTATAAAATTTGACAATCCTTCCTTCATTCAAATAAGTGGATTCCGGCCAGACATACCCTTTGTCTAATGCGGCCGGAGCCAAGTACATAGCAAATGAAATGGAACGGAATCCTAGGCTCAACCCTAGCCAGAGGACCCGAAACTACATACTCTAAGCTAGAAAAGGAACTCTATCGGAAAGCATACCTATTCAGGATGCCCCGTAGAACCTTCGCAGGTTGGCAATGTTCCACCTTCTGGGGACTGCACGTCCGGACTGATCCGCCAGCTCATAACTCCCACCCGGATATGAAGCTGTGACTCGGTATGGGCCTTCCCAGTTTGGTGCCAGCTTGCCAGTGGCTTCCTTCAGACTTTTATCATTCCTCCTCATCACCCAATCTCCGGGGACGAATGATTCCTTCCTGACACGTTTGTCGTGATAGCGCTTCATCTGCTCCTTCACCTTGGCCTCGTGCAGCGCTGCTTGCTCTCGTTTTTCTTCCAAAAGGTCCAAGTCCAGCAGCCTGCTTGATCCGAGCGGAGAGCTCCGTCCGGATTGGTCCTCGTCCCAAGTGAGGGTCCGGAGACTGGGGACTTCCACTTCAGCTGGTATGACTGCCTCCGCCCCGTATACCAAACTGTATGGCGATTGGCCCGTGGCGGACCCTTCGGTTGTCTGGTATGCCCAAAGAACACTTGGCAGCTCGTCGACCCAGTTTCCTCGTGCCCCCTGCAAGCGAGTCTTCAGTCCGTTCACCACTGTCCGGTTCGTAACTTCCACTTGACCGTTGGCCTGCGGGTGGTAGACGGATGTAAGCCGCTGCGTAATTCCGTATTCTTTACACCAGGATCGAAACGGGTCATTTTCAAATTGAGCTCCGTTATCCGTGACAATGTACTTGGGGATTCCGTAACGGCAGATGATATTCTTCCAACAAAACTTGACGCAAGTGCTACCACGGATGTTTGTGAGGGGTTCGGCCTCCACCTATTTGCTAAAGTAATCAATCGCTACTATCAGGTACTTGAACCCTCCCAGAGCGGAGGGAAAAGGTCCCACCAGATCGATGCCCCATCTATCAAAAGGCCATGAACCGGTGATCCCGACCCTTTCTTCTTGCGGTACATGAATGAGCGGAGCAAACCTTTGGCACTGTACACAGGAGCGGACGTATTTCTGCGCATCTTCAAACAGGGTCGGCCAATAGTAGCCCGTGCACATTATCTTCATGCATCTCCTTCACAATCCGAGCTGCCTCATCCGAGTCCACGCACTTTAACCACGGTTGGAGATATCCTTGTCTGAGCAGGGTTCCGTCCACTATGGTGTAATGCGGTGCTTTCTGTTGGATTTTCCGCGCCAATGCCTTGTCCTCCGGAAGCTTTCCGTGCTGCAAATACTCAAAGAAGGGCATCATCCATGACTCCTCTGAGACCTCCACTGCTGCCACCTGTGGGACGTCGTAACTCCGGGCGGATAAGGTCTCCATCATCAAGTTGCTCTCCGCGTCCGGCTTGATCTCAGAGGAAGCGAGTTTGCTTAAGGCGTACGCCTTGCCGTTATCCTCGCGGGGGATCTGTGTTAGGGTAATGTCACGGAACTTGGCCAATAACGGCTTAACCGCTTCGAGGTACTTCTGCAAGCTCCGTTCCTTCGCCTCGTACTCTCCGTTCACTTGCTGGACCACTATCTGAGAATCACTGTATACTTCGACGTCCGTGACTATCTCCAACGCCAGCCGGAGTCCGGCTAGGAGCGCTTCATATTCTGCCTCGTTGTTTGTTGCTCGGAAACCGAACTGAATAGCATACCTGTATTCCGTTCCTTGTGGACAGGTGAGCAAGACACCTGCCCCGCCCATATTCGCGTGAGACGATCCGTCTACATGCAACTTCCATCTTTCAGAGGGTGGTTCTGATCCGGACGGATCTCCTGAAGGTTCAGTCATTTCTACCAAGAAGTCCGTCAAGGCTTGCCCTTTGATAGCCTTCCGGGGATGATACTTGATCTCGTGCTCTCCAAGCTCGACTGCCCACTTCATCATCTGACCCGAGGCTTCCGGCTTCAACATGATCTGTCTCAACGGATGATTCGTTAGAACCGTGATCGGATGACCTTGGAAATATGGTCGGAGGCGCCGGGAGGCATGCACCAATGCCAATATCAACCTTTCCAAAGCAGTGTACCTCATTTCCGGACCTTGGAGTGCCCTGCTCACAAAGTAAACCGGACGTTGGACTTTACCATCTTCCCGGACCAGAGCAGAGCTTATAGCATGTTCCGTCGCCGCTATGTATAGAAAAAGCTCTTCTCCGGGCAATGGCTTGGACAGGGTTGGGAGGCTCGCTAGGTGAGCTTTGAGGTCCGTGAACGCCTGGTCACACGCCTTCGTCCACTCGAACGGTTTAGCCCTGCGGAGTATGTTGAAAAAGGGGAGCTGTTTCTCAGCCCCCCGAGCGAGAAATCGACTCAGAGCGGCTAGCGATCCGGTTAACTTTTGCACGTCCTTTACCCCCTCGGAGGCGGCATCTCCATAAGGGCCGATATCTTTTCCGGATTAACGTCGATTCCAAGAGCTGACACCATATAGCCAAGGAACTTCCCTGCTCCAACTCCAATGGTGCTCTTTCCGGGGCTGAGCTTGAGATTTGCCGTCCGGAGCACGTCGAACATCTCCCGAGGTTGGACAAGAAAGACTCGTATGTCCGGCTCTTGACCACCATATCGTCCACATAAACCTCCAGGTTCCGCCCCATCTGGTTCCTGAAAAGCTTGTCCGCCATCCTTTGATACGTTGCACCTGCGTTTTTCAATCCGAAAGGCATTTTCCTGTAACAAAGAGTACCAAAGTCAGTAATAAAAGATGTTTTGGGACGGTCATCCTTGGCCATCGTAATCTGGTGATACCCTCGGTGCGCATCAAAGAATGCCAACACTTGGTAACCAGTAATAGCCTCGACCAACTGATCGATGGAGGGGAGCGGATAGCTATTTTTCGGACAGCATTTGTTTAGGTCTGTGAAGTCAATACACATTCTCCAAGAGCCATCGTGCTTCTTCACCAGAACTGGGTTTGCTATCCACTCCGGGTAGGATATCTCCTCCACGATTCCGGCACTTAACAATCTACCCACCTCTGCCCGGATTTCCTCCACGCGTTCCGGAGCGAGGGGTCTCTTCTTCTGCCGTATAGGTTTCAGTTCCGGAAAGACGTTGAGCTTGTGGACCGCGATCTCTTCCGGAACGCCAGTCAAGTCCTCCGTTCCCCAAGAAAACACATCCTCATATTCTGCCAACAGGCGTCGTAACTCCTCCTTCACGTCATCCGGCATGTTCTTCCCCACACTGACTACTCCCTTATGTCCGACCATCATGTCCTCCACTTCATAAGATGGTGCTTCTCCATGGATGGCTCCTACCAAGTCTGCTTTGGCTTTTCCCTTGTCCGAGGCGGACAGCTTGGGCTGGCCCTCCCCGGACCGGGCATCCTTGATGGCAGTCAACATGCAACTCCGGGCGGTTTGTTGGTGCCCCCGGATGGATGCGATACCGTTTTCGGTGGGGAACTTCATAATCAAGTGGAAAGGCGAACAGATGGCCCGTGCCTGCGACAGCCACGGTCTTCCAATGATCATGTTGTAAGGAGAAACTGCATCAATGACGGTGAAATTACACTCCACCGTTGCCCGCTTTGTCGGATCCTGAAAATCCGTCAGGGTGACTTTCAAAGGGATGACCCCGAGCGGATGGACGGTCCGCCCGGTGAACCCTGAAAGGGGGGTTTGACACGGTCTTAAATTTTGTCGCCCAATTTCGAGTTGATCAAAGCATTCCGCAAACATAATCTCCACACTACTACCATCATCTACGAACACTCGTTTGATCAGCACTCCTTCAACATCAGCTACTACCACCATCGGATCCGAGTGGGGAACCTGGGGGGGTACTGGATCCTCATCCGAAAAGGTGATAGTCTCACTTGGCTTGAACCTCTTTTCTTGTATCTCACCCGGGGGAACGTATCTGCTTTTGGCCTTGATTGCCGTCATAGAACAGAGTCCGTCTCCGACAATTCCGTTTATCACATTGATCATCCGGGGCTGAGCCGGGGGTTGTGCTGGTGCGGCTTGTCTCGGTGCCGGGTTTGCCGGGTTAGCTTGGTTTCCCCCTCGGGGGCGATTGTTCCTCCAATTCCTTTTCCGACCCTGTCCGGCTGCGGCGGTTGGGGCTTGTGCCGGCCGTCCTTCTCCCGCCACACAATCTCTTAACTGACCTGCTCCGATCAACCTTTCGATGTCCAAACGGAGCGCCCTACATCTCTCCGTGGTATATCCATGTGACTTGTGAAACTCGCACCACTTGTCCGCATTTGCTGGTGCCGGTACACCAACAATGGGTTGCAGATCCGTAAACAGACCTCGGTGAACCGCGAGGATCTCCGTACGGGTCTTTGAAAGAGGGGTGTAGGTCGGACGAGCAACGCCCGCCGGTGCTAGTGCCGCTGCTGCCGGGGCGGGTACTCGTCTGGCTTGATCGGTCCGGGCCGGAGTCCGTGCAGCTGTGGTTTGAGTCCCCGTCACTGTGAGAGACCTTTGCTCGAAGAAACCCACAGTTGTCATCTGGACTTGGTTGGCATCGTGCACCGTACAATGCATCTCCACCACCAACTGGAGGTGATAGTATGATGTAGGCATATTCTTCATGAGCTCGATGTCGAAGGTGTTGTCCCTCAGCCCGTTGACAAAGTTGTGGATAATGGCCTTCTCCTGCAAGTGCCGGTCCACCACCTTCATCGTCGCAGCTATGTACCGGGTGTAGAATTCCCAAGTAGTCTCTGTTTCCAGCTGCCTCATTGCCAGGACTGTGGCAAGGTTTACAAATGTGTGTTTCATGGCGGAATAGCGCCGGACCAGAGTGATGGCGAAATCCCAAAAATGTCGAAGCGTACTGTTCGGCAGACCCTTCAACCATGTCAAGCAGTTACCTCGTAGATACGAAGGCACCATTTTACACTGCAACTCCTCCGGAATGTCCCTAGCAATCATGATACTTGCATAAGTATGGACAAACTCTTCCGGATCTCCTTCTCCGTTGTAGGTTGGAAGTCCGTCCGGAGCCTTGGTTCCGGCTGGCCACTTGAAATTCAATACTTCCGGAACCCAAGGTGACTGAGGTCCGATCCCATTCCATCCGATGAGGCGGTTCAACCGGTCTTCAATGGAATCCGGACAGAAAGGTGTTTGAAAACCGAAACCTCCGGGAAATCCTTCTCCGGCAGGTGGCATTCCAAACGTCATTTGCTGCTGACCTCCGGGCACTCCGGCAGGTTGCATTCCAAACATCATTTGCTGTTGGCCTCCGGGTGCACCTATCCCGTAACCCTGCTGGGTACCGTACCCCTGCTGAGTTTGTGCTCCCCAGTAAGGTGGTGCATTCAGATTCAAACCAGCGGTCTGCTGTTGATGTCCGCCCGGAAATAGGTTTGGGTTTGGCACTCTTGGTTGCTCCGGAGGTGGCTTGTCCGCTTCAACTCGTTGAGCCGCCTTCCACTCTTGGAACTGCTGGTACTCCGTCATGTTCGTCCTCAGGATGTTGCCTCCAAGCCCGGAATCATGACGCTTACGCTCCTCCCTTCCGGCCTTTCGTCCTACTCGGGGTCTGGCCGATCGGCTCTGAGCATCATCCTCCGTGCTATAACCTTCCGGATCGTTCTCCCCCGGTTCATAATCTTCGGCGTCATCCGAGTCGGATCCCTCGGGATGACCTGGATCCAGCGTTCATTCGATGTTGTCAGTGTCCCCTTCTGACGACTCCTGGTCCCCAAACTGGTTCTGGTTCCGTGCCTCCCGTGCGGCTCGCAGTCGCTCCCTGGTCTCGCGCTGTATGTCCGCCAGAGTCCGTTCGGGAACCGTCTTCTTTCCTTTCGCTTTCTCCGTTGCCAGGCGCTGTCGTCGCTGCTCCTCGGCCCTTGCCTCTGCTGCCGCCTGCTTGGCCTGGAGAATTCGTTCTTTTTCAGCCGCTTGGTGATATGGGCTTTGGCCCATATCTAGGCTCCGGCCCAGAGAGTAGTCCAGTCCATATGACGACTCTGGGCTTGAGGCTGACCACTCACACCTATAAATACAGCTTTGGACTTGTGGAGAAAGGTATGTTCTATCAGATAAAAACTCTCTCAATATATCCTTATTCTCTCTCCTATTCAAAGGCCCCTCTTTCATCATCACGCCGGAGTAGCTATCCTCGGGATACTCCAGGGCGTTGTTTTGCAGGGCTTTAGGTGAGAGCGCGCGGAGCACGGACAAAAGTCTCATCCGGACCGGAGACTCACTATTGATCCGGACCGGGACTGGAAGCTGGTAGCATCAGTTGGCACGCCCAGTGGGATCTTAAAAATTCCAGTTGCAGGTTACGTTCATGCCGCCGCGCGGACGACCAAGAAAGAACCCTCTCCCGGCGGAGGAGGAAGCGGGAGGAGGGCCAAAAACCAGAAAAGCCGCTACAGTTAGAGCTCAGAAGATAGCGGCCGAGAAGGAGACCGCGAATAAGAAGGTGGGGGAGGCGTCCGTCAAGGAAAAGGAAGCCTCGGTTCGGAAGGGTAGGGAGGCCGCGGCCAACAGGGAGGATGAAACCGTGCCCAAGAAGGCGGATAAGAAGGCGGGAGGAGCGACCATTCACACCACCGCGGATTCGGCCGGGAATAGATGTGTGTTGCCTTCACCGATAAGGTACTCCGGAGCCAGGCTTTTGAGAGCAGCCTGACTGGTCTTCTCCGCTCCTCCAACCAGATTTCCGCCCATCAAGTCTACCAGAGCATGAAGGGTTGGGTCCCGGAGCCTAAGAGGGAGCGGTTCTCCAAGTGCTATTACAAACCAACAGCCGCCCATCAGTACAACTTCGATGTGGATCAATTCTACCGGGGCGGAGTTGAGAAGATGAATCCCTCCGTGCTGGGGATCTTCGAGGAGAATGTTGAAGAGCCGGTGTCGGCTGGGGCCATCCGCGCCTATGGCGAGGGGCTGGTGAATCTAAGTATTGCTGTACCCCCGCCTGAAGAGAGCATCCGTCCGGAATCCCCTGCCAAGCCCAAATATCTTGAGGTCTTGAAGATGTATCCCTCCGTTGACGAAGATACTGATCAGGGCGAAGGTGGAGGAGACGGGGATGGTCGTCAGCCCGGTGGCACGGACAGCGAGGAGACTGATGTAGAATAACTTCCTAGTCTTTCTTTTTCTTTTGTAGTTACCTCCGTCCTAGTTCTAATTTTGCTTTATTTAGTGTAGGAAGGATGGTAGCGACGACTCGGATGGGGATGACAACCCTCCGAACGATGTAATTCTCTTCTATTTATAAAACGAGTTTCCTTCTACTTGTGTGTTTATTCTCTTTATATTGTGTGTCTATTCTTCTTATATCCGTGCTTGTCCGCAGCCCAAAGATTCCGGTCCGGTGCTCCGAAGCGGAGATGCGGATGTCCGTACTTCACCTGCCAGTTCTCATTCAACAAGCCCTCCGTGCTCCAGATGCGCGGAGTTGGAGTCTGAACTTTCCGGGTGGACGATGGGTGGAGAGCGGACTCGTGAACTTTTTATTCGCTCCGGAATGGGGCCTCTAATAGAAGAGTTCAAAGACATTCCGTCTCTGGCCGCTTGCCTCCGGGAAATATCGGAGGAGTTCGGCACTCTGTCCCAATGCCGGGATTTTGCTCGCGAGCGGATCAGCGTGACCAGTGATGCGGACGAGACGATCTCCATGCTGCAAGCGGAGCATGAAGACTACAAGGCCAAGCTGAAAACCGAGTTGAATCAGAATCAGGATGATGACCAGGAGTCGTCGGAAGGGGATGAGACGCCCGATCCGGATCGTCCCGAGGGATCCGGTTCTGAGGAAGTTGAGGATTATGAACCTGAGGAATCTCCGGAGGGGTATAGCACGGAAGACGATGCTCAGAGCCGGTCAATCAGACCCCGAGTTGGGCGGAAGGCCGGACGGGAGGAGCGTAAGCGTCATGATTCCGGACTGGGAGGCAACATCCTGAGGACCAACATGACGGAGTATCAGCAGTTCCAAGAGTGGAAGGCAGCTCAACGAGGTGAGGCGGACAAGCCGCCTCCGGACCAACCGAGAGCACCAAACCTAAACCCATACCCGGGCGGACATCAACAGCAGACTGCTGGTTTGAATCCGAACGCACCGCCTTACTGGGGAGCACAAACCCAGCAGGGATACGGTACCCAGCAGGGCTATGGGATGGGTGCACCCGGAGGACAACAGCAGATGATGTTTGGGATGCAACCTGCCGGAGGACCCGGGGGTCAGCAGCAGATGATGTATGGGATGCAGCCTGCCGGAGGAGGATTCCCTGGAGGTTTTGGTTTTCAAACATCTTTCTGTCCGGATTCCATTGAAGACCGACTCAATCGCCTAATCGGACGGAATGGGATCGGCCCACAGTCACCTTGGGTTCCGGAGGTGTTGAGTTTCAAGTGGCCAGCCGGACCCAAGGCTCCGGACGGACTACCTACCTACAACGGAGAAGGCGACCCGGAGGAGTTCGTTCATACTTATGCGAGTATCATGATGGCTAGGGACATTCCGGAGGAGCTACAGTGTAAGATGGTGCCTTCATACCTCCGGGGCAATTGCTTAACATGGTTCAAGGGTCTTCCGAACGGTACGCTCCGACATTTTTGGGATTTCGCCATAGCCCTGGTCCGGCGCTATTCCGCTATGAAACATACATTTGTGAACCTCGCCACGGTCTTGGCAATGAGGCAGCTGGAGACGGAGACTACCTGGGAATTCTACACCCGGTACATAGCAGCGACGATGAAGGTGGTGGACCGGCACTTGCAGGAGAAGGCCATTATCCACAACTTCGTCAACGGACTGAGGGACAACACCTTCTACATCGAACTCATGAAGAATATGCCTACATCATACTATCACCTCCAGTTGGTGGTGGAGATGCATTGTACGGTGCACGATGCCAACCAAGTCCGGATGACAACAGTGGGCTTTTTCGAGCAAAGGTCTCTCACGGTGACAGGGACCCAAACCACTGCTGCACGGACTACGGCCCGGACGGATCAAGCCAGACGAGTACCCGCCCCGGCGACTGCAGCACCAGCACCGGCAGCCGCTGCTCGTCCGACCTACACCCCTCTCTCAAAAACCCGTACGGAGATCCTTGCGGTTCACCGAGGTTTGTTTACGGATCCGCAACCCATTGTTGGCGTACCGGCGCCAGCAAATGCGGACAAGTGGTGTGAGTTTCACAAGTCACACGGGCATACCACGGAGGGATGTAGGGCGCTCCGTTCGGACATTGAAAGATTGATCGGAGCAGGCCAGTTAAGAGATTGTGTGGCAGGGGAAGGACTTGGACGCCCGGCCCAAGCTCCGGCAGCTGCAGCCGGACAAGGCCGGAAAAGAAATAGGAACAATCGCCCCCGAGGGGGAAACCAAGCTAACCCGGCACCAAGACAGGCCGCACCAGCACAACCCCCAGCTCAGTCCCGGATGATCAATGTGGTAAACGGAATCGTCGGCGACAGACTCTGTTCCATGACGGCGATCAAGGCCAAAAGCAGATACGTGCCTCCGGGTGAGATACAAGAAAAGAGGTTCAAGCCAAGTGAAACTATCACCTTTTCGGATGAGGATCCGGTACCCCCACAGGTTCCCCATTCGGATCCGATGGTGGTAATGGCAGATGTCGAAGGAGTGCTGATCAAACGAGTGTTCGTCGATGATGGCAGCAGTGTGGAGATCATGTTCGCGGAATGCTTTGATCAGCTCGGGATCGGACGACAAAACTTAAAACCGTGTCATACCCCCCTTTCAGGGTTTACCGGACGGACTGTCCATCCGCTCGGAATCATCCCTTTGAAAGTTACCTTGACGGATTTCCAGGATCCGACGAAGCGGGCCACGGTGGAGTGTAATTTCGCCGTCATTGATGCTGTCTCCCCTTACAACATGATCATTGGAAGACCTTGGTTGTCACAGGCACGGGCTATATGTTCGCCTTTCCACTTGATTATGAAGTTCCCCACGGAAAACGGTATCGCATCCGTCCGGGGCCACCAGCAAACCGCCCGGAGTTGCATGCTGACCGCCATCAAGGACGCCCGATCCGGAGAGGGCCAATCCAAGCTGTCCGCCTCGGACAAGGGAAAAGCCAAAGCGGACTTGGTAGGAGCCATCCATGGAGAAGCACCATCTTATGAAGTGGAAGATATGATGGTCGGACAAAAGGGGGTAGTCAGTGTGGGGAAGAACATGCCGGATGACGTTAAGATAGAGTTGCAAAACTTGTTGGCGGAGTATGAGGATGTGTTTTCCTGGGGGACGGAGGACTTGACTGGCGTTCCTGAGGAGATCGCAGTCCACAAGCTCAATGTCTTTCCGGAGCTGAAACCGATCAGGCAGAAGAAGAGGCCCCTCGCCCCGGAACGCGTGGAGGAGATCCGGGCGGAGGTGGGTAGACTGTTGAGTGCCGGAATCGTGGAGGAGATATCATACCCGGAGTGGATAGCAAACCCAGTTCTGGTGAAGAAGCACGATGGTTCGTGGAGAATGTGTATTGACTTCACAGACCTGAACAAATGCTGTCCGAAAGATAGCTATCCACTCCCCTCCATCGATCAGTTGGTCGAGGCTATTACTGGTTACCAAGTGTTGGCATTCTTTGATGCGCATCGAGGGTACCACCAGATTACGATGGCCAAGGATGACCGCCCCAAAACATCTTTTATCACTGACTTCGGTACTTTTTGTTACAGGAAAATGCCTTTTGGACTGAAAAACGCAGGTGCAACATACCAGAGGATGGCGGACAAGCTGTTTCGGAACCAGATGGGACGGAACCTGGAGGTCTATGTGGATGACATGGTGGTCAAGAGCCGGACGTATGAGTCTTTCTTGTCCGACCTTCGGGAGATGTTCGACGTGCTCCGAACGGCGAATCTCAAGCTCAGCCCAGGAAAAAGTACCATCGGAGTAGGAGCAGGGAAGTTCCTTGGCTACATGGTATCGACTCGAGGAATCGACGTCAACCCGGAGAAGATATCGGCCCTTATGGAGATGCTCCCTCCGAGAGGGGTGAAGGACGTACAAAAACTGACCGGGTCGCTAGCTGCGTTGAGCCGGTTTCTGGCCCGGGGGGCTGAGAAGCAGCTCCCGTTTTTTAACATACTCCGCAGAGCCAAGCCGTTCGAGTGGACGGAGGCATGTGACCGGGCATTCACGGATCTCAAGGCTCATCTAGCAAGCCTCCCTACCCTATCCAAGCCGTTGCCCGGAGAAGAGCTTTTCCTCTACATAGCTGCGACGGAACACGCTATAAGCTCTGCTCTGGTCCGAGAGGATGGTAAGGTGCAGCGTCCGGTTTACTTTGTGAGCAGGGCACTCCAAGGTCCGGAAACGAGGTACACTGCTTTGGAAAGGCTGATACTGGCACTGGTCCATGCTTCCCGGCGCCTCCGACCATATTTCCAAGGTCATCCGATCACGGTTCTGACGAATCATCCGTTGAGACAGATCATGCTGAAGCCAGAAGCCTCGGGTCGGATGATGAAGTGGGCAGTTGAGCTTGGGGAGCACGAGATCAAGTATCATCCCCGGAAGGCTATTAAGGGGCAAGCCCTGGCGGACTTTTTGGTAGAAATGACGGAACCTTCAGGAGAGCCGTCCGGATCGGAACCACCCTCTGACAAATGGAAGTTGCATGTGGACGGATCGTCTCATGCTAATGGGGGCGGGGCTGGCGTCCTGCTTACTAGCCCACAAGGAATGGAGTACAGGTATGCTATCCAGTTTGCTTTCCGGGCAACCAACAACGAGGCAGAGTATGAGGCACTCCTGGCCGGACTCCGACTAGCATTGGAGATAGGGGTCGCGGACGTTGAGGTGTACAGCGATTCTCAGATAGTGGTTCAGCAGGTGAATGGAGAATATGAGGCAAAGGAGCGGAGTTTGCAGAAGTACCTTGAGGCGGTTAAGCCGTTACTGGCCAAGTTCCGTGGCATTACCATAACACAGATCCCTCGCGAGGACAATGGTAAGGCGGACGCTTTAAGCAAACTTGCTTCTTCTGAGATCAAGCCGGACACAGAAAGCAACTTAATGATGGAGACCCTGTCCGCCCGGAGTTACGACGTCCCACTGGTGGCAGCAGTGGAAGTGCAAAAGGAGTCATGGATGGCCCCCTTCTTCGACTATTTGCAGCACGGAAAGCTCCCGGAAGACAAGGCACTGGCACGGAAAATCCGACAGAAGGCACCGCACTACACCATAGTTGATGGAACCCTGCTTAGACAAGGATATCTCCAACCGTGGTTAAGATGCGTAGACTCGGATGAGGCAGCCCGGATTGTGAAGGAGATGCATGAAGGACCGAATGGCAGTCACCAAGGAGCCCGGACCATAGCGAGAAAAATAATGTGCACGGGTTACTACTGGCCGACCCTGTTTGAAGAAGCGCAGAAGTACGTCCGCTCCTGCGTTCAGTGCCAAAGGTTTGCCCCCCTCATTCATGTTCCGCAAGAAGAAAGGGTCGGGATCACCGGCTCGTGGCCTTTTGATAGATGGGGCATTGATCTGGTCGGGCCTTTCCCCTCCGCCCCGGGAGGATTCAAGTACCTGATAGTAGCGATCGACTACTTCAGCAAGTGGGTGGAGGCTGAACCCCTTACAAACATCCGTGGCAGCACTTGCGTCAAGTTTTGTTGGAAGAACATTATCTGCCGCTACGGAATCCCGAAGTACATTGTCACGGATAACGGAGCTCAGTTTGAAAATGACCCGTTTCGATCTTGGTGCAAGGAGTACGGAATCACGCAGCGGCTCACATCCGTTTACCACCCGCAGGTCAACGGTCAAGTGGAAGTTACCAACCGGACAGTGGTGAATGGGCTGAAGACTCGCTTGCAGGGGGCACGAGGTAACTGGGTCGATGAGCTGCCAAGCGTCCTTTGGGCATACAGGACGACGGAAGGATCCGCGACGGGCCAGTCGCCATACAGTTTGGTATACGGGGCGGAGGCAGTTATACCAGCTGAAGTGGGAGTCCCCAGTCTCCGGACCCTCACTTGGGATGAAGACCAGGCCGGGCGGAGCTCTCCGCTCGGATCAAGCAGGTTGCTGGATTTGGACCTCCTGGAGGAAAAAAGAGAACAGGCAGCGCTGCATGAGGCCAAGGTGAAGGAGCGGATGAAGCGTTACCACGACAAGCGTGTCAGGAAGGAATCATTCGTCACCGGAGATTGGGTGATGCGGAGGAATGATAAGAGTCTGAAGGAGGCCACTGGCAAACTGGCACCAAACTGGGAGGGTCCGTATCAAGTCACAGCCTCATATCCGGGTGGGAGTTATGAGCTGGCGGATCAGTCCGGACGAGCAATCCCCAGAAGGTGGAACATCACCAACTTGCGAAGGTTTTACGGAGCATCCTGAGTAGGTACGCTTTCCGATAGAGTTCTGCAAGTATTTTCTTTTCAGCAAGTATGTAGTTCCGGATCCTATGGCCAGGGTTGAGCCTAGGATTCCGTTCCGTCCTGTTAACTATGTACTTGGCTCCGGCCGCATTTAGACAAAGGGTATGTCTAGCCGGAGTCCGATTATTTGAATGAAGAGTTGTTAAGTTTTATACTTGTTCAATTTTACTATATACTATTTTTCAATCCTGCACAATTAGAATCCTCCGGATCGTTTGGACAAACGGACGGAGTGAGCAAAGACGAACAACTAAAATCCTCCGAAGTGTTTGAATAAACCAACGGAGGTGAGCAAAACAAAAGGATAAAACGGTTTGATCAAACAACAAGGAAAGACGCTTGAATAAGCCATCCCGACATAGAAATCACATTTGAATAAATGATGCAATTGTACAATCTGTTACGTCCGGACGGACGCAGATACAAAAGAAATAAAACCTATCTAGTGGGCCAAGGAATGTCCCAATCGACAGGTGGAGAGGTGGGCTCCGGAGTAGGAGGTTCCGGAGTAGGAGGTAACATAGCTCCGTTCTCTGGAGACGGGGGCCTTGCGTCTTGTGCCCTTTCCTGATTCAGGACAGTGGGAGTCTGCTCCGGAGTGTCGCCTTCGAGATTGTGGACCTCATTCCCACTGCTTTGACCCACTGGTCCTCGATACGGAAAGGGAGGAATGGGCGGAAGTTCCGATGGACCAGCTCCATCCGGATCAGAGCCAAAGATCTCGTCAGAGTCAGATTCGGAGGACTGCATGGTCTCCTTTGTGGCTTTGGCCTTTCCTTTACCCTTGACCGGAGGTCCAGCTCGAGACGGACGGAAGGGATTCTGGCTCGGATATCGCGAAGGAGAGCGAATCCGAACGGGGACTTGGGGACGGCGAGCTGGTTGGATGCTTCTTCCCCTTCCCCTTGCCGCCTGTTGGGCACCCCTCCCCCTTCCCCGTGCTGACTGCTTCGCCATTCGGTTAAGGACAGAGTTGAGGCCCCGACTGTTCCCGCCACGAGCATTCTGGCTCGCCCGGACACGAGTATTCTGTTCCCCCCGGAGACGAGCCTGACGTCGCCTCGCCAATTCGGCTAGTTCCCTAATGATGAAGGGACGAATGACGGAGGCATCTTGACGGAGCCGCTCTACGCGACGGGCAGACTCTTCCGGATCAACAGAAACCTGGATGCCAGTATACCTTTCGAAGGTGAAGTCTATCGCCACCTGGCTCGGAATCAGGGTCAGCGAGGGAGGGAGAGAACTGCCAGCATGCATCCGCTTCCACCATTCAACGGCCTCCTCGAACGCAGGAAGATACGGAGACTCCCGATCGTTCCACCCCAACTTGAACATCCGGACGATCAAAGCACTGACGTCACGAGGGAAGTTGCGGTATATGGTCGGAGTGACGAGTCCGAGGCGGAGTCCGGTCAGATGGTATGAGAGCTGCAGGGTCATCAGATTCTCCCGGAGGACCATCACCCGGCCGGCAAGCACTTGATTTTCTTCTTCCAGCTTCAGATAATCTCGTTGAAAATCCGTCCGGCTGGCCAGCCACTTCAACTTCTCGGCATAGAACGGAAGCAAGGACCAGACTAAATCCAACTCGGTTTTCAGCTTGGCCTTGTAGTCTTCATGCTCCGCTTGCAGCATGGAGATCGTCTCGTCCGCATCACTGGTCGCGCTGATCCGCTCGCGAGCAAAATCCCGGCATTGGGACAGAGTGCCGAACTCCTCCGATATTTCCCGGAGGCAAGCGGCCAGAGACGGAATGTCTTTGAACTCTTCTATTAGAGGCCCCATTCCGGAGCGAATAAAAAGTTCACGAGTCCGCTCTCCACCCATCGTCCACCCGGAAAGTTCAGACTCCAACTCCGCGCATCTGGAGCACGGAGGGCTTGTTGAATGAGAACTGGCAGGTGAAGTACGGACATCCGCATCTCCGCTTCGGAGCACCGGACCGGAATCTTTGGGCTGCGGACAAGCACGGATATAAGAAGAATAGACACACAATATAAAGAGAATAAACACACAAGTAGAAGGAAACTCGTTTTATAAATAGAAGAGAATTACATCGTTCGGAGGGTTGTCATCCCCATCCGAGTCGTCGCTACCATCCTTCCTACACTAAATAAAGCAAAATTAGAACTAGGACGGAGGTAACTACAAAAGAAAAAGAAAGACTAGGAAGTTATTCTACATCAGTCTCCTCGCTGTCCGTGCCACCGGGCTGACGACCATCCCCGTCTCCTCCACCTTCGCCCTGATCAGTATCTTCGTCAACGGAGGGATACATCTTCAAGACCTCAAGATATTTGGGCTTGGCAGGGGATTCCAGACGGATGCTCTCTTCAGGCGGGGGTACAGCAATACTTAGATTCACCAGCCCCTCGCCATAGGCGCGGATGGCCCCAGCCGACACCGGCTCTTCAACATTCTCCTCGAAGATCCCCAGCACGGAGGGATTCATCTTCTCAACTCCGCCCCGGTAGAATTGATCCACATCGAAGTTGTACTGATGGGCGGCTGTTGGTTTGTAATAGCACTTGGAGAACCGCTCCCTCTTAGGCTCCGGGACCCAACCCTTCATGCTCTGGTAGACTTGATGGGCGGAAATCTGGTTGGAGGAGCGGAGAAGACCAGTCAGGCTGCTCTCAAAAGCCTGGCTCCGGAGTACCTTATCGGTGAAGGCAACACACATCTCTCGCTGGGCGGACGGAGAGACCAAACTCTCCAGCTCCTTGATCCGGGCATCCGCCTCGGCAGCTCGGATCTCCGATGCCTCGAGCTGGCGACGGAGAACCCCATTGGCCCTCTCAAGTGCGCTCCGCTTCTGAGCTTGCCTTGTTTGCTGAACATGAAAGGCCTTGTTGATGGCCTCGGACACCCCCGGCTGAGCAATTAAATAAGCGGCGAAGTCCTAAAGAAAGAAAACAATGAGACTCTGAACAAAACGAGAAAGCCGAAACGGAAAAGGAAATGTCACTTACCCTGCTAGTATCGCCCCGGCTGCTGCTGTGAGTGTGCTCCGGGTGTGTGCTGTCGGGATCGATCGCCAGCTTCCTCCCATCCCCCTGATGATCACCAGCGCGGGAATGCTCACTTTGCTCTGGGATTCTAGGAGATTTAGGAATCCGGAGCTTTGCGCGCTTGTGGGAACGGGAGGACTCCCCTCCCTCCTCATCGGAAGAAGACGGAACACGGATTTGAAGGAGTTCGGCCCTATTCCCGGCCGAATCCGCGGTGGTGTGAATGGTCGCTCCTCCCGCCTTCTTATCCGCCTTCTTGGGCACGGTTTCATCCTCCCTGTTGGCCGCGGCCTCCCTACCCTTCCGAACCGAGGCTTCCTTTTCCTTGACGGACGCCTCCCCCGCCTTCTTATTCGCGGTCTCCTTCTCTTTGATGAGCGCATCTTCTTGAGCGCGCTTCCTCTTCTTCTCCGTCTCGGATTGCTTTTCTGTCGGTATTTTCATGCCGGTTACCGAACCGGTTGGTGGATTTTCCACCTTGTTGGTTATCTTGGGTTGGCGTCCGGACGGATCAACGCCATTCCCTATCTCCGGATAAACTGGCAACACCCGAAACGGATTAGAAGAAAGCGAGAAAAGCACAAGGTAAAACAGAAGATACCAAAGCAACTTACTTGATGGATCCCGGGGGACATAGAAGCGACACTTCAAGAACACCTCCGGCTCGTATGCCCTCAAAGGAAAAACGTACTTCCCTCCTTTCCAGAACGGATCTAGGTCGATCTGATTGGCGGCCAGTCTGGCGATGTTCTCCTCCTGCCCCTCCGGACTGAACACCGTCTTTTCCTCCTTCTTGGCAGTGTGACCCCAGACCGGGCACGGATACTTGTCGAGGTCGAAGATGAAATAATGTTTCTGCCAATTTGAGTAGCTATCGCGCCGACCCTTGCTCGGATCCTTTACCCCCTTCCGCCTCTGGAAAGTGAAAATCCCCTCATCTTTAGTGCCCTCCAAGTGGTAGAAGGCCCGGAACAGATCTAAACATGGCGTCACCCCGCATCTGTAACAATTCAGGAGAAACGCCCGGACTACGGCAACTCCGTTCGGTTGTAGTTGGGCCGGAGAGATGCCGAAATGATGAAAGATGGCGGAGTAAAGGGGGGAAAGAGGGAAGGTTATCCCATAAAGAAAATGGCTCCGGGGGATGGCTGCAATAGTGGTAACGTCGCCCGGAAATGAGCTCAGTTTGGCATCGATGGCGAGCGGAACCACCATCGCCTCCACTAACTCCCTTACCGCCGGGGTGATATCGACATCATCACCCTCATCGGGATCGCCAACCTCCGGCTCCGGATTTAGGCCGATCTCCACTTCCCCACCAGACAAACCGGCGAGCTGTTTGTTATCTTCATTTTCCATTGTATGCGAAGAGTGAAGAGCGCTAACGTGCTTGTCCAAAGAAATGAAAAGAGAATATAGCGCAGAGAGGAGAAAACAGAGAAGAAATGCAAAGAGTGAAAAAATGAGAGTGAAAGGGATGGTCCAGTATTTATAAGAAGAGAAGTCGCATAAAAGCAGGACCGAGTCCCAAGGCAACATGATTGCCTTTTTTGAAAAAAGGGTGAAAAGAGAATTTCTCGATTAGACAGCTCATTTATGACGGTATAACACGCCTCATAAATGCGCCCATAAACACGCGCGCAGGAAACCCAAGCGCCGAGCGCGTGTTCTAACGCACCGCGCACAATCCGGAAATAGAGATCCGGGTCGGATCGCATGCCTCCGGGCGGATCCCGATGGTTAGATTAGACGTGAAGAGACACGGGACCCCTCCTCCGGATGAGGCCTTCGGACGGATCCCATGTCTCGGGGGGCTAGTGGTGATATGGGCTTTGGCCCATATCTAGGCTCCGGCCCAGAGAGTAGTCCAGTCCATATGACGACTCTGGGCTTGAGGCTGACCACTCACACCTATAAATACAGCTTTGGACTTGTGGAGAAAGGTATGTTCTATCAGATAAAAACTCTCTCAATATATCCTTATTCTCTCTCCTATTCAAAGGCCCCTCTTTCATCATCACGCCGGAGTAGCTATCCTCGGGATACTCCGGGGCGTTGTTTTGCAGGGCTTTAGGTGAGAGCGCGCGAAGCACGGACAAAAGTCTCATCCGGACCGGAGACTCACTATTGATCCGGACCGGGACTGGAAGCTGGTAGCATCACCGCTATCTTTTGAGCTCTGACCGTAGCGGCTTTTCTAGTTTTTGGCCCTCCTTCCGCTTCTTCCTCCGCCGGGAGAGGGTTCTTTCTGGGTCGTCCGCGCGGCATGAACGTAACTTGTAACTGGAAATATTTAGGTCCCACTGGGCGTGCCAACTGATGCTACCAGCTTCCAGTCCCGGTCCGGATACAAAATGAGTCTCCGGTCCGGATGAGGCTTTGTCCGTGCTCCGCGCGCTCTCACCTAAAGACCTGTAAAACAATGCCCCGGAGTATCCCGAGGATAGCTACTCCGGCGTGATGATGAAAGAGGGGCCTTTGAATAGGAGAGAGAATAAGGATATATTGAGAGAGTTTAATCTGATAGAACATACCTTTCTCCACAAGTCCAAAGCTGTATTTATAGGTGTGAGTGGCCAGCCTCTAGCCCAGAGGCAGTGGTCCTGTCCTTTTGTCCTTATCCGGGGACAGGTCATATTCATGTCCCCCTTGTCCCCGGATAACGCCATTCTAGCTGACGTCATATGGACCGGACTACTCTCTGGGCCGGAGCCCAAATATGGGCCAGAGCCCATATCACCAACTGCTAATATATCTCACATATATATCATCAGCAAGGTCTTGTTCTCGTGAGTTTCTTTATACATTATTTTAGAAAAATATAATTTGATAAAATTTCAGTTTAATATAGTCTTACTAATTAAACTTTGGGGTTATGGTTTCTACCGAGAAGTTATATTGTGTGGAATCAATTTCTTCAAGCACATAAGTTCTGTGAACTGAATCAAACATGTAAGATCCAAGTAAGTTCCCAGTTTCGACTGAATTTGATTCCTCTAACTTTACCGTGATATTTTCATGTCAGATATATAACTGGACATCATGGTAGATAATGAGATCGAAAAAGTTGATGTGGACTCCAATACTATCATCAGGAGTGATGGGTAGTCACCAAGTGTTGGCAATTTGTTTGAAGCAGAATATCAAACACGTGAAGATCTCATAAAGGATGCAAAAGAATTCTACTCCGCACAAGGATATGCATTATCAATCAAAGGTTCTAGGAAAAACAAATACGTGACTATTGGATGTGATAGAGGCGGTGTATATAGAGATAGACAGAATGTTGCAATCGAAGATAGACAAAGAAAGACAACCACTCGTCTCGTGAATTGTCCATTTCAAATCTATGGAAAAAGGCTCTTAGAAGGATTTTGGAAGCTAACAATGAAAAATGATTTACACAACCATGAAGCTTCTATTGATATGTCAGGGCATCCATCCGAGCGTGTTTTTTCTGAAGAAGAAATTCTGATTGTTGAGAAGATGAGTAAAGCTGGAGTCCCACCTCGTCAAATTATATCATCTATTCGTCAGAAAAATCCAAATTCTGAAATCATTGCTCGAGATGTATACAATATGAGGAGAAAAATCACAAAGGAGCGGCTCAAAGGACGATCTCTTATACAGGTTTTATTTGATGAGTTTAGCGAGGCAGGATATCTATTTGACTTTAAAGAAGATCAAGAAGGCCGTTTAACTCACATGTTCTTTGCACATCCTAACTTCATTAAGTTGAGTAGAAGTCATTCCACTGTTTTTATCATGGACTGCACATACAAGACCAATCGCTATAAGATGCCATTGCTTGAGATTGTTGGTATGACAAGTTTTAATACATCGTTCTACTCTTGCTTTGTATTCTTAAGGAGTGAATTATTTGAAGATTATGAATGGGCATTAAATGCTTTCAGTGATATGCTTGGTGATGGGATTTCTCCTTCTGTTATTGTGACTGACAGAGAATTGGCACTAATGAAAGCTATTCAAGTTGTATTTCCAAGTGCTTCAAATTTGTTGTGTGTTTGGCACATTGAGAAAAATGTCCTCGCCAATTGTAAATCTCATTTCAAGAAGAAAGAAGATTGGGATGAGTTTATGAAAGCTTGGAAAAGGATTGTATTTTCTACCACACCAGAAGGTTTTGGCCGAGCATGGGATGCGGTAGAACTTGTATACTCTTCAAATACGGATATGTTAACTTATCTTCGAAACACATGGCTTCCCTATAAGCAGTACTTTGTTAATGCTTGGACAGAAAGTAAATTACATTTTGGAAATCATGCAACCTCAAGAGCAGTAGGAGCACATTCAAAGTTGAAAAAGTATTTATTGGTTTCAACTGGTGATATTCTAGCAGTCAAGGAGAAAGTATGTCTTTTGCTTGATAATGATTTTTGTGAAATCAAGGCAAGGTTTGCAAGTGAAAGGATCCAAATACCTCACAGGTGTAATGTACCTTTCTTTAGAGAAGTTGTGACTCGAGTGTCGATTTTTGCCTTAGATCACTTAGAAATCAATTTGAACTGCTTAAAAGTGGTAAATTGAATTCAACATGTACTGGGGCTTTTAGGGCCACTATGGGATTGCCTTGTGCTCATATGATGACCTGCTGGAATGGAAAACACATACCTATTTCTTCTATACATTCGCAATGGAGAATTGATTTAAGGAAAGGTATTTTTGCTGAGAACATGACAAGCGATGGTGATGCTTTCAGTGGGCTGCAAAACAGGTTATCGGAAAAGTATCTCCAGTCACCTATGCTTGAAAAGAAACATATCCAAGACAAAATGTGTGAACTTGTTGGTGAAGAATGTTCTTTGAGATTTGAGCCAAATGTACAACGTGGTAGAGGAAGACCGCCAAATGCAAAAAAGAGAAAGGCATTGAGTTCAACATCTAGAGATCCATCACAATTTGAGATAGTCGAAGAAGAATTGAGGCAAAGAGAGCTTGGAGATGGAGGAATCGAGAGCCAGATACACGTTTATGAAACAACACACATTTGGTTGACGTGGAAGTCGTATCTTCATCTAAACATTTTTAGGCTGGACTATTTTTATTCAAGGTTAGTTTCAATTCTATTACATGCCTCTGTTTATGTCTTCTTTTAGATTTTTTATGATAATCTAAATTTAATATGTTTATGATAAAAGTGTTATGTTCCAGTCCTTAAATTCTGCAGTGCTCTTTGAGTGATCAGTTGAACTGCCAAATGATTATGAAATTTTAAATTTAAAATTTCTAATGAGAGCTATTTCAGTCTACATTTTAATGGTGTTAAAATCATGATTTTTGAAATTCGGATAAGAAAGTTATGGTCTGCTTAGTTCAAGGTAGGAAACCAGAAAGTGTTATGTTCCAGTCCTTCAATCTGCAGTGATCTTTGAGTGATCAGTTGAACTGTCAAATGATTATGAAATTTAAACTTTAAAATTTTTAATGAGAGATATTTAAGTCTACATTTTAATGGTGTTAAAATCATGATTTTTGAAATTCGGAGAAGAAAGTTATGGTCTGTTTAGTTCATGGTAGGAAACCAGAAAGTGTTATGTTCCAGTCTTTCAATCTGCAGTGATCTTTGAGTGATCAGTTGAACTGCCAAATGATTATGAAATTTAAACTTTAAAATTTCTAATGAGAGCTATTTCAGTCTACATATTAATGGTGTTAAAATCATAATTTTTGAAATTCGGAGAAGAAAGTTATGGTCTGCTTAGTTCAAGGTAGGAAACCAGAAAGTGTTATGTTCCAGTCCTTCAATCTGCAGTGATCTTTGAGTGATCAGTTGAACTGCCAAATGATTATGAAATTTAAACTTTAATATTTCTAATGAGAGCTATTTCAGTCTACATTTTAATGGTGTTAAAATCATGATTTTTGAAATTCGGAGAAGAAAGTTATGGTCTGTTTAGTTCAAGGTAGGAAACCAGAAAAATGTTATGATGGTTTTTTGAACATTGGTCAGCAGGGTCTCTTTCCGGTTCAGTTCATTCTTTTAGCTGTCATGAAGTTGATTTTAGATGATTTCTTTTGTTTAAGGTACATGGTGTTAACACTTTTGTGTTGAACATGATGATGTTGAACATAAAGAAGTACGTTGAAGACTAAAGCTACATCCAACCCTTTTTGTTCAAGACAATTCCTTACGTACTCAGCTGTTGCTTTAGGGACATAGGAGAAGATGAGAAGAATAAGTAGTTCTATGCAGATACCTCGTCATGGATATCTTGTTTTTTATATATTTTGTCACTCTTATTGTTAATTTTCTCTTGTTCAACTTTCAAGATTTATAATATTTGTTGACATTGTTACATTATGTATGTTAATTTTTTGGTTTGTGATGTTGAACAGAAAAATTCGTTTAAAGAAAAGATAAAGATGCAGAAAGGCAGAAATTTTGCAGGAAGAGAATAAAAGAAGTCACATACGTACGGAGAAGATGTAAAATTTGAAAGAAGAGATAAAAAGGAATATTTTGTAGATAAACGATAGGAAGCTAAATTAGTTAAATAAATATAATTAGTGTTTGACTAAATAAGGGTAGTTTAGGGAATGAGGAGTATTTTTGCTCTGGAAGCTAATAATAGCTCTGGCAATAACAGCTCCCTTTATAAATACTCATGAAAACAAAGCCTAATTAGATCATTTTAATTTGACTCTCGGAGTTAAAGAGATCTAACTTCAAAAATCAAATTACGCCAATCCATATGTTATTTATATGATATTTTAATTGTTAAATTTATTATAACATATATTTTGAATATACATACTTTTAAGATTTTTTTACACATAAAAATCCTATATATATACATATATAAAGCGTGAATCTCCGTTCTACAGTAGACTTCGTCGTCGCCAATTTTTATTTATTTATTTAGTGTTACGTTTTGTTCTCACAGTAATTTATTATTATTTTATTATTCCTCCGAACTCCTCACTATCTGTTTCTCCTTCTTATCCCATCATAGAACACGTCTTCTATGCTAGAAAAACCTTCAGCTTTGGTGGCTTTTCAGAGCGCCAACATCGCATTTATGGCCTCTTGAAAGAGCTTGTGCAGTCTACTTTGCAGAGGTGACAGTAAAAATCAAGTCCATCTGGTCCAACACAGCCGGGGTACATTACTCCAAGAATATGTCCGTTGTTTGTATGGTACCTTTTCTGGGATGAAAATTAACCTTTTCTTGGGTCATTAATGATTTTATGGTGTTTGATAATTGGTGTGTCTCTCTTAGTTTTATATATGTTATTGATGCAAATGATTGTGGTAAGTGAGGAGAAGAAAATCCTCTTTATGTGTTATGTATAAGGCAGTAATCGAACTTCTTACATTTTTTAATTCTTAATATGTCTGTACTTGGGAGTGACCAATGATCGTGTTTGTGATGATTCTTGACCAGGAGAGGGGAAACTTTGGATCTGCTGCCTTTGGCTATCATTTTCCACCACTACGAGCTCCAAATCCGTATTCATAGCATCCATAAGTGATGTTGTCTTTTGGCTGTAATTTAGATGGGAGAGAGCTAATTTTCTTCCTAGTGCAAATCCCCATATGCTGATCTTTGAAAGTATAAGAATGCCTTCCGTTAATTGAAGCAAAAAGGGACGCAAAGGATGTTGTGGTGAGCCATTTGTTTTATGATGAACTTTTGGTTGTTATGTTCTACTCTACCTTCTTCTTATTCCCCCCTTCCTCTTCCCCTTACTATCTGGTTGTATAATACAATGATAAATGTCAATATACAAATTTTACATGTTTTTACATTAAATTTTCCTCTGACCATCAAAGCCCTGAGCATGAGGACCCGTATCAGAAGTACGGGTGCCGACTGAATACCCCCCCCCCCTCCCCACGGTTCAAGGAAGGAAGGAAGGCAAGGCCTTTTGACCCCGACGCGTTTCTTGCCCTTTTCTATCTTTCACAGCTGACCGGTCCTCCCCTTGCTTTCCGCATAAAAAAAACATTTCTTTTTTTGTTTAAAATTTCTCCTTTTACCTCATTATATTTGGGATAATTGATATAATTGATTGCAATTTGCATTGATCATTCTATTTGGGATAATTGATGTAATTGATTGCACTGATAACTATGGTATGTGATGATACGTGGTTTCAACAAGAAATGCTGAGGGAGATGACAGCTTCTCTTGTATCCGGTCTCCGCAATTTCAAGAAAGTACAAGGATGGCAGCCACCCCACAATGGTCCGATGGAGACAGACGACTATGAACCGAAAGGATCACCGGGAAGAAGGCAATGGTGCTGACAGTTTTTATGGAGGAATCAGAAAGTTTCGCAACGAAGAAGACATTTGGAAGAAAACTTCGGGAAGAAAGCTTCCATGTGGAAATTTCTGTGGCCAGCTACAGCTATATGATACCTTCACTTCCTAATGATCATGAGGAGCATCCATCCCACATAACAATGAAGTACTCGTGTACTGGCGTTATAGCAAGAGTCTAAATCCTAACAACACCATCTCTGAAGTATTACTCATGTTTAATTAGAAACAAAGCAACCAAGATCTAGTTTGTTCTCTTTCATTCTGATCTTTGAAAGTATAAGGATGCTAATACTTGTGAATTTATTGTATATTGTACCTATAATCTTATCTGATGTATATTACCCTTGTCTTAGTAAAACACAAATAGCTGAACAGTGACTTATTTGATCCCAATATTAAATTTTTGGTTACAAGCGGTTGATTGTTTTGACTAATTGTATTTGATACTTTAACTAAGTGATCGATCAGATTAAAATGTTTGATAAGTTTACCTGATTAAATATTTTCTTGCTTATCCAAATTAAAATAAATAATTAAATAGATAATTAAAAGTTTTTAATATTTCCATTTCATAATATACAAACTAGTCAAATAGATAAAATAATATTAACCCAGTAGAAATTTCATTTAAGCTAAACATCCCCAATGATATACACCGAAGATCTTCCGTTTATAATATTAAGCATATAATATGATTTGGGAGTATTAAACTTTTGTTATGTTGGGAGTTGTTCTACAACTTTACGCGTTGATTTTTAATAAATTTCTTCACATTTTTGTGATTTCTTCAAGTAAGGAAAATTATTATCCAATCTTTTGTTATACTTTCAAGAGAAACAAACTTATAAAATATCTTTTGTAAAAGGAAGGAAATTAATATAAAAATGTGATTTGATCCAAGTATAGAACTCGTACTCAAATGATCACGCGGAACACATTTTCTAATCACATGAAAAAAAATAGATAAGAATATTGTTTCTTATTCTATAATAGATTACTGATAAGAGCCACTTTTATCACTGCCATTAATATTCCAATTTAATTGATCGATTCAAACCTTATAAGTACAAAGTAAAACGTTAAATAGATACAGAGATGGACAGAGTTACCAACCATGCATCCTAAAGGAATGATATGGCGTAGCGCCAAAACAATTGGTTGTTTAACGCTATCTTTTCCTATTATCGCAATATTGTTGATAAGCTACGTATCATCATCGTGGAAATGGCATTTGATTGCTAGGAATTACTGTTGCTCTATTACAAAGAGGCAAGGAGACAAAATTGGTGAATGCAATATATTCACCGGAAAATGGGTACCTTCTTCACATGGAACATACTACACTAATGAATCAAACTGCATCATTGATGATCGGCAAGATTGCATGACATTTGGACGACCCGACATAGAGTTCATGAAGTGGAGGTGGAAGCCCGACAATTGTGAGCTTCCCCAATTCAACGCAACTCGGTTTTTGGAGCTTATGAGAGGCAAAACTATGGCTTTCATTGGTGATTCTTTGGCAAGAAATCACATGCAGTCACTCACCTGCATGTTGTCTAGTGTATGTCTGAACTTTATTTTTTTTGTTTCTATACTATTGCCCCTTTTATGGTTGAAATCCGAGTTGATTTGATAACCTATAACTATAGGTTAATCTAAGTTTTTTATATGTTTGGCGACTTTATATATCTTTTTTTTTTCTTAAAGTATATAGTTGACATTTGATAATATATAACACCCTTCGGTTGGTAAACTTGGGACTCGCTTAGCGATCCCTAACTTATTTCCTAGAGTTGACATATATGGATGTAAAAAAAACTATTTTTATCAAATTTTGACACAATGTTGCTCATTTTTGGAGAATTTTGTATGGACTAACATCAACCCTTTAAGGCATTTAACATATTTAGTGAGCCTAATACATTTCACTCCACTTCCATAAGTGGTTTTAATAAAAATAATAATACACATGACACCAATTTGATTTATTTGATGGCACTTATGATTAAAATTTGTATGGATATATCAGGTGGATGATCCCGTGGATTTGTGGAAAGATAAACCTGGAAGAGAATGGGGAGTCCAGCAATTCCGATTTGGCAAATATAATTTCACAGTCGATAATTTCTGGTCACATTACTTGGTCAAATCAGAAGATGCCGATACCAGCATCTATGCTCCGTTCACAAAAACCCTTCACTTGGATGAACCTGACAAAATATGGGCATCACACATACATACTTTTGATTACGTCATCATATCAGCCGGACAATGGTTTTTTCGACCAGTCGTAAACTATCAAAAAGATAAGCTTATAGGCTGTTATGCTTGCAATAATAATGCCACCACTCCAATGAAAATGCACTATGGTTACAGTCACGCCTTCAAAACTGCATTCCGAGCCCTTTTGGATTCCAATCAATTCAACGGAACTGTAATCTTACGGACGTTTTCACCAAGGCATTTTGAGAACGGAGATTGGAATTCCGGAGGGAGTTGTCCAAGAACGAGGCCTACCAAGAGGCCGGAAATTGGCATGGATGACTTTGCGATGAGTTTATACCAGACTGCTATTGATGAGGTGAGAGTCGCGGAGAAGATAGGAGAAAAAAGGGGGATAAGGTTTGAGATCATAGATATAACTCGGATGATGGCAATGAGAATAGACGCCCATCCAAATCGTCACGGACCAGGTTTTGGTGATAACACCACCGCAGCTGATTGTCTGCATTGGTGCCTTCCTGGTGCAATTGACACATGGAATGAGATTTTATTTCACTTAATTCATAGATAGTTTTATTATTTTTGTTTTCACACATTTGTTTTCTCTGGTTCAATTTTTTACATGGCAATGAATGTGTTGAATAGTTTTAAAAGATTTACTCATTTTTCATTAACTCATAGCAAAAGTAAAAATAGTTATATAAATTCTTATATCTTTGCTTATAATAATATATATTTAGACAGTCAAGTACTTGTATGTATAAGAAAATTTATATTCTTCAAGGATTTAGTGAATATTGTTCCTCTAATTCTTCAACATTTTACTTCTCAGATCTATACTAAAATCAACATTCCATCATCTGGCCGTCCAAATTTCATGCACTTCTAGTTTTCATGAATCGCCGAGCACGTAGAGGTGGTGTAGTAAGCGGCGTCCGGGTTCGGCCGGGATCCACCTGCCGGAAAATAAGTCGCACCGATCATCACCGCCACCATCAGTCACCTCTATCACTTTCTCCACAGCAGCTAGCGAGTATATAATTTTGCTTGTAGATTCTTTATAACCATTTGCTTTTTTCCACAACAGCGGTCAGTCCGCTTTTTCCATCACCGCATGTTTGGTGGATTTACTAGACACGTTGAAGGCTAACGGTCTTTCCGACCAAGATCCAACCATTTTTCCTGCCACTACGTACTCTTTTGATACCTCTTCGGACAATTCCTTCAATATCCCAGATTGTGGACCCACCCCCGCCGCCTTCAATCCAGTCAACTCCGAGAGCCACCCCATCTCCTCCGCAGAGCCGCGGAGGTGGTTCCAGCAAGACCTGGATGTATGCTTTGGCAGGAGCTCTCGGTGGGGGATCTCTCATCTCCACATCTCTGGTTCTTTTTCTTTACCTTCTGTATCGTAAAATTAAGGGACAGAAAAGAGACTCACCAGCAGTTATTGTTTCTGAGAACAGCGATGAATCGGACGAAAGACCGCTTGCCAAAAAAGCAGTGGCGGAGCTATGCGTATAGTTCTGGGTGCATTTGACCCCACTTAATTGTCGGTAACAGTGTAAAATGTACTATTATTTTTATAATTTTGGATAATTTTAGATAAATTGACCCCAGTAAATTTTACTAACAATGGGGTCAAAATAATATTTACCCGAGAATAATTTATTAATTTATTAATTTATTATGTGTTTGTATCGTATCGTGTGCGTACAATTAATACGGTAATTTTGAAATCCCTTGTACTTCCCTTTACCTTATTTCTACCACTTCTAATTTTATCACTTTTAACTGTTTTACTCATGCATATTTTATCACTTTTAACTGTTTTACTCATGCACATTTTATCACTTCCACCATATCACTTTGCTGTCATATTGATGTGGCCTAGATGAGCATATACTCATTTTTGTGTTTTGCACTTTGCCGTCGTATGGCTTGAATATGCAGACTCCGTATGTTATACATTTTAATTCAAATATTCTTTATTGATTATTTTTATATACTTATCAATTTAATTATAATGATCGTTTATTTATTTATTTATTAGATCATTAGTTAGTTTGTATGAATTCATCAAAACACGGCTAATTTTATTATGTATATAATCTTTGTAATTTGTATAAATGATATAATGAAATTATATAATCAGGAATTTAAAAAATTTGTTGAACGAGCATTTTCCTCATATCGAACATAAGTTGCACAATATCTTGTAAATAATGTGTTTTATATATTGATTTGTTAGTATAATTATTTAATATTCATATGATATTATTTTTAATTTAATTTTTAATGTATAAAAATTATATATATATGCACCTACTAAAGTCAATTCCTGGCTCCGCCACTGCAAAAAAGGTACTACAACAGATGTCCAGCATATATATGGAAAAAGAAAAATAGAAGG
Source organism: Sherardia arvensis (assembly GCA_948330725.1). Lineage (NCBI taxonomy): Eukaryota > Viridiplantae > Streptophyta > Magnoliopsida > Gentianales > Rubiaceae > Sherardia > Sherardia arvensis. The sequence goes on from OX415242.1 coordinate 2,960,997, forward strand.
AATTAAATTGCGTGTGGGGCGCGTGAAAAGTTTATATTACAACTTAAGGACTTCGTTTTGACCTCTTTCTTTTCTACCTTATTAATTGATCCAATCTATATTATAAACAATTTTTTATAAGAATTTCTAAAACAGGTTAATGAATTATTATTTCCTATGACTTTCATTTTATTATTTCTCTCTTGATCTTCCATAATGTAGACTGTTTATAGGGTACGTACATGTTGTTAAATCCCACAAATATGAATGGGGTCGAGGATTGGGAGATGATACATTATGTCTTGGTGATATGGGCCTTAGCCCATATCCTGGTCCAGCAAACATATGGATAAAGGAGAAGAGAGGGTTAAACCCACCAGTGGTCCTCCCGTGACATCAGCTATCTTGGACGCACCCGGGGTCGCGACCAGAAGAGGACCACTTAGCCTAAGCCCTCTCTGATCCTCACTATTATAAATAGAGGAGCAACCAACAGTAATAGGTATGTTTTATCAGACAAAAATACTCTCTGTATTTATTCATATTCTCTCTCCTCTGCAAAAAGTCCTATCTTCATCATCACGCCGGAGCGTCTACCCTCGGGTGACCCCGGGGGCTCTGTTTAACAGGACTTAGGTGAGAGATTGGCCGCGGGCTAGGATTCCAGCTTTCCCCCGGATTACCCCATACCGGAGCTGGTATCCCGGAGCTTACTGGTAGCATCAGTTGGCACGCCCAGTGGGATACGCTTCGTCATGCCCCGCGGCAGACCTAAAAAGACAGTGGAAGAACCCCCTTCCAAAGCTAATCAGGCAGAAGGCGGTCCTAAGACCAAAAGGGCCGCGGCTGCCCAGGCGACGCGGAAGGCGGCTGAGGAGAAGGAGCGGGCGCGCAAGGAGACTGCCCGCGCGGCCGCTGAGAAGCGTCAAGGAAAGAAGAAAGTGCCGGAGCGTACTCTCAGGGAGATGCAGAAGGAGCATAGGGAGAAGGCCCGGCAAGAAAAGGAAAGACATGACCAGGAGACGTTCGGAGAAGGCGGTGAATCCGAACCGGAGTATTTTGATTCCGGGGAAGAGGACCCAGAGCGCAGAGATCCAGAGACAATTCATACCAATGCAGAGGAATTTGGGGAATTTCGAGCATGGAAGGCAGCTAAGCCAGCAGCCCCCAACAAGGTGCCCGAAGTGGTGGACCTTGAGAAGGATGGGAGAGGTGGTCCTGGATATCAGCAGATGCCCCCGGGTCAGCAGGTGCCCCCGGGTCAGCAGATGCCTCCAGGGCAGCAGATGCCTCTCGGTCAGCAGATGTTTCCGGGGCAGCAGCAGTACCCGGATCAGCAGTTTCCAGGAGGTTTAAACCCGCAAGCACAACCATTTTATGGTGGATACAACACCCCGTTTAACAACGGGTCCATTGAAGATCGTTTGACTAGACTTATTGGTAGGCGGGGGATGGTTCCTCATTCCCCGTGGGTTCCAGAGGTGTTGAACTATAAGTGGCCGGTGGGTACTAAAGCGCCTGATGGAGTTCCGACATACAACGGGGACGGAGATCAGGAGGAGTTTGTTCACACCTACCTCAGTGTCATGGGTGCCCGGGACATTGAGGAGCCGTTGCAGTGCAAGTTGTTGCCTTCTTACCTCCGGGGCAACTGCTTGAGTTGGTTCAAAAGTCTTCCACAAGGCTCCTTGAAGACTTTTTGGGATTTTGCTACAGTCTTGGTCCACAGATATGCAGCAATGAAGACCAACTTTGTCAACCTAGCCACGGTCTTAGCTATGCGGCAGTTGGAGACGGAGTCTACTTGGCAATATTATGTCCGGTATATTGCTGAGTCTATGAAGGTCCAGGATAGGCACCTGCATGAGAAGGCTCTGATTGGCAACTTTGTCAATGGGCTGAGAGACGAGATGTTCTACATTGAGTTGATGAAGAACATGCCAGGAACTTTCTACCATCTCCAGTTGACAGTTGAAATGCATTGCACTGTGCATGAAGCTAACCACACCCGGATGAACACGGTCGGTTTCTTTGAGCAGCGGGTGATTACGGCCACAGCAACCCAAACAACTACACTCCGGGCCACTCCTCACCAAGGGCCCCGCCCGGAGGCAGCAAGACGCCCCCCGGCCCAGGGAGCAGCGCCTGCACCGGGAGGGCTGACGTTGGTGGTCAGACCAACATATACTCCACTCTCCAAGACAAAAACGGAGATTTTGGCCATTCACCGGGGCCTTTTCACGGATCCCCCAGTTATACAAGGGGTCCCGGCCCCGGCTAATGCCCAAAAATGGTGTGAGTTTCACAAGTCCTATGGTCACACGACAGAAGGCTGCCGTGTCTTGCGCACGGATATTCAGAAGTTGGTAGAGCGGGGTCAGCTCCGGGACTGTGTAGCAGGTGAAGCACACCCGGCGGCTGCCCCGGCAGGACAAGGGAGGAAACGTAACTGGAGGAATAACCGAGGCCAGGGCGGCAACCGCCCCGCGGAAACCAACATTGCTCCTAACCCCGCCCCACAAGCACCCAGACCAGGAATTCCGGGACCCGGAGCACCCCGGATGATAAACGTGATCAACAGGATAGTGGGAGATGGAGCGCAAACACTGTCGGCGGTAAAAGCCAAGAGTAGGTATGTCCCCCCGGGGGAGATCCAGGGAAAGAGGTTTAAACATGACGAGACAATCACGTTCTCAGAGAAGGATGCAGTTCCGGCCCAAGTGCCTCACTCTGACCCGATGGTGATCTCAGCTGAGGTAGAAGATGTGGTGATAAAGCGAGTCTTTGTGGATGATGGGAGCAGTGTAGAAGTTATGTTTGCTGATTGTTTCGATCAATTGAACATTGGTCGACAGAATTTGAAGCCATGCTTGTCTCCGCTGTCAGGCTTTACGGGGCGCACAGTTCACCCGCTGGGTGTCATAGCGCTACGGGTGACTCTTGTTGATCATCTGGATATTAACAAGAGGTGCACTGTCCTGTGTAACTTTGCGGTCATCAATGCTTCTTCCCCGTACAACATGATCATAGGTCGTCCCTGGTTGACGCAGGCCCGGGCGATATGCTCGCCCTACCATCTAACCATGAAGTTCCCGACGGACCAAGGAATTGCATCGGTCATTGGCAATCAAACGACCGCCCGCAGCTGCATGCTCACCGCGATAAAGGAAGCCAAGAATGGAGGATCAGAAAGAACAAACGTGTCGGAGCCCGGGGAGTGTTCCGGGAAGAATAGCACGGTGGGAGCCGTGCATGGTGACCCGGCCTCTTTTGAAGTGGAGGATATGGAAGTAGGATCCCGGGGGAAGGTGAGTATCGGGAAGCACCTCCCGGTGAATGTGAAGGACGAGCTCCGGAAATTGTTAAAGGAATATGAGGATGTGTTCTCGTGGGGAACGGAAGACTTGACAGGGATACCGGAGGAGTTCGCCATCCACCGGCTGAATGTCTACCCGGATTTGAAGCCCATAAGGCAAAAGAAAAGAGCCTTGGCAGCAGATCAGGTAGAATTCGTCTGGGCGGAGGTGAGAAGGATGCTGAACGCGGGAATGGTAGAAGAAATTACTTATCCAGAGTGGATTGCCAACCCGGTCCTAGTGAAAAAGCATGACGGGTCCTGGAGGATGTGTATCGATTTTACAGATTTAAACAAGTGCTTCCCAAAAGACAGTTACCCGTTGCCCTCCATCGACCAACTGGTGGAAGCTATAACAGGCTACCAGCTTCTAGCCTTTTTCGATGCACACCGGGGATACCACCAGATCGTCATGGCCCCGGAAGACCGACCAAAAACCTCTTTTATCACTGACTTTGGTACTTTTTGTTACAGGAAGATGCCATTCGGTCTTAAAAACGCGGGAGCAACATACCAGCGCATGGTGGACCGGGTGTTCAAAAACCAGCTGGGAAGAATCATGGAGGTCTATGTAGATGATATGGTGATCAAAAGCAGGACTCATGACGCTTTTTTGGACGATCTCCGGGAGCTTTTCATCGTGTTGAGAGAGGTAAATTTGAAGCTAAGCCCGGAGAAAAGTACCATCGGGGTGGCGGCAGGCAAGTTTTTGGGGTTTATGGTGTCAAACCGGGGCATTGACGTGAACCCGGAAAAGGTTGAAGCAATCCTGAGCATGCCCTCCCCGAGCAAGGTGAAAGATGTACAGCGCTTAACCGGGTCCCTGGCGGCGTTAAGCAGGTTCCTGTCCCGGGAAGCCGAGAAGCAGTTGCCTTTTTTCAACATTTTGAGACGAGCAAAGAAGTTCGAATGGACTCCCGAGTGCGAGCAAGCTTTCAAGGAGTTGAAGGAGCACCTGGGTAAACTCCCTACTTTGTCCAAGCCAGTCCCGGGGGAAGAATTGTTCTTGTATCTGGCAGCCACGGATCAGGCAATAAGTGCGGCTTTGGTTCGAGGGTCCGGGAGAGTGCAGAGCCCGGTGTATTTTGTGAGTAGGGCTCTTCAAGGACCGGAGACGCGTTATTCTTCACTAGAACGTTTGCTGCTGGCACTGGTGCACGCGTCCCGGAGACTTCGCCCATACTTTCAAGGTCATCCTATCACAGTTCTCACAAATCACCCACTTAAGCAAGTCATGCTAAAACCAGAGGCATCTGGCCGAATGATGAAGTGGGCGATAGAGTTGGGAGAGCACGAGATTACTTATCAAGCCAGGAAGTCTATCAAGGGCCAGGCTTTGGCTGATTTCCTGGTTGAGATGGCGGACAACACCGTGAAGGACCCGGGGGAAGGTGAACCGGAATGGAAGTTGCACGTGGATGGTTCCTCCCATGCCGGGGGGAGCGGTGCCGGGGTAGTGCTGGTCAGTCCTGGCGGCAAGGAGTATCGGTATGCGTTGCAGTTTGAGTTTAAAACCACCAACAATGAAGCTGAATATGAAGCCCTCCTTGCCGGATTACGCCTAGCCCGGGAAACAGGTGCCAAAGTGATACAAGCTTATAGCGACTCGGCCATTGTGGTCCAGCAAGTAAATGGGGAGTATGAGGCAAAAGAAAGAAGCAGGGTTTCCTCCGGGTGACCCTAACACAGGTTGATATTTGGAGGCAGTGAAGTTGATAATACAGGGTTTCCTCCGGGTGACCCTAACACAGGTCCCCCGGGAGGAAAATTGTCAAGCGGATGCGTTAAGCAAGCTGGCTTCCTGAGAGCTCAAGCCAAGTCAAGACCGGAACCTGTATATGGAGATGTTAACAACCCGGGGATATGAGCAGCCAAGCCAAGTTGCGGCAGTGCGAGAAGCCGAATCCTGGATTACACCCCTTCTGGAGTATTTGGAGAATGGAACGCTGCCAGACGGCAAGGTGAAAGCCCGGAAAATCCGGGTCAAAGCACCCCGGTATGCCGTCCTGGACGGGGAGTTAATCCGGAGGGGATATCTCCAACCTTGGTTGAAGTGTGTGGATGGAGAGGAAGCACGCCACCTTTTGAAAGAAGTGCACGAGGGCCCTAACGGAAGTCATCAAGGGGCTCGGACAGTGGCTCGGAAGATCATGTGCACGGGGTATTACTGGCCAACGCTATTTGAGGATGCTCAAAAAGCAGTCCGCTCCTGTCAGCAGTGCCAGAAATTTGCACCCTTGATCCATGTGCCGCAGGGGGAGATGATTGGGATATCAGGAACTTGGCCCTTCATCCGATGGGGTTTGGACCTGGTAGGCCCCTTTCCAACTGCTCCGGGAGGTTTCAAGTATTTGATAGTGGCAGTTGACTATTTCAGCAAATGGGTAGAAGCTGCTCCTCTGACAAACATTAGGGGAAGTACGTGTGTAAAATTCTGCTGGAAGAACATCATTTGTCGCTACGGAATTCCCCGGTTCATAGTGACAGATAACGGGGCGCAGTTCGAGAATAATCCTTTCAAATCCTGGTGCAAGGAGTACGGGATTGAACAGAAGTTAACCTCGGTCTATCACCCACAGGCTAACGGACAAGTTGAAGTGACCAACAGGACACTTGTTAACGGGATCAAGACGCGGCTCCAGGGGGCAAGAGGAAACTGGGTTGATGAACTCCCAAGTGTCTTATGGGCAAGCAGAACGACAGAGAGCTCCGCTACGGGTGAGTCCCCCTATAGTTTGGTTTATGGGGTGGAGGCGGTCATCCCGGCTGAAATCGGAGTTCCCAGCCTCCGATCAAAGCTCCCGAATGAGCAGACAAACCAGAACGACCGACTCCTGGATTTAGATTTACTGGAGGAGAAGCGAGAAAAAGCAGCCCTGCATGAGGCCCGGGTGAAGGAACGGGTCAAGAAATACCATGACAGAAGGGTTCGCAAGGAGCAGTTTATCCCGGGGGAGTGGGTGATGCGTCGGAATGATAAAAGCCAGCAGGTTGCAAGCGGGAAGTTAGCCCCCAACTGGGAGGGGCCTTACAAGGTGATAGCAGCCCACCCCGGGGGAAGTTATGAACTACAGGACAAGGCCGGGAAGAAGGTCCCGAGGCACTGGAATATTGCAAATTTACGTAGGTACTATGCCTAGATTTTCTTATGTATTCACCCCGCTGGCATGGATTATGCCTAGGACGGTGGCAGAGAAGCGGCACGGGGACCCCTGGCCAGGATTGAGCCTGGGTTGTCCCGTGGCCCGCAGTTGCATTTTCTCATTTTGCTTATGAAGATTATCTTTTGAGTTAATATTTTATCATAAGTATAGTTAACCCGGGGCCGCTTGAACAAGCGCCTGGGGGGCTAGCGCAAGTCAATACGGGACGCTTGAACAAGCGCCCGGGGGGCTAGGGCAAGAATATACGGGACGCTTGAACAAGCACCCGGAGAATAACCTAGGCACGCTTGAATAAGCGACTGAAACAAATATTTGAACAAGTATAAAGGATGGACAATATAACAAACAAATCATTAACTTATGATTGAAGATTACAAAATTTACAACTTTGAAACTTGAAAAGCCTAAACAAAACTAACAAAGGGAAGGAGGACCATCCTAGCTAATAGGAGAGTCCGGATCATCTTGAGTGCCGGGGTGACTTGGCCGATTATTAGCAGCAGGAGGGCTCGGTGGGTTAGCATTAGTAGTACTCCCCGGGACATTGGGGTCCGCAGCTGGATGAGTACCGGACGGACCAGCCCCCGAAGGACCAGCTTCGGCATACGGGTCGTAGTCGTCGTCTGAGGATGAAACCTCGGGAGATGGCGTCTTTCGGGGAGCTCCAATGATAACGGGCCCTTGGGCACGGGGGGATTTTTTCTTTTTCGTAGCAACGACTTTGCTTTTTCCTTTCCCCCTTTCCCGGGCCAAACGCCTTTCTTCTTTAGCGGCGTCCTCGCGGGCAATGTAGGCTCGGATCCTGGCAGCGTCCTCGCGGAGTCTAGACACCCTCTGGGCGGATTCTTCCGGGTCAACTGAAACACGGAACCCGAGATACCTTTCAACGGTGAAATCAAGGGAGATCCGGTTTGGCAGAAGTACCAAGGACGGGGGGAGATATTGCCCCTCCCTTTGACGTTGCCACCAAGCTGCAGCTTCCTCGAAAGCAGGCCGGTATCGAGACTTAGGGTCATTCCAGCCCATCTGGAACATGCGCACTAACAATGCAGAGACCTCCCGGGGAAAATTAGTGTAAAGAGGGGGAGAAACCCGACCTAGACGCAACCCGGTCAAGTGATAAGTCAGTTGTAGGGTTACTAAATTCTCCCGGAGGGTAAGGTTCCGGGCCGCCAGTTCCCGGTTCTCTCTTTCCAGCATTAGATTCCTCCTAAGGGGATCGCCCCGCCTTTCTAACCATTTGAGCTTGTCGCAATAAAATGGAAGCTCGGATCACACCAGATCAAACTCCTCCTTGAGACGAGATTTAAAGGCATCATGTTCGGCTTGCAGCATAGAAATAGTCTTGTCTGCATCCAGAACAGCATTTACTCGGTCTTGAGCCAGGGATTGACACCGGGAAAGGGATCCAAACTGATTGGATATTTCCCTAAGCTTTGTTACTAGAGAAGTGACATCCGGGAACTCATCAATCACTGATCCTATCCCGGAGTGGACAAGAAGATACCGGGTCTGGATGCCGTCTAGTTGCCAACGACTCAACTGTTCTTCCAACTCCTCACACCGGGGGCATGGTTTTTCGTTGTCCGAGGCTGCCCCGGATGGAACTGCACCCTGGGGATCATCCCGGGGCTAACAAAACAAAGCACAAGGATTTTAAACTTAGAATTAAAACAAGGTCGTGCAAAGCCCGGGGAATCAGAACAAAAGATGAGTAAAAAGATAGAAATTTGAAATTCTAAGCAAGTAACAAAACAAAACAAGTTATAAAGCAATAAACCCGGAATGAATATTATAAATGCAAAAGTCATAAGTTACAAAGGAAAAGAGAGGGGGACTCTTACATCGTTTGAGTCGTCGCTCTCATCCCCAGAGCTATCATCTCCTCCCTGAATTACAAAAGGGAATGGTTCAGGGAAGGAGCCCGGGGGAGGTCAAGATTAAAAATACAATTAAAAGGAAAAGAAGAATAAGAAGACTAAGTAACTATGTTTACTTCTTCATCAGCATCGTCTTCATCTTCTTCCTGGGGAGACTGCTCTGCTTCTTGAGCTTTGCCTTTCCCCGGGGACGGCTCCTCCTCCCCCTCTTCTTCCTCTTGCGCCGGCTGGAACTCTTGCTCCGGAACAGGGGACTTAGCATTTTCATCATCTGATTCCCCGCCCTCTCCTTCCGAGGTCACCGGGGTCTCAATGGCAGCAAGATTGGCTAAGTCGTCCGGACCAGGGTCTGCCCTATCTTCGGCAAGCTTTGCGGCATCCCCGGCATAAGCCATGATGTCCTGGGGATCAACACTTCGAGCCCCCTCAAAAACTTCGAGCACTCCGGGGACAATCCCGTCGAGGCCATCCTTCATCAGTCGATCTGCTGCATAGTTGAAGCGATCGTCTGCCTTGGGGCGATACCAGGATTCTCTGAACGCTGCCCGGTTCTCCCGGGGGATATACTCCCGGACGGCGGAATAAGTAGCGTGCAGGGCAGATTCATTTGAGATGTCGCAAAGGGACATCATATTCGCCTCGAAGGAGCGACTCTTGAGAACCAGATTGGTGAAGGCCCGGCAAAGAGCCTCTTGAGTCGGGGCCATGCCGCGCTTGCTGTCCTTCTTTACCCGGGACAACTCCTTGTGAGCCTCGGACAGCTCCTTATAAAGAGAGGCTTTTTCCAGCTTTAGTTGATCAACCTCCCGGGACAAGTTCTCAGACAGAGAGTTGCAAGCCTGGTTAACCAGTTCTCGCAACCCGGGGAACTCCAACAATTTGGAGGCATTATCCTATGAAGTTATAAGCACTTAGAATCAAAATATTATATAAGGAATAGATATATTAGTTGACTGAGTGAAGAATTATTAATGACTATATATACTCTTTCTATGGTCAAACTTACTTTTTATTGATGATTTATTAGTCAGCATATTCCTTATTCGGCCAAATTTTCGATTTATCCCCATTCGTTCATTTTATTATGAATTTATTTAATTTAATTTTCATGATGGCATCTTGTGTATAAAAAGAAATGCACGAGACAGTAAAATGAAAACAGACATACATTCTGATTACAATGCATCTCCAAATACTCATCACAATCATTTTTCTGTCATTCTGTATCTTTACTCCACCAAAAACCCATGTTTATGGGGATTTTGTGATTCCACCGCCTGAGATACACCTTAAAACCATGTACATTAAGAATGCTCTTCCAGACAATACTAATATTCTCAGACTTCATTGTTTTTCCGGCGATGATGAATTGGGTTGGCACGATTTGCACGTAAATGAGGAGTTTCAATGGAAGTTCAGTCCTGGGCAATTTGTAAAGTATTTTTGCAGCTTTGCGTGGGGTAATAAAAAACGAGGATTCTGTGCTTATGATGCAAGAATTGGAGATGATGATTGCAATACTGCCGAGTGTCTTTGGCAAGTCCAGTCCGATGGATTTTATATTGCTAAAAAGTATAATCACTAGTGGAATTGGCACCGGAACACGGCGGTTCCGTGTGCGTTGGACGGCGGTTTTGACCGCCGTCCATGGTGGCGCCGTGCAATTGGCGCCACCGATGCACGGCGGTCATAACCGCCGTGTATTGTTCCGGCTAAGTTTCCGAGTTCGGAAATCTATCCGGATGTTTATAAATCCGGCTAAGTTTACGAACTCGGAAAGTTAGCCGGATAGAACAAAAAAAAACGCCGGCCGAATTGGCCGGCGAAATCAAAACCAACATAAAAACAGTTTCATCCCCAAACCATGGGTACTTGTAGATCGAATAGATCGTACCCGGAAATCCCAAAAACACAAACTATCATACTAATCTATTGATTTTCAGACTAAATCTTATGAAAAACACATAATTTAAAGTCAACCTTTTGTTAGAAGAAGGAGAAGGAGGGAGAGAGGGAGAGGGAGAGGGAGAAGAGGGAGAGGGAAAAGAAGGAGAGGGAGAAGGAGAAGGAGAAGAAGGAGAGGGAGAGGGAGAAGAGAGGGAGAGGGAGAGGGAGAGGGAGAGGGAGATGGAGAAGGAGAAGGAGAAGAAGGAGAAGGAGAGGGAGAAAGAGAATAAGGAGAAGAAGAAGAGGGAGAGGGGGAGAATGAGTGGGAGAAGGAGAAGAATGAGAGAGGAAGAAGATGGAGAGGGAGAAGGAGATTATAACTTGCAAGGAGAAATCTGTTTGATAACAACCATCCGGCTAAATTTCCGAGTTCGTAAACTTAGCGGGATGGTTGTAAAACGGCGGTTTCTTAAAAAGTCACGCGGAACCGCCGTGTAAACCATCCGGCTAAGTTTCCGAACTCGGAAACTTAGCCGGATGGTTTACACGGCGGTTCCGTTAAATTCACGCGGAACCGCCGTCTAACGGCGCCGTGTTCCGGCCTGATTCTACTAGTGAATCCTGAACCGGGTGAATTGCGTAGGGTGAACTGGTGGCTTGATGGCAAGTGATTACGTTGATTTAATAGGATTATTGTAATACTTTAGTGATTACCATGTCCAATTAATACCATCAAGATGATAATAGACATGTTATCCCTAAATTATTAAAACATTATTCAGTTCATGTTGTTTCATTTCAATTCAGTATTTACAAGTTTTCATTTCATCAAATTCATCATAATTTAGTTTAAATTTTTATACAAATAACTTTTAACAATAATTTAATTAAGTCTCAGTAGATTTTTAATATTTACTAATTCCTTTTAACATTTACCGATATGCAGGGTAAATGTAGAGACTCATCTCTCCAGGTTATTTAAAAATTTACTGAAATGAACTGGACTAGATTGAGGATATGATCTTCCTAATTTATCTGAATCTTAATAATTATTCAATAATTTAAGAATAACATGCCTAATTATCATCTTGATGGTAAAAAATAAACTTGACTTTTGGTAAACCAAAATAAAATCACTCTTTTTACATCTCTATTTAAATAACTAGATATGCTAATCACTAAACTAGTACAATAATCATATTAAATCAACGTATGACTTGCTACCAAACCACTAGTTCATCTTACGCAATTCACGAATCATGGTATACCTAAATAAACTATCAAGATCAGCATATGTATATATAGGCAAAACAATTCAAAGTCTGGAATCCTATATAGAATAGGAACAGAAACAGGAATAATTAATCAAACAATTATATTTGATTTGTTCATAAGCAAAGATAATCAAACCAAAAAATTCAATACATATGCTTAACAACTTTTCATACTACTGTTCATGATTAATTTAGTCCTTTGATTTAATTTCTGATGCTTTGAAAGTCATTTCATATTTCCCGATATTAATTTCCAAGCATCATAACAAAGACCATTATATTAACTAATATATCGATTAATAATAAGTTATAAAGAAACTTGTTATCGATATAACTTATTTCAATTTATTCTCCATCCTATAGTTTTTTATATGGTTAAACTTTTTTGATATGGTTAAACTTTTTTCGATTTATTAACTTTTTTCAAATTTTTTAAAAGGTACATATTTTTACAAGTCTATTATGATCGATCGATTCTAATTAAGTTTAAGATCTACTTGTATCATAAGCACATCAAATATATATACTACATTTATTTATATATATATATGTCAGCCAAGCTGCAGACCTCCTCGGAGACATCTAATTCAATGATGAACCTGTTGTGAGAGATTATGTCGTAGATTTCAAGATCTGACTAACCTTTTTGTTGCTAACGTTAGGTTTCCGAGCTCGATGACGATGGAGTTTTCTTGCATGTGTAGATGGTTCCCCGGAGGTTTTTCGGCGCCAAGGATCTCACCGCCGGAGGTTTTCGGAATGATTTCCGTCGCAAATTACAGTGCCGCGGTGAGGAACTTCACCTGAGATCCCGGCCGATAGAAGTACAGCGTCAAGATGCACACTAGATCTTTAATTAATCAACGTGGCCGGAAGCTCAGCTGGTAGAATGTACAAGATCTGGACGACGGTGAAGATCCCAGTAAAGCCTGAAACGTTGGTGTCGGCGGTGAGATCAATAATCGACTCTGATGAGACTTAGATCCATTTTCTCAGATTGCATTCGGTTTTGGATCCATTTTCCGGTGCAGATTGCATCCGGTTTTCTGGCACCGGTGATGGTAAAAAAATAAATATGTAACAAATAAATATGGCTTGATGTCTCATTTGTTTGCATCTTAGAATTTAAGTTCTGATCCTCGGATCAGCTGGTATTTGAATTGGGAAAGAGTTGAGTTGATTTGAGTTAAAATTGAAGGTACAAAAAGAGTAGTAGTACTTGTGAATAAAGATGTATATGATCATCACATTTTATCAAAACTTAAATGATCTGCTTTGAGCCGAGCGAAATTAATTTGAACAAACAAGATATGTTGATTTAGAAGTAAATATACTACCATAGTAATTAACAAGCAACTGCATTAGTTTGAATATATACCATCAACGAACTTTTTAAAAACTGTTTTGAAATTAAATTTTTTTTTTTTTTGGGCAAACCACCATTGGTGGAGGGATATTATATTTAGCATCCACAAATCATTTAATTGAAATAAATTGAAATACACTGATCTCTTCTACGGGAGGCAAATTGTAAGATTACAGAGAGGTTTCTAAAGATATAACTATTCTAAACCTTCTCTGTATCTGAAGCAGGAACTAAAGCCTTAGTAGGTAGGTATAGCCATACTAATTCACTATATCGATAGTGGTACCTAAAAAAGAGATGAGTCGAAAGATTCCTAAACGACCGACACAAAAGCGTCAAACTGCTTTGACAGGTGAAATTAACTGAATTGATCTAATCTGAACTGAATCAAAATGAAGTTAAAATAAATATAGTGAAAATAATATGACTAAATTAATTTGAATAGTATCCAATCTCATTATAATCTCAACGATCTGTCTGATATCACAGATCTTGATGACGTCATAACTGGTATTTTTTTTCAACAGCCTCAATTTCCACTATCTCAAAAAGATTATTAATTATCTGACTTTGTTAACATCTAATTTTATAAAATTATAGAAAACCAAATAATTCTCGTTTCTTAATCATCACGCATGTTGGTAAAATCCAAGACAAATCATAGATTGTCAGATATTTTTGAAGAATCCGTGGGCGTGTGCATATCCAACTTTCTTGTTTGGTGATTATGTAGATTGACTCCATTGCACGCTCCAATTTTTTTTAAAGTTAAAACCATCCAAGTGGATGGGAGAATTATTCACGACTCCTCAACCCTAATAAAAGCAAATAGAAGTACATGATCAGGTTTGAAACCTGATAATACACATGAAACCCTGTTGGAGGTAACTGTGATAATTTGTTGCCCGAAGGCTATACTCTGATCTAATATCGGAAGCAAAGTGAGATATCAGAGATGTGTCTAAAAATATTACAAGAAAACTAAGTCATCTCCGTATCGATGCCGATCACAGCATAGCTAAAACCATACTTCCCTCCTTCTGCTGCGTATAGACATCACCAAGTACAGCATTCTAGAGCTCATTAGAGTTCACCATCCCACTTTCTCACAGTCAAAACAGAAAACTCGGTTCTATTATAACAAATACTCTATACCTGAACCTCAACCGACTACCAATTGAACCCGGTGGCCTATGGACCACCGGAAGATAGCAAGTTTTCACAAGGTTGGACAACAGAGTAGTATATATGTAAAGCATACCGAGTTATTCTATCTAACCATAATACTAATAGGAAAGTTTCATCAAGAGCCTAACTAGAGATTGCTATAAAGATTTCTCTTATAAGGTGATATGCTACAGCGCAACATTAAGAAGAAAATCACAAAAGTCTAAAAATAGATATATGCAAATTAATATCGGTACTAGAGCAATCCCAACCAATCTTGGTCTGATTGGCAGGTGGCCAAATACTGGATAGAGCAAAAGCAATCTACACGGTATAAACATAAAGCCTAACCGGTCTACAGATCTAGCAGCAGTATCGCCAACAGTAGTATTCAACTACTACTGTGGCTCGGATTTCTCCTAACTGTACTAACTAGATCAAAAGCTAATCAAAGTTTAACTGAGCAAAAGGACCCGTCAGAAAACTAAGATTAGCATATCACTTTCGATCCAACATTTAAGTACAAACATCAATAAGCATATACCCGAAAAAATACTGAATATAAAAAATTTTAAAAAGAAAAAAATTAAAAACCACCTCCTCGGTCTAAATGTGTCAATTCAAGTGGAAACTTGCAAATCTGCCCGAGCCGATCCGACCCCATCCGAGCCGACCGAGCAGACCCGAGCTGAGCCAACCCGAGCCGACAGGCCGATCGAGTAGCCCATGGATCCAGGCGTCCAGCGCTGCTCCTTCGCGCCTTGTCCTCTTGACCGTGGTCCACCTGTTCGGCGCTTGGTGGGCTCGTCATGCTCCGGCCGGCCGGATCTGGCCGTTGACGAGCTCGACCTCCTGGCCGTCGGCGGTCCTCCTTGGGCGGCGTCGTTGTGGTCTGTACGTAGCGTCGTTAACGGCGTCCTTCGTGCGGCGGCTTGGGAGCGGTTGCGACCCGCTCCCACTGACGTTCCCGGCCCGCTGCGTGCCTTCCGGCGGCCTGACTGGGAATCTGATCGGCCGGATTTTAGCCGTTGACCGAGCGAATACCAGATCTGGAATTGTAGTTTTGCGAGAGAAGATGGTTTCGGGTATAAAGGGGTTAGAGAGGGGTGGTTCCGATATTTATTGGATAGGGGAGAGAGGGAGAGGGGAGGTCACCTCCGGCTCGGCAAGAGGCGCCGGCCGGAGCCTCCCGACGGTGAATCTGGGCAAAAAAAGGGGGGGAGAGTTGGGGGCTTTTTCTGGAGAGAGAAAATCCTTTTGACATTGCACACTCCAACTTTTATGAATAATTAAATGAATACACTTTTATATAATCATGAATTTATTGAGTAATTATTATATATATATATATTTATTTATTTATTTATTTAATTAATTTCATTCCTTTTGCCCCATGCCGACACGGGCCCTCTCATTACATTTTTGACAAATACAAATACAAAAGCTTAAAAAGTTTATAGAGTGACATATAATGTTATCTTTTGATAAAATAACATCAAACCAAATTGATTGAATAAGTGATCATAAATGGGCTCCCTCCGACTTTTATTGAGAAAAATATTGATGATATTTTAATTCTTGATTGAGCGTGAATTATATAAAGATCTTTATGAACAAATCTTTAGCTAATTCACACTCAGATACTAGTGCTCAGATACTGGTGTATGTATCTAAGTTTTCATTCCAATCACATTAAGCACTTATTCTCACACTAATCGAATGGTTCCATGAATCGATTAAATATATCTAAAATTAACTGTGCTTCAGAGTCGAAGTAAAAAGCTTTTTTTATAATAGTCAAATGACGTCGGCCAATTACTTTTCCAAAATTTACTGTCTCTCTTACTGCCTCCCCTGCACAGGCCCAACTCAATAGGTGAGACATGTGACCCCTTCGCTTCAGACCTCAAAAAATGGGATAAAATAGAGCCTCATTTTTATTTAAAACATTCAGATTTAGTATTTAAAAAATTATACTTTAAAATTCTGCCCAAAATAAGAGCTCAATTTTCTAAAAAATCCATAATTTTAATTAATTATCTTTCTTATAATGTTTTTTACACTTTTTTTTATTAAAAAGTCGCTTCAACCCAAAAATCTTGGGCCGACCCTTCCCCTGCATACCTCAGTTAGTTCAGTGATATATCTTACTCTTTAACATGTGTGTAAAGTTCGATGGAATAGGGGTGATAATTAGATTATATTTGTTTAAAAGTAACTATGATTAATATTATTTGCATGCTTGATTTTTATGTTTATAAATCGTTGTACTTGTGATTAATTGGGTTAAAAGCAGTATGAACTGAATTGAGTGCCTAGTAATCATGATCAAATCGATCAAAACATGAAGTCCGGATATTGTAATAAGTGGCTATGTAATTTTTTCAAAGCTTTTAAAAAGTTATTGCCATTGTTTTTTGTACAATTGATTATAAAATTATTTGTCTCTGAACTTAGTAGTTAAAAGTAAAATAATTTGATAAAATTTGGCTAAATTCAATTAGGAATTTTAGATGCAGGTTTAAACGGATTATGCAGGTCCAAAAAAAGTGGTTAAATGTCTAAAATATCCCTCATAATTAGGGTTAAAATCAGAAAAAAAGAATTTCAGAAGGCATTTAGGTCATTTAACCACATTTTTGTACCTGCATAATACATTTGTACATGCACCTATCAGCTCCCAATTTAATTATATTGATTCGATTTATACTGATGAGTGCTGAGCTGTGCTGATCAGTGATGTGATGTGCTGATCTTGTGCTGAATAGTGGTGAAAATGTTGAATAGTGTTCATTTGAGTTGAAGATAAAACACAATTTTTATTACTCATGAACTAAAAAGTTTAATTAATTATTATTATTTTTACGAAACTTAAAAATAGTGTCCATTTAGTGCTTAAATGCATTGAGCTGAAAAATGTTGTGCTGATGAGTGCTGTGCTGTGCTGATGAGTGATGTGTTGTGCTGACCAGTGCTGTGTTGTGCTGAAATGTGATGCAATAAGTTGAACTGGTCAGGACTTTAAAAGTAAAATAATTTGATAATATTCGATTAAATAAATTATACTGATTCAATTTTCAAACCATTAATTTCATTTTAGTTCAATTTAGCAAATAATAAACTCAAATACCATTATAGAACTCGATGTTTCCTCAAATCTTTAAGAACGTATGGTCCGAATCTGCATGCATGCATGGCTGATTACTTTTCCAAAAGATTAAATTAATTAATTACGATTTGAGACTTTTTAGACACGAAAAAATATTAATTATTTAATAATAATAGTTTGTAGTAGGACTGTAGGATTCGATCCTATCCCAATTGCATCACCCCATGCATGCAGCGACAAATTACCACTATTTTTTGTTAGTAAAACGAAAACTTTCTTGATTCTTCTCCACTTAAAGTTCTTGATATATTAAAAGGTTCCAAAAGAATGAAAAATTAAATATAAAGTTTACTTGGGGCTCTAATATCTTTACTTTTTAACCCCCTTTATCACATGAACAATGCAGTCAAATTCCTTTTAATATGTTTAAGGGAGTAATACATGCACCCGGTCTGATCCGTCCCGACTAAATCTGTTATTTGACTATTCACTAATTCAAACTTATGATATAAAATCGAATGGATACTAATTCAAACTTATGATATAAAATCGAATGGATACACAATCCGGCGCCGGTGATCAGTTAAATTCAGGCACTCAATTGTGAGGGATTGGAGCATTGGACAAGTAGATATAAAATCACGCTCATGATCAGTTAACATCTGAATTGTCAAGGATTGGAGCACTGGACAATTAGATTTAAGAGCATCAAGATTATCTAAATGCTGTCAAAGGTGGTAACATCCTTCCAGATGCCTCCAATGTTTGGACAAAACGCTTGTTCTTGCTGCAACTTTCGTCCGAAGAAAGCTAAGAATTTCTGCAATGATTGATTCTGGTAAATCCACTACCAGAAAGTTGGCCGCTCGTTGCAGCGGTATTATCGTGTTTTTCAACGCTTTTAGTCCCATAAGAACCGCTTCCTATGTGACCGGTGCAAGGCTATAGTAAAAGCGCTGAAATACCAATTCTAGGACCCACGAATCATGTGACATTGTTGACTGGACATTCCACTTATTCCGCCTACTAAAATTAACCAAACCTATCAACGCTTTGACTTTTAAGAAACGCTGAAACATGTAAATAAAAAATAAAAAAAAATTGGGGAATCAAATTTCAAAATTACCCAATTTGGCTGATTAATTAATGGCGCAATAAATAGAAAATTGCAATATTAAAAAAAATCATATTATATCAATAATCAAAATGTCACGTACAAATGTTGAAACACTAATTCATATCATTCCATATCAACCAAAATTCTAACTAACTCTTGTGGTAATTCAAGAGGAACAAACCTTGAACTAAATTTCGTAATCAATCTAAACTCATTCTTGAATTCGCCCGTACCTTGGACTGAGGTTTCGAGAGCCTCTTGACTACTACATCTTGATCTTCCAGCAATCCCTGAAATCCGAATTCATATTTCATTAAACAGCAACATGAAACATAAGAAAAACTTAACCCGGTTATATTTTCATACACACCTTGTCCAACCTTGTTTTGTCTGAGAAGCTTTTGTCGCCAATGCAATGGTGTCAAAATCAAACATTGGAAGCTCAAACTCCTCAGTGGTGCTTTCATCTGAATGGTATATTCGATTCTGCAAAACAGGCGCTTTCAACAGAATTTCTTGGCTCTTTTTGCAATGACCTGAGATAGCGGGTGCAGCAAAGTAACACACAACTTTAACTTTCATTACAAATGCATCACTTCAGAGCCCTCAAATCCCTTTTTAGGTAAAGGTCTTAACTTTGTACTCCTAAAAGGCAGTAATAACTGGTTTCGAAATTTGCTACTATGGTTGAGTCAATTTACCTTGAGCCATTGTCACCAAGGCCATGCAGCCTAACATTGGTAGCCTGGTGCTTCTCTTTAGGCCTCGCCAGTATAGTTCTTCTTGGTATTCTGCTCCCTGCAAGATTCAAACAATAACAACTGCAATGTTACTAACTCATTAAACAAGGTTAAATAAGGTCACCATTCCAAATAAAGTAAAGCAATAGAAAGAAGAAATGTGTGCACTAACCAGAAGGTGAAGAACTATTGTAACTCATGGTCTCAGCATACGCCGCGAAATAATCTTGATAGCTAAAGGTACTTAACAAAACCTGAGAAATCACTTCTCCATAAATCACTTCTACAAATGCAATATTTTTAAAGAAAAACAATGTTACAGATCGAAAAACACTACCGAGCCTTGCTTGCAAACAAGCAAAGTACAAATTAATTACCAACCAAGTGGTTTTCTGGTTAGAACGGAGTAAAAACTGAGAAAGCAAAAGCAAGAATCTCTTATTCTACATACAGAACATCATAATCAACTATTAGAATCAAACTCTAACCTTGGGTGACATAGACTAGTGTAGAAGTCAAGAAACTTTATGAAGAAAGTCCGAAGTTTCTGCATTTTTTAACAACTTTACTCCATCTAAAATATCCTGCCCAAAAAATAATAGATAGAGATGTGAACAAAAGAAACATAATTTGCACTAATACAATACTCTGTAACTCAAAACGAACAGAAAAACTTAATGAGTATATAAAGCTGGATCACATTGCATAGAAAGAGTATTAGACTCTAAAAATTCTTGAAGATACCAGAAATGGTTACTTGCCCAATCACGAACACCTCTCTACGGGGGCGCCTGGCCGGAGAGTGACTGTGAAGTCGTCTACATCAACATCAGCTGCAGCTCTCCATCACGCCGCCAATCGGCCGGGAACGCTCTTCGGGAACCGGAGGGGTCACATCAGTTTCGCGGTGCAGGAGAGCCCACGCGGCGAGCCGGTGTCGGTGATCGAGCTGGCGATATCGACGGCGACGCTCGTCCGCGAGGTGTCTTCGGAGATGGTGAGGATCGTGGTGGAGTGCGAGAAGAAGCAGGCGACGCGTGGGTGGGGTGAAGACGGTCGGCGCCGGAGTTATTCCGGTGGTGGACGAAGGTGGGAAAAGCTCCGAGGGGGAGCTGCTATACATGAGGGCTAAGTTCGAGCCCGGATCGGCGGCGATCTATTGTGGTTCACCCGGATCGGCGGCGATCTATTGTGGTTCACCCGGATCGGCGACGACCAATGGTGGTTCATGAAGAAGACGAAAAGGGATTAGGTCTGAGTTTCGGGGATGGGGTTTGTGACTGGCATTATATAGTACAAATTATTCACGGATGAGATTAATTTAAAAATCGATTGACGGTTCAGATCAGATCCGAAATCATATGTATACTTTACTTTCTATCAGATTGAATATATTATTATACTTTAATAAATCGTTTTATTTTTGAATACCAATTTTTGAATACCAATTTTTGAATAAAATATTTCATAGTAAATTTAGTATCATTATATATATATAATTGTTGTGCGGAATATGAGAAAACAGCAAACTAAACGTAAAAGGAAAAACAAAAACACAGAGATTTACGTGGTTCACCAATGATTGGCTACATCCACGGGAAGGAGACAGATTGTATTAGATAGGTAACCAGATTACAATGTTCCTATCGTCTAATGCCCAGAAAACAGTACAAACTAGGTTGCGGCAAGTGAAAGAGTCTTATAGAGCCTCTTTCACTAAACCCTAGGTACTGGGCCCGAAAACACACTTTTGGCCCAAATCACCAACACTTCAGTAGAGAGGTAACCCGTACCGTTGGGCCGGGGGCGACTCCGCCCCCCCGGACCCCCAAGGCCAGGCTGCGCTCCGCCCCCCAGGCCAGCGAGACCCCCGTGCTAACTCGCAGTAGCGGCTATTACGGTATTTAAGGCATATACCAACAATAATTAAATAAAGTTAACTAATCTGGTAAAGGTGTTACATTATATGTCCAAAATTATAAGAATCTAACACGTGTCCTAAAGTTGGTGATTATATACACTATACTATATTTGTGTTATTTTCATAGATCCTTATTTTCAATTATAGAATATTAAATTAGGTGTATAAGTTTGATTGCGTAATAATAATAAAATAGTATTTGTTGAGAATCATTTTAATTTGAGTAACATTAAACTTAATATGTATATATGTGACAAAATAAAGTACATTTTTTCATTTTTTTCTCTCAAATTTGGATAGATATATTTAATTTAATTGAATTAAACCGTAATAATAATTATTTAAGTGTTATTTAAATTTTTACTCAACAGAACATTCATATATTATTTTGTGTAATTTATGTTAGAATGTCTAAAAAACACTCAATTCTACTTAATTCATTCAGTAATTGGTATAAATTGATCACAACTATGGTTGAAATATGACTCCAAAGTATATATACATAACTACATGTTATAGTTTTAGTAGTGCTTCTCAAATTCTTGCTTCTAAAGTTCTCATTACACGTACCTTTCATCGAGCCAATTAGTTGTTGTTATGTATACCCAAAGCAACAGTTAGTTGTTGTTATATATACCTATATCATAATTTATAATAAGAATTTTGTCCACCTAGTCAAACTTTCAAATTCACTTGTTATTTTAATCATACCAATAAACTAATGTATACATTATAAACTTATCATAGTCATAAAAACCTAGTTTAAAAGTCAAAATTTGATGTTTTATGACATTTTCAAATGTTTATTAAACTAAACATCTATATCAGTGATATTTTATGGAATTTATGTTAGAATGTCTCAAAACAATATTCAATTATACTTAATATATTCAGTAATGGAGATAAATTGATCACAACTATGGTTAAAGTATGACTCCAAAGTATATATACTTAACTACATGTTATAGTCTTGGTAATGCTTCTCAGGTTCGTACTACTAAATTTCTCACTACACGTACCTTTCATCGACCCAATACCAAATCAAATTTACACAAAAAGTGTCTTATACATTATAAATTAACATAATCCTTTAAAAAAATAGAGTTTAAAAGTCAAAATTTAATATTTTATGATATTTTTCAAAATTTTATACCAAAAGCAGCAGTTAGTTGTTGCTATATATACCTAGATCATAATTTTTTATATGAATTTTGTCCACCTAGTCAAACTTTCAAATTCATTTGTTATTTTAATCATACCAATAAACTAACATATACATTATAAACTTATCATAGTCATAAAAACCTAGTTTAAAAGTCAAAATTTGATATTTTATGACATTTTCAAGTGTTTGTTAAACTAAACATTTATATTAGTGATATTTTATGGAATTTATGTTAGAATGTCTCAAAACAATATTCAATTATACTTAATATATTCAGTAATGGAGATAAATTGATCACAACTATGGTTAAAGTATGACTCCAAAGTATATATACTCAACTACATGTTATAGTCTTGGTAATGTTTCTCAGGTTCGTACTACTAATTTTCTCACTACACGTACCTTTCATCGACCCAATACCAAATCAAATTTACACAAAAAGTGTCTTATACATTATAAATTAACATAATCATTAAAAAAATTCAAGTTTAAAAGTCAAAATTTAATATTTTATGATATTTTTCAAAATTTTATAGCAAAGCAGCAGTTAGTTGTTGCTATGTATACCTAGAGCATAATTTTTTTATATGAATTTGTTCCACCAAGCCAAACATTCAAATTCATTTGTTATTTTAATCACACCAAGAAACTATCGTATCCATAATAAAATTATCATAGTCATAAAAAAAACTAGTTTAAAAGTCAAAATTTGATGTTCTATGACATTTTTCAAAATTTATAAAACTAAAATTCATATCAGTGATATTTCACGGATTTTATGTTATAATGTCATAGAAACACTCAAATATATTTAATTTTATTTATTATTTGAAATAATTTGATCACAACTAAATTGTACACAGTCAATATTTCAAATTTATCATTTATTTCAAATGACTTAAAGCAGCAGTCCTCGGCTGCTCTTTTGCCACACATTGTTTTCGGGCGCAATAGTAAAATCTACAAGAATTAGCCCAACTAAACATCAACCTCCAAGCCCAAAATGAGTGGACTCGAAAATGGGCCCATGTACAATCAGCAAATAGTTCAGCGATTTAGAGTACAGCGCTGAAACATTCGCGGGGTATACCAAAAAATTCAACGCGGATTTCAGTCAAACTGCCAAGTCACCTTCTCTAGTAACGGAAATATAGCAAGCGCTGCAAGACAAGACCACTTGCCACGGTCTTTCACCGTTCATGCGGTATACTGCTGAAACACTCGAAGTCAACCTTTAAAATATATTGACCAAAACAGTATAAAGCGCTGAAACTTTTATCTTGCACCGCTTTTATTGATTTATTTCACCAGTAATACATAATACCGTTGAAACACCCCCTCAACTTTCTGGTAGTGATCACTGATCAGATCCACTGCACTCACATCCAAAGCTGAAGCCATTAATTAGGGTTTGCGCAGCAAAGATACGAACCAAAAATGATGGGATTACTTTTGTTGTCAGAAGACCCCAATTTATTATATACGTGTGAGATATATTAACTTCCCCACAAGGAACATAGTTTTTTTTTTTTCTAATTTTACGTTCGTTATTAAGAGCAAGTCCAAAGACTTTCTATTAAAAATGTTTATTATGGAAATTGTAGTAAGAAAAATATGGAAACTAATATTTAATGTAGATATAAATATATAAATATATAGATATAAATATTGAGAAATATAATATATTACGTCAATATTAATGAAATATAAATTTTATTAGACTAATAATTCTTTTCGAATGGGGATTTTGAAAAAGATAATAGTCTTATACAAGAGACCGCGAGATTAATAATAATCTTAAATTGTGCTCACATGTAATAGCAATGTCTTTGTTTTTTTACTGACGTTCGCACACTTGCTCCTATGAGCGTGCAAACAAAGTCCTCGTATTTATGCTTAAATTGGTTGGTGCGTGGCTCGCATGATCTACGACTAAAATGACTTAAGTGTAAAAGCACAGATTCGCCCTAATGAATATATTTTGTTCAGACTACAACGATTCCAGCACATTGTTATATAATATAATATTTTTGAAGGTGAAATATAATTGAAATTAATATTGGTTTTTTTGAAACTAAGAAATATGTGATTTTAAATGAGAGGAAAGGGTTGAATTTTTTTTAATGTAGTTGGTAGGTGACTTTAATTGTAATTTGGTTTTGATATAATTAGACACGTTATTTATCAACTATTGTGATGTGTGATTTGATCAAAATGTTGGTTTTATAAATTTCAAGTTAGTCGATTAGATGGTTCAGATAAGCGTGAACATTTTTTTAGACGGTTCTGATGATAAGTGGTGCGTGTTTTATACGATCGACCGTTAAAATGATTCAAATGTAGAAGCAATGCTTAACTTTAATCACTTTAATTTTTTTTCAAACCATGGCTGCAACTCCTCCAACACATTCTTTCAATTTAATGTTTTTCGACGGTGATATACATAGGCCCTGTCAAGTTCATCTGAACTGAAATTCACTTAACTGAAGTTCGCTGAAATCCGCTGAACTCCGCTGAAGTTCGCTGAAGTCTGCTGAAGTTCGCTGAACTCTGTTGAAGTTTGCTGAAATCTGCTGAAATAAACTATAAAATGTTATAATAATAATAATAATAATAATATTTTTATTTTTATTAATTTGAGTTCATGAATTCAACTTCAAATTTGATCAAATAATAAAGATTTTAAAGTAATTATTTTATTTGTACAATGCCTTTTCAAAAATTACACACATCATACAAATCAAAAATGAAATACTTTGTTTCGCAATAATTATTTGATCAAATAATAAATATTTCGCAATAATTATTTTGTTTGTTAATGGACATATTCGTAATCAGGGCCTGTTTAATACGCCTGAACTGAACTAGATTGAACTGAATGGAATAAATATTGCACCAAATCAAATGGAAATCTCTATCTAATGGTAGAGAAACAGAAATTCAAGAACAGAAAATAGAACTGAATTGAACTATATTTAATTGAAATGAACTGAGTTGAACTTCATTAACAAAAATGAGCTGAATTTTCAATATAAACTTAAAACAGTCAAATTATATTTTCGGGGAATTGAATTGAAATAAATTACAATTTCTCTGAATTGGATTGAAAACTAGACTGAATCATTAACATATATTTTGTTTTAATTTTAATTAAAGTATAATGCACTGAACTGAACTGAAACTACTGAACTGAAAAATAATGAACTGAATTGAAAATATTCAGATAAGTTGTACTAAACAGGCCCTTTTGTTAATTTTGAGTATAAATTAGAACTATTAAAATAACTTTATTAGAACTATTAAAATAACTTTATTTGATAAATTAAAATAAAATATGTTGAAGAAATATTAGTTCACAATTAATTTCATTTGATAAATCAAAACAAAAGTATTTCATTGACATTTTTGAATTGTAGGAAATTTAATTTTAAAACAATTTAGTGAAAATAGGGAATTTTTTTTAATTTAGCTGAAGTCCGCTAAAATCTGCTGAAGTACGCTGAAGTCTGCTGAACCCAGCTGAAATCCGCTGAAGTCTGCTGAAGTCCGCTGAAGTCTGCTTAACTTAACTGAAATGTGCAGAATTTAAGCTGAACTTGACAGGGCCATAATTGATTTTAAATGAGAAGATCTCCTAAACTCCTTATTTTCCTGATTTTTTATGAAAGTTTTTATAAGTTTTAATTTATATAGTGTACCTTTTAATTTGAACTGTATATACGTTACTTAAAAGTTTTAAATTTTTATATAAAATTTCTTGAATTTTTGTATTAAAAACACATTTTACTTATTTACTTTAATATGATCGATGTTTTAACACAAAAATGCATTATTTAAATTTAAATACATAGTGATAGTTTCATAACATTTAAGAAAGTTGATTTTTCAGAAGAATTTGTAATTTTGGATACCTAAATTTGGAAATCAATTTTGATTTGGAAAGAAGAGATGTGGTTTTATTTGGAGTTCGGCCAAATTAATTATGAACTATCTATAGCTCGGAAACATTTTACACATGTGCAAATGTTTTGAGCTTTACGAGAAAGAATCAGTGAGCAATAACAAAAAAAATTGAAAACAGCAATAAAATTTATAAATGCAAATCAGTTTCCAGGTCTGTATAAAAAATATATTTTATAAATGAAATGCCTTACTATATTATAGTTGATCCAAGTATGGAAATAAGATTACATTGATCACACAAAACACATTTTATATTCCTATGAAGATAATATCCCATGTAATTTAAAGGGTTAAATTTAATCAGATTTATTTTTTTTATCCTAGTCGAGTCAAATTTTACAGAAGTGCGGTAAAAAAGAGAGAGATGGAGAAATTAACTAATCTCAAAGCAAGGAAGTGGCACAGTGCCAAAACAATTGGTTGCTTAACATTGCTTCTTCCTCTCATTGCTATATCTTTGATCGGCTACGTATTATCATTATGCAATTGGCATTTGATTGCTAAAGATTATCGCTCAATTATAAGAGGAAATCAAGGTTTTGATTCTGGATGTAATTTATTCATCGGAAAATGGATCCCTTCTTCACACGAACCTTACTACACAAACACGACGAATTGCATCATTGATGGCCGGCAAAATTGTATGACGTTTGGACGACCGGACATGGAGTTTATGAAATGGAGGTGGAAGCCGGACGATTGCGAGCTTCCCCGATTTAACGCTACTCTATTCTTGGACCTTATGAGAGGCAAAACCTTGACTTTTATCGGTGATTCTCTGGCGAGAAATCACATGCAGTCACTCATCTGCATGTTAACTCAAGTACATATTCTCGATCTTTTCTTTTTGATTAAATATTGTCCATTTAACATGTTTTTGGAATAGGTTAATCATGTGATTAATATATTCTTTACATGAGACGTACTTGATCATTTTAGTAATTTCAATAAATTTTGAACCCTTTATTTTATTTCATTTTATTTGAAAAGTATGTTGAACTGAGTTTGTATTACTTCTAACCTAAAAAAATTATTAAGCTGAGTTTATGTTGAACTGAGATTCTAAATAAATATTACTTCTTACCTATAATTATAATAATTCGCAGTGTCTTGATATACGCAAGGGGAAAAAGAGGGACATTTAATTTTAAGTGTTATCATGAGCAAAATGAAGAGAGTTTTTCTCTTCTTCACTTAAACTAGTCTTTAAAAAAATATAAAAATAGGAAAAATCAACCCAAATAAATAATTTTCTTGGTATCCCTTAAAAAAACATTTCTTTGTATTTCCACGTAAATTTATTTCACATGACATGCATGTATGACTTCTTTGTTAACCTTTAAAATTTAGCATGAAATTGACATTCTCAAACGGCACTGATTTCTTTTTTTACATCATTAGTACTACTAAATGTGTAAATGATAATATATATGATCCATTGATCATCAATTTTGAATATCTTGATGGAATTATAACTTGAACGGACAACTATAAATTAGGCAGAAAATCCCGAGGACTTGTGGAACGGTGATTGGAAAGTCCGACAGTTGCGATTCAACAAATACAATTTCACAATTGAAAGTCTCTGGTCAAATTACTTGGTAAAATCAGAAGATGCCGACGCCAGCATCTACGCTGAATTCTCAAAAGCTCTTTATTTGGACGAAGCTGATGAAGTGTGGACATCATATATACAAACTTTCGATTATGTCATCATATCCTCTGCACATTGGTTTCTCCGACCACTCGTGTATTACCAAAATGGCAAGGTTGTTGGCTGCTACAACTGCAAGAACAGCACCATCACTAACTTAGGAATGTACTATGGCTATAAAAACGCTTTCAAAACCGCGTATCAGGCCCTTTTAGATTCCAACGTATTCAAGGGAACTATATTCTTACGAACATATTCACCGCGACATTTTGAGAATGGAAAGTGGAACACTGGTGGGAGTTGTCCAAGGACGATCCCAACTGAAATTGACATGGAAGCATACGAGATGAGATTCTATCAGATTGCCATTGATGAGTTCAAAGCGGCTAAGAATACAGGGAGGAAGAAGGGATTGAAGTTTGAGACATTAGACTTAACTAGAATGATGACAATGAGGTCAGATGCTCATCCATCTCGGTATGGTCCTGGGTATAGTAATAACAAAAGTGCCGTTGATTGTGTACATTGGTGCCTTCCCGGCGCGATTGACACATGGAATGAAATTCTAGTTCAATTGTTACTTCCATAGTTTTGACTACTTAATCTTTCTAAGATTTTGATTTTATCTGGAAGATTACTTATATTTAGCATAGTTATAGCATGCATCCACAGTGGTAGTGGATTTAAAGAATACTTTTTGAGTGTCATATTATCAATTTTGTTTAAATTAATGTTAGGATAATTATAATAATAGAAGAAAATTGAGACGTGCTTAAAGAATTAAGAAGCACTGCTTGTTGAAAAAAAAAAAAAAGGCCATTGTGAAGTTTTTAAAACTTCTTTTTACCTAAGGAGTGGATAACCCTTTTAGTGTGATATGTTAAGGAAAGAAAATATTTGTTTTCTATATAAATTACTATTGTATATGGAATATACGTTAGACTGTGCTTTTCCTTCTGTAATTATGGTATTGTACATTAATCCCACATCTGTAGATTAGATAGTTAGGTAGACATACCCACCTTATATAATGTAAACTTTCTCATGAATATAGACACACGAATTTACCCGAATATCTTTGATACAATTCTTCAATTCTACATGGTATCACAGCCTTCGATCCTCTAAAGTCAATTTTTCTCCGATCTCTTTTTCCTTCGCTGCCGCCGTGAGCCTCCACCGTTGTCGCTGTCGAAATCTTCATTCCCACTCCTTTGATTTCTGCTACCGACTTCTGTTCTCCAAAAAAAAAAAAAAAAAAACCGAAAAAAAATCCGAAAAAAAAAAAAAAAAATTGCTGCTGAAATTTTGTGGCCAGTACGTGTTTTGTTTGCTGGAAATTTTTGAAGATATTAGTTCCCACCGTTTCTTTATTCCATGGATCCTAGTCACGACAACGTTGCCGTCGCTGGACCGCTTCTTCCTACCGTTTCTAAGATCGCTGCTGCCGCACACGATGATGTCGCCGCCGCCGCTGTTCCTGTTACCGCCGTTCCTCGTTCGTCTGTCTCGCCTGGAGTGCCGTTCGCCGGAGTTGTTCCTTCCCCGGGTGAACCCACTACCGCCGTCGTCATCACCGATTTGGACAGACAGGCTTTCGGCCCCGTCTTATCTAAGAAGCAATGGGGTATAGTTAAGAACATATTTTCTAACATGAATTCTGACAATTCAGGTAAGGTCTCTACACCCTGGATACTTGACACGGGTGCATCTTATCACATGACTGGTACCAAGGACATTCTTCACGATATTATGCCTACTGATGTTGATGTTGTACTGCCTGATGGTTCGGTATCTACTGCTTTATTACATGGCACATTATATTTTGGCGATATTATGCTTCCTCGCGTCTTATTTATTCCAGAATTACGTTGTAATTTGTTATCTTTTGCTAAGCTAACTGCATCCTTAAAAGCTCTAGTTTTGCTTACCGAAAATATATGCATATTTCAGGACATCAGCACGAGGATGGTGACTGGTGTTGGTAGTCAGCGAGGAGGGGTTTATTGGTTGTGTAGTCTCGGGGCTCCACTTTCGCCTGCTCGATCTCTCCATGTGTCTGCTGCTTCTGTTTCTTCGTTTGATTTGTGGCATTGACGTTTCGGTCATCCTTCTCCATCGGTGTTGTCATCTATTCCAATATTAGGATTGCGTAGAAATAATACATATGTTCCTTGCTCAACATGTCATCGAGCAAAACAGTCTAGAAGTAGTTTTTCTTCGAATACCAAAACAACTATTAGTTTATTTGATCTTGTTCATTGTGATGTTTGGGGTCCTTATAGTAACCCCTCACTTAGTGGGGCAGTGTCATTTTTGACTATAGTTGATGATCACTCTAGAGCTGTTTGGGTTTATTTACTAGTTAGTAAGTCTGAAGTGTCTTCCAAGATGAAGGAGTTCTTTGCGCTTGTCTCTACTCAGTTTCGCCGCAATATCAAGTGTGTTCATGCGGATAATGGTACCGAATTTCAGCCTCTTCGTCAGTATTTTTTGGAAAAAGGAGTCCGTTTCGAGACTTCGACTGTTTACACGCCACAGCAGAATGGTCGTGTTGAGCGCAAGCACCGTCATATTCCCAACGTTGCTAGAGCTCTCATGTTTCAGGCTAATCTTCCAATCGAATTTTGGGGTGACTGTGTTCTTGCCGCTGCTTACCTGATTAATCGAACTCCGTCGCCGCTACCGAAGGATCGCTCCCCGTATCAGCTCCTCTTTGGCCGAGTTCCGGACTATGGAAATTTGAAGGTGTTCGGATGTTTGTGCTTCGCATCCCAACTCCCTAGACCGAGAGATAAATTTGCTTCCCGAAGCCGAAAGTGCGTGTTTTTGGGATACTCTACAGACAAGAAGGCATGGAGACTTTATGATCTAGACACTCGTACGACTTTTGTGAGTCGTGACGTTGTTTTCTACGAGGATTGCTTCCCGTTTGCTTCACCGGAGTGTTCCTCATCGACCGAACGTGTTTCTGGGCAATCTGGGCCTTTTTCTGACGTAGTGCATGGCCCAGAAGTATATGAACCCGTCCTGACCGATTTGGACGTGCATGGACCGGGTACGGCTGAACCGGGCATGCATGGGCCGGCCTTGCATGGCCATGACGTGACTCCCGCGCGTGCTCACGCGCTTGGAGGGGGAGCTCCCGCGCGTGCTCCTCACGCGCCTGGAGGGGGAGCTCCCGCGCGTGCTCCTCACGCGCCTGGAGAGGGAGCCCCTGCGCGTGCTCCTCACGCGCCTGGAGGGGGAGCTCCTGTTTTGCCGACTTCGCCTGCTCAGCTTTCGAAAGCTGTTTCGCCGTCGACTGAGCCTTCGACTGCCACAAGCCCGCCGTCGCTGCATACCTCGCCTGAGCCTTCAACTTCCGTTTGGTCTCCGGCGATTGACCCAGCTGTCTTGGCATTTGAATCTGACACTGATTCTCCGTCGTCCTCTTCTCCTTCGGACTCGGATGTTGAACTGACTGTTACTGCTCCGCCGCCCAGACCACCGAGCACCAGGATTCGCCAACCTTCTGTTCGTCTTCGCGATTATATCTGTGCCGCCACTGCACCTTCAATAAACCCTCCTCCAGCTGCTTTCTCGTCCTCACCGTCCTCAGGTATTCGCTATCCTATTGCTGATTATGTTTCCTGTAATAATTTTTCGGTTTCGCACTCTAGTTTTTTGGCTGCAGTTACGGCTGGCTCGGATCCGACAACGTTTTCTGAGGCTTCTCGCTCTGTTCACTGGCGTCTAGCAATGGTTGCTGAGATTGATGCTCTTGAACGCAATAAGACGTGGACTTTATCTGCTCTTCCTTCTGGCAAGCGAGCTATTGGTAGCAAATGGGTGTTTCGTACGAAGTATAACTCTGATGGTTCTGTTGAACGCTACAAAGCTCGGCTGGTTGTGCTTGGGAATCGCCAGATAGAGGGAACTGACTTATTGAGACATTTGCGCCTGTTGCTAAGATGTCTTCTGTTCGCTTGTTTTTGGGTGTTGCTGTCATTAAGGGATGGGAGCTTCATCAGATGGATGTGCATAATGCGTTTTTGCATGGTGATCTTGAGGAGGAGGTTTATATGAAGCCCCCTCCAGGATATGTGTTACCTCGTTCCGGGCTTGTCTGCAAGCTTCAGAAATCACTCTATGGTCTTCGCCAAGCTCCTCGTAATTGGTTTGCTAAGTTAGCTGAGGCATTGCGCAGATATGGATTTGTTCAAAGCAAATCTGATTATTCCTTGTTCTCATATATCCGAAATGGTGTTACTCTCCATGTTTTGGTCTACGTGGATGATCTTGTAATTGCTGGTTCTTCTGGAGATGTTTTGTCTACCTTCAAGAAGTATTTGAGTTCTTGCTTTCACATGAAGGATCTTGGAGCATTGAAGTATTTTTTGGGCATTGAGATTGCACGTCGCCCTGATGGTATGTTTCTGTCTCAACGGAAATATACTTTGGATATTTTGGCTGATACAGGCTTATTGGGAGCAAAGCCTACTGCTTTTCCAATGGAGACACAACATAATCTTGCGAAAGATGAAGGTCCTATGCATGATGATCCTGCTCAGTATCGACGTCTCATTGGAAAACTTATCTATTTGACTATTACTCGTCCAGAATTGAGTTATTCAGTTCATACTTTAGCTCAGTTCATGGAGAAACCTCGAGTTGCGCATTGGCAAGCTGCGATTCGAGTCTTGCACTATCTCAAGGGCCATCCTGGTCAAGGATTGTTTCTTTCAGCTCGTAGTCCTTTGCAGCTTATTGGCTTCTGTGACTCTGACTGGGCTGCTTGTCCTATTACTCGACGATCTTTGACAGGCTACTTTGTGACCCTTGGTGATTCTCCAGTTTCATGGAAGACAAAGAAGCAACCAACAGTCTCTCGTTCTTCTGCCGAGGCTGAATATCGTGCTATGGCCTATGTTTGTTGTGAGATTGTTTGGATGAAATCTCTTCTCAAGTCTCTAGGCGTATCGCATTCTCAGCCGATGAAGTTGTTTTGTGACAGTCAAGCAGCTCTACATATTGCTGCTAATCCGGTCTTCCATGAGCGAACGAAACATATTGAAATTGATTGTCATTTTGTTCGAGATTTGATTCAGTCTCGTGAGATAGTTGCTCATCATATTCGTACTACTGAGCAACCTGCTGATCTTTTTACCAAGGCACTTGGACGCCGTACATTTCAGGATTTGATTGGCAAGATGGGCATTCGGGATCCTCATGCTCCATCTTGAGGAGGAGTGTTAAGGAAAGAAGATGTTTGTTTTCTATATAAATTAGTATTGTATATGGAATATAGGTTAGACTGTCCTTTTCCTTCTGTAATTATGGTATTGTACATTAATCCCACATCTGTAGATTAGATAGTTAGGTAGACATAGCCACCTTATATAATGTAAACTTTCTCATGAATATAGACACACGAATTTACCCGAATATCTTTGATACAATTCTTCAATTCTACAGATATTAACTAACCAATCGATAGTAATTGGCAATTGCTCTAACACGGTTGAGTGCTAGTGGTTTAATTTAGAAGTCTTGGGTTCCATTCCTAACCGGGGCAAGGGGTGGGGTTATTTTTCTTGGAGGTCCACTTGGATTATTACCCATTTTTTAAAAAAAATAAAATAAATAACCAATCGATAAATTACACCTTATATTAATTATCATTTAAAACAAATAAGAAGTGTTTTTTAAAAAAATTATTCTTCCATTGTTATTATAGTGGCCATTATTTTATGCTAATTTTGTTATTTATTGATTGAAAATCCAAATTGCTGTATGGATGAGAACGTAGCGAATTAAAAATCAAAAACAAGTTGAGAAAGTCTCCTGAAAGTCCAATTTTCCTAACTTTCCATAAGAGTCTTTATACGTTTTAACTTATACAATGTACCTTTTAATTTGAACTGTAAAATTTGTTATTTGAATTTTATTAATGTTTTAATGTAAATTCATAAATTTTTGCATTAAAACATGTTTTATTATATGTTCACTTTGATACTATCAATGTTTTAACACAAAATAGTATCACTTGACCTTAAATATATAGTGGTAGTTCCATAACACTTAGGAAAGTCGGACTTTCTAGAGAATTTGCAAAACAAGTTAGCCAAATTCTTAATTATATACATTTATGAATAAAATATTTATACTAAAATATCCAAATTTGAGAAGCTGGAGACATTCACATTTGAAAAATTATCAAAAGTAGTTAGTTTGAGAAAAAATTATATTGCCCAGAATACTTTGTTTGAAATTTGAAAAATGAATCTAATTTTTTGGACAGATTACTTTATGATGTAATGAAAAATAAATATTTTCTATTTAAAATACTCCGTGATCCAACTATATATATTTTTAATTATATCACACAAAGATTGAGAATTTATTAGGCACCCATAAGCTTTAAATCATGGCCATAAGCCTAAAAAAACAAACACATGAATGAGTTCAGAAAAGAAAAAAAATTCAATTTTTTTTTTTAAACCGAATATATTATACTAAAAGGAAAAAGAAGTACGACTAATACTATTACAGATTATATTCCTTGTGTAGAAAGGAACGATTTACCTTTATGACTGCGAATTCTATTAAAGAATCCGCTAGACGCCTGATGCTTTTTATAATTCCTTTAATCGTTATCGGTGCCGACCAAGGATTCATGATTGATTTTTTCAGTTGTGCCGAGTCTGTTACCAGGTTGACTCTTTGTACTCCATTTCTTCTCCCTGGCTTGAGAGCACGCCAACAAGTCTCTGCCTCCGCATGAAGAGGTGATGAAGCAATAAAGAAGTCAGACCCTGATATATATCTGTTTCTAGGTTCCAACCTGGCTTCCATATTCTCCAGTTTGCTGCTCCTATCTTCTGTCTCTCCCTGAATGAGCCATCAAAACTTTATCACACATGCCTGTGGTATTCCTTCTGACACTTCATTTCTTCTGATTGCTTGAACTAACAATTCCTGCATAGGATTGGTCTGTGTTGTTGTTGCTGGCACCATTTCCTCTGAATTATTATTCATGCTATGTAGTTTAAGGATCAGCTGAGTTTCAGCTTGGATTTGTTGCACACATTGATCAGGTTGCATGTCCTGCTGTCTGAAGATTGTGCTATTTCTGCTCTTCCATATTCCCCATAACATGACAATAATCTTTATCAACTAACCTGTGTCTGTTGTCCCCATTACCATTTGAAAAAACCAAGTGCTAAAAGGGGGATTTCCAGCCAAGTTCAGTGTGATCTCTGCAGCGGTCCACACTACTTAGGATGCCCTACATTGGAGGAATAAGTGTGTTTAATCCTCTAGTGCCTGCTGACATCTCTGGCACACTCCATCATCTTGAAGTCTTCTTTTTGTCTATTGACCCCTGTAGCCAAGCAACCTGAGAGAGTTCTCCATATAAAAACTAAGTGTTTCTGTGGGATTCTTAGGTTCCAGATTGTAACCCAGAATTTTCTTGCCACATGACTTAGCTTTTGTGATGCTCCATGTTTAATCTCTTCCATAGCTGCATGGTAACCTGTTTTGGAGCTGTAAGCTCCATTCTTGCTCCATTTCCATAATGGTTCATCCTTACCTTGAATATCCAAGTGAATTGTCTGGATGTGCGGCACTATCTGTTGTGGGAACATAATTCTGATGAGAGGAGTTCTCCAGATTCCATTTTGTTGATCTATGAGATGTGAGACCTTTAGGTTGGTGTGTGTTGAAACCACACTTGAATTTTGAATTGGATTCTGAAAGTTAGGGATCCATTGGTCATATATATTGATGTCTTTACCATTTGCCACCCTCCAACACAAGTTCTTCCTGATGAGATCTGTTGCCCAGACAATGGATCTCCATCCCCAAGAATCTCCTGATTTTGCTGTAACAGTGAGGATTGATTCATTTTTTAGGTATTTTGCTGTGAGTACCTGAATAAGAAGAGATTGGTTGGCTGAGATAATGTTCCAGTTGTGCTTAGCCAGCAGTGCCTTATTCATTCCCAGTGCAGATCTCAGTCCCAAACCACCCTCTGATTTGGCTTTACTCATGTATGACCAGGATCTCCAGTGCATTGATCTACCTTCCAACTTACCTCCCCATATGAATTTAGCTGTCATGGCATCCAATTTATTTAGCACTCCAACAGGGATTCTGAATATTCCTAGTGGATAAATGGCTAAAGATTGTAAAACATGTTTTGCCATTGTGATTCTTCCTGGGAGGTTTAACAACTTTGTTTTCCAGGAGTCATATTTCTGCTTGAATTTGCTCACCAAGTATTTGAAGATCTCTGACTTACTTTGATCAAAAAGGATAGAAGTTCCTAAGTATGTACCTCCTATTCATTGGCTTTGTATTTGAAGTTGTTCCCTCATATAAATTTGGTCTGCTGAGGGAGTGTTGGGGCTGAATAAGATGGAGTACTTGTCATTATTTAGCTTCTGATCTGCCAGTGATGTGTAGGATAGGAGCATGTGTTTCAGATCTTGTATTGCCTCTGTTGTGCACTTTGTGAACAGTATACAGTCATCTGCATACATGATGTGAGAGACTTGGGGTCCTCCTCTTGATAATTTTATACCTGTTGACCTATTTTGTTGCACCAGCTTGTCTAAACCAGCAGACAGAAACTGTTGACATAGAATGAATAGATAGGGAGATAGAGGGCATCCCTATCTCAAGCCTCTATTGGGACAAAAGGTTGTGCCGGCTACCCCATTTACTACTACCTGATATGTCACAGTCTGTACACACATCATAATAATATTAACCAGATGAGTGGGAACTTTGATGTGTAGTAGTACCTTTTCCAGGAAGCACCATGAGATTCTATCATAGGCCTTACTCATGTCTAATTTAACAGCAGCCAGCCCCTTCTTTGCAGATTTATATTTTCTGATATGTTCCATTACCTCATGCGCTAGGAGGACACTCTCTGATATACTTCTGCCTAGAACAAATCCATTCTGAGAGGTTGCAATGAGGTTTTCCATGTGAGATTTGAGTCTTAGGGCAATCATCTTTGCCGGAATCTTGTTTTTGACATTGCATTGTGAAATTGCCCTGAAATCTGCTACTGTCTTTGGTAATTTCTTTTTTGGGATCAGAATTATCTGAGTTTTATTCCAGTGAACTGGAAATGCTCCTCCATTTGTCACCTCTAATATCATGTCAGATAGATCTTGTCCCACATGTCCCCAGTAATGTTTGTAAAATCCAGCAGGGAATCCATCTTCACCTGGAGCACCCCATGACTTCATCTGCTTCAATGCTTCCCAGAAATCATTTCTGGCAAATGGTTGTTCTAACTTTGACACCTGTTCTGCTGATAACACCTTTTGATTAGCTTGTGCCATTAGCTGCCATTCAGGGTCCTAACTGTTTACCCTTTGTCTCCCATAGTCTTCTGTGAGTATATTCTTCAGATGTGTTGTCATTTCCTGCAACATGCCAGACTGCTCTGAAATCCAGGTTCCATCTTGTAGTAGCAGTCCCTGGATAGTGTTTGATTCCTTCCTTCTTGATGCCCACTTAGGGGAAAATATAGTATTTCTCTCTCCCTGTTTCATCCAGTTGACTTTTGCTCTTTGTTGCCAGTACTCAGATAACTTTTGTTCCAAGGTATCTTTTTGTGCTATTATTTCTTTGATCCTCTCAGCATGTATGAACATACCATTTCCTTGCTGCAGCTTTTTCAATGTCTCCTCTTTATATGCAATCTCCTTTTCCATCTTTCCAAATGTTTTCTTGTGCCAGTTGGTGAGATGGACCAGTAGGACTTGTAATTTTGCTGAGAATACATCTCCATTATTGACTTGTGTTTGAGTGCAATGTAAAGTAGACCAAACCTTCCTCAATATCTGAAGAGAGCGATCCATGCTTACCCAAATAGACTCAAATCTCATTATCTTTTTTGATCCTTGTTCCTTTGGTTGTAATTGTAATAGAATAGGGCTATGATCTGAGTGAGAAAAAGGCAATTTTGTTACCTTTGTATCTGGCCACATTGTGTTCCATCTATCATTAGCAAAAGCCCTGTCCAATCTCTCTACAATAGTGTGAGGCTGTTCCTGTGAGTTTGTCCATGTGAACCAAAGCCCTTTTGAATCCAGCTCCTTCAAACCATGTTGATTGATGAGGTTGACAAGTGCATTCTGGGGGGTTATATATACATGAGCTCCCCCCCCCCCCCCCTTTGTCATCTTGTGAAATGATTTGGTTATAGTCTCCTAACATGATGCAAGGAAATCTCCTAAAATAATGCAAACTACTGATATTATTCCAAAATGCAGGCCTTTGATGAACTAGGGGAGGGCCATAGATAGCTATTTGACACCATTTCCTCCCAGATGCATTAGTAACTAAGCTAACAATGCAATTGCTAGTTACTACTTCTACATTAACTACTAAATTATTTGACCAGAAAATGATTCTCCAGAAAATTATTTAACTACTAAACCAATTGATCTCCCAGTTGGCTCAACGACTTTAGAGTTTCTGAAGTAGGTGCCTTCCTGCCAGCGAGCAAAATGATTCTCCATGGCCTTTGTTTCTGTTAAGCACAGCATATAGGTTTTTGTCTTGAGATTAACTGGTTGATCGCCTTCATTGTAGGGGCTTTGTTACAACCCCTACAGTTCCACACTATTGTCGTCATGGCTGCTCGGGTGGTTGATTTGGTTCAACCACCGGAAAACCATTTGAGGAGGGCATTTCTGATTCAACCCTCTGCAGTGGTGGCGCTCTTCTGGAAGTCACCTCTTCCTCACCATCACTGATTTCCCTCTGTGCTTTTGTGTTCAAGATCTCTTCTCCAGATTCTGAGCTTATGATTACTGTCTCCCCATTCTGCTTCAGTAGTTCTCCTATGATCTTTCTTTCTGTGCCAGCCTCCTGTTCTTGATCTTCCCTTGGTATAGTTGGTGCATATTGATGGATGAACTTACTCTTCTTCTTAGGAGACATCATTGGCATGTGCTGGACCTCTATTGTGTTATTACACCTAGTTCTCTTCCCTCCCTGCATCATTCCTCTCTGGTTGATCGGCTCTGAATAGGCTTTGCTGATGCCTCTTGCGTTCCAGGTGTATGCCAAGTCAGCAACTTCTTGTGTCTGCTCCCCTGGATGCTGAACTACCTCCTGGACTGTGGTTTCTGGTTGTGCCAAGGTTTGTAGTTGTTCTCGTGCTCCTTCCTCTTGGATTTCTTCCAGTTGATTTTGGGGATTGTCAGTTTGTGTTTGAGTGTCTTCTTTCTCCTCGGCCACAGCACCCGAAGATTGGCCTATCTCAAAACCAGGACACACTCTCCTTAGTGTGAAGGTTCTGCATCTCCCTGCCATAGATCTGCGTCTTTGTTTTGTGGTCATCTTTGCCTTTTTCTTCTTCTGAGCCCCTCCTTCTTCAGCTTCTAATCTTGATCTCTTCCTTTGTCTTTCTCTCCCTATTACAATTAATGGACCTCTCGGTCTGGAATCATCACTGCTTTCCTCTTGGCTAGTTGAGGAGTCTGATTCACTATCTGAGGAGACAGTGATTATCTCTTCCTCTAATGGAGTGTGGATTGTATCCAGCCATGCCTCCGGTTCCGGCTCTTCGACAGGTGGAGGACTCTCTGGGATGGCACCTCCCCATCCTGGTATTGCCGCAGCTCCATTCACTGTCACTCCCAAGCTAATCATATCTCATTCTGTCCTGAACGCCGCCCCTAGTACCTAAGAGAGAATTCGTTCTGCGTCCATTGGATCTCTCAGATCAATTGTCACTGCTCTCATCTCCTCCAACATTTCCGATTCTAACTCTGCCTGCTGTGTGACCCATCATCCTATATCCATGTTGTTGTTTTGTGTCGCGTCAGGCTGTGAGCTATGCTGATCAATCTGCATGTCCGTTGGAGATGTTTGAAGTGGGATTTGGCGCGGAGAAGTGGGCTGATGTCTAATTGGGCTTTCCCGCTCAATTCCAAAATACGGGTCAAATACCATTGGGCTGAGCTGGAACGGGTTTTCCCGTGGTCTATCTCCCGCCAACACATGTCTACCATTTCCTGGTTCTAACCTCATTGAGATTAGGAACCCCTCCTGAACTGCTCCATCTCTCATGTGCAGATATCTCAACCCCCTTTGCTCATAGTAATCTATCGGGATACTGGTGTATCGGTGGCCTCTGCGATGATTGTATGCTCTGACATGGCCTGCATAGAGTTCCCGTCTAGGGTCGTGGATGATGTTTAGTCCCCTTTCATTGAAGTGTATTCTCACTTTGTGTTCGATGAACTCATCCAGCATGACATTGCTGACAATGGGACAGTTCTGCATCAGGTACCCAATTACCCCACATCTCATGCAGAACCTAAAAAGCCTCTCATACTGGATATCCACCCATATTCTTCTATTCTCTGGGATCTGGATGTATTCTAGGTCCACATAAAAACCCGTTACCAGTGGCTCTCCTGGGACAATCCACATCGTTGCCCCTAAATACGTGACATTTCTGGCCGGAGGTGGTTCTATATCCACCAGAATAACCTCCCCCGCCATCGTAGCAATCTTAATCGCCGCCATTGGGGCAAAGGCTTCAGCTGGCAGACCATGTAATTGTACACGAACCTTGACCTTATCCACTCTGATGTTTCTGAGCACAATGCCTGCTCCCCAACAGAGAAACGCGAGCATCCCACCCGTCAGTGCATATGGGCTCCTGTGCAAGACCGCCAGCGCCTCCTCCTTTGATTCCAGCTTCACCACAAAGAACTTTCCATGGTGATGAATCACCTCTGCAGGAATGGACCAGTATTGTGCGAAGTACTCGTCCATATCCTCTGCCGTAAATGGTCTATCATCCATCCAGTACGCCAGTAAGCAGTTCTGCTCCACCGGCGCTGCTTCTGCAATGTCCGCCTGAGTGAGCGACATAATACCCCCTCTCCTGGTCGGCCGAGCAAAGGTGTTGAAGTCTGTCCCTATACTCGTCTAATCCCAGCGCTCTTCTGAATATTCCGACCCTCGAGGAACTCTCCCTCTTTCAGTTGAGGTGAGTGATTGACTGTCTTCTATTTTGTGACCCGAATTTGAGTAGTGATGGTGATTATAAAAGGGTTTTGCTTTGTTGTGATCTATGGCTGTTTTTTGAGCCACTTTACCTCTTTTATTTATAAAGGGCCTGTTTACTCCTATCCCTTCACCTTCCTCTCGAACAAAAGCATCCACAATTAATTTTCTCTTGGAAGCAGAGATCGGCATGATTAAACCTCGATTCCAGTAAGATTTATTGCTATGTTTTATTTCCACCTCCCAATGGGAGAAGGAGTACTCCACCAAGCACGTGAACTCTGAAGCTTCGTAAAACTCAAATTAACTGATACACACTAAACTTACCGTCGATGTTTTGAGGTTGCGTCTCGAGACCACACCGACCAACCAGCGTCTTCCCCTTTCGCCAATCGGAACGAGAATCTTCACTTTTCCGAGGCGCCAAGCCAGAAAACTCCAAATCGAAATGATTTTTCCGAACTCATTGCATGTTCGGTTTCTTGCTGAGATCAATCTTCTGACACAGAGATTAGACTGATCCCCAACTTTTGAACCTTCAATTTCAAAGATCGGTGCCTAATTTTGGATTGAAAAGGGTCCAAAAACCCTAAAGTGTTGAATATTGCTCTCTACTTTTCTAGAGAGAGAAAATGTTTTTTTAATTCAAAAAAAATAAAATAAAATAAAGCTTGTGACATAGAGATAATCCATTTCCTCTGCCATTTCTCACCAACCAAGTTAGTGATCGATTCACGAATCACAATTCTGCCAAATGAGAGATACAATAATTGAATTATCATTATCAAAAGAGTGAGTTTTTTGCCTAACTAACCTTATTTCTGAAACTAATTCCCAAAGTAATACTCTTTCAAAAATAATTCCCAAACTAATACTCCTACAATCATGCAGGAGCCATATTACAAATACTAAAAATTGTTGAACTAAAATTTAATTATTACTACTCCCATAAATTAATTCCGTACATTTCAATTAGACCCACAAATTTACCGACTAAAAATTAAAAAGCTCTCTCTTTGAGGCCACCCATCGAGCACTCCCATGAAGAATGAGCTCTCTGTTTTATTTTTGTTTCCCTTTAAACAAAGGCAATTAAGGAAGTTATGGGGTTGTGGAGATCCTGAGAAGCCTAATGAAATTTCTCGACACTTATATTCTGAGGAACGGGAAAGGTCGGGCGAGGATCGGAGGCGGAGCCAGGATTTATAAAGTGGGTGGCAAAAAATTTTATCCCATGATTCGGTTTTGGAGACGATTGCCAAACGTGATACGGAGAGAGATATTTTTAGAATTTTAATTGTAATCCAAAAATTTAGTATAATATATATGTAGAAATTGTTATGAGTATTAGCAATTTTTTTTTAAAAAAGTGGGTAGCTAAATAATAAATTTAAAAATTTTACACACAAATTAAAATAAAAAAAATAAAAAATAAAATAAAGTGGGTGGCAAATGCCACCCTTGCGTCTATATATGCTTATGTGCAAGGACAGAATCCACGAGGCCAGCACCGAGAACCTGGAGATTATTGGCCGGAATTACTAATACATCAAGCTTCCCCCCTTCCTCAAAATGGACATGTTCGTCACTAATGATCCTGACGATATCCTGTTGAAGATTGAATCAGATTTCAATTAGTGCTGAAATTGGAAATAATATATATTTCTGAGTTGGTAATTATATAAACTTGGTAACCCGATATTGTCTATTTAGGATAGAATATTGTCTATATAGAATAGAATATCATTCTATTGTTATAAATAGTCAGGGTTTGTTTTGTCAAATACAAGAAATAAGATACAGAGCACGATGTAGTCATACGGGATTGTGTGGCTAGGGTTTAGGGTGTTTTCTGGTGAGTGTTCTTGGGAGAGAAGATAATTAGTATAGAGAGTTATTGGGATGAGTGGATTTACTCTGTAATAGTCTCTAGAATTATACTAGTGGATTCTCTGGTGGATGTAGACCGGATTTGGTCGAACCACGTTAAACTGGTATTTTATACTTGTTTATTTATCGTTGTTGTCAATTGTTCGTTGATCCTGTTCCGCTGCGGTAGTACTAATTCCTGACGATTGGAATTGGTGCTGGAGAAAGGGGATTAAATTCCCAACAACTGGTATCAAGAGCTGAGGTGGTAGAGCCAAGGTGGTGGTAGACGTAGTAGAGCGCTGAAGCACGAAAACACGGTATAGTATCTGCTAAATTTCTTGATTGTCAATGTGTCATATTGAATCAAGATGGATATTTGATTATTATTTTTGGTGTTTGCTTCTCGGTATGCGTTTTGGAAAGGTTTTGCCTTTATACGGCTATGACAAGTATTTACTTGGTTCGTTATTAATTAATTATCAATCAGATTTAGATTTTTTGGATTGATTAATTGATAGTTTCTTGGTTTTGAGACGGAGGATCAATGTTGGAATTGATTGCTAAAGGTAATCAGTTTGTTCTTGACTTGGCGTGGATAAATATGGAAAGTATAGTATCAATAATTCTCTGTGGAGATTGTGGTTTAATCTCAGTGTGAGAATTTGGTGGAGCGCGGCTACACTTGTTTATTGGCCGAAAATTTGGATCGGGTGGAAACATGATATTGGTTTTATGTGTAGTTGGAACGGAGGTCAATGGTTTTACGGCTATTCGAAGAATTAGAGGAGTTTGGCGTGCTTTGTGATAAAGCGGAGGATCGCTTAAAGAACAGAAGACTCAGGTTCAACTCTGAATTTTAATTCTTGGTTGCTGTAGTGCGTAGTTACACCGGTTTGTTAGCTGGGTTCTTGGGTGGT
This sequence comes from Sherardia arvensis, assembly GCA_948330725.1. Taxonomy (NCBI): domain Eukaryota; kingdom Viridiplantae; phylum Streptophyta; class Magnoliopsida; order Gentianales; family Rubiaceae; genus Sherardia; species Sherardia arvensis. The sequence goes on from OX415242.1 coordinate 3,004,562, forward strand.
GATACTCAAGTGGGTGAAGCTGATAACGTGAAACAGGCTAATGGTATGACGTCATGGTTGAGTAAATGCACTGGTTCATTGGCTGAGATCTTGGATCGGGGTTTATTCAAGTGGGGTGCAGTTGATAACGTGAAATCGGCCGATGATTGCGACGTTTGAAGAATTGGAGGACCGTGAAGAGTGCTGGAGTTAGGGTTCTTTGAAAAAATGGCTTGTTTAAAGGACAGGTAGCTCGAGAACAACTCTGGAGGTTTAATTCTTGTTGTCGTAGTATTTCTGTTTGTCTGGTTTTGTCAAACAGGTTGAGCATTCAAATTGAAGTGGCGGCATGATAACGATCTGTTTGGATGTTGAAGAATTTCATGGTGATATGGAATCTGATCCAAGGTGGAGATTGTTGAAGATTGTCTCAGATTTCAATTAGTGCTGAACTTGGAAATAATATATATTTATGAGTTGGTAATTAGATAAACTTGGTAACCCGATATTGTCTATTTAGGATAGAATATTGTCTATTTAGAATAGAATATCATTCTATTGTTATAAATAGTCAGGGTTTGTTTATCTGTCAAATACAAGAAACAAGATACAGAGCATGATGTAGTCATACGGGATTGTGTGGCTAGGGTTTAGGGTGTTTTCTGGTGAGTGTTCTTGGGAGAGAAGATAATTAGTATAGAGAGTTATTGGGATGAGTGGATTTACTCTGTAATAGTCTCTAGAATTATACTAGTGGATTCTCTGGTGGATGTAGACCGGATTTGGTCGAACCACGTTAAATTGGTGTTTTATACTTGTTTATTTATCGTTGCTGTCAATTGTTCGTTGATCTTGTTCCACTGTTGTAGTACTAATTCCTAACGATTGGAATTGGTGCTGGAGAAAGGGAATTAAATTCCCAACATATCCACCACATCATGAGCGCAAACTTCTCAAACTACCCCAAAGGCCCCGAAATGAGGCGAATTTTCGAGTTCCTGGGAGATGGGATCTTCACCTTCGATTTCGAGTCGTGGAAGTCGCAGAGGAAGCTGGCCATGTCACTGATCAATCACCACGAGTTTCAAAAGTTCATGGTGAAAACCAACGGTGATAATATGGAGAAAAGCCTGATTCCTGTTCTCGATCACGTGGCTAGCCATTGGAGCGTTGTGGACCTGCAAGAAGTGTTTCAGAGGTTCACGTTCGACACCACGGTCAAATTCGTGACAGGTTACGATCCCAGACAAGATCATGAGCGGGAGTCTTGGATGAGATGAACTGAAGGAGCTCTTCTGGACCCATAATCGGAGCTAACATTCACCGGTTTATATATTTATGAACCTAGCTAAATTTATTCATGAAAGCCAGCTAAAATTCTGATTTCAAAATTCCGATTTCGACAACTCCGATGTATGCGTCCCTCCTCCATTCTTCATGCGAGTGCTGGGATGGGTGGCTTCAAAGGGAGAGCTTTTTAATTTTTAGTCGGTAAATTTGTGGGTCTAATTAAAATGTACAGAAATTTATGTGAGTAGTAATAATTAAATTTTAGTTCAACAGTTTTTAGTATTTGTAATATGACTCCTGCATGATTGGGAATTATTTTTGAAAGAGCATTACTTTAGAAATTAGTTTCAGAAATAAAGTTAGTTAGGCAAAAAACTCTCAAAAGAGTCTTGTGTAGATTCTGTAAATTTTGTTGCAGTTGATTAGTTGGACAAGTCCTCTTTGACACCTTATTGCTGGTTTCCCGTTGGATCCATCCGTTGGGGCTTCTATTTTTTTGAAAATAAACATAAAAAAATGCAGCATGTGCAACTATCCAAATCTCAAACTAAGTAATCCCAGTACCGCCAAATCAATAAAACCAAGTAAAATTTTAAGAGTTTAATGATCCAATTATGGAAATTAAATTCCATTGATCATACAAATTATATCTTATAATCTTGTGAAAAGATAAACATCATTTATGGTTTATATAAATAAAATTCATATTTAAATAATAAAAATATTGATATTTATTGAAGTCGAGTCAAATTTTATAGGAAAGATCCAATCCGGATATAAACTAAAAATAAGCCACACAATAATGTGATAAAACATTTTTATATACTCAATGATCCAAATATGGAAATTAAATTTTATTGATCATACAAATCACGTTTTAAAATTCAAAGAATAGATAAATCACCCTTTATGGTTTATAATAATAAGATTTGTATTTAAATAATATGATATTTATTTTTTTTAAGTCAGAGTGAAATTTTATTGGAGAGAGATGGAGAAAGGTATCAATTCCAAGGAAATGAAGTTTAGTAATGCTAAAATTATTGGCTTCTTGACGTTGCTTCTTCCTCTCATTGCAACCTTTTTAATCAGCTACATATTATCATCATGCAACTGGCATTTTATTGTTAGGGATTACTACTATCGCTCAATTACTAGTGAATGCAATTTATACATTGGAAACTGGACTCTTTCTTCATATGAGCCTTACTACACAAACACATCGAATTGCATCATTGATGCTGGGAACAACTGCATGAGATATGGACGACCGAATATGGAGTTCTTGAAATGGAGGTGGAAACCCGATGATTGTGAGCTTCCCCGATTCAATGCAACCCTTTTTTTGGAGCTTATGAGAGGCAAATCCATGGCTTTCATTGGTGATTCTTTGGCAAGAAATCACATGCAATCACTCACTTGCATGCTAACTCAAGTACTTACCTCTCCCATATTTTTGTTTATTTTCATGCTTTTAGAGATTTAAGAGTATCTTATCAATTGCAACTATAACTTGATGATATATAATATTATGTTGGAATTAATATGATTTTTACTGAAGATTAAATTTTGATGATAATATTTTATGCATAATTATAACTTGAACGGACTATATATCAGGAAGAAATTCCCATTGACATTCCCATGAACGGCAATTGGAAAGTGCGGGAATTACAATTCGTCAAGTACAATTTCACAATTAAAAGTCTTTGGTCAGTTTACTTGGTTGAATATACAGATGTTGACAAGAGTATCGACCATGTAGCCTCACAAGCTCTTTACCTAGATAAAGCTGATGAAGCATGGACATCACATATACAGACTTTGGATTATGTCATCATATCCACCGCACACTGGTTTCTTCGGCCTCTCTTGTACTATCAAAATGGTAAGATTGTTGGTTGTAGCAAATGCAAAAACAACACTATCACTGACCTTGGATTGTACTACGGTTATAGAAACGTTTTCAAAACCACGTACCAAACCTTTTTGGATTCTGGAAAATTTAAAGGAAGTATATTCTTGAGAACATATTCGCCGCGACATTTTGAGAAGGGAGAGTGGAATTCCGGGGGCATTTGTCCGAGGACAAGCCCAACTGAAATTGGCATGGAGCACTATGAAGTAAAACTCTACCATGCTGCCATCGATGAGTTTAAAGCGGCAGAGAAGATAGGGAGGGTGAAGGGGTTGAAATTTGAGATATTAGACTCAACTCAAATGATGACGATGAGGCCAGATGCTCATCCATATCGTTATGGACCCGTATTTGGTAATAATAAAACTGCAGTAGACTGTTTGCATTGGTGCCTTCCCGGTGCGATAGACACGTGGAATGAGATCCTACTTCATATATTACTTCGATAATTTAGTTTTTTAATCGCCTAAGACATATTGTTTACCTGTTAGTTTCAGTTCAAATTTTCACAATAATAAATTGCATTGATTTCAAATTAGTTGAATTCGGTTTAGGCTGTGTTTGATAAATCATCTGAAAAATTAAGTGCTATTTATTTTTGAAGAACTTCATTCAAGATAATGGGAATCACCCAACAATGATTACACTAAGTGGAATTAACATCAAATTAAGAATTCTATCAAATAATAATCCAACTAAATGCTAATTAGACTAATTATCCTATTACAAATAAGAGATCCATAAAATTGTGTTATTGCCTTCAGGAATATTAACTACTTGTCATGAAAGCCATGAACCGCTTAGCCCAATCAACCTTGTTAATCATAGATTTTCAATATCTGCAATACCACGAACATGTTAATCTGTATTGTGCATACGTAAACATCTTGATCCAAAATGTATACGCACTTAAACACAAACCCAAGTATTCAAAACCATATGCAGTTAAGATAACCGAATAAAAAAAGTCTCAATCTAATTATTGAGTCAGGGTTTTGATCATAAATGTCGAAAAAATTATATTACGAAAAATCTCATATCTGAAAGATTTACAGGTTTCATATTGAGATTCCAATCTTATTTGTGAACATGAATCAATTAAAAATGATTATTTCCCTATCTCCCCCGATTTAGGAGATGGGGGAGAAAATGAAGGTGATTGGGGTTTTTTTATAAGTGTACTTTTTAAAAAAAACCACGATGTTGTGAGGTGAAGTTTTATTTGGCTCACCAAACTACATAAAGGTCTTAAAGGCATTAGTGCGTACGATGTTTAGAAATAGAGTAAGAAAAGAGTCCATGTTATCTCTCACAGACAAATTAGGGATCGCCTAGGTAAAACCCAACTCTGCGGATGAAAGAACTCACTACTCGCAGACAATTTAGGAATGGGCAAAAAGGCAAAGCCCAACTCTGCCGACGAACATGAGGTTCCACTAGAAAACGACTGATCAATAGATCATCGGTATGTCTTGTAGTTCCATCACGCACAAGTTTCATTTTGACCAGCTCCACATTTCTCCTCAACAGTACAATCCATGCTTTTCACCGGCACAACTTGAATCCAACTGCTTCCATCCTTCATCATAAAAACAGAGATCAGTAAACATTCTTTTTGAAAAATCAGCATTGTCTAAGTTAGGGAAACTGATCCCTTAATATTCCTTGGCAATGTATCATGAGTATAAATGTGTGATGTGTTTGTACCACTAGCTATCTTAGCCAAAGCATGTGCCACTGCATTAGGTTCTCGATAAATATGAGTGAAAAGTATATTGAGATCACCTGACAGCATGCCCGGCCCAATATGTGAATTAAGTGAGATCTGCTGTTCAGACCCCAATAGAGGTTAAAATAGGGCCCCAATTTTTAATTAAAAAAATTCATATTCAGTATTTTTATAAAAATTGTTCTTTGAACCCCTATATTTTCTTTAAATGGGCCAAAATAAGGCTCCATTTAAAAAAACACATCATTTTTAATTTATTTTCTTCATTACGTATTAAAGTTAATCTGGAACTGATATTCACCACTATTTCCCATTGAGGATTTTTTAAAAAAATATTCGGTTCAACTCCCAAATATGTATGGACGACCCTGACTGACTAGTATAATATTTAAGTGATCGGTATATAGTAAACTAAAAAAAATGATGCCACAGTCAACAATCTACAATGTATAAAAATATCTTTTGAAATATATGATACCTTACTATACTAGTTGATCCATGTGGATATCAAACTCCATTGATCATACAAATCATGTGTTTAATCCTATAAAATATAAAACATCATTTATGTTCTATAATAAACAAGATAAATATTTAGATATTTACACATATGCAATTGGATTGGATTTTTTTATCGTAGTCGAGTCAAATTTTATAGGGCATGCGTGAAACCCTAAATGAGATAGAGAAAATTGTCAAGACCAAGAAAATGAAATGTCGTGCCAAATTTATTAGCTGCTTAACGTTGTTTCTTCCTCTCGTTGCCATCTTTTTAATCAGCTATATATTATCATCATGCAACTGGCATTTGATTGCTAGGGATTACTACTATCGTTCAATCTCAAAAGGGCAGGAAATTAATGATGAATGTAATTTATTCAACGGAAATTGGACCCCTTCATCATATGATCCTTACTATACAAACACATCTAATTGCTTCATTGATGCTAATAACAATTGCATGACATTTGGACGACCGGACATGGATTTCTTGAAATGGAGGTGGAAACCAGATGACTGCGAGCTTCCTCGATTCAATGCAACTCTATTTCTGGAGCTTATGAGAGGCAAAACCATGGCCTTCATTGGTGATTCTTTGGCAAGAAACCACATGGAATCGCTCGCCTGCATGTTAACTCAAGTACAATTACCTCTTCAATTTTTTTGTTTCTTTTTATTCTCTTAAATATTTAAATCCACTCATTCTTAATATTCTTGCAGATATTTAATATTTTTCAATCAGTTGCCACTGTAACTTAATGATACATAACATGATTCTGGAATTATTTTGATTTTCAATGAAGATTGTAGTTTGATGATAATACTAATTAGATCAGTAATTTCTGGATGATAAGATTGTAGTTTGATGATAATTCAAATTTCGGGATTTTATTTATTTACTATTTTTCAAAAAAAAGCATTACTTTATGTTCTTCTTTATTTGAGGAATACTCCTACCCAAATGCCCTTCTAATTTGTACAAGAAATTGACTTTCTTAACCAATTTGATTTATTTCAATCATTAATGTCATTGATGATATATTGTGTAAATTGATATTATACAACCATTAATGATGATTTATTTGATGACTTATAACTTGAATCAGGTGGAAATTCCCATGGACATTCCCGGGAACGGTGATTGGAAAGTACGGCATTTCCGATTTGTTAACTACAATTTCACTATCAGAAATTTCTGGTCAGTTTACTTGGTGAAAAGAGTAGATGCTGACAAGAGCATCAACACCCAGGTTTCACAAGCTCTTTACCTAGATGAAGCTGACGAAGCGTGGACGTCACATTTAAAGACTTTCGATTATGTCATCATATCCGCCGCGCAATGGTTTCTCCGGCGGCTCTTGTACTACCAAAATGGTAAGATAATTGGTTGTAACGGATGCGAAAATAGCACCATCACTAACCTTGGGTTGTACTATGGCTATAAAAATGCTTTCAAAACCACATACCAAATCCTTTTGGATTCTGACAAATTCAAGGGAACTATATTCTTGAGAACGTATTCGCCACAACATTTCGAGAACGGAAATTGGGATTCTGGCGGGATTTGTCCGAGGACAAGTCCAACTGAAATTGGCATGAAGGACTATGAAGTAAAACTCTATCAAATTGCCATCGATGAATTTAAAGCGGCAGAGAAAATAGGGAGGATGAAGGGTTTGAAATTTGGGATATTAGACTCTACTCGAATGATGACAATGAGGCCAGATGCTCATCCACATCGCTACGGGCCTGTGTATGGTAATAACAAACCTACACTAGACTGTTTGCATTGGTGCCTTCCCGGACCGATAGATGCATGGAATGAAATTTTACTTCAGTTATTACTTCGATAATAAACGTTTAATATTCCTACACTACTACAAAGACCATCATCCAAGTCACTTGTTTAAGGCGTTTGTGGGCATTTTGCTATTTTCCGCCTTGTCACCAGGTTGCGAGTTTGCAAGCTTCTTCCGCCTGATTATAAAAAAAATTAAGACGAAAAGTAAGTGTACAAGGCGGATGAGGCTTGTGCCTTAAAAATGTAAGGCGTTTAAAAAATATTTAAGTCGTTTAAAATTAATGTCTTAAATACAAGTTTGTTCCGAATTCGGAAGTAGATTCGGTCATAGATAAAAACGCAGTTCCGATTTCGCAAGACACTTTCAAAAGATATAAACACCCACAAACATTGACTATCTCGGGCGCTGCTAATGACTCGATGACCTTCAAAACCTCCTTCTCCTCCGCCAAGAATGATCGGACGAAGCTCTCTCTCACAGCGTTAGCAGACATCACACCGGCGTAAGGACGAGTCTTGGTTAATCTAGGGGTTCTCTGGGCAGCCTGTGGATTCTTTTTTGTTGATTTATGATCGGAGCTAAATCCTTACCCCAAAATCTTATCCATACTTAGATAGAAAGTCTCAATCCCATCTTCTGCAATGCCATCGGCATACGAATTCTCCGACCACGGCCGTCGGCCTTCTTGTGCCTGTTTTTGTTCGAACCCCTCTTCGGAGCCACCGATCTTTTCCCGGCGCCGACTTCTGCAGAACCTGCAAATCATTCACCTCTGTCGCATTGTTCTCGGTCATGCTTTGTTCGAAGATGGGAAACCGTCATCAGCTGTGTCGCTCTTCTCGCCGCTCGTTCAGTGCCGCTGCTCTTTAGTTCGCTTCACTCCCCTTGTATTCTTTAGACTGAAATTATAACTAGCAATTTCTGGGTTCAATGTTGATTTTGATGCTTTGCTCAACTGCTACTTCCACATCGACTATGCGTTTAAGGTATTTGATAAAATTCCTGAACCAAATATTTTTTTCTTGGAATGCTCTGATCTCGGGCTGTAATAAGAACTTGATGTTTGGGGATTCGTAGAGGGATTTTTGTTGAATGCACGGGCTGGGATGGAGCCCTAGAAGAAGAAATCGGTTTCGGACATCGGGGCGTGGGCTATGAACATAGTCAGCTCCGTCAGGATCATCATGGCCAACAAGCAGCTCATGTCCAACAACGGATACGCCTTCACATTCGGTCCGCGCCCTTCTTCCTCTCCTCCTCTTGTTTTTGTTTTTGTTTTTGTCCTGTGCTTTTTGTGTTTGTTTTTTTTTTGAATTGTTGTTGTTGTGGTTGTTGTTATGGATCCTGATCCTGATTGAATGAATCATCGACTACGCTGACCGGCTTCCACTTCGCGGTGACCGCACTGGTGGGGATGGTGTCTAATGTGACCTGCCTCAAATCACGTCCCCTTCTGGGAGCTTCTATGGTTCTCTCTCATCGCCAACATGTCCATCACTTGCATGAACTTCAGCCTCATGCTCAATTCCGTCGGATTCTACCAGGTCCCTCCCCTCACTCAATCCTTCCTCATTCATTATGTGTGCATATTGAATCAATACTAAGAATATCTTATTATGTGTTTATATTGTAGAGGGGGTGTGGTGAATTGCAGTTTTGAAATATTAGAATTTGAATCTGATTGGTAAGTTAAATTATAAAGGGGTGATATGAGTATATGCAAACACTGTACATATATGGACTTTGCTAAAGTACTGAGCTTTAAAAGCTTGTAACATTGAATCCATAGCTTTATACAACTTACTGATGATAAATTTGAAAACCTTGGATTTAGAGCTACAATATGATATCAAGAATCGACTAATTTAGTGTAGATTCAAGGTTTTAAAAAGAATCTTGAAGTTCTGCTCTTTTAACTGTTTTGTTTCAGAAGCATAAGAAGAAGTCTGAACTTGAAAAGCATGTAACAAGCAATACCTCTGATTTTGTCATGTTTTATTCCTATGTAATCCTTGTAATATAAGCTATATTTTAGAACCTCGAATTATTAAAAACGAATAAGTAATGAGTGAGATAATGTGCTTTCAAGACTGCTGGTTTTTTGTTTATTACAGATTAATGATAGCTAGTGTTCTTAACTTAAGATAAGCACATCTTTCTAACGGAGACTCTGATCTGGTTGATTTTTGTTTGGTAGTGATCTAGAAATATTGAAATGAACTCTACAATCAGTACTCTTTTTTATTTGGTTGAAAAACCAGGTACAAAAGTGAGTGTGATTATATTGAATAAGTAATGAGTGTGATTATAGACATCAAAGTCTGCTGCACCATAACAGAAGGAAGAATTTTGGCGAGTTTAATTTAAAATAGACATATCTTGCTAACAGTGACTCTGATTTGGTTGATTTTTGTTTAGTTGTCATCTTGAAACATTGGAATACATTTTAAACTCAATAAACGTTTGATTTGGTTGAAAAAAGATGTAGAAAAAGTGACGTAAAGTTACTGCATTTTAAAGCAGATTGTGAGTATGATGGCTTTTATTCATATGATGTTTAGTTGTTTACATTATTTTCAACTCTGAACCTTAAACTATGATTTTGGATCAATTGAGGATTAGTTTTATACATAACTAAAACAATGATAACTGCAATTTTAAAATGTAATTTGTTCCTTTAGTACTTTGTTCTTGGCAGCAGCTGAAAAATGTAATAAAAATTCATAACTTAACAACCATGAATCCTTTTTGGCCAATTTTTGCACTTTAGTAATCTTAGAACTCTAAGCTACGGTTAAGAAACAGGAATGAATTTCATTTGGTTAAGAATTAGGCATGAAACAACATTTTAAAGATCTGCATTTTCTTTTTTTTGATGGAAGATATATACTTCATTGCATTCCAAAAAATGTCACTTACACATCATAGCCTTCACTCCAGGCCTTTTGAATAACAAAATAAGAGAAACTTTCTAAGATAATAATAATAAAATAATCTAAAGCTGAGACAATCTACTGCCCAAAACCAGGCTAACTCTCTATTATGGTCCAATTCTGGTGACTCCACCTTTTACAAGGGGAGTCCGATTTGGACTAAGGGAGAAAAGTCTGACAGGATCTGAGCAGAAACTGTTAAAACTACATATAATCAAGATTAATATCTGCCAAAAGACTGCTAAAATCAAAATGGCAGAGAACTTCCACTTTCTTTTGAATGGCCTCCATAGGTTGGCTTTTGTGCTGGAAAATCCTTCTGTTCCTCTCAAGCCATAGCTGGTAAGCACAGCTAACCATCATCACAAAATTCCTCTTTCTCCTCCTACCTCCAACACTGCTGAGTATCTTCCTGAATTCCCTCATGTTCTGAACTGATTTGAGAGATAATCTCTGGTACAATTCCTTAGTAAAAGAGCATTGGATAAACATGTGTTGTGGTGTTTCCAGAACAGGTTCTTGGCAAAAACAACAGCAGTTGTGTACCCCTCTTAACATACCAAATGATTGTAGTCTAGTAATGGTAGACAATCTTCCCTTCAACAACATCCACAGGAAAAAGCTGTGCTTTGGTAATAGCTTAGAGCTCCAAATGTACTTAGCCATCCTATCCTTCATGTCAGCTCCCTTTAAGAAATCATATGCCTTTGAGACGCTGAATTTCCCCTTGCTGTCAACACAATCTTTCAGATTTGGGCCTATCTCATCCCTAATCTGCATCAACACTTTCCAGTACCATGTTTTCCAACCCTGTGATGAGTTAGGGCAGTATGAAAGTACATTACTTGATAACCATAACTCATTTCACTTTTCTGGAGCAGCCAAACTCTATTTCATCAATGTATATGTCTCCTCTCCTCGTCTCTATGTGTTTTGGATCCATTGAGTGCATGAAGCTACTACTTACAATACTGTTCTTTACTTGTGTACATATGAACTCAGTGTTACTCGGATACTCAAGGGCTAGGCTTGACTATTGAACTGTAATCAGATACTTGTGTTTTGCATCATAACAATCAAAGACTTACCGCACCAAAGACTGTTGCTAAGTCTCTAAGTCTGCTGCTAAATCTCTTACTTTGTTGATCATATAGGGTGGCGAAGGCTGAACAGAAGTTTGAGAATGGGATACTGCAACAAGTACTTTGTAATTCGAGATGAAAAGGCTTCTGTTGATGCAAGGCTTTGCGTTTCGCTTGATGAATGGCTGGGTTTTGAGGTTCTTGCCATCTCTCATCTTGATCCAAATGTTCTGCAGTTTCTTAGGCCTAATATTGTGTTAGGTTTGTACACTGATTTCGATTGTTTTAATGTAGAAGGGTAATAAATTGCGTTAGATTTGTACATAGATTTTGTTGTATTTTTGAATAGCAAGAACTCCACAATATAAATTTTTTTAGATGAAAAGTATTTATTCATATTTACGGAGCTCTCTATATTTATTCATATAGATGAAAAGTATTTATTCATATTTTTTACCGAGGAGAGTGGACTTGAGACATCGCAAGCTGTCCAGCTTGCTATGTTAGAATTGACTTGAGACTTCGCAAGTTGTCCGCTTGCTAGGTTTTTTATAAAAAAAACGAGTTTCCTTGCGAACTCGCAAGTTACGTTTAAGGCGGAAAATCTGTGTTCTAAGGCGGAAGTAAACGCCTTAAACTGAAAACATTTAAGGCAGAAGAGGAACCGTCTTAAATCTATTTCGAGTTTTAAGACACTACTAGAGAAGGCATTTGTCTTCTGCCTTGAAACATGAAGGACCAACCGCCTTAAATGCCACAATTTTGTAGTAGTGCTATAAGATGTTTATTTTAGACTAAATTTCAAAAAATGACCCTAACATTGGTGGAAATGTCAATTTTAGGACCCAACTTTTAAAATGGTCAATATTTGGTACACAACATTATGAAAATGTCAATTTTAGGACCCAACATTCAAAATGGTCAATATTTGGTACCCAACATTCTGAAAATGTACAATTTTTGGACCTTCCTTAGATTCACCTATTAAATCTATAAATTTCAAGGGCAAATTTGTAATTTTCCTGTGCAGAATACCCAGAAGTATATCAATTTCCAAAATGTCCACCACCACTGGGTGCTTCTTATAGTCAGACGAGACCTGAATTCATAGATTTGAATTTATGGCAAATGTTTCATCATCGTCTTGATGGACATGATAAAGATGTCGGTAAAAAATGGTGATGTTGCTAGACTCCGGTAATGCGGCCCACATGGCTTGCGGTAGAGTTACAAAGAGTTACCCGAAATGGTGTTGGGATTTTTGGGGAAGATGAGATGGGGTGATTTTGATGGATTTATAAATTTTAATCTTTTATTTGTTATGAAAATTACAAAAATGCCCTTGATATTGATAGATTTAATAGCTGAATCTAAGGAAGGTCCAAAAATTGTACATTTTCAGAATGTTGGGTACCAAATATTGACCATTTTGAATGTTGGGTCCTAAAATTGACATTTTCATAATGTTGGATACCAAACATTGACCATTTTGAATGTTGAGTCCTAAAATTGACATTTCGACCAATGTTAGGGCATTTTTTGAAATTTAGTCTTTATTTTACCAATACATTTGCCACATTTTAGCTTAAGTGAAGTTCATTTCACTTCATTTGCCCCTGAAATGGGTTACTTCTTTTTTCATTTTTTACCTTATTTCCTTAATTTTTGTTTCTGACTCTTAGATACAGGGTTTTTGAGATTTATTTCTTTTCTTGATGATGGACTTTATCACCTCTAAGGAGAAATCTATATGGCAATCTCTAGTTATAGTTCTTGATGAATCTTTCTTAGTTTTCATTGCTAGATGTAAGTCCGGTATGCTTATGGATTACTCTACTTGCCCTAAAACACAATCAGGAACTCCCTTTTACCGTGGGACGACCGCAACGTGATTGAGGGGTACAGGTAGAGAGTCTTTATTTTAATAGAACCGGCTGTTTTTGCACTGTTAACTGGGGGGTGAATTCTTTGGAGCCCTAGAATGCTTGTACACTGGTGAAGAGTCTAGATTCAGGGGATGAAGAAAATCTGTTTGTTTTTTAATAAGTTGCCCTGGTATTGGTAGTTTAAGACAGAGAAGATTTAGAATAGTTGTATGTTTAGAAACTTCTCTGATCTCACAAATCGCCTCCACTTGTGGAGAGTCGCACTGGTTGCCTCCTTTTTGGGAGTTATCTGTATTTTATTTCTGTCATTTCACGGTCTAGGGATGCCTAATAAAAGTTCCCTTCACTGATTTCTTGGTGGTTTAACTTTAAAAAAAAAGTGAGGTAATTTGCAAACTTTTTTAAAAAACAAAATTTCACTTCATTTTTCCTTATAATAAATTGTATTGATTTCAAATAAGTTGAATTTTGTTTAGCCACTATTTGATCAAATAAATAGTTTAATAAATATTTTTTAAATATCTTAAATAAATAACTTTTTGACCCCGTTATTATTCAAATTCATTGGGGTCAATTTGATTAAAATTAATAAATTTACTCTATCACAGAAAATAAAGTAGCGTCAAAGTGCAAAGGCAATAAAGACATCTCGATTGTTGATAAGGGGTTATTACTAGTATCTGTTACGACTCGTGGCTTCTTGAAACATGAATATTTTTGTGTAAGAATTCTGGTTCCATACTTCTGTTCTTATCAAAGGTTTCTTGAGCCTACAAATATTGATGTTATTAAGCAATTCCACTCCCTGGACCATTGGGTGTATGTGGCACCTTACTGGCTCTGAAAATTATTTAGTTCAGACCGCATACCATTTTGCACTCGGAAAGCCGGGGTGATCTTTGCTTCCGGAATCAATAAGAAATAATGAAGATTCAATCAGTGAATAATTGGTCATTGCAAACTCCTGAAAGAGTAGTAAAAACTATAAGGGGACAGAACTGCATTATTCCAGGGCCACCATCAACACGCAACTCACACTAAACTGCATCGATACATACTAAAAGCTTAAAGCTCACTCTGCTGGTTGCAAACTGAAAAGAGAACATGACAAAGAGTTCTGTTTAGCCTAGCCACAAAACATTGCCATCATACTAATCATGAAGGAAAAGGGGGGGTGAGGGTGATCTTTGGCCCCGACAAAAACTCATAAGTATCTATCACAAAATAAGCAAGACCAGTTCATGCTTTACTAACCTATGTTTTCTTCACACGGCACCATTACCCAACCCCAACTCAAACTATTAATAAGCAAGTCACTAGGGCGTTTCTAATTAAGTAAATCCATCTTGGATTCCTCAAGTCACCAGAAACTGATCCTCAGTTCATATCCATAATTGATATGTGAACACACAAAATAAGCCACCCAGTGGGTAGAAAAGCTAAGATGCAAGCAAAAAAGCATTTGACACAGCAACACCTTGGGTAAATCTGCTCAAAGTTCTGCGCTCACAAGCTTTGAGCGCATTCAGGAAGGAAGAACTAACATAGAAGGCTACAAAAAATGCAGGCAAAGGATAACTGATGCTCGAGAGAAAGAGAAACATTCATAAGATACGGTAAAGAGTAAAGACTAATTGTGAAAACATATCAGCAGAGAAGCTTATGTAATTTGCTGTGTCAGAAACGACGACGATGCTTAGAGACAAAAGCTTAATAATCTTCTAACAGAAACAGATCAAGAATTTTAAGTTCAACAATAAGCAACCAATAAACACTGTCACATATGCATCTAAGGGAAACATACAATGCAATGCACAACTAACACAAATATTCCTACCTTCAACTGCAGGTTAATTCTTAAATTTAGATCTACGTCTAGGCCAAAATCCTTACCATTTGCTTCTAAACTCTATATCCCAACTGTGTGTACTTAAGGAACCTTGAATTGGCTGAATGGTAGGCTAAAATATTTGGAATCAGCTTGTGGCTTGCATTTAAACGTTAAAATGACCACTTCAGTCTAGGTATTATTGCTATATCAATGAATCTGAGCACACTGATTGGATAGTTTTCCTGATTGAGATAGGGAAGGAGCATTACAAGATTATGTTTTTAAAGGTTGATCAGTGCCAAGAAAGGTGAAGCATGAACCAGTTACTTTTGATTAATGTATCAGCATGTCAAGCAACAATCATACACCTTAATAATTAACACATTACATATAGTGATGACTGATCGCAGCATTTTTCAGTGTTTTTATTTCAATCTCTCTGTTTAAAGAATCAAACACAGACAAAATAAAAAGCGGCCTTTATTCAGTTTCTTCAAGAAACAAGTAAAGATGACATTTTTACTAGTTCAAGTTAGGACAAAACTTATGCAATTGCAGACTTTCATTTCCATTCGAAATCCAAATACATATTCGATTGAGAATACAAAGAAGAAAATACCAATTCTGGATCAATCAAGTTCCTTCTGGACCTTAATCCCCATGGAACTAGCAGTGCCAATCACCGATTTACAAATGGACTCCAGCGGCATGTACTGGCAGTACGGATCCTGCTGCTTGATCTTCGCAATCTCGTACACGTGCTTGAGGGTGATCGTCGACGCCGTCACGTGACCGGGCCGGCCGCTCCCGAGCTCAATCCCGGCGGCCTTCTTGAGGTACCAGGTCACCGACGGCGAACGTACGGTGAACTCGAAGGTGTTGTCCTTGAACGCCGTGATCACGACCGCCATGGGAGTGTCGGGCTTGAACTTCTGGGTCCGAGCGTTGAAGTCCTTGCAGAAGGCCATCAGATTCAGACGGTACTGCCCCAGCGCGGGGCCCACCGGAGGCGCCGGACGAGCGCCGCCGGCGGGGACGGTTAGCCGGATTGTCGCCGATACCGGCCGGCGAGTCAGGATCTCTTTCAGGGAAGCCATGGATGGATGCGATTGGTGGGAGTGTGGAGGAGAGGGTTTAAGACTGAGGTTTTACTTTGATTGGGCTTTTTCCAAGTACCCATTGGACTGGCCTATTTTCAAGTCAAATTATTATTCAATTTTTTATTTTTATTTTTGAGAAACTCTCCTGAAAGTCCAACTTTCCTGACTTTCCATAAGAGTTTTTATACGTTTTAACTTATACAATGTACCTTTTAATTTGAACTGTAAAATTTGTTATTTGAATTTTATTACAGTTTAATATATATCAGGATTATCCTGATATTGGCAATATCAGGTACCAATTAAATAACGACACATCATCTTTAACTAATTTATGATTGGGCCACGTGTTCAATCATTACCCAGACGGGTTTAAACATTCTAAATTAGGGTTTTAGAATTTTACTAAAAATATCTTAATCAATTAAAACATTACAATTGTACACGTGTCATTATCTTATTGGTGCCTGATAAGGCCTATATCAGGATTATCCGGATGAATGTTTTTCTCATTTTATTAATATTTTAATATAAATTCATGAATTTTTGCATTAAAACATGTTTTATTATATGTTCACTTTGATACTATCAATGTTTTAACACAAAATAATATTACTTGACCTTAAATATATAGTGGTAGTTCCAAAACATTTAGGAAAGTCGGACTTTCTAGAGATTTTGTATTTATTTTTTAGAACTATTTGACGACGTACTGTATAATATTTTAGAACTTTACTTGTTTTAAATTTGCTCTTAATGATTTTTAGTTGGATAATTTTGGAATTAATTATTCCTTTTTCTTTGTAGTGGTTGCCTGGTTGGTGGCAGTGAAATGAACTATAAGAAACATAAAATCTTGAATTGAAATGAAGGAATCAAACTAAATTGAATTAAACTTTATTAAAACAAACTGAATTTAATTAAACAAGTGAACTAAATATAAAGTTCATCGAATCAATCCATCAACTAAACTAAATTAAAATGAACCTATAAATTCATATACTACAGTGTCTTGTTATTGTTGGCCCTGACCACGGGGAGGCGGGCCTGGAGGCATGCGGTTGAAGGCTCCCATGGGGAGATTTCCAGGCCCGTAGGGGCTCGGCCCTGGCGGCATCATCTGCATTTGCCCGTTATGTGGCGGCCGGATGAAACCACCGGCCTGAGGGAACAGCTGAGGACCACCAATGGGCCTAGGTGCCATGAAATGACCCTGAGGAGGCATCATCTGATGGTTCATATTTCCTCGAATCGCCTGGAAAGGAGGATGAGGCAATGCCATATTCTGTGCATGCTGCATAGGAGGAGGAGGATTCTGTTGGAAATGGTTCGGTGGCATGAGCGAAGGATGAGGCCCGGGCGGGAGAGGAGGCCCGGGGTTCGCATGCATTGCAGCTCCAATCCCTGGAATAGTCCCCTCATTCCTCGAGAATCCAGGCTCTGCTGACGCGGGGGGCTCGAGTAGGATTTCTAGGGTAGTAAGATTCTGTCCAGGCCTGTCTCTGGACCAGAACTTGGTGGTGTGATCATTACTGCCACTGGTCAGAAGATTCCCCATGGGGTGCCAAGCCAGGTCCCAAACACTATGGTCATGAGCATTAGCTACTTCGAGCTGTGGACCTTCCTGCCCGACTAGCCAGTGAAGCATTGATCCATCAAAACTTCCGCTCACGAAATAGTCCTCGTGGAAAGGATGCCAAGCCAGTGCAGTGACATCTTTGGAATGGCCGCGGAATGATTGAAGCTCCTTCATGGCCCTGATATCATAAACCTTGATGATTTGATCTTTTGAAGCAGTGAGAATCCAGTTTCCATTCTTGTTCCACTTGACACAAAGCACGTCGTTCTTATGTCCATCAAACGAGCACAAATCAGTTCCCGACTTTGCATCCCAGAGTTTGACAAGGTTGTCTTTTCCACCTGAGGCTAACAGAGACTTTGTCGGATGCCAGTCCACGCTCTTCACATCCCAGCCATGGCCAGTTAAAGTATGCACTTCTTCACACAGAACAAAATCCCACACCTTGACAGTCGTGTCATCAGAACAAGAGCAGAACTTCAAATCTGTCGGGCAGAAGCTCAAGTCACGAACTGATTCTTTATGTGCAGGGAAACATTTCATACTGTTCATGTTGGGCTGCCAATACTTGATCTTTCCTCCATCATCACCAGTGACCATATATTTCTCATTGTAGCTCCAAACCATTGATCTGACCGGATGATCGTGAGCCTGCAATAGCAGTTCATAGTTAAACGCCTCACCATTCCACAGGGTGAATTCACCGCTCTGAGATCCAGTGATGAGGCGCCTTCCATCAGGTGTCCACACAACACAATTTATCGAGTAGCGATTTTTGTTGAGAGAGGTGTGAACATGCTTTGCAGCAAAGCTTGTGGAAGGGTTATCTGAATAACCAACAGGTGGCAGCATATCGATCACTGCAGCTGGAGATGGCTGTAAGACATTCCGGTCCCGAGAATCCCTTTGAAACATGCGAACCTGCATATATCTCACAACTGTGCTGGTATAGTCCACTGCTTTTCTTGGCCTTGCTCTTTTGGCAGCATAATTTTCAGCATTAGGGGGGTGAGGCTGCGCATTAGGAGGCTGAGCGTGATTGTATTGGGCCTGTGGTGGGCCAGGCAGCTGCATCATTTGGGCCGGGCCTGGCAATTGCATAGGTCCCCTTGGCGGGAAATTGCCACCGTGAGGCTGGTGGTGTGCGGGCGGATATGGCAGCTGCTGGTATTGATGCATAGGTGGTGGTCCAGGAGGTAGTGGCGGGCCAGGTGGGCGGTGCTGTTGGTATTGTTGAAGATGTGGATCTCCACCGTACATAGTTGCAACGAGGAGCGAGCAGAAGAGTCACTGTGAGAGTTCAAAATAACCGATGCAGCATAATTAGTTTTCAATGATTTCTTTGTGGATCAAAAGCAGTAAAATGTGTTGAGACTTGATTTCCTCAAGGCTCAATAGGGGGATATGATAAAACATAGGACCCTGACATCCTTATATAGGCATATCTATGTGAATCACATTCCAAACAGGATAAGGAAATGCTAATAATTTCTTAAAAATAACGCCTACTTCACACCTAATGTAGGTTAACAAAAAACATATCTGGAGTAGGATTATGAATTCTATCACAATGATCATATGATGACCTCAAAGAACAAAGTTGACTGGTTGACCCAAAACTCATACAAAATTTATTTCCCTAAAACAAAACTATATACTAAAAAAATTTAATCTAGGTTTCAATAATTCTCCTCCATAAGAATGAAAACCATCAGTTTTGGGGTTCATTTAACATAACCTTGACAGTCCAAACTACTCATCGTACAGCACTATGCAAGTAGGGTTTCATTACACACAAAATAACCAGCTAAGCCATCATAATTAACTATCATTCTTCTATTACTCATCAATAATAGTGACGAAAGAAAAATTGAAGATCAATGATACAATTCTATGTATATATATGCTGGCTGCTTGAAAAAATAATAGTGCATGCAAGTCCTACGATAGTTCCATATAGCCAATACTCAAAAACAGAAAACCTCCTGTAGCAAGAATGCAAAAACATTACATTACTGGGAGGGAAAGTCCATACAGCATATTTTAAGTAAATCAACCAGCCAAGCTGTTATTGTTCTTCTATTCCACGTGAAAAAGAGTTCAAAATATGACCTAGAAGACAGCTGTGTGTATCTACTCAAAAAGCAATACACGTGAGCTGAATTCAGCAGCCCCTAAACACGTAAAGTCCTACAATTGTTTCGGAAAGAACAGACTTGACCAAACACTCATTCCATATTTCCATCTATCACGCAAAAGTATACTTCACTATTACTAACCATACTCAAAAAACCTGTAGCAAGTCAGTTCACTTTGCACAAGTGAACACACATTACTCTATGGGCACGGGGTTCTTCTTCTAACATAAACTTGAAAGTTAGATTTTTCACTTTGAATCCAGCCCTAATTTCCGTGAGGGTAAAACAAACAGGGTTCATCTAACATAAAATAATTTCAAAAGTCTGAAGAAAATTTCAATTTTTCTTTACCACCTTGATGGGATTCAAGCCCCTACACTGATCAGTCATCACAACATAAACCTAAGTAATAGAGGCTATACAAAAGGAGCAAGGAAAAAAGTTGGAAAGCCACAAGTAAACATTTTGTTCATCTTTAACTATAAATTAATTAGGTAAGGCTCAGGATTTCTCAGGACAAACTTTGTAAGTTTATTCTACAGATTAACAACCGAAAAATAGACTACAGCAGTAGCTCAAAATCCTTAACATGAAGATGGACTTATGTACTTAGCCCTAAAATTTAAGAGTATAATTTTTGTATTGCCTAAAATAGAATAGGGAAAAATTCTGGAAAACAAGGAAAAAAGTACATGATCAAGTATATTCAAACAATCTAAGGAGGAGAGGTGTACACAGAGCCGGTCCAGAGTTTCAAGAGCCCAGGCGAATATTTTAATATATGTGCCCTCATACAAGCAAAGTTTTTCTCAGAACTGCAATACATGATATTTGTTTTTATGAACAGAACCCTCTAAAACATGCATTGAATCACATTCACAAACATTGATCACATGTTGGGACAAGCATGGGCACCAAACTTCATTTTGGGTGAAACTAATAATCCAGATTTATGTATGAACAAGTACTGATTTGGCTATTTGACAGTTGACACAGAGCATGAGCTGAATTCAGCAGCCCCCGCTGACATAAGTAGTTTCAGTAGAAGAAAAAAACAAACTTGAGCCAACATCCAACACTCATTCTACCAATCATACAATAAAAGCTTCCCCGAAACTAGCCATACTCAAAAAACACCTCCTTGTAGCATGTAAGCAAGATTTCATTTTTCACTTTGCATAAGGGGAATACAAATTACTTAAAGGCCAGGGTTCATCTAAATTACTTAAAGTCCAAACTCCTCATCTGACGGCATTAAATAAGTAGGGTTTCATTAGAATGATGCTAAAAGTGCCTTTCACAAAAAAGCAGGCAATCACTGACACAGCAGGCAATCATATGTAAATTCAGGTACAAGCTACTCGAAAAAACAATAGCACGTGAGCTGAAGGGCAGCTGAATGCAGCCCCCCCAGTCCCCACACAATGAATCCTACAACACTTGACCCAACACTCAATCTATATATCATACCCTAAAAAAAACATACTCAAAAAATACGTAAATAGTGAAAGATAAGTGCAAAGAACATTACTTTATGGCTAGGGAAAGTCCAATTTCCACATCTTACAGCATTATTCAAGTAGGGTTTCATTATAACCAAGCAGGAGGTTTTTTTCATAAACCAGTCAAGAGTGGAAAAATTCCGAAGTAGCAAGTATCAACTGAAGCTGAATTCAACATCCCATAAACACGCAATTCCTACGTAGTTCAATTATTTTTGAAAAATAGAGCCAGCACTCTCCTATCTATACCTAAACATACTATAGAAACCTCCTTGTAGCATGTAAGTAGAGTTTCATTAGTCCCTTTAAATCTTTTCCATAAGGGATCAAAAAACACAACTTTACCATCAGGGTTCATCCAACACAACCTTAAACTCACACACTCCGCATCCTACGGCATTATCGACATGTCCATTACTAACTATTCCAGCAAACAAAACAAGCATCAAGAGATAACAAAGGAAACCCATGAAAAATAAAGGTCCCCTTTATGAAAACTAGCAAAATAGATGCCAAACACTTAGCTGAAACAACAAGGGTAGAAAATATTCAACAATTGAGCATAAAGAAAGGGAGAAAATTACCCTTACAATGCAAGAACAACTGGTTCTCGTCTTCCTGTTGGCTGTTGCCCTACTCTGCTTGTGAGAGGGAATAAGGAAGAGAGGACTTGTTCAAACTTGTTATAAAAAGAAACCCGGGCCAATTTTTCGCCCATCCGCTCCGGCGACCCAAACATAAATATTAACGAATAATCATAATTATTTATCATTTTTCTAAATAAGGAAAAGATGAGCTCTTTTCCAATATTTTTCTAGAGTAAAGATGGTATATTTATAGCAACCAAACAATCATAGTATTGTATGCTTTTAAATTTCTTTATCATATATATATGAAGTCAACAGTTAATATGTTGAAACCTACCAATAGAAATCCAGTAACCTTTTAAGTTTTAACATATGAGTAAGTAGTAGTAGTTTCATTTTCATGATTGATTGAAGCTAATAAAAACAATTACATCTGCAACATTAACAAAACAAATTGGCACTACTCATGTTCAAATCCTACAGATAAATCCTACTCAATGTTTTATATGCTGAGGGACAGCAGTTTTAACATCCTGAAAAATCCCTCAGCTATTTAGAAACCTTCATCTATTTATACAAAAGATTGCCCTCAGACATTGCTGCTTAGCACACCCTTGAGAAGATCCAAGCCCTCAGCTGATATGCTCCGCCTTCTCTGTGTCTTGGGGATCTCAATCCGACGAGGAGGATCGGGAGAGAAGCAGACCACCACAACAGTCAGATTATCACACGAGTTCCGCTTGAGGGCCTCGCGAACGAGTTCTTTAGAGCACTTTTCAGGATCATTGTGAAGCATGAGTTCCTTTCGGGTGATGGTAACTGCACATTGGCTGCTCATCACATCCCACAGGCCATCACAGCCTATTATTAAGAACTCGTCTTCATCTGTCAGGATCATCTCCTCCAACTCGGGCTCTGAGCTTAGGGGAAAGTTTGAACCTTTGGGGCCTTTCAAGTGCCAATCTCCTAGAGCGCGCGAAACTGAGAGCTGACCGTTGAGATATCCATCGTAGATCACACCTCCGAGTTTCTCGATTCGGATTCTTTCTGAGTTGGAGATTGGTTTGTGGTCTCTTGACAGCTCGACTGCTCTTCCTCGCTTTCCTAGGACTGCTCTCGAGTCCCCAGCATTGGCTACTAACATGGTCCTGCCAATTCACTCAAAATATTACTGGTATTATAGGTTGTTCTGCAATTTATTATCACTTTGTTCAAGTAACTAGATAACGGCAAAATTTGCCCTTTTAATGGTTTAGTGAAAAATCAAAAGCATCAAGTTGTGAAGCACACATATCTTCTGTAAGGCCAAATCTGGCGCTTGGCAAAAATTTAGAACTGATAGGAACTAAGAGGTATGATATTATGCAGACTAGATCAGAGAACTTCCTAAAGTATGCGTCTAGTCTGCATAATAGCATACTTCCTTGTAGTATGTTTCCTATAAAATACTACGAGAACTCATCTTCAGTCAGGAAACACCTCAAAGAACCTAAAGCTACCCTCAATTTTCGTTCAAACTGAGAAGTCGTCAAAATCTTTTCCCAACTGATTCTTAATACTGTCTTAACTAAAAACTGCTCATTTTTTTTGTTCATTTTCTTGTACTACCTGTATAGACAAACTAACATCACCCTAATTCCAAAGAAATCTAGAAAATTGCTGAGAGAGGCCAGTTTCAGAAGTTCAAAATATCTCCATTGCAAACTAGCTAGAATGAATTTGCTATTTAAGGTTAGTAAATATCTTACCGTCCTAACACAAGAGCAGTGATAGCAGTGGTCCCAGATGTTTTATCAAGGCATTTAGCATCTGCCAGTGAATGATCCACTTTTACAAAAGCATTTCTGATAGCCCTTTTGGTTGAAGTTGGGAAATATGAATCCTCAACAATAAATTTAAGGATGTTCTTTTTCGTGAACGAGGCAGCATCTGTACCACCATGTCCATCAAACACCTGAAATTATAGAGGAAAGGCATTCAAATAAATCCATCAGAATTCTCCTATGTAGAAGTTTAAATGCAAATTTTAGCAGCTAGTTATGAAGTTGATCAAAAGTTATGCAGTTCATCAGTAAAAACTGGCAAGCCATTATATAAAAGCAATGATTATGTGTTAGCAGGAGAATTATTTCCAGAGTATCTACCGAAAACCAGAAATTTAGTAACGCACCCCATAGAAGGCTGAATTAGAGTGCGATTTTGAATCCTCACTAAAATGCTCACTGAGACTATCCACGCAAATGAACTCATCCTCCATGAACTGCTTGGATCCCTTCTCAGAGCAGCTCCCCGAGCGGAACATGGGAGAAAATTCAGAACTCTCACCTGACTGTTGTTCTCGACCAACAACTCCATTAGCGAGATCCTACACAACGAATATGCACAAATCAAGGCACTGATAAATGGAAGTGGCTCACAGATTATATGCATCTGATAGTTCCAACATCAACAGAAGGAATGAAGAACATCGCTAATTATGCATAGAGCATCCCTGTGTAAGCTGCAAGGAAACCGTCATACACAGATTCATAAATTATCTTCAACTAATGGATCTCGATATCGCCAAAACATAACCTTTCCATTTCATCTCAATCTAATCATGTACCTTAAATGCCTAAAGCTCACACCAAACAAAAGAATCTAAAAAATCCAGAATCATACAAATGAATAGAAAAAGATTGAGATCTACTAACCAAGGTCCCAGCCAGCATAGCCTGGCTGATGCAATGCCTCATCGAAGGGAGGTGCCTCGGCGGCTTTCCAAGCTTCGCCAAGTTGTGATCATCCGAGTCCCCATCACGAGCCTCGCCCTCATCAATGGACGCTACCTTATCCTTCCCAAACCCATCATTTACATCGCAATTCCTCGGACTGGTTTCAGTTGCCATTTCTCCCCAGAACCAATCAACAGAAACACCATAGATGATGATCAATCTATCTTCACCTCCCAACACTCAAATTATATATATAGAAAACAAAAAATCAATTTTTTTATGAAATTAAATCCACTAGCACCACCACACATGTGGACAACTGGTACGACCTTTTTTCCCTTGCAACTAACGCCAGATCATGGGATCCTGATCCTCCCACTTGCTCAACCAAAATTTCCACTTTTTGGAGAAAATCACAGGAGCCCAGATGCAAAGATTTCAACTTTCACCGGATTCGGACCAACTTACGCTAAACAAAACCGGTAAAAGCAGGTAAAAAACACAGAGAAAATGAAAACAAAGAAGAAAGTGGGAAGGAGAGAGGAGTAAAAAAGGGAGAAACGTGGAAAGGGAGGTCCGAGGTAAAAGGCGATCTGAAAGCTTTCGAGGTTTCACGGCCGTTTTTTTAGGTGGGAAATTTGGGGATCTCGCTACCCGACATGTGGGCCCTGCTCTCTCTCCTTCTGCCATCTGGCTAACCCTTTAGTAATAGTAATCTGCATTTTCCCCCCAATTTTTATTATTTTTCAGCACCTTCTAAATGTGGACAATTTGAGTAAATTCCACCAGAATTTCCATTTTTGAACAGACCAGAAGGGTTAGCAATAGTGTCAAAACTCGTCGGTAAATTGGTGTGATGATGCTAATTTGATTTTGAAAGTATTTTTGAAGTTGAGATATTGATTGTTTAAAGGCAAACAATATTTATCATAATTATTAAAGAGTTTGCTAGCTAAATCTTATTTAGTTATAAAATATTCATAAACAAAAGGTGTTTAGGGCTTTGTTGGTCTTTTAGATAAATTTTGAGTTTTCATTCCATAATTTTCTTACTAGCATCGGGCTGTTGAATGATACTTGCGATGTTTGATGCTAGTCTTTTTACTAGAGTTTTCCGTGATTTTAATGGATGATTTTTTATATATCATCAAATCGCCAATAAATGAAGAAAAAAAGTTTGATTTATTAGCGTTTTTGCTTGATTTCCATTAACATTTTTAATAACAATATTTTTATTTGCCAAATGACGTTTACCTTGACAATTACATTTATACATGTACTAATATACTATTGATTTTGAAAATACAAACACCTTATTAATTTTTATAGAGCGTGACGAAGAATTGTGTCCCACTATACGATTAATTATACATTTGAATATATATAAAATTGTTGATCCAATAATAAAAAAAAAGCTAATGGATGCACTTTGAAATGGTAGGGAAGTACTTATAATTGGCTTTACTTTAGTAACTTTGATGAAAGCAATTGAGCACGCACGGGGTACTTTTGTTTTGCGTTTGGCTCTTTCTCGACTTCACCTACTTTTATAGAATTATCACTATTTATTCTTTAATACGTATACTCTCCGTGACATTTTTGTCGTTCATTATAATTTTTATTGCTGGATTGACCATAAATTTTATGAACATTATGAGTAAAAATATCACCGTCTAGTATACTTTTGGAAGGGTTTTAATATATGTTTTATAAATATCTAAATTTTAGAGTTTGATGATAGATGTAACTAAAGTAATTGACGATTAAATTTACTGTAGGGATAATAAAATAAACTTGGGAGAGTATCAGAATTGGACTTCTAATGCTATCTCATTTTAAACTAAGATCATTCAAAAGGATATGAGAGAAGTTCTCAACCCATACGTTGATTCGTACTCTTACATCATCATAAAATTTGAAGGGTTATTTTCCGACCTAATTCAGAGTAAAAAGTTGGGAATCTTCTAGTTCTATCAATTATCAAACTTAATTAAGCATGTTTAATTACAATACATAGAAGACTGTACATACGAAACTTGGTAATTTTTTAGTTTTACCTTTTAAATTAATCACAAATACACTAATTAGAATATAGAAAACATATAACACTATTCAAAATGTTTATCTTTACTCATCACCGTGGTAAATTTGATAATAATTATATTACATCAAAATGAACTGAATGAAACGGAATAAATAATTTAAAATCATAGCCGAGACCGAGACAAGGATATGGCTGCAATCGTGTTCCATGATGCATGAATAATTATGAACGCGTGCTCGATAGTGTAACTATAAATAATCCATGCAATTCATGTCCACTTATTTTTGGCCAAAAATATATTTGACACAAATTATACCATACACTAGGGGTACATATCCCCGCGTGCATTTTAAAATATGGATATGCGCATTTTAATGTGTATAAATGTGTATTGTAAAGTTGTTTTCTTATCATTTCTATAAATAGTATATGCAAATAGAATGCACAATTGTAATTGCAAACACACATTCAAGGTGGATTAAAGGTGGGGATACATACCCCTTAGATACGGTATAGGAATTGTATATTTGATGCACTTAAAATATCTAATTCTGTATTGTTTTCACTCATCTTCAATCGCTATCGGAGATCCGTGAGATGTAGGGAAGTGATTTTCTAATTTTATGGTTTCTATTTTGTCACTTTACTTCTCTTGGACTCAAGTTTCATTACCTTTAGGGGAACTGAATTTCATCTCTTTCAAAGAAAAAAAATGCATTCAAAATATTTTAAGGGATTCAAAATTATCTAGCAACCTCACTATCTCTATACAAATTATATATGAATCATTCAGATGAATGAACGACACTCGATTCAACTATAGTTCAATGACTTCATAAGTTTACGACATATTAAATGTTTAAATAGGATTGAAGAAGTAGTAAACTGTTAAGATTTTTTTTCATCCTCGAAATCAATT
Source organism: Sherardia arvensis (assembly GCA_948330725.1). Lineage (NCBI taxonomy): Eukaryota > Viridiplantae > Streptophyta > Magnoliopsida > Gentianales > Rubiaceae > Sherardia > Sherardia arvensis. The sequence goes on from OX415242.1 coordinate 3,032,096, forward strand.
GTAAAGATTAATCTGGATTATTCCATATAATTCATGTGATGTGATACTTTTGGAAGTTGAAATGCAAAGTAGAAGAATGAGCATCTTTCCATTCTTGAACCATTCGAAATCTAACTTGAGAGTTAAAACCACGATCAAATAAGCTCAACAGACGAACAGACGAGTTTGAACGAATTGGAGTAGTGATCTTCCCTGTTTTGATGTAAACCCCAAGGCCATGAAACATAGTTATGGATTGTATGAAAACCATACTCCATTACAATTAGACCCGACCTAACACGAACACAAGTGAGATCCGTTCAATTAAATATAAAGGTTGAACTAAATATTTTTAAAATTTGTCCAAAGCATTGTTCTAATCGCCTCCATTCAAATTTCCAAACAAGTACCCCTTGTTCGGATTAAATTACACACATTTTTGATAAAATATTCGGAACATGTTTGATCATAAATTTGAATTAGTATGATTTGTGACATATTGTTGACCACCAATTAGACCCTGTCCAGTTCAACTTATTTGGTGTTGTGCTGTGCTGATGAGTGTTGTGTTGTGCTGATAAGTGCTGAGCTGTGTTGATCAGTGTTGTGTTGTGCTGATCTTGTGCTGAATAGTATTGAAAATGTTGAATAGTGTTCATTTGAGTTGAAAAAAAACACAATGTTTATTACTTAAGAACTAAAAAGTTCACTTAATTAATATTATTTTCACAAAATATAAAAATAGTGTCCATTTAGAGCTTAAATGTGTTGAGCTGAATTGATGTTGTGCTGACCTGTGTTGTGCTGTGCTGTGCTGCTCAGTGCTGTGCTGTGCTGAAATGTGCTGCAATAAGTTAAACTGGACAGGAACTTAGTATTCAGCTTTGGGATTATGAGTTTTGTATCGGCCACAAGTTAAACTCCTTAATCATACTAGTTTTATAAGAAAAAAATCAGCAGGTAGAGATTGAGAGATGAATGAGAGATCCCACCCACCCCACATTTCTTATTTTCTTGCTCTCAGTCTGCAAATGGATGCAGCACTAGAAAACGCATCTGTATACATCATGGCAGCAGAACATGGTTAACAACGAGAAAAGGGACAATTATCTCTCAACCTAGCAAAAAAATTGATGGAGTCCTCTGAATTATTTTAGCCATACAATGGATTTGTTGCTTGTATTTCTCAAGTTAAATGCCCATTGGAAATGCACTACAGCTCCCACTCCGACATGCAAGTGTGAACTGGGAACTGTAAAGTGAAATCTCATCATCTTATGCCTTTATTTGCAGAGGTGCTCTCCTGATTGCAAAGCTAGGTATGATTTCTAACCAAGTTTCTTCTTTTGTTAGCGAACTTCTGAGGTTTAGGAATATGCTCAGTTTATGTTTTTTTGTACTTTGGAGAAGTTTCTTGAACACAATTTGCTATTTCAGATTATTGAACTGGATTTATTGATATCATTGCTTTTTTGGGATTGTGTAAATGGGCATATAGTGCAAAGTTTTTTTTGTTCTTGGCTGGACTAGGATTTTGTTTTTGTTTTATATATATTTTTTAAAATTTTGTCTGCACTGGGAAGCAATTCCCTTTTGTCTGAAGTAATAACATAGGTACATTGCTATCATGTTTGCTGTGTAAAGCAGGGTCAAATGGTATCAAGAATGGATTTTTTTGGGTTCTGGATGATCTTGATAATGGTGGTTGGTAAAGGTCATCAGTCAAGAGGGGCTAATACAAATGTTTCTGCAACTGGAAGGCCAAAAGTTTTGCTCATTGGGTCTATCCTAACAGAGGGTTCCCTTGTGGGCAAAGTAGCAAAGGCTGCTATAGAGGCTGCAGTTCAAGATGTGAATTCTAGTCCAGCTATTCTTCCAGGAACTGACCTAAAGATTACAACTTTTGATAGCAATTTTAGTGGATTTATGGGCATTGTTGAGGGTAAGTATTAAGTGTTGTTGTTCTTCTTATATCATGTTTTTTTATTGTTTTTTTATTGATAGAATTTGTTTTTAGTCCTTGTTCTGGTGTCAGTAGTCTTCCTTGTTGTGGTCCTAGTTTCTGAATATTCATTTCTTGCTTCTAATGCTAGTGATACGCTTTATGGAGACTGAGACAGTAGCGATTATTGGTCCGCAGTCTTCAGTTATAGCTCATGTGATTTCGCATATAGCGAACGAGCTCCAAACACCTATGTTATCTTATGCGGCGACAGACCCCGCCTTATCTTCGCTTCAGTACCCTTTCTTTGTTAGGACATCACCGAATGATCTCTTTCAGATGGCTGCAATAGCGGAGTTAGTTGAGTACTATGAGTGGAGGGAGGTGGTTGCTATTTATGTTGATGATGACTTTGGAAGGAATGGTATAACTTCATTAGCTGATCAGCTGGCATTGAAGAGAGGCCAGATCTCTTACAAAGCTCCTCTGACTCCTGATGCTACCAAGGAAGAGATTCGCGATGTCCTGGTACAGGTGTCTCTAATGGAGTCGAGGATTTTTGTTGTGCACACTTATCCAAACAAGGGTCTAGAGGTGTTTGCTGTTGCACAGAATCTAGGGATGATGGATAGTGGTTTTGTGTGGTTTGCAACTAATTGGCTGACAACCATGTTGGATTCTAAAGGCCACAGTTCTCCAGAAAATTATGATAATGTACAAGGTGTGATTACATTGAGAATATACACTCCTGAATCAAGAAAGAAGACGGATTTCATCTCTAGATGGAGAAACTTGACTGATGAAGCAGCACATGGTGGTGTTCCTAGCGGGTTGAACACCTATGCTCTCTATGCCTATGATACTGTTTGGCTCCTTGCTCATGCCATTGAGGCCTTTTTCAAAGAGGGAGGAAACCTGTCGTTTTCGCCTTATCCTGGACTCAGTGATATAAGTAAAGGGAGCTTGAATCTAGATGCTATGAGCATCTTCAATGAAGGTAACCAGCTGCTTGACAGGATCTTGCATGTTAACATGACTGGAGTGACTGGAATGTACAGTTTCGGTTCAGACAGGAACCTCGTGCGCCCAGCATTCGAGGTCATTAATGTGATTGGAACAGGAAGGAGGGTGGGATATTGGACCAATTATTCAGGCTTGTCTGTTCTTCCTCCAGAAACAGTTTACTCCAAGAAGGCAAACCATTCGAGCTCAAATCAGAACCTCTATGGTGTGGTCTGGCCTGGACAAACTGCAGTTAAACCTCGTGGCTGGGTATTCCCTCAGAATGGGGGACACTTAAGGATTGGCGTCCCACGTCGGGTTAGTTTCACCGAATTCGTGGGACGGGAATCCCACACTGATGATATGTTTAAGGGGTACTGCATTGATGTTTTCATAGCTGCTGTGAACTTGCTGCCTTATGGGGTGCCCTACAAACTAATAGCGTTTGGAGATGGTCGTACAAATCCAAGCAACTCAGAGCTCGTGAGACTGATCACTACCGGGGTAAGGCAAATATAATACTGAGTAGTAACTTTTACCTACTTGATGAATCATGTTCATGGCATTAAACTCTTACTATGTTTTGTTCTGAACAGGTTTTTGATGCTGCTATAGGTGACATTGTGATCACCAGAAACAGAACCAAAATAGCAGATTTTACCCAACCTTATATTGAGTCTGGTCTTGTTGTAGTTGTCCCTGTGACCAAGTCGAATTCTAGATTTTGGTCATTTCTCAGACCACTAACTCCACAGATGTGGGGTGTCACAGCAGCCTTCTTCCTGGTCATAGGTGCTGTTGTCTGGATATTGGAGCATCGGCAGAATGATGAGTTTCGAGGCCGTCCTAGAAAGCAACTTATAACTACTTTATGGTCAGTGTCTTCTCATTTCTTACATCGTATATAGATACTTTGTGCCAGTTTTGCACTTCTTGAATAACTCTTCCTTTTCTTGGCTTGGTTTGCAGGTTTAGCTTTTCAACACTCTTCTTTGCACACAGTAAGTGGTAACTTTTAGAGTCGGTTCTCTCTAACATACTTATTTGAACTAATGTATGAAATAAATAGTGGCTGTGTACTAAATTCTGGATGAAATGGGGAGAACAAACTCGTAGTTTGTCATTCGGTATTTTTCTGTTTTAGGGATTGTCTGATTTCCTTTTTTGTGCATTTGCAGGAGAAAACACAGTCAGCACTCTAGGCCGATTTGTGGTGTTCTTATGGTTGTTTGTGGTTCTCATAATCAACTCAAGTTACACGGCAAATCTCACCTCCATCCTGACCGTTCAGCAGCTTTCTTCCTCGATCAAAGGAATCGACAGCCTAATGCACAGCAATGATCGAATCGGGTACCAGCAGGGTTCTTTTTCGCATGATTATCTGGTTGATGAGCTGGGAATCCATGAATCAAGACTAGTCCCTCTCAACTTGCCAGAGGACTTTGCAAGAGCCTTAAAAGATGGTCCAAGAAATGGCGGCGTTGCTGCTGTGGTTGATCAGCGCGCCTATATGGAACTCTTCCTTTCAACTCACTGCGAATTCAGCATCGTGGGACAAGAGTTCACCAAAAACGGATGGGGATTTGTAAGTTCTTACTAAACCTACAAAGCTACCCCTTATTCTACTGAGTTTCATCATGTCATATTTTGTTAGACTGATGTACAGGTAAACTGATCAGATCATATTTTTGTTTCCACTGTTCTTTGTAGGCATTTCCTAGGGACTCGCCTCTGTCAATTGATATGTCGACTGCAATTCTGAAGCTTTCTGAGAGCGGTGAATTGCAGCAGATTCACGACAAATGGCTGAAGAGAAGCGCGTGTAGTTCAGAAACTACAAAGCTGGTGGTTGACCGGCTTCAGCTGGGAAGCTTTTTAGGGCTCTTCTTCATATGTGGAGTTGCCTGTCTTGTAGCTCTGATTATACATTTCTGCTTGCTAGCACGGCAATTTGCACGCCACTATTCTGATTCTGATCCAGAATCACCAGCCACGACTTCACGATCAGGTCGGTTGCAGACTTTTATATCCTTTTTCGATGAGAAGGAAGAGGCAATAAAAGCCCGATCAAAGAGAAGGCGGTTGGAAGGAAACTCTAACATCAGTAGTACTTCTTTTGACGATGTGTCTGTAGCTAAATTCAAGAAATACCGCACAGAAAAATCATCAAAGAGAAGTGTGAGTTTTGGAAACAATGTACCATAAAATTTAGTGTAAATATTGTAAATGTATCATACTTTAGAAAAAACTATCATCAAAGATGAGTGTAAATTTTGGAAATGATTCATAAATTGCTGTCAATATGGCTTCATTATCAGAAAAATAACACGGCTCCTGATATAACACTACATAAGACTCATCTAGTGAAGATAAACTTTTTTTCATATATTTATATTTACAGATAACCGTTTGTTATACATTTAAGTCGAATTTTACATAGGTGAGCAAATAGTGTTACTCCATACAATGTTAATATCCGAATTTACATCACACATTACAGGTGAAGTATTTCACAAAGCTTTCTTCCTCTTTGCAATATATGGCCAACACTTTATAAACTTCAATCAGTAGATTGGGAAACCGACTAGCAAAGTAGTCGTCAAATCCTTCTGGTACAGGTCCCAGAATCTCCTGCAAGTGTAGAAAATACTCATCAAGCAGAATTCCCAGCAAAACACTCATATAAACATTCAAGAGGATTCATGAGCTCGGTTAGTAAACGTCTAAAAGAAATCGGGGAACAAGTACATTCAACCACATTTGATCGAGACTCGTGAATAATATTACCTGTATTTCTGTTGGAAGCTCCCTGTAGTGATTTAACTTGTTACGCATGACTCTCAGCAAGTCCCGAACGCTATCATATCTGTACTTTCTGTAGCTTCCAATGTTTTTTAAGAAAGCAGGGTCCATTTTTGCATCCCATTTCCCACTAAGGGCTGTAGAAGCTGTATTTTCGAGTGCAGATAAAAGCTGAGAGCCATTCTGCCTATCTTCAAGTTCTACCCTGTCACTTGCATCGCGTAGAAATGATAATCGCATATCTGCATCCCAGAAGAGTGGATGAGCTAGCACCTCTACTGCTCTAGGTCTGACCAATGGCGAAGTTTAAGAAAAGAGAATAATCAGGATCAAAATTCATAAATATTAAGTTGGAAATATATGTCCAAAAACTAATATCATATTTCTTCACAATCACCTCAATTCTGGACTAGGGTTTAGCAGACGGGAGAAAAGTTCCTTGGCTTCAGGCATGTTGTCCACCAAAAATAGGTCAACTTTGTTTTTCGTGATGTTTATATCACGCTCAAGACGGTCCCCGAATGGGTGGTTACCACGAGTGATGCAGAAAAATAACACACATCCTAAGCTGAATATGTCCACAGCCCTTGTTTGACGCCCATCAAGAAGTTGTTCTGGAGCTTGCCATCCTGAACTTCCATACCCTACAGTCACAGACATATTTAAAGACCAATAAGTTGTAACACAAATCCAAATTTACAATTGCTTGGACAAAGAAACAGCGGAACATTCACCAAAATACAGACTAAGATCCCAAAAGTCCACATTCTACAGATTCAATAAAAGATCCATAATAAAACGAAGTTCTAACCTGTAGCTTGCTGGCCCAGAGAAGCCATATCACCAGTGAGTCTTTTACTAATACCCATGTCTGAAACCTTGGCACATAGGCATCTATCTTTGATTATCAAGACATTTTGGGGCTTCAAGTCTCGATGAATAATTCCTAATTCATGTAGATGCACAAGTCCAGAAATCACATCCCTGTCTTCCAAGCCAACCAAAATAAAGATGGCAATTAGACAATGAAGCAAGAACTGACATATATGCAAACACTCAACAAATTCACAAAGCAAAATACTGCTAGCTACGAGATAATACATGCAAAGATACTTTCAGTCAAAAGCAATTGTTCTAAGGAGAATGACCCAGATTATGGCTAGAATTTCTCAACCTTTCATCCTCTTACCCCACAAAATTAAGCATGGATATAAAATTTAAAGAGCAACAAGAATGTTCACTGACCTCAGCAATTTCAGTAAGATAGGGGATGGATAATCATTGGCCTTCCATAAGACTGTATCATGCATAATTTCTTTCATGCAATCCATATTAATTTTGTACTTAGCAACATCCAGATCATTATTGCTCACAGCTGCTATCTCGCGCGTATCAGAAAACATTTGAATAAGGTCACTCAAGCTGCAGATACAACGCTCGAGCGAAAGATACACAAAATCCTGGTCTTCTTCAACTCCATACCATCGCACTATATTTGGATGTGTGTCTGACACAATGAGATTCTGAATTTCTTTTAAGGCAACATCATGGTGGGCCCTGACAAGTCGCTTCACAGCAACTGGACGACCCTCATAAATACCCTCAAGAACAACTGTACCATTACTACCTTTAGCAATCTCATTAGATGTCAGAAACAATTTACCTATCTTACGGCCATCCATTCTGGCAAATGGATTGGGAAGTTTTTTCCACAAGCTATTATCATCTCTGTCCACGTCAGGCATAGGTTCTTTCTCATATTTCTCTGCGCTGTTCCCATTCTTCCCAGCTTTTTTTGTTTTCTTTCTTTTGGGGGTAGCAGTTCCTAAATTTCTGTTACTGGGTTTTTTCAATTTTCTGACAAATACATAACTAAGCACTAGAAGAATGCACAAGGCAGCTGGGAATAAAAGTGAGCTACTGATCCTTCCGTCTCCACCATTTCGCTGCTCTGTGACTTCTACTGCAGGCAAAGAGAGCACATTGCCCTTTCCATCAATTTGATTTGGGTGAATAGACTTGGGCAATGGCAGATAATCAATGACTTTATCAACATGGGGTTGAGAAGGTAGCAGCATCTCATTGGAAATGGGAGGTTGGAGCATCATATCATGAGAATTAGCATCCGGAAGCCCAATTGGTCTGATAAATGGTTCTAACATGTCATGATTGCGAAAGCGATAGACCAGGGCTCTAGACTGACATGGTAGTGGCATATTAAATCCAGCAGCAGAAGATTCTGAATCCAATAGAGCTCCATTAATTGACTTATCAAATTCTTGGCAGAGAGAAGCAGCACCAACTTCAGCCACTGTCATGTTCCAAAGAACTTTATTTGAATTTGGAGCAAATGATGTCAATGCATAATCTGTTCTGGTGATGTAAAGGGGTAGCTTATCAGCATCTTGAGAAAGTCCCAATTCTTCAACAGTAGAGTTAAAAAACACACTATTCTCGCTGTTATCTGACATTGAATCAGGTATCTTATACGTATGAATCAGCCTCCCGGTATTGGCATCTACAAGAAAGGCTGTAGTTCTCTTGGAACCAAGCACAATCGATCCATCCTCAGCTATCTGAGGTGTTGAGCTGACATACTCTTCAAGAGTCTTCGTTAGTTTCTGAAAAGAACGAATAACCTTTAGACTCAGCTTTTAAACATAAGCTATCAACAATTTAAAAAGAAACAGAAGATCAAAGCGACACTAGCATAATGGTAACATATACTTTAGAACAATCAACCTGCAACTCTAAGATAACAGCCTCAGCCACTTACAAGATTTTACAATTTCACTTAAAGTTTTACCATTTAACCTTTTAATGCCTGGTATGCACAGTAATTGCATCATCACACCAAATTAAACACATGCCTATTCATTAAGTGCTTTCTATGCCTTGTGATAACTGATAATATGTGAATCTTCTATGAATTGAAAACTAAAGCAATCTATCACATTTTCAGACAGGCATCCAATAAAACCATTCAACTCCTTCAACAAGGGCAAGATCAAGAGACCTTTTCATGTCAAGAATAAGAAATGCTACTAATTATCTGATTTAAATTCCATTGCATTGTAACCAATCAACATACCAGTTTTCCAAGCTTGCTGTGAGCATATAACTCAAAATCCTCCCCACAATCAATGTAGTAATCACTCCCCCCATTGGACGAGTTGCCATCATCATCCCCAGGAGGAGCCTGATAAGAAGAATATATAGCTGGACCCGATGGAAACGACCAGAGCGGTTTCATAGAATCAAGCTCCAATAGCAAGATGGTGCCATCCAGAGCAGCAACCAATGCAGTATCAGATCCCCTACTCGAAAACCAAACAGAACATGAAACAATCAGCTTCAAGCAACACAATGTACATTAATCTCCACAACACAGTCACCAAAAAACCAGCTATCATTGCAAGAATGCCAAGAAAATGGTTCTTTTACCATTATTCCCAAAATTAACGGTGCTTCATTTCATGTACTGTGTATTAAGTTCAAAGATTACATTTTTACATTTACACAGCCAAACACTGCCCAAAAAAACATGCTTTTCAATGCTGCAGCATCAAGTTTGACACGCAAATCAAGAAAACACATAATTCAAAACTACAAAATCTAGCTATATGCCAAGAATTTCAATAAACCCTGAAGATACCAGCAATTAAAAATCGAAACAGACCTTGAATCAGACAAAAGGGCTCTTCTGGGTCCACCTTGATCATTGGCTCCGAGCTCAAAGCTCTTCCGAATGACACTCTTGTACCCGTTCAGAGCCTCGCTAGCAATTCCCGAGGCAATCAGAGCGTTGAAAACGAGTCCCAATATCAGCAGACTGGCGGCGGCGGAGCGCTTCATCGAGACTGGCGGCGAATTGGTGGTGGAATTTTCTGCCGCCGCAAAAAAAAAGGATTCTTTAAAGAAAAAGAGGAGAATTGGGGGCCAGGAAAAGTAGGGATGGGGCAAAGGGTAGCCCCGGGGAAACCGAGATTCGAAGATTCCGATGATCAGGAAATAGTGATTACTGCACTATAATATTTACATCGGATCTCCGGTCATCTGGTGGTGGAGTTTGCGAATTTATTTATGGGATTGCAATATCTTCGTAGACTATTTATGTGGACTCAACTGGGAATTTCTTTATCTGGCGCAGTCAGGAGACTCAGGACAAATAAATTCTGGCCCTCGAAAGTTATTTGTCCTAACAGTTTGTTATTTTTATTTGGCTTTCATTGACTAACTAATGACAGGCGAACTTGGCTGAATCCTTCATCCATGTTCATCTATGGTTGAGTGATTCTTGAATTTGCAATTCACTTGACCCCTGTCCAGTTCAATTTATTTGGTACTGTATTGTGCTAATGAGTGCTATGTTGTGCTGATGAGTGCTGAGCTGTGCTGATCAGTGTTGTGATGTGCCGATCTTGTGCTGAATAGTGGTGAAAGTGTTGAATAGTGTTCATTTTAGTTGAAAAAAAATACAATGTTCATTACTTATGAACTAAAAGGTTTACTTAATTAATATTATTTTTATAAAATATAAAAATAGTGTCCATTTAAAACTTAAATGCATTGAGCTGAAAAGTGATGTGCTGATGAGTGCTGTGCTGTGCTGTGCTGATGAGTGATGTGATGTGCTGAAATGTGCTGCAATAAGTTGAACTGGACAGGGCCTTAGAAATTTCCATTAATAAGCAAACGAGGAGTGCATTTTAAATTCCACATCATCACTTTTGATGAAATCTAAGTAATGACTAAATTCAATTAAATTCTACAAATAATGATAGTAAAAATAAACCTTAAAATGTACCACGTTAAATTAGATAGTTCTCGTTAGATAATAAATAACTACTTAATAAGGAGTACTCGTAAAAAGTCAACAATCATAAAAAATGAATAAGGAGCACTTCTTATTAAGAAAAGTTGACTTAATGAACTCCACTGAAGATGCTCTAACTTCTTGACTAGGGAAATAATTATTTTGATGATGAAAAAATTGTTAATATCATCATTGAAAAAAAAATTCCAAGGAAAGAAATTGCATTAAAGATGTTAATAGTTTGAATATGTCATGTTTGTTTGGTGAATGATGTTTTTCGTGGGACGGGAACGAATGATGACCACATTTAAAACTAAATTTGTTGTACATCACGTCTAATTTCAACATCGATACGATAAGTTATGGAATGTTATATTAATATAATATTATACTTTGACTCAAACTTTAAAAAGTTGAGCATGTATATTCATACCCTTACATGCAAATTTTGAAAACATAGGAAAACTATAGGGTTTGATGGAGATTTATCTTAAATTTTGAAATATAGATTCATTCCTTGTGATACTTTGAACCAACCAAACATTGTCATAGTATATTACGATTAGACCAATGGTCAAGGACATTGTTTAATCCCATGCAAAAATTTCGTTATCACCCCTTTCTTAAACTATGGTTCTGATTTAAAGTCTTATTTTCTTCGGTCGATTCAAGTGAGTAGTAGAAGTTACATCTACCGAAACTGCAATCGACGGATGCATCAAGTGGGGCCTTTCTCGCTGAAAGTGTAATGTGAGACCTTACAACTGAGTGTATAACGGTAATGATTTTAATGTAATAATCTAGATGTTTTATGCAAGGTATAAGAAAAAAATCACCATTATGTATGAGTTTGAGATTCACCGTAGACACTTTTTTGCTTGTCGCACACTACTAAATGGTGATGGTTTAAATGCAAGGGCGATGACGTTGTTGAATGTATTTAAATCTTTTGTATATTCGTTGCACGATTGTTGAGCAAAATTTTGTGGTATCCATTTTTGGATATGGTAATGGTGATTTCAACTTTCACATGCCCATTTCTTTTTTGGAAGACAAAAACAGAGATTGTCATTTCATTATCATGGAAAATGTCCAAAAATAGTTTAATACAAGGTGGAATCGAGTCTCAAGAAGTAAAATAAGTCGAGTTATACTTAGCAAAACGTGCAAGCATTTGTGTCGAAAGGTTATCAGTGCGAGGAACCCAAAAGGAATATTGTAAACCCTCCAATTGTAATAAGGCTCGAATTTCATCTGCAATGTGAGCTATCTCGAAGGGACAAATATTATCTCCTATGATCATCTGAATCTATTCTGATGAGTCACCAATGAGTATAAGTCACGTCGACAGCTCACGAGTCACGATTCAACATAATTGCTTCCCTTTTTGCTAGAGTTTCAGCAATCAAAGCATCTATTACCCCATCAACTTGTCTTGATGTAGCCTTCATGAACGATTCATTGTCAGTTAGAGCCACCACACACACAGCTTGCTCTGTCAATCAATGTTCCAGCATAAAAATAAAGACAGCAGGAAAATGTTCAGGGGACCTAACAAAGAAGATGCATCCAAGTTTCACCTGCCCATTCCTCGTCAAATAACCTTGCAAAAGTTTGATAAGTTACAATTATGATTTTTTTCCTCTACTTTTTGCGAATTAAATTAATTAATTCAAGGACTTTTTGGTTATTTATTTAGAAAATAACATTCATCCGGATGATCCTGATATACGCCTTATCAGACACCAATAAGATAATGACACGTGTACAATTGTAATGTTTTAATTGGTTAAGATATTTTTAGTAAAGTTTTAAAACCCTAATTTAGAATGTCTAAACCCGTCTGGGTAATGATTGAACATGTGGCCCAATCATAAATTAGTTAAAGATGATTTATCGTTATTTAATTGGTTCCTGATATTGCCAATATCAGGATGATCCTGATATATATTAAACTGTATTTATTATTAACCTTTTTTCCAAAATTATAGGTCATATGGCGCCCTTAATTTTCTTTTTCATAACCATACGGTCTATACCGGCATTTACCAAGAAAGTGAGGGTTAGATGAGCAAATATATTTGAGAAAGGAATAAAATTACCAAAACTTCAACGAGCCGCGTATAAATCCAGGCGATAAAGGATAAACCAGAGATTTAGAAATCGGCTTTTCCCTTCGTCGGCAGCGCCCTAAAAAGCCACCGCCACCGCTGACTGCTGCCACCGTCTTTCTCAGCCACCGTCTTTCTCCGCCACCGTCCAGAGCTTCGGTAAGCTTACACCACGATTAACTCTCCACGTTTATGTTTTCATCAATTCCGGCGGCCGCTTATCGAAAAAGTTGTTTTTTTTTCTGGTCTTCTCCCCTTTTTGGATTATCAATTAGGCATCTGGTTAATCTGATCGATAGGGGTTTTAGCTAAATTTGATTGCTTTTGGTTTGAATTCGATTGCTTTTGGTTAGGGAATGTTTGGAAGTTTTTGCTTTCAATTGCGTTGTCTTGATTTTGATAGCGTTTTCGCGAAAGAATAGTAATGAGTTTGGATGATTGAATATTAAGAAGTAAAAGACCATGCTTTATAGTCTGTTTAGTTTTTTAAATTTTGGAGTTGAGCAGCACTTTAGTTTATGATGCGCTGATTTAGTCATGTTGTTTGAACTTGCAGGCTTTACGTTGATGAGCAAATATGGCAGAGATACAGAGCTCTGGTAGACCTATTGAGCTGTTGTTGGAGAAAGTCCTGAGTATGAATATTCTATCTTCTGATTACTTCAGAGACCTCTTGAGATTAAAAACTTATCATGAAGTTGTAGATGAGATTTACAATCAGGTGGATCATGTGGAGCCATGGATGACTGGCAACTGCCGCGGTCCTTCTACGGCTTACTGCCTTCTCTACAAGTTTTTCACCATGAAGCTCACTGTGAAGCAGATGCACGGCCTCTTGAACCACACGGATTCTCCTTATATTAGAGCTGTGAGTAAAATTTTACTTTTTTTGATTCCTATCGTGTAGCAATGTGATTTACCTTTTTAGCGCCTGATTGTTTTTCACTATATGATTATGAAAAATATTTGATCTGAAGTTGAATATTAATTTTCTTCATTGTCTGTATGGGGGTTGGGTCCTTGGCATTTTGGGCATGGTAATGGTGCATTGTCTGTAATGTGTTTAGTTGAAACAGAAAAATATCTAATTACTGCTTTTTTTTAAAATCAGTTGCTATCTCATTGAGCTCATAATATATGCAATGGAGATTTATAGTTTTGACTCGTTTAGCGTTCCATGTTCAGTCTGTTTTTACACAGGGAAATAATTTTAAAAAATGCTTTACCTTTACTTGGTGAATTGAATGAATAGTTGAAGAATAAATGAGGTAACTATCCCAAGTCCCGACCTTATCGAGGTGTTCTCTATGATCTAGTGATTATCTTCTGTAATTTAATGTGCCGCGACCTATAATGTTCTCAACCTTTTGGCATGGTTATGAAAATTTTCAGCGCTTAACACATTGTTCCACCCTTTGAAGTATGAAATGGAGGGGTGTGCATGCCAGTGTCAAGAATTTGCATGTTGGCTACTGCGTTAGTTATGACTGATTTCTCAGTATTATTTGTATTATTATTTGTGTGTTTCAGATGGGACATATTTAACTTAACTGATTGTGTGATTGCAGATTGGATTTCTCTACTTGAGATATATTGCTGACCCAAAGACCCTGTGGGCCTGGTATGAACCATTTATCAAGGATGATGAGGTATGCGAAAGGTGCATTTCTGTCCTCCTGGATCAAATTGGATTGTCTACCAATGCATGGTTTTGAGCATGTTTTTTTATCATCTTATATCACATTGGTACTTGTCAGTATCTTTGATTAGTGAATTTTACGGCACGAGTAAATTTTATGGCAGGAGTAGCTTTGATTTGATTTGTTTTTTTTCCTTGGTTATATTGTGTGTGTGAAGCTCTTAGTTTCCTTTTCTGTTTAATACTTTTTTGATCTTTAGGCTCTGGTTGGATGCAGGGGGTTTTAGACTAAAATTTGCACTCTGTTATTGGCTTCTTCTTTGAAACCATTAAGGAATAAATTAGTGATTGCATGAATATGTCGATGTTTTGCTCTTGCATAAATGCATGTTAGATTTTTAGCTATTCCCTCTCCTTATCTTGATAGTTTCATTATTTGGTCTTCTTCTCTCAGGAATTCTCCCCTGGATCCAATGGTCGAATGACTACAATGGGTGTGTATGTGAGGGACTTGCTTCTTGGACAGGTCAGTTTTTTGATTATGCTTGAACTATCTTTTACATACGTCATTCGTAATAGCTTGGTGTTTTATATATTTAAGGTATCATATCAGACTAATTTCAGCTTGATGTGGTAGTATCAATTAGACTGAAACTTTTGTGAAATTGGTATCATTAAATTAATCAAAATTTGAACTGTATACGGATGGTATTGACAACCCAGGTTAGAGGTGAGATGAGATCATGTTTTACTTTGTATGGGCTTCATACCTTGCTATCTCTTCTTGTTAAGAAATCAGTAGGTAGAGTTCAGATATGGAAAGTTATGTTTGCCTGTAGCTGCCTAACCCAGACAATAGTTGGTTTTCCTTCTCAGTTACATAACTTTAGCTCATCACTGGTTTGGTAGTTGTTACTAGTTCCGGTGTGTAAAGATCTTGCAGTTATTAATTGTCTAGTAGTGCTATGAATTGTGGTGTTGAAAACATGAATTTATTGCTTTTGCTTTTCTTTAAAACATCTGAATTGATTGGATCCTATTCCATTGCAGTACTACTTTGACACTCTTTTCCCCCGAATTCCCGTTCCTGTCCTACGGTCTGTTGTATCCCATCTCGAAAAGCTGAAGCTCCCCACTAAGCCTTGTGGCACAACTGGTGAATCAACACGTGGATCTGATGAAACTGCACGCAGGCCGCCATCTGTCAAGGCTGCCCTCTCTGTCTCATTTGGTCAGCGGGCACCACATCGTGCATCAACTAGAGATTCATCTCCTGTCCGGCGCACCAGGGCACCACCACCTTTGCCCGAACGAGATGGTGCTGATGATTCTAGAAAGCGCCGAAGTCAAAGCCGTGAGCTGTCTGATAGAGAAAGAGGAGAAAGAGGCCGGAGCAGGGATCGAGACAGAGACCATGATCGTTATCGGGACAGAGAAAGGGACAGAGATAGGGGTAAAGAAAGAAGGTATGATTATGACCGATCATCCCGAGACAGTAGAAGAGATTATGAGAGAAGGAGCCGTGATAATCGGGATTACAGGGAAGGTAGGTCGCGCAGGAGCAGGAGCAGGAGCAGAAGCAGGAGCAGGAGTAGGAGCCGAAGTGGAAGTAGGTATGACCGTAGTACTCCAAGTGATCGTCGAAGTCCAGCTAAAGATGCAAATACAGATAGGACTTCTGCATCTAGTAATCTTGCAAAGCTCAAGGACCTGTATGGTGATTTGAGCAGTCAAAAGGAGGATGCTGGCTCAGACAGGGTTCCATACAGAGCTGGTGGAACTGAGGAAGTGATCAGACTCGGTGGCTCTTCTTGGAGGTAGGAAGGGACTGGGTTCCTTGGATGCGTCTTTACCGATGTTTCCTTAAATTCTTCTCGCTTGATAAGGTTTCTTGCTCCTGACATTTGACATATAATCTATACACTGTCAGATACAATCCTTGAAACAAATGGCATGTGCCATAGTTTGTTGTGAACCCTGCACCTTGACAAGGTTTATTGTATAATAGATTAAAATGATGCACTTTTGTTGTAGCTGTTTTTCTGTTCTCTTTTCAAATACGAATAATGGTGCTTCATTTTATAAACTACTTCGACAGCATCTCCAGTTTTAGTTTTGATTCAGTTTTCATCACTACTCTCCTCCTGATGGTCAAAACTCATCAGTATTCTGTCTCAATCAGCCGAGGCACAATTCATCTTAGCTTATGGTTTGATGCTTTTAAGTTACAAAAGAACACGTTTTTCTTTGTGTACAAAGTTTGGTACACTTACATTAATTTCATATAGAATGACAATTACATTAAGCTTTTCATATCGAATGATTCATTGCCCTATTCAGAGTTCACGGTCGTCTGCATCAATTCTCAATTGACAAAAAGAGAAAGAAACTCGCATCAATTCTCAATTGACAAAAAGAGAAAGAAAAAGAGAAAGAAACTCGCATCAATTCTCAATTGACAAAAAGAGAAAGAAACTCGAGAGGGATGGTACAAAATAGGCCAATCAAAATTAACTAAATCTGATTAATTCAGAAGTTCATAACATGTTATTGTCAGTTTACAAATTTTTATAATAAAAAATTCCAAAAGTTAGTATTTGATAAATCAATTTTCCTCTTTTATGAAGAAATAATGAATGATACAGTAATACCAATAATGAAATTTTAATAATGCATATGCCATTTAGTAATATAAGATTCGAGTTCGCAATTAGTTGAGTTTAAGTTAATATAATATTTAAATATCTAATCAAATATAAAAAAACAAATGTAGTTTAATTCAATGAAGTGCCATACATTATTATAATATAGTGTTAATATAATGGTTTAATCACTAATAAGTTTTTATATGATATTATATAATTGTCTAAGTTAGACAATTATATAATATCATATAAAAACTTATTAGTGATTAAACCATTATATTATCAAAATTTTTTAAAATTTAAAAAATTTCAATTAAACCATTATATTATCAAAAAATTTTAAAATTTAAAAAATTTCAATTTGAAATTATTATAGACGGATTGTCATCTGTAATCGAAAAAGAACTGGATTTCACTGAACTGCCATGGCCCAGAACCCGAACCCGACTCCGCCGCCGCCGCTCCACCAGAGCGACGCCGACGAAGACGACGACACCGTCAAGCAGCTGCAAGAATGCTCCTCTCTCTACCTGGCCTTGCAGGATTGCTTAGTCAAAACCGACAGGAATTGGAGGTCTTGCCAAAAGGATGTTCTGGCTTTGAAGGCTTGCAATGACAGGAGGAACCATAAGAACAAGTGAGGGGAGAATTAGAGGCTTAAAGCTAGCATTTTCACTCAATACAAGGTTATTAAGACATTATATTGCTCATTTGAATACTCATTTAACCTGTGTTTGTAGTTCAAATGGCGATTTTTGGGGACAGATTCGATATTCACATCGTCGTGTTCAATAATAAGGCCAGATTGTTTATGCATCTCTGTTGTTATCGTGTTCGTGAATTAAAAAAAAAAAAAACTGGATTTCACTCTGCGGAGTTTTTTCTTTCTTAACTTTATACTCTCAACACCATCGATGAGATGACTCTGCGCAACTTTTTCTTTCTTAACTTTATATTCTCAAAACCATCGATGAGATGATTCTGCGCAATTCTTTTTTTTTTCAACTTTGTACTCTCAACACCATCGAAGAACTAGAGTCTCTTTGGCTATTATTTTAATGAAGATTTGGAGTGAAAAATTCACGTGCAATTAATTGTGAATTTTTTTTACTAATTACAGTCGAACAACTAGATGATATGATTTAATTTTATATTTGAGGAATGATATGATTTAAATTGGAATGAAAGTGTAATTGGAATTTTTTTTTTTTTCGGTTATCGATCTTTTAACTTTACGTACTAGTGATTATAAGATTCGAGCAATTTTCAAGTAGAAGGATTTGGGTGAAATATGTTTACTACTGCTTACCCATATAAGGTGTTGAACAGATTCTGCATGGAGTGAATCCTATTATCCTAGCGTATCAACACAACCCTGATTCTGTGATATTCTCTCCAATTAGTATCCTAACCAACATTCAAAATCGGATGCAGTTATACTTTACTTCACGAAAAACAGAATCCAATCTAAAAAAATCACATTTGCGTTTCAAATCCACATACCAAACCCATCTAATCTAAACTATCAACATTTCACTCAAACCTTAGAAATAATGGACGTATTCTTCGAGCCCCAGCAAGGCGGCCAGCCGTTCGCAATCGAGGTCGGTTACTTCGACACTGTTGGCGAGATCAAGCAGAAGATTCAGAAGGATCACGACATCCCGGTGGCCAAACAAGTCCTTGTTTTCAACGGAAACGTCCTCAACGACGATCTCAACGTCCAGTCCTCGGAAATCTTCGACCGCTCTTGCATCAAGCTCATCGTAGCTTCTGATCCCGATCACCACTCTTACAATCACGTCAACGGAAATGGCATAAACGGAACTAACGGCGTTTCCGCTACTCTGAGTGTCAAAAAGGAAGAAAACGAAGAAAAAGTGGAGGAAGAGTTGCCGGAGGAAAAAGTGGAGGTGCCGCTGAAGAAGATGAAGGTAGAGTTGCCGGCTCCGGAGGAGGTGCCTGTGCGGCCGGCGGCGGTGGTGACGGGGATGAAGAAGATGAAGGTTATGGTGCTGACGAAGTGCGGGACGAGGAAGGTGGCGGTGGAGGTGAGTCCGGCGGAGAATGTGGGGCAGCTGAGGAAGGAGTTGCAGAAAGTGAACCAGCATTTGGAGCTGAATCTGCCACAGGATGGTTACTTTTTCATTTACAAGCAGAATGTGATGGATGATGATCGGTCTTTCAGGTGGCATCATGTCGGAAATGGCGACACCATCGAGATTTTCAATGGAAGCATTTCTGGTGGAACCTGATTTGTTCATTAAATGTCCAAGGTTTCTTCTTCCTGAATATTTTGCATTAATTTTTGTTTTTGTTTCTAGCTCAGAAAAGTATAAGTTTTGTGGCAATATTTATATGAAATCTTGAATTAGTATATCTATGAATTGCCACAAAACTCAAACACTAATGTCTTGATACAATAAATATACTGTATAAATTCTATTACGTGCATTCTTATGCTCTAGCTCTTGGTATTCTCATTTGTGCCATAAGATCTTAGTTGTACTATAAGTTTGAACAACAAACAAAAAAATAAATGTCAGCAAAGGTAATCATTCACACCCAACTAGCCATAAGGTGTTCGTATGGAGGTTCCTCTACTGTCAAAGAGCAGTAAAAGTTGTTGGAAGATTATAAGTTTATACCACTGCTAAAAAAAAATTAAAGAATGGTTAAAATTCAAACACAAGCCATAAGATAAGGTATATGAAAACCATATAGTTCTATTCTAACAACTGTTAATCAGAATAGCCATAGTCTAGTACTGCAGATTGCTTGATTCCCGCCAGTCAGCACTTTCTGAATAAGTTTTACTCGTCGAACATGTCTTTATTCTCCAATTGCAATCCTCCATGTCAAATTTGTTAGACATTTTCTCGACTCATCAAATTGTGCATAGAAAATTTAAATTCTCCAATTGCTTTACTCACACTTGATTGAGCGATATATGTGACGAACGAAGAACAATGCTGCCCGGAAGCCAACTGTACCGAGCATGAGGAAGAAGCCATAGCACACACAAGCCATGTAGCCAAAGAAGAATGATGTTTGCATAAATCCAGACATATCTGATCGCGCATAGTAGTAATACAGGCAGTAACTGTAGATGAACAGTCCAGTTGATCCACCACACAGGAATGATCTGCAGGCAGTAACCGTAGCAAGAGTTGGAACGTAATTAGAATCATCCACATCAGTAATTACAGATGTAAATTAAGCTAAACTATATGAATCCAAATTTGACTAAAATGAACTGAAAAGGGCATACCTCCACCACCATTGATGATCTTCAGCAGCAAGCTGGAAATAAGTAAGAGCCACAGTGATAAATGCAGTAACAATCAGCAGAATACCAAAGACTATAGACAAGATACTGTAGATGGTATAAATCCTATGTCCCCAGACGCTAGCAAAGATGTAGTAGAGTTCAATATATATGGCACTGAAAGGCAAGAAACCAGCCATCGCCATCTGAGGTAGAGTTCCACGGTACCAAGGCAATGTCGGGACCTCTCTTGGATATTTTGTCGTCCGACATGGAGCTTGAAACTCAGCCTTGCTGTTCTTACCAGCAATCCCACCAAGAACGAGCAGAGGTGATGTGACAAGGGACCATATAAGAAAGATGACCACAATGGTGCCAAATGGCAGTGCAGCAGTGGCAGTATAAGCAATGGCAACGGTATTCAGAAAGCAAAATGTTATGAAAAGTGGTCCACAAAATAGGCCTCCTGTCAATAGCAAATTCCTAACCCAGTTTGATCCTTCTAACTGGCAATAGAAAGACGAAGCTGTGTACCCAGCGATTCCAGAAGTAAGTGCATAAACAACCACCAATGCAGTGAATAGAGCTCCTCGGTTGTAGGGATAGAAAACACCAACTAGAGCAAGAATGAATATGAATGTAGTACTGCAATGAAGGAAGAATCACAAAACTTAGTCCAACACTATACTGATTGAATATCAAAGCAATTATCAAGTACCATTTTTAGTTACTTACAGGGTGAACAGCTGTGTACCGGATCCCAGTGAAGCAGCAAGTAGTGATTTGTATTTAGGGTATCTAAACACATCACCATGAATGTACTTCCACCCGGTTTCTTCTTGATCATCTGCAGCCTCCTCATCATGAGCATATCTTTAAACAAGACATTGAATATCAGTAATATATATACTAATACAAAGACAAAATAGAGGTCATGAACAAGAAAATGTCCTTACTTAACAAAGTCGTTTTTGAGGACTCGCATCAGTATTGTTGCCAGAAAACCAGTCAGCAGGAGAACCGTGACACACGAGTTTATGATAGAAAACCAATGGATTTCCAAGTGACGTGGTAGAGAAGATGACTGAGAATATTTATCCATTCTCTTTTCAAATGTAATGTCAGTTTCCTTCCATTTGACAGAATACATGAAGACCACATCCACTTCCCTATCCGCGGTGATATCGACCACAGCATTAGAGTCAGTTCGTGCATGAATCTCTATAACCCGATCATTGTTGTACGATACCTCAAAATGCAGATGGTTGAATAAGTAATACTTGTTTTCACTAGCATCAGTTTTGCCTTCTTTTTCAACCTTCCCCAGGAAACCCCATAGAGGTAAATCATCATAATACATCTGGAAGTAGTAGTCCTTCGCAACAGCATCTCGAAACTGTGCAACTTCTTCATTCGACAACTTCTTTTTGCAAACTATTTCAGAGTCTTTAGTTGCTAAGAACTCCAGATTATATGGGGCACCTACTAAACGATCACCATTCAGAATTTCACCCAGAGCCTCGCTCTTCTCCTTCACATGAGCTACAAGGGAGGAAGAATATTTGAAAAAATCATGCTTCCAATTTGATAAATATATATAACCACATAAAAGCAACAACTTTTCTTACCAGGTGAACAAAAGGGGAGGTCGAAGTATCGGTATGTTTCACTACAATGACAGAAAAAGACAAACGAATGTCATTCATAAGCTTAAATACAGAAGTTCACCACTGATAGTGAACAATATATACAAGTATGAAGAATCTGGAAAGCTAGTGACTAACTGAAGTCAGATCAACAACACAGCTTATTGATGCAGCAATTTCATCAGTTTTCTGAAATTTAAACATATTTGTGGCTAGCTGAAGCTTTTTCAAATAACATTAACAACACCAATTTGTATTCAATCTTCGCTTTCTTAGCTTAATCAAGAAAATGAATTTGCAGAGAAAATTCACACAGACATGAAAAGGATAAACTGCCTCATCAACTGCAGCGGGACATACGATAGCTAAACATAGAGTCCCAAATCACACAGTTGGACTAATACAGTTTTGAGCTTTGACCACAGTTGCGAACTCCCAAAATTACACATACAAAGTTTCGATAGCCTTTAGGTGACAGTTTTCAGAGGCAAACATGTAGCAATAACTATCATTTCCAATAATTACCGAAAAATGCAAGATCAAAAGCACCAAAATCTATCAAACTAAACCCAACCCAATCATATATTCAAAATGCAGAAAAACGCACACAATACGAAATCATGACCACAAATTATCATCAAAATTTAAACACACAGCGAAATCATTCAGCATTGCCAGACATTGACACAGTAAAAACAGTTCTCATTAGTACCTGGGGTTATGAAACGGCCCGACCTTATTCGCAAAGAGAGGAACGACGTCGTTGGCTCTGTATCTGTGATCCGATGCATCTGATCTCACCTCCGCGGCGCTCCAGAGCACCGACAGAGCAGCTAAAAGCGCGACGGCGGCACTGCGATTCCGGCGACTTCTCCCCGTCATTAGCTATCCGGCCGGCGGAACGATTGAGAGAGATCTGGAAAAGATAAGAAGAAGAAGAAGGAGTAATAATAGTTTGTTCGGCTACGGTTAGGAAAGTGTGGAAAACACCTGAATTCACCCGCCACCGCCGACTTGCATGCGGACTTGAATACTCTTCCGTTTTTGAACTTTGACTCATCTTATTTTCACATTTCATTAATTAATTAGATTAAATAAAAACCTAAATACATAGGAATTAATGAAGATTTAAGTGAAAATTCTGTTTATAGACATGTTTGTTAATTTATTTTGTGACACTTTTATTTTGAAGTGAATTTATTTTGACATTGAGTAAATACATTTGTAATTTTATTATTAAATATTAATTTATGAAACGAGTTATACAAAAAGTGCATTTTAAAGTTTCCATCACATAGTCCCAACCAGAGATTTAAATTATTGTTGATGATGCGATTTTCTCATCCATAGTGTATTGCATAGCACTATAATTTTCGAGGAGTATGATATTATTGATATTTTGTCAACTAGTTTAATGTCCGCCGTGCAATGTAATAATGTTTACCGATTTTATACTACTATATTGAGAATAACATTCATCCGGATGATCCTAATATATGCCTTATCAGGCACCAATAAGATAATGACACGTGTTCAATTCTAATGTTTTAATTGGTTAAGATATTTTTAGTAAAGTTCTAAAACCCTAATTTAGAATGCTTAAACCCGTCTGGGTAATGATTGAACACGTGGCCCAATCATAAATTAGTTAAAGATGATGTGTCGTTTGGTGCCTGATATTGGCTGATATTGTCAATATCAGATGATCCTGATATATATTAAACTGCTTTGTATTTTCAAATTTACATTCAAAGTTTCATAGCATCAAAAGAGTGTCATATAGAACTGAAAACCAAGTCATGACTTTCACAAATCCCCTATTCAAAAATAAACCTGGAACCTGCCAAAGTTCTGCTTCTTCTTGGACAAACAACACAACACAACACAAGACACCATGGCTTCTTTACTCGCACTTGATGGAGTGATATATGTGACGAACAAAGAACAATGCTGACCAGAAACCAACTGTTCCGAGCATGAGGAAGAAGCCAAAGCAGACACAGGCCATATAACCAAAGAAAAATGATGTCTGCAGCAAACCAGACATATCCGTTCGCGCATAATAGTAGTACACGCAAAAACCATACATGAACAGTCCAGTTGACCCGCCACAGAGAAATGATCTGCAGGCATAAACCACGGCTAGTATCAGAAGCCAAAACTAATGTAAAAATACAAAAAAATATATGAACTGAAAAGACTCGAGAAAATGAACTTACCTCCACCACCATTGATGATCTTCAGCAGCGAGCTGGAAATAAGTAAGAGCCACCGTGACAAAAGCAGTAACAATAAGCAGAATGCCGAAGATTATGAACAAGATACTATATATGTTGTAAAAACTATGCCCCCACACACTAGCAAAGATATAGTAGAGTTCAATATATATGGCACTGAAAGGCAAGATACCGGCCATTGCCATCTGCGGTAGAGTTCCACGATACCAAGGTAATCGTGGAATCTCCCTTGGGATTTTTGAAGTCGGGCATGGCGCTTGAAACTCCACCTTGCTGTTTTTTCCAATGATCCCGCCAAGAACTAGCAAAGGCGACGAGACAAGGATCCATATAAGAAAGATGATTGCCATAGTACCAAATGGCAGAGCTGTGGTCACATTATAAACAACAGCCAAAGTGTTGAGAAACAAGAAGGTTACAAGAAGTGGTCCAAAAAACAGCCCTCCAGTCAGCAGCAAATTTCTAACCTGTTTAAGGCCAAAAACTAAGCCATGTTACTTAACAAGAAAACTCGCCCTTTATGTTATAGAATAAGTAGAGTATTAAGTTTCACGGTACCCAATTTGTTCCTTCTAGCTGAGAGTAGAAAGATAAGGCAGTGTAGCCAGCAATTCCAGATGTAAGTGCATAAACTTTCACTAATGCAATCAAGAGAAGTCCTCGGTTGTAAGGATAAAACACGCCGGCTAGAGAAAGGATCAATATGGAAATGGTACTGCACCGAAAAAAAAGGAACTCACTTTAACACCTCAATGGAAAAGTAAACTACTGATAGTTTGAAAGCTAACTTACAGGGCGAGCAGCTGAGCACCAGATCCAAGCGAAGCTGCTAGTAAAGACGTGTACTTCGGGTACCTAAAGACATCACCATGAATATTTTTCCACCCGGTTTCTTCTTGGTCATCTGCAGCTTCCTCGTCAAGAGCGTATCTTGGATTGGAAGACAGTAAAGCTAAGTCAGGAATAATCAAATATAAGTCTAAAACAGTATTAGAGGGTGTAAGAAAGGTCATGAGAAATGGCCATACTTAACAAAATCATTTTTCAGGACTCGCATCAGTATAGCTGCTAGAAAACCAGTTAGCAGAATAACTGTGACACACGAGTTAAACGTTGAGAACCATGTGACATGTGAAAATGAGGGATGCCGATAAAACTTTGCCAATCTCTTCTTAAATGGAATGGTAGTTTTCTTCCAGGTGACACTATACATGAAATTCACAATAACTTGCTTATCCTCAGAAATATCAACCATTGCGCGTGAGTCAGTTCGTGCAGTAATATCAATAACCCGATCATTGTTGTAAAGAACTTCAAAAAGGAGAGTCGTATACAAGTAATACTCGGGTCTATGTGAATCAGCATCGTCTTCTCTTACATGCTTTCCTAGGAATCCCCACACAGGCAAATCATCATAGTACATCTGAAAGTAATAGTCCTTTGCCACTGCACTCCTAAACTGAGCAACTTGTTCCTTCGACAGCACTATTCTGCAGGCTAGCTCGGTTTCCTTAGCACTTAAAAACTCAAGACTATACATGCTATTTACTAACCGATCACCATTCAGAACTTCACCCAGAGTTTCTTTTTTCTCCTTTACATGATCTGGAAATAAATGTGGCAAACTAAAAAGGTTATGCTTTCAACAGGAAAAGTTTACTTACAGCAAAGCAACCTCATAAAGCAAATAACTTTGTTACCAGGTTTACAGAAGGGGACGTCCAGATACCGGTATGTTTCGCTACAATGCAGAAACAAGAAACGAAAATGAATAACACAAATAAGCTACTAAGCTCAAGCATAGCAGTATCGGAAAAGTGACATTTTCAGTAATTCCTGAAACTAATTACTACTTCATATGCCTGAAAATTACATTATATATAATAACAGATACTGCAAAAAGCTCAATGCCTAACACAGGATAATGAAATATATATGATCCATTAAATACGTGAAAATGGTAGAGCTTAAACTGTCTACCAACTATAGTTTGCTCATTTCTCAAGATCTTCGACACAAATGCAGTTAATGATTGTAATTTGGCCGGTTAACGGGATGATTACCTGGGATTAGCATATGGTCCGACCTTGTTAACATAAAGAGGAACCTCTTCGCCGGCTTTGTACTGGTGATTTGATGCATTTGATCGCACCTCCACGGCGGCGCTCAGTAGGAGTACCAGAAAACCAGCTAAGATTGTAGCTCCGGTGCCGTTTTCTCGGCAACCTGTCCCCGTCATCTTTAATTTCACCGTCCGGCAGAGTCAGTGGAGATAGGAGTAAAGACCTCCAAGTGAAGTGGACGCGGGAAGTCAAGCTGTTTTGTTTGGACTTTTCATAATGTACTACTTCCGTTGACCTTTTGTACCAATGTTTTCCGGATGTTTACTCACCGTTAGTAGGTGTTTGGTTATTAACTATTAGCCGTTAGAAGATGATAACTGATTATATTAGCAGTTTTGACTAAATAATTATATTAATTGTGTTAATTAAGTGATTGCATTAACTGATTTAATTAGTTATTGTATATTAAAGTGTTTGGTAAAATTAGCGGATCAATAATATTTGTTTCGTTAATCAATTTTGTAAAATGATATAAAAGAATATAACACCTTTTATATTGTTAATACTTTTATGAATAGAATTTCTCAATAGTATATAAACTTTTTATAGATTACAAATAATAAAATGATTATTATAATACTAGTAAAATGATTTTTATAATATCCACACCTTCTTGAGATTGTAAATAATTTTAACTTTTTGATTGGTTTCTAGTTAATATCACACTATTACAAAATGATATACAACAAAATAAAATTTAATTGCATACATGTTGATTGATTATCGATAGACAACTATGTTTATTTTAAAAAAATGGTAGAAATGAATTAATCGTAGCTAGATTACAAAATGTATTTTTGTAAGGATTAATTCATCCCTAAGGTAAGGGGAAAATGTGTGATGAAAAAAAAAGGTAAGAAAAGGAAAAATAAAAAACAAATGTGGGTCTAAAATTGATTTTAGGTACTAAGAGCAATAGACTAATTGAAAACGTTCATTTTTGCAACGTTTTGGAAATGCTCTTTTTAGTAGAATCAGCTAATTTAAAAAGTTTTTCACCGAACACCAAAAGTAGCCTATCCAACTTGGTTAAATAGTTAATGAATGTAAATCAGCTAATTTTGTTCCAATCAACTCTCCTAAATTCTGAAAATTCTGAAAATTGACACTCGTTCCTAAATCCAGCATATCATATTCAGAAAAATAATATTGAAATTCTCTATTAGGACTTAGTAAAAGCTACATCATATGTAATACATATGATCCATGTACGAAGTCTCTTCTTTGTTCTCATTTGCAAGGAGATCAATAATATTACAGCAATATGCAGAAAATGCATCTACTTCGAGTTCTTGAAAATGTGGATGATGTTGTCACACTTGTTCTTTCGGTTGAATAGCAGAACCAACACAAGCTCCTTGAGGGTGAGCTTACACTTCATACAGAATTTCTCCGCCTAATTACAGGAGAAGAACACCATTCTCAGTAACTTCCTTTTTCCGGATGACAGAATGATATTCTACTTTGGTCTCTGTCACGGTCTTCTCGACAAGCTTTCCATATCACGATGATCTTTTAAAATTATGGTTGTATTGTACCTCCTGAGCTTTTCTCCGGACAAAACAACAAATTCCAAACGTCTTTATCAAAATCATGCCTTTTCTTCACATCATCTAGCTGCTCACTGCTGCTTCCAATTTCATACATCTGCTTCAATCTACACAAGAAGAGATAAATGAGAAACTTACTGATTGCTTGTAAGGTCGGGTAATTCAAGATGTCCAGTTTCTTCATCTTCTGTGCATAGCTTCTGTAGAACTTGTGAATTTCTAGCATGATATCCTTATGCTCAACCTTGTCATCGGCAATTTTGAGTGGCTTGAGATCTTCGAGAATCCTTGGAGTTTCGCATTCTTCCTCTTCTGAGATTGTTGATAGCCCTTTGAGAATCGAGTTTTTCTTCTCCATTTTCAGTTGCTTTACTAACTCCTGATGTTCAACAAGTATATCAAACTCATCATCTTCATCCTCCTCAGAATCATCCGAATCATATGATCCATTCGCAAACCTATCCTCCTTGAAATTTGTGTCCATTTCAGACAAGTTATCGCGGTTTTCAGACAAACTTTCTTCAAGAACCTTGAGGCATGAACTCAATGTAATCATCATCCAAGGCTTGCTCTAGTTCAAACAATTCCACTTCATAAGAAATATCATTATCATCTATTTCTTCATTGAGGATCATCACTTTGAGAAACACCGTCATCAAGAATCAGATTGCTTTTGAGCATTCCAGCATCATTGGAATCCACAAACATTTCTTGAACACTGAAACTCATGGTTTCTGGCTCTTCCATGAATCCAGAAACATGGGAACCTGATACTTGAGCACATGAGGACTGGAATCGCGCATAGAACGCAGAAACCACTAATGAAACCACAATTATATACTATTAGTGTTAGTATTCTACGGTATCCACACGAACTCGACTATTGGGAAAGTCAGTTTAACGTGCCAGCTCCATTCATCTAAAAGCAACTGTATAGAACTGATTTCTAATATTGTTGTATTTCAACTTATATTTAGATGAACCTGACTGTGGTTATTTATAAGAATTGAGAAGGAGGGACTTAATGCTGAATTCATCACCATGAATTCGTAACGTCAAACGTTACAAGTCCCTATTCAATTGTTTATTAACCTTCATGAACTAATAACATTATTAATCCATTATACCCAATAACTTGTTATATTGTGTGTGACCCTTCAGGTTCCTAAACACTTAGCAACAAATATGTAATTAGAAATTACATTGGATTTAGTCCATAATCCAACAAACTCCCACTTGGACTAAAGACAATATTTAGTCGTGGTATTTCTAATACTGATCAAATTAACAACTTAATTTATCATCATATTTATAGATCAAGATTGGCCTCTAGCCAGGCATCATGACCACCCAAGTATTTAGAAATAAGTCAAATGATCGACTTCACCTATCCATGAATCAGATTCCATGTAATAATATCCTTTCACCATACTATATCCTTTATCAGTACAAGAGTAAGGTATTGTGTCAACTCTTTAAAGTACTGATGTTTTCTTGCTCCAGAATTCAACTCCCTCTAAATAAAATTAGAACTTTTCTAACTTTATTAGACCGTTTGCAAACATTTTGAGTTGATATTCCAACAAGTGGCCATCTCTAGGATATACTCTCCCACTGGAGTGGTGAATCCTATATCAATCATAAAATATCAATCTATGCTTCTTGTTATACCCAGTCCAACCATACGCAGAGTCAGTTACGACAAAAGATGAGAAGGACCAAAGCACAACTATCCACACAAATTATACTCTTTATGATTTCAAGTCAAAGGATTACTTTACACTACAGTCATACAAAGAATTTCCATTAGCACAAAAAAGTTTTTAACTTTATGGAAATCTTTAAATGGTCATTCCAATGAGATATTCTCCAATAGCTCACTCATGTATCATCATACATGCTAGTCTGTCCGTAATAACAATGCCCTTATTATTGTTAATAGTATGACTAGGGAATTTTAAGAATAACAATCATATTATTCTAAGGACTTTATCATTTTAATAGTAGCCAAGTACATATAATCAAAAACGATAAAATTGTCATATGATATGTGCATATAGGATAATTTATAAATGTCATATTCCATGATTCAAGTAATCTCATGAATCAAAAACACATTTCTCGTACCTCTCAAACAATACGTGTCACTAGTATTTTAATTCACCCTCTTGTACTTCTCAAGTACTTAAAATTTCATCATAATGAAATAGTGTTTCATACTTCTCAACACTTGAGAATCATCGAATGAATTAGTGATTCACATGTCTCAACACTTGAGAACCATAGAATGAATTTTTGTTTCACACTTCTTTCTCAACATTTGAGAATCATCAAATGAATTTGTGTCACACAATTCTCAACACTTGAGAATCATCGAAAATGTATTAGTGTTATTTATAACACAAAACACTCGATATGTTTCATTTTAAAATGTGCATGACTAATCAGCGGAAGCATCAAATACCATTTTGCACATCATTACATTGATATGAACCTTAAACACTAGAAACACTCCGGGTTTACCATTTCATCGAGAAATTACTATTTACATCCTTAACGTACATAAGGGTAGGTAAAAAAATTTCTCATATGCATTAATTATATAGAAAATACCATGTTACTCCCACTTGACTCATGTATACTCATAACTTATCATATAAGTAAATCTTGTATACTTAAATTGCTTATCATATAAGTTCCATAAATCAAATTTTGATTCTATGTTAGTGGTTTTAGAACTTCTCTAAGTTCTATGTACTTATCATATAAGTTCCATTCAAACATATTTTTGACTACTAGTTTGTGGTTTAATAATTTCTGTAAGTTATCTTTCTCCCACTAAATATTTTAAAATAAACAATTTATTCGAAAATATTTCATAACAAACTAGATCTTGTTCTCTGAACAACCTCAAAATCACATGATTGAAAATATGAGTGACATAACATTAATACATATATAAAATGGTTAGAAAAATCACACGACTAAGGTTAAATGAACAATATAGTTCAATCAGATAATCTCGTACTTCAAATTTTATATTTCTAAATTCAAAAGAATTCAGAAAAGTATTTCAATAAATACTTATGACCATTTTGAAGTAAAGGAAAAAAAGAAAATCGTCCTATTTTTACATAAGTCTGCATCCATCAACATGCATTAGACTTTAGTACTTAGTAGACTACTTTACCCTCCTACTTGAAGGTTGTATAGGTTAATAAACAATATATGCAACGTTAATGATTCCCAATAAATAACTTAAAAAACATGCATTTTATGCAATTGCATACATTATAGTTTATAATTCTACTTTGTTATAGGATAGATTTTCTAATCCATTATCTTTGAATATCTTGTGTGCACTAATTGAAATAGGATTATTCCTAAATTCAAATTTTATTGTTAAATAACACAATAAAAGAACAACGATTATTCTTAATTGTGAAATTATCCAAATTCAGCATGAAATGGAA
The DNA here is from genome assembly GCA_948330725.1 of Sherardia arvensis. Lineage (NCBI taxonomy): Eukaryota > Viridiplantae > Streptophyta > Magnoliopsida > Gentianales > Rubiaceae > Sherardia > Sherardia arvensis. The sequence continues at coordinate 3,063,329 of OX415242.1, forward strand.
GATCGAACATTCTTCGAAAGAAATGTTATAAAAACAATAAATAATGAATTCTTAAAATCCATATAGCGAAGAAATACTTAATGTTCCTACAATCTAAGTAGCAACAATTGCTCCATAGTACGTCCATTTCTTCATCGCCCAATCTTTTACTCTTTCATTGGTCCTACATATTTCAAAAATATGAGAACGGACATCAAATACCCAAATTTTAATAAAAGTATAAGATTTATTCAATCCACATATACCTGAAGTAGAAACTTCTCTAAGTTTCTTCTACTTCATGATATTAAGATATTCCTTGCAATTTCTTTTCCAATGTCCATCTTGACCACAGTGGAAACAATTGCCCTTAGCCTTTCTGTCCATAACTTTCTTAAGCTTACTCTTTTTATTGGAAAGAGGTTCAACCAATAACATATTTCCCTTATCATGCTTAATATACTCCTCTGCTGTAATCAACATATTCAGCAATTGAGACAGAGTGGTAACATCAACATCATCCATGTTAAAGTTCAGCACAAAGTTAGAGAAACTATCAGTAAGTGATTGCAAAATCAAGTCAACACTTAACTGATGTGGCAATACAAATCCCAATGATTCCAAACTCTCAATGAGGCTTATCATCTTCAACACATGAGACGATACAGCTGACCCCTCAGCCATCTTTGATCGAAAAAACTCCTGAGAAATGTCATATCTCTCATTTCTAGCCTTTTTAAGATACAAAGATATAAGATGCATAAGCATTCCATAAGCAGTCGTGTCCTCATATTGCTTTTGTAGCTCAAAGCTCATTGAGGCTAACATAAGACAACAAGCATTTTCAGAATCATCAAAATGCTTCCAAAATGCATCTTTGACTGCTTGATCAGCCTCATCAGAAGGAGCATCAGGGATAGGGTTATCAAGGACGTAAGCGATATTCTCAAGCCTTAAAACTATTTTAAGCGCTTGAATCCATTCAATTAAATTTGAACCAGTGAGCTTATTCTCAAGAAGTACGTTATGCAGTTTCAAATTGGAAAACATTTCTACAATAACAAATGTAAGAAAATAAATTATCCAGCACATAGACAAAACTAAAAATAAATGGCATCTCTCCATTTTAGTTTTGTTCCCACTATTTTATCCAAGTCAATATCCCTCAATTTTGACTTCGAGAATTTACATATAAATTCATAGCAGGCTAGGATCCAAATCTCAGTTATTATGACCTTGGGTATGCCCAACAAACCACAATAACCTCAACTAGGTAGGTAACACTTTACCAATTATAACATTTTAGATATCAACATATCTTATTTTGTCATAATCACGATATAACAGATTTAAGTACTTTAGAATTTCCTCAAAATTCCCAGGATAGGCTTTTGGAGGGGTCACAAATGGTCCCGCTTAAAATCGCCAGCCTCCTTAGACAGAATTTGTATTGAATATTACTAAAAAGTTACTCTTAAATCCTTATTCAGTATGAACATTTCATCCATTATGACAAAATCCTTATAACTCCTAGATACTTGCCTCAAAACCATTCGACCTTGGGTATGCCCAACAAATCAAATGTTTTGTTAAATCGAACCCATTATTCACAAATCAAATTTAAATGACACAAATTATGATATTGGTGGAGTAACCTTGGGTATGCCCAACAAGTCAAACCAACAACAAATTTATTTGATACCACCAATAATGGAAGGCAACAATTCATGATTTAATATTAAGTGAGGGACCTTGAAATAATCATATTATCACATAATAAAAATGATACTATTATTGAACAAATAAAATATATAAACATTTTACTCCCTTCTATTTATTCAATAAAAAATCATTTATATTCTTTATAATCACATTAGTAGATAACACATGTCATAACCAACTGGTAAAACCAATTAACCATATTATATTCAAATAATATAATAGAACCAACCAGTGACACTTTTCAATTAATCACATTAATTTCAATTTAGTCAAATAATTAAATTATTTGTGAAACATGTGTGCAACCAATTGGTATCAATTAATTACATGCATCAACTTTACTTTAATCAAATAATCTCATTATTTATGCATGTAATAGTTGTATAACCAATTGGTTCAATCCACTCAATTAATTTTATTGATTTCAAATAATCACATTATTTGTCAAACATATGCACAACCAATTGATACTATTCAATTAATCACATTAATTTTATTGATTTCAAATAATCACATTATTTGTCAAACATATGCACAACCAATTGATACTATTCAATTAATCACATTAATTTTATTAACACTCAAATAATCACATTATTCATGTAGTATCAGCAAGTGGTTCAATTAAATTAATCATATTAATTTCATTGTGGTATCAAATAATCACATTATTTGTAAAACATATGCACAACCAATTGATACTATCCAATTAATCACATTAATTTTATTAACACTCAAATAATCACATTATTCATGTTGTGTCAACAATTGGTACAATTCAATTAATCATATTAATTTTATTGGTTACTATATTCAGGAGTCCCAATTAATCCTATTAACTGATATAACATATGTAACGTCATACAAATTGAAATCGTCCAATTAATCTCATTAATTAGATTTCAATCATATTGAAACTAAATCAATCTTCATCAATTCATTCAGTTATACTATCCAACTAATCACATTAATTGGATTACATATGTTTAATCAAATTAAAATAAAATTGATCTCATTGATTATATAACATATGTAACGTCTCACTTGCATTGCTAAATTAATCAAATTAAAACTCAATTAATCATATTAATTGCTAACAATACAAAGTGATTTGAATAAATAAGCAAATAAACAATTTATCTCTCTTTATTTATTCAAACTGATTATATATTACAAACATATTTAACTAATTTAATTTAAACTCTTTAAACTTATTGAGATTAGTTCAAATATATTTCACATTGTTTCACCAAACAAAGTTTTCTATGCACTTAATTGCTCATTAATGCATTTAAAAGTAATTTATAATCAATTAGTTGATGCCTTAATTTCAGAAACCATTTCTAAAACAAAAAAACGTTTATCATTAATTGTATTATCAATATGCTAAGGTGGGGAATAAAATATGCTAACAATTAATCAGTCATTAATTGTATTATCAATTCTTTGGTTCTCACATTTTCTGAAAATGTAAAGTTTCTGGGGTCATTTTGGAATATCTGAGAGATATAGGGGTTTTAATGGAATCATGAAACAATTTCATTTCAGACCAACTTCTAAAGAAGTCACACCCATCTACCATTCCCTGACGATCAACTTGGCGTTGCGCTGGCAGAACTATTCTACCTGTCATCAACTTGGCGTTGTCGCATCCAATATCTTGGACAATACTACCATATGCTCAAAGTTTACAATACTTTTCCGGAACGACAGTGAAACCCTCAGTAAACAAAGAAGTGAGAAAAATTGAATCAAATCATATTTAATTCAATTGCAAATCCCCAAACATTTCAAACAAAATCTCATAAACAACTCTTGTTCATGATCTTGTTTCTCTTGTATTAACTGAAATTCCGAAATCCAGTTCCACCATTTTCACAAATCAAATTAGATTTCAAACCATCAACTCTTTGATTAAAGGTTAGGTAGATTAAAAAAAACTAAATTTCATCTTATGAAATTATAAGCAGACAATCTTTAGAAACCAAACCTTTCAAATTTAGAAAAACATCTTATTCTCAAGAAAAACATCTTCTTCTCAAGAAAAATACTTTGATTGTTCTTGAAACTATATAAATTCAATTTCTTTGAAAAGAATTAACTTTTATTTTGTTTTTCTTAACATATGCACGAATTTACCATGTAATTAATCTTATTAATAATATGAAAATTATAGCATGCATATCATCAAAAACAAAATATTACGGAATGATTCACAAAATCAAAACATGATTTACAACATCACATGTAATCCATGTATATCAGCAAAACGCATGAATATCACACAAGCTCTTGATACCACTGTAAGTATTCTATGATACTAAATAGCCCGGATCATGATATGTGTAATGTGTAAATGACATACCGGATTGTCGAATCCTCTATATTCGTGAAGAAGTGCTATACCGATTGAAGTCGATCTTTAGTCGCACAAATGGTCCGACCTCTGACGGTATCCACACGAACTCGATTATTGGGAAAGTCAGTTTAACGTGCCAGCTCCATTCATCTAAAAGCAACTGTATAGAACTGATTTCTAATATTGTTGTATTTCAAATTATATTTAAATGAACCTGACTGTGGCTATTTATAAGAATTGAGAAGGAGGGACTTAATGCTGAATTCATCACCATGAATTCGTAACGTCAAACGTTACAAGTCTCTATTCAATTGCTTATTAACCTTCATGAATTAATAACATTATTAATCCATTATACCCAATAACTTGTTCGATTGTGTGTGACCCTTCAGGTTGCTAAACACTTAACAACAAATATGTAATTAGAAATTATATTGGATTTAGTCCATAATCCAACAATTAGTGCAGTTCTGCTCATGCCTTTTGAATTCTGTAGTTAGACCACACAATTAACACCGAAGAAAAGCCTACTTTGTACCTTTAGTATTAGCAAAGGAGGCAAATAAGGCGAGTCATATATTCTTGAGTTCATCTCCTTTCCAACGAATAGAACGCAGCTCGAAACTTGTCGAATACAGTGACTTCCCCAACATGGTCGAGTACAACAAGCATAAATTTAAGGCAACCTCCAATATACACAACAACAAAAGCTCTAAGAGTCATATTATCAAACAATTTGTATATTTTCAAATATTTCAGCCAGTAAATGAAATTACAGACCTGAGATTCTACGCCATGATGAGAACAGCCGTTGTACAGACTGCAGCGGAGAAGACTCCCTCGCCTTGGTTGACCAAACGAAAAATGGAGAACGCAGGTGGCTTGGATTTCCGTTTCCTATACTCGGATTAATCTGGGCAAGACTTGGGCAACACTGTTCGATCCAGAAAGGGGTGCGAGGATGGCCTCCTATCGCCGTGCAGGCAGGCCATGAGAACACGGCCAGCTCCAACGGCGGGCATCAGAAGCTAAGCCACATCTCGGAGGCCTTCTGTAATGCACCTGTTCCACTGCTCCACTGATTTCCCACAGTGTTTAAAGTCGCGATGTAGCTGGGATTTTGAAATCAAATTGATGAGAAAAAGCAATGGATGAACACTGGAACAATCTGGGAGGGACTCATAAGAGAAAAGGAATGCGTGGAGGACGTACAAAGCGAATATGAATAAAAAATTACGACCACCACAATACTATTCATAAGTCATTCGCGCTTTATAGATATGAGATACTACTGAAAACCAAGTCATGTCTTTTACAGAAACCCTATTCAAAATTAAAATTTGGAACCTGCCAAAGTTCTGCTCCTTCTTGGACAAACAACAACACATGACAGACACATTAGTTTAGGTTGAATGTTTAGCTGTTGGCCGGGTTCTTTACTCGCTCTTGAGGGAGTGATATATGTGACGAACAAAGAACAATGCAGACCAGAAACCAACTGTTCCAAGCATGAGGAAGAAGCCAAAGCAGACACAGGCCAAATAACCAAAGAAAAATGATGTCTGCATTAAACCAGTCATATTCGTTCGAACATAGTAGTAATACACGCAAAAACCATACATGATCAGTCCAGTTGACCCGCCACAGAGAAATGATCTGCAGGCATAAACCACATGCATTATCAGAAATCAAAACTAATGTAAAATATAAAAAAGTTATAAACTAAAAAAAGTTGAAAATGAACTTACCTCCACCACCATTGATGATCTTCAGCAGCAAGCTGGAAATACGTAAGAGCCACCGAGACAAAAGCAGTAACAATCAAAAGAGCGACGAAGACTATAAACAACATGGTGTAGGAGGGGTAAAGCTCATAACCCCACATGCTTCTGAAGACATAGTAGAGCTCAATGCGAATGGCATTAAATGGCAAGATACCCGCGATTGCCATCTGCGTGAGAGTTCCACGATACCATGGTAGTCGTGGAATCTCCCTCGGGATTTTTGAAGTCGGGCATGGCGCTTGAAACTCCACCTTGCTGTTTTTTCCAATGATCCCACCAAGAACTAGCAAAGGCGATGAGACAAGGATCCATATAAGAAAGATGACTGCCATTGTACCAAATGGCACAACTGCAGTGACATTATAAACAATTGCCACAATGTTGAGAAACCAAAATGTCGTAATAAGTGGCCCGAAAAATAGCCCTCCAGTCAGCAACAAATTTCTAACCTGTTGAAGGCCAAAAGCTAAGCAATGCTACTTAACAAGAAAACTTGCCCTTTATGTTATAGAATAAGTAGAGTATTAAGTAACATGGTACCCAATTTGTTCCTTCTAGCTGAGAGTAGAAACACAAGGCAGTGTAGCCAGCAATTCCAGATGTAAGCGCATAAACTATCACTAGTGCAGTCAACAGCGCTCCTTGGTTAAAAGGATAAAACATACCAGCTAAAGCAAGGATGAATATTGAAATGGTACTGCACCAGCAAAAATATTGCACTATTATATAACTATAAAACACGAGTGAAAGCAAACACCGTATTTCCAAAACCAACTTACAGCGCGAGCAGCTGAGCACCAGATCCAAGCAAAGCTGCTAGGAGAGATTTGTACTTTGGGTACCTAAAGACATCACCATGAATATTTTTCCACCCGGTTTCTTCTTGGTCTTCTGCAGCTTCCTCATCAAGAGCATATCTTGGATTGGAAGACATTAAGATTCAATTACAAATAAATAGTATAAGAAGGCGGGAGAAAGGTCATGAAAAGTGGCCATACTTAACAAAATCATTTTTCAGGACTCGCGCCAGTATAGTTGCTAGAAAACCGGTTAGCAGAAGAACTGTGACACACGAGTTGATCGTTGAGAACCATCTGTCATCTAAGTAATTTGAAAGTGTAGAATATGGATGATACACTGCCAATCTCTTCTCAAATGGAACAGTAGTTTTCTTCCAAGTGACATTATACATGAATTTCACATCAACTTGCTTATCCTCAGAAATATCAACCGCTGTTGAGTCTGGCTCAGTTTGTGCCATAATCCGAATAATCTGATCATTGTTGTAATGAACTTCAAAATGGAGAGTCGTATATAAGTAAAACCTGTGTCTATTTGAACCAGCATTGTATTCTGTTCTATACATCCCTAGGAAAGTCCACACAGGCAAATCATCACAGTACATCTCATTGTAGTAGTCCTTTGCCACTGCATTCCTAAACTGAGCAACTTGTTCTTTCGACAACACTATTCTGCAAACTAGCTCGGTTTCTTTAGCACTTAAGAACTTCAGACTATACATGCTATTTACTAACCGATCACCATTCAGAGCTCCACCCAGAGTTTCACTTTTCTCTTTAACATGAGCTGTAAATAATTTGGGCAATCTAAAAGGTCATGCTTTTAAAAGATAAAGTCACTTACAGAAACTTCATAAAGCAAGTAACTTTTTTACCAGGTTTACAGAAGGGGAAGTCCAGATACCGGTATGTTTCACTACAATGCAGAGAAAATTGAAAATGAATAACACACATAAGCTAAGTTCAAGCATAAGAGTATCGGAAAAGTGACATCTAAATAGGTCAAAATTACAAGATATTCAGCTACTGTAAAAATCTCAATGGCTAACACAGGATAATGAAATATGATCTATTCGATATGGTAGAGCTAAAACTCTCTAGTATCTACCAACTGTGGTTTTCTGGACCTCTTCAACATCAAAGCAGTTTGTTAAAATAAAACACGGGGATTGGTTAATGGGATGATTACCTGGGATTAGCATATGGTCCGACCTTGTTAACATAAAGAGGAATCTCTTCGCCGGCTTTGTACCGGTGGTTCGATGCATCTGATCGCACTTCCACGGCGGTGCTCAGTAGGAATACCAGAAAACCAGCTAGAATCGTAGCTCCGGCGTCGTTTTTCCGGTAACCTGTCCACATCATCTCTAAGATCACCGGGCAGGGAATGGGAGTGGAGACTGAAGACTGAAGATCATAGAAGTAAAGACTTCCGAATGAAGTGGACGCGGGAAGTCAAGCTGCTTTGTTTTGACTCTTCATGGTTTACTACTTCCGTTGACTAGAATTAATTTGTTAAATTTACATTTCTTAGTTTAATATCATAAGAGTGTCATATATAGTACTCAAAACTCAGTCATGATTTTCACAAAAGGCCTATTCAAAATTAAAGTCCTGATCCTTCTTGGACAATTTTCAAATTTACATTTCAAAGTTTAAGAATATCAAAATGTGTCATGACTTTATACAAAATCCCTATTCAAAAATAAACCTGGAACCTGCCAAAGTCCTGCTCCTTCTTGTACAAACAACAACACATGATATACCTTAGTTTATGTTGAATGTTAAACTGTTGGCCGGCCGGCTTCTTTACTCGCACTTGATGGAGTGATATATGTGGCGAACAAAGAACAATGCTGACCAGAAACCAACTGTTCCAAGCATGAGGAAGAAGCCAAAGCACACACAGGCCATATAACCAAAGAAAAATGATGTCTGCATTAAACCAGTCATATCCGTTCGCACATAATAGTAATACACACAATAACCATACATGAACAGTCCAGTTGACCCGCCATAGAGAAATGATCTGCAAGCATAATCCAAAACTAATGTGAAAAACAAAGAAACTTACCTCCACCACCAAAAGGGCTGAAAATTAAATGAACTGTAAGGAACTTACCTCCACCACCACTGATGATCTTCAGCAGCAAGTTGGAAATAAGTAAGAGCCACCGTGACAAAAGCAGTAACAATCAGAAGAACGACAAAGACTATAAACAACGTGCTGTAGAAGGGGTAATGCCGGTGACCCCACATGCTGCTGATGACATAGTAGAGTTCAATGCGAATGGCATCGAAGGGCAAGATACCCGCGATTGCCATCTGCATGAGAGTACCACGATACCAAGGTAGTCGTGGAATCTCCCTTGGGATTTTTGAAGTCGGGCATGGCGCTTGAAACTCCACCTTGCTGTTTTTTCCAATGATCCCACCAAGAACTAGCAAAGGCGACGAGACAAGGATCCATATAAGAAAGATGACTGCCATTGTACCAAATGACAGAGCTGCAGTGACATTATATACAATGGCCACAATGTTGAGAAACCAAAATGTCATGATAAGTGGCCCAATGAATAGCCCTCCGGTCAGCAACAAGTTTCTAACCTGTTGAAGGCAAAAACTAAGCCATGTTACAAAATGATTGCTTGATTAAGTAGAACAATAATCAACACAGTACCCAATTTGTTCCTTCTAGCTGAGAGTAGAAAGACAAGGCAGTGTAGCCAGCAATTCCAGATGTAAGCGCATAAACTACCACTAATGCAGTCAAGAGAGCTCCACGTTTATAAGGATAAAACACGCTAGCTAACGCAAGGATGAATATGAAAATGGTACTGAACCAAAAAAAAAAAAATGCACATATTATAACTATGGAAAAGTACTGAGAGCAAACAATGGTTTTCCAAAACTAACTTACAGCGCGAGCAGCTGAGTACCCGATCCAAGTGAACCTGCCAGTAGAGATTTGTACTTTGGGTACCTAAAGACATCACCATGAATATTTTTCCACCCAGTTTCTTCTTGGTCATCTACAGCTTCCTCATCAAGAGCATATCTGGATTGGAAGACATTAAGTTTCAGTTATGGATAAAAACAGTATAAGAAGGTGGAAGAAAGTTCATGAAAAGTAGCCATACTTAACAAAATCATTTTTCACGACCCGCATCAATATAGCTGCAAGAAAACCAGCTAGCAGAAGAACTGTGACACAAGAGTTGATCGTTGAGAACCATCTGTCATCCAAGTATTTATAATACTTTGCCAATCTCTTCTCAAATGGAAGGGTAGTTTCCTTCCAGGTGACACTATACATGAAATTCACATCAACTTGCTTATCCTCAGAAATATCAATCACTGCATGTGAGACAGTTGCCGCCTTAATCTGAATAACCTGATCATTGTTGTAAAGAATTTCAAAATGGAGAGTCGTATATAAGTAATACTTGTGTCTACGTGAATCAGCATCGTAATCTCCTCCATGCTTCCCTAGGAAACTCCACACAAGCAAATCATCGAAATACATTTGAATTAAGTAATCCTTTTCTACAGCATCCCGAAACTGAGCAACTTGTTCTTTCGACAGCACTTTTCTGCAAGCTAGCTCGGTTTCTTTATCGCTTAAGAACTTCAGACTATACATGCTATGTACTAACCGATCACCATTAAGAGCTCCACCCAGAGTTTCACTTTTCTCTTTTACATGATCTGTAAATAATTGGGGCAAACTAAAAGGTCTTGCTTTTAAAAGATAAAGTTACTTACAGAAACTTCATAAAGCAAAAAACTTTGTTACCAGGTTTACAGAAGGGGAAGTCCAGATACCAATATGTTTCACTACAATGCAGTAAAAAAAAGGAAAATGAATAACACAGATTAGCATAACAGTATCTAAAAAGTGACATATTTCAGTAATTCCTGAAACTAGATACACTAATTCATGCCAAATTTACAACACACACACACAAACATGTAAAATAGGATATGAAACATGACCCATTAAATATAAATACGAGAAATCGTATTGCTAATTATCAACATAAACGCAGTTAGAAACTTAGAATGATTACATGGAGAATGATTGCAATTAGGACGGTTACCTGGGATTTGAAAATGGTCCGACCTTGTTAACATAAAGAGGAATCTCTTCGCCGGCTTTGTACCGGTGGTTCGATGCATCTGATCGTACTTCCACGGCGGCGCTCAGCAGTAAAACCACAAAACCAGCTAAAATTGTAACTCCGGCGTCATATTTCCGGCAACATATCCCCGTCATCTCTAATTTTACCGGCAGGCGGAGTGGGAGTGAAGACTGAAGAACCGTGAAGAGTGATGAAGACTGAAGTTGACGCGGGAAGTCAAGCTGTTTTGTTTTGACTTTTCCGTTGTTGTTGGGCCCATGAAAACATCATTTTTCTCTTATTAAAATGAAAATAGATGGGTCAAATAGTCCAACCCTAGATGGGCCTTGCCCCGAGTGCCCCGTTATTCTGTATTTTCTCTCCCTCCGCGCCTGTATCCCAAAACCTCTTCTGCAAAATTTGCTTTGAAGTTCTGAGCTAAACCCTGAAACGAACACTGAAATTCTGCGAGTGCCAAATTGGGAATAAATTCTGTGAAGGAGTTGCTAGATTGGGAACATCAAAGAGAAGTTCATAAACCATGCTTAAAAATCGGACCTTTGTTCGAAAGACCAGACAGGGAGCTGTGCGCAAGGTGAGCCTCTTTCCCCCCCAAGTTTTGTTTTTGTTTTGTTCTGTGTTTGTGTTGTTTTGTGCAGTGATTTTTCCTAGCTAATGTTTTACTGTTAATGGTTATTAGGAGGTTAGGGAACACTACTTGAGGGATGATATTTACTGCGGCGCCCCGTTCTGCAAAGTGTGTAATGTGTCCGGTGCAAAGTTGGGAGCCTCTCTCACAAGACTCCTCGTCGTTGACACGAATGTCGTGCTCAATCAGGTACTTAAGTGTGTCATGTGTGTGTGGTTTTTAGCTGGGGAATGTAGTGTGGTGCTTGATATGAACTGTTTTGATTCTTTGTTAGATTGATTTGTTGGAGAACGCGGTCATTGATGATGTGGTGATTCTTGCTGTGGTGTTGCAAGAGGTTAAGAATAAGAATCTTTCTATCTACAATCGACTTCGAGCACTCACCAGTAATTCTTCCAGGAGATTCTTCGTTTTCTCCAATGAAAACCACAGGTACCATTTTATCTTTTATATGTTAAAATTGATGTAGTCTTGTCCCTGGAAAGCTTTATTGTGTGTGTGTGTGTTGGTAAAAATTAAAATTGGAAGGCGGGTTGTTGTTTCACTGCATTAGCACTGCTGCACTAGATTCATGGCTAAAGTTTCTAACACTAGATTTAGTGGTTTTCTGATTGGTAACTGTTATGCGTTTGAAGTAGTAAAAATTTGAGTGTTGGGACAAACAACTGCTGTTTTGTTTTTGTTGTTCTGAACTAGTTTCCTTTTCTGCTAATGTAGGGATACATATGTGAAAGAGATGGCTGCAGAAACTCCAAATGATAGAAATGACCGAGGTTTGTCTCTTGTCTTATTATCTATGCTTCAGTTAACTGTGGGTTAACGCTACCTTGTATATAATTTTGATAATCAGCTATCAGAGTGGCAACAAGTTGGTATCAAAACCATCTTGGTGACTCTATTAAGGTTTTACTCCTCACGAATGATCGGGAGAATAAGAGGAAAGCCATTGAAGAAGGAATTTCTGCAGACACGGGTAAAGATTATTTATCCAGTTATCTCCATCCTCATGTATATTGTTATATAAAATTCGTGCATTGTAATAATGTATTGATTGTGTTTCAGTTGAATCATTTGTGAAGTCACTTGGTCAGCCAGAGTTGTTGGATCTGATTGTTCAGCCTCCCGAGGATGTTATCATGGACGATGCTGAAGATTTGAGACCTTCAAAGAGAAAAGTCATCTACAGTGAGGTATTTGTCAGTCAGCTTATTTCATTTTTGGTCTCTAATATATTTTATTGATGTTGCTAAATATTTCTCTCTTATGCTGCAGCATAAACCCATGTCTGAGATAACTTCTGGCTTGCTTCGAGGAATCTATCATCAGGGGAAACTTCGGGTTAATCGTTACAATCCTTTTGAAGCTTATGTTGGTAGTGAAAGTATTGGTGACGAAATTATTATATATGGGCGTACAAATATGAATAGGGCTTTCGACAGTGATGTTGTAGCCGTAGAACTTTTACCTCAAGATCAGTGGCAAGGGGAGGGGTCTATGGCAATCGCAAATGAAGGTTAGCAATTTCTAGAATGTATCTGAGCTTGCTGCTTACTTTGTGGAAGAGTTTACATGAACCTATTCCTGGATTTTGTGATCTGCAGACGATGAAGAGGAAGATGTTCATCTTCCCCCAAATAGTGCGGAGATTGTCCCCAGGGCTGCAAGTGCTGGGGATGCAAGTTCAGGGCCTTCCCGTCCTTCTGGCAGGGTGGTTGGTATCATAAAACGCAATTGGCACTCGTAAGTTGCAATATTTGCTAACTTCATATTTTCCTTAAATTCCATCTTTTCCAAATTATAGTTCTTCCTCACCTGCTCTATTATTCTGAACTGTTCATACTTCACTATGCACAAGATCATCTTTGCAGCTTTTATTCACACGAAATGTTTACACAAAAAAAAACATAACTTGTGCAGATATTGTGGATCACTGGAACCAATGCAAATGCCAGGAGGCATTGGTGGAGTTGCTCATGCTTTATTTGTTTCCAAGGATCGGAGAATTCCTAAAATTCGTGTTCAAACCAGGCAGCTAGAGAATCTTATAGACAAAAGAATTGTTGTCGCAGTTGATAAGTGGGACGTTATTTCTCGATATCCTTCTGGTCATTATGTGCGAACAATTGGAGTGATAGGGGATAGAGATACTGAAAGTGAGGTATGTGTTTCTGTGTGGGAATTTTATTCTTGTAAAGCTATCTTTTTTGGCTCATTCAATGATCTACATTTGGATCTTGTACCTGGGATTTTTTTGCGATAAACTGTATTCAAATTATATGTATAATATATTTATAACCCATTATATGACTTTAGGTTGTGCTATTGGAGAATGATGTAGAGTTCAAGCCATTCTCATCACAAGTATTGGCTTGCCTGCCACCATTGCCTTGGTCCGTGTCTCCTGCAGATCTGGCAAATCCCATTAGGCAGGATCTACGACATCTCCGAGTCTTCAGTGTGGACCCTCCAGGTAGAGCGTCATATTTTTGTTCAATATATCCCTTCTGTTTCTATTTCCATGTTACAACCTTCCTTTCCTTCCCCACTTTTTACCTATGCAACCTAAGCTTATTCTCACATAGTATCAGCTGTTGGAGTTTCGCATAATTGAGACGGTCTTGTGCAGGATGCAAGGATATTGATGATGCGTTGCACTGTACAGCTCTGCCAAGTGGGAACTTTGAAGTTGGAGTCCGTATCTTTTTGGTTGTTTACATTTTAAAGATGAATTAACATCTAACAGCTGAGTTTTATGGCAAACACAATGGAGGTTGGGGGAGTTTTATTAAAAAATTTCTTGCTATTATGGTTTAAGGGGTGGTTTGTATACAACTTTGCTAAAAGATTAGGAAAAAAGAATTATAGAACCTTGCTAAGGCACTCTCTAGGCTTTGTGTTTTTGATATTTGCTCACCTTCAGTTTTTCTTAGAACATCTTTCCTGTTTCAATGCAACATTAAGAATGAAAAATAACCTTATCCAAGACTTGTATCATTTGATGATGCAAAAAGCTATTTTTTCCAAATTTTAGACCATACTTCTGTAGAAGACACATTTGATGACACAGGGATGCTTATGCGTTACCTAGCTCTTAGATTGGTTTTGTCCATTGTTGATGGAATCCAATGGCAGTGGACTTCACATTTGACTCCTTAACAAGATTAGATATTGCTGATGTCACAAATTTTGTTTACTCTGGAACACCTCTTGATGAAGAGGCTTCGAAAAGGGGTACTTCTGTCTACCTTGTTGAGCGTCGTATTGACATGCTCCCAAAACCCTTAACAGAAGGTAATAGCTTTCTGTCCATTGGCTGCAGCCGCTGAACTCTGAGATAATCCTGATAACTTTACTATACCAGAAATTTGTTTCTGAAACCTTGTTTAATTTACAGATGTATGTTCCTTGCGTGCTGAAGTGGAGAGATTGGCCTTTTCTGTGATTTGGGTATGGGATTTCTTCCATATTGCTTCCATATTGTTATATATAGACTTTGTGTTTTTGATATTTGCTCACCTTCAGTTTTTCTTGTAGCTTGGAATTGGGTGGGAATAATATATTATTGTTATAATGTGATAGAGCGTGCATGTCTTACGTCTGGTTGGTTGATACCCTTGCTCTTTCAATATAATGATCTAAGCCTTTATTTTGTCCCTGCTCTCAATCCTTTAATAGTTTATGGATCAACTTTTTTGTTTTGAAATTCCGTCATATGTTTCCCAAAGTTTCGCAGACAACTGTGCATTTGCATTAATATCTCCTCTTTATCAAGCTCTAAAATTGCATCACTCTTCAAATATTTGCTTTAGCCTGTCTGGAACAAGCTAGGTAATATTGTTATTAGTTCTCTGAATTATGCTTCCAAACTACACACAGAAGTTATAAACCCATCATTATTGTAATATTTGTGCTGTTATGATTATTTTAATGTGAGTTTTACTGAGAAAATTCACATCATATGACCCCGAGGAACTCATTATTGACATGTGAATTTGTTGCTTCCAGGAAATGACTCCCCAGGCTGATATTATTACTACTAGATATACGAAAAGTGTGATAAAATCATGTGCAGCTTTGTCATATGTTGAAGCTCAAGCAAGGATGGATGACAGGTGCTCATTTTATTGCAAACTTTTCTGGAAAAAATGGGGTTCTCTTGAGCTCTTGTGTTTTAATCACTTTTTGGGTATTGATACTTGATCTTGATAAATACTATATGTATGTCGAGATTATATTTCCACAAGGTTTAAGGGGTTGTTTGGAGTGAAAATGAAACAAAGATTACAAAAAAGTTTACTACTCCTTACATGCTTTTTGTGCTAATGTTATTCTTTATATTATCTCCATAATCAAGATGCTTTTCTCTGAAAGATGAAGCTTGCAGGAATTTTTATTTATTTAAAGGTTCACCCTATTTAAAACTTTATTAGAAAAAAGCAATCAATTTTAAGTTTTTAATTTCTGAAATAAATTGTCATAGCTTCAGATTAGCTCTATTCTTCGAATCAACAAGTAATAAGCAGTGTAGACTACTGTAGGCATAGAAGACTGTTTATTCATACATAGCATGTACAACTGGGCAATGTTTTGTTTTCATAAGTATCAATGCATGTGGTTATCTGCCCCTGGCAATATTCACAGCACGAAAAGTTTGAATTCTTTCTCATGAATTTATTCTTCCACTGGAAGTATACTGAAATATAATAATATGTCGCCGATTGCTCAATCTTAAGACAATTTTTGTTAGTGTGGGTTTTTGTTTGATTTCTGCATTTCCTCTCTTGATATTTAATGAATTTAAATTATGTTATTTTTCAGTCGGCTTGTGGATCCTGTTACTACAGATTTGAGAAATATGAATGCTTTAGCAAAGGTATGGATATACTGCTCTTTCAGCCATTGCTCATAATTTAACTATTAACTTGTCGATTCTGGACTAATGTTTTGGTGTATGTATGGCAGTTTATGAGGCAAAAACGTATTGATAGAGGTGCCCTGACGCTTGCATCAGCTGAAGTTAAATTTCAAATCGATACAGAAACTCATGACCCCCTTGATATTGGTATGTTCTAGTTGACTTGCCAAAAGTCATTTTCAATTTGTCATGCCTGTGTCTTTATACACATACCTTCATCCTCCAAATAAAATATAAACGTAAAAAGCTTGACATAGCTATGCATACCAGTATGTTGACGAAGGAGCTTCTCTGCAGGAATGTATCAAATAAGAGAAGCAAATCAAATGGTTGAGGAGTTCATGCTCGCTGCTAATATTTCTGTTTCAGAAAAAATTCTAGAACAATTCCCTCGGTTCTCACTTCTCAGGTACATCGTGAATTTTGATGTTTCTGTCATAGTTTAAGAAGAAAAATGTGATTGTTGATGGTGACTTTAGTTTATTAAGGACATGCTCACGAATCTATTCTTTCTGATGTTCATGCTTCATGATGCATGCCAGATTGTCACTAGTAAACATTCAATTGTAAAGCTGAGGTTATTAGTAAAATGTTGTTTGTAAAGTGTTGTGCATTCTATTGTATTTATTTTTGTCTTATAGTAATAAGTTCCTTTTTGAAAGTGGTGCTCAGTGTTAATTCAAATTAATATTGGTGTTCTCTTTATTTCAAGTTGATTTATTTAGTACATCTGTGAAATTTGCAGACGACATCCCACCCCAACTAAAGAGATGCTGGAACCTTTAATTAGGACAGCTACTGCTGTTGGTCTCCAACTAGACGTGACATCCTCAAAGGCGCTTGCTGATTCACTTGATCGTGCTGTGGTGAGCATCAGTACTGCTGTTATGTCTGCCATTTTCTTCATGAACTTGTTTGCAGACTTTAAGTTGTGTTAGTGCATGTATGTTTAGTGAGAGTAGACAGACGAATATAGGGTGACAGGATAAAAAAGGTCGGGAAACTTGCTAGAATCATCACGCAGCTCCTGGGTAACATAATTTAGTAAAGATACTCCCAGTGATACATGAAAGGAAGATTGATTAGTAAAATAATGAGTCAGCAATATCACCTAACATTGACTGATTTTACAATTTCAATTCTGTTGCTTCAACTGCTATTAAGCTATAGTCAGCCACAATGTGGAATCAGTATACAGCTTACAATGCATTTTGGTGTGTTAATTCTTTTTATACGCTTGGGAGACAGTTTCGAGTTTTGTTTCCATTTGTTCCTGGTTGGTTTCAGCTGTTAGCTCTTTGCTTATGCTTACCGAAAATTGACTCGAATGGTTTCTTGTATTTCTTTTTCAGGGCAATGACCCCTACTTTAACAAACTTATCCGTATTCTGGCTACTAGATGCATGTCCCAGGTAAATGATTTTCATGAGCTCACACTGTTTCTGTTGTACTTATCTGGCAGAGATCATCAGCCCATGTTACTGTTTTCTTGATGTGCAATTTTAGGCGGTCTACTTTTGTAGTGGAGAGCTGAGTGCTCCTGAATATTATCATTATGGTCTAGCAACTCCGCTGTACACCCATTTCACATCTCCCATTAGAAGATATGCAGGTAATGGAAGCTCTATAATCATATTTAGTAAACTTTGAAATGATATACCTACTGAGATCTTTTTCTTTTAGATGTGATGGTGCATAGATTGCTTGCTGCATCACTGGGAATAAGCAAACTCCCAAATGGTGCCCAGGATACTACTCAACTTTCCCAAGTCTCTGACAGTGAGTATTACTATTGCTTCTCCTAAAGATTAGTTTCACATTATATAATTTGCAAATAGAGTGATTTTGGGCTATATTAAATATACAGCTTGACCTCTGTGTTTTTGTAGCACAGCATGTTTGAACTCTGTTTTTCACTTTTGAGTTGAACTTCTCCCTCTGATTCACTATAAATGTCCTCCTTTTTTTCTCGGCGCCTGAAGTATGCTCCCGATAACCAGATATTTTCATCAATTCTCTGAAGTTTTCACCTTAAATGTGTTTCTCCAAATACACCTTTCCTTAACTGTTTCTGTTTAGCATATGTTTCATTCCAAAATATTTTGCTTGATCAGCTCTTCGACAATAACTGTACCCTGTATGTTTTAACATGGAGTAGATTATATCTCACGATTTCTGCTTCATACAGATCTCAACTATCGGCACAGAAATGCACAAATGGCAAGCCGAGCATCTGTGGAGCTTCACACGCTAATATATTTCAAAGACAGGTAAACTCTATCCTCTAGTCAACTTTTCATCTGCTCAATCCTGCACTCTCTTGCCCTCCTCACATGTTTTCATCATATGTAATGCAGGCCCACTGATACAGAAGCCAGGATAGTGAAAATACGATCAAATGGCTTCATCGTGTTTGTTCCCAAGTATGATCTCTTTCTCAATATACACTTCTTATATGCATCTAGCAATACAGTCGATTGCCTGTCTTGGAGTTTAAAGTTTGGTTACTTCTGCTGTATAGGTATGGTATCGAAGGTCCAGTAAGTTTAACCAAGGAAGGAGGATGGGTGGTGGATGAAGCAGCACAGAAGATACAGAAGGGCGACGGAAGCATACACTACGGTGTTTTGCAAACTGTTCACATTCATATGGAAGTTGTGGAGCCTCAACCTCACAGACCCAAACTCCAGCTGAGCTTGATTGAAGATGCCCAAGGGCATGTAGAAATGGACATTAGGTCCTAGGATAAAACCATAGTGATAAAAAACCGTATCACGTGACTTTCAAAAAATAAAGAATGATTAGAGTTATTGCTCATATTGTAATAGTTGTTTACAAAAACCATGTCTGACCATCCCATGAAAAGACAAAGTTTGATCACTTGAAAATTTGCTATTGCATGACCTTAGGTACCATTTTATTTACTAAAAGCTTGGTTTCTTTTTGGCTCAGATTGAAAAATATATGTAATAAATATAGGCTCAATTCTCTTTGAACTTTTTTATAAATCAGTTCAATTTTAAATAATAATTATCAGTTTAAATAAACATATTTTAATTCAATTTAGTTCAATAAATTATATTTTCTACTAAAGTTTGTTATAATTATACCACTTACAAATTACACTGATATATATGAAACTTATACCGATTTCATTCAGTTCAGCTAAATTTATTTATAATATTTTAGCTAAGTTCGGTAAAATTTGAACTTACCTATATATTTTAGTCATATATATATATATATATATATATATATATATATATATATAAATTTTCAGTTCAGTATTTGAATTTTTTTTATTTAATCAGTTCAGTATGTACTTTTCTTCAAAATGAAACTTTGCATTACACCTATACGCGAACCCGAGAGTTTTGAATAGATACACGCTGCATTTCATTAACAATAAATGGATTGTATTACAAACAAACAATAAAAAATAAACAATGCAAAATCTGAATGGGAAGAAAAAAATGGCATTTTTGCTGATTCTACTAATATGCTATGCTATCATATACTGAATATTTGCTTTTCATGTGAGGATCCACATGAAGATGGTGGACCAAACTGTGAGGGAGAGGGCTGCAATCAAGTAAGTCCACAAGAAAAGGACTGAGCATTCCTCTTGTGCCACATCAAACAGCTGTGCCATGGTGCCAATGTTCATGGCTGGTGGCAAAGTGTACTGAATCATCAGCACAAAAAGGAATAGGGGATCAGCTGGAACCAACCCGAAGCGATTCGCTAACACCACGATCCCAATACCGATCATCGGTAGCAGAACATTTCGCACGCATAGCACCGCCACAATAACCACCGGCCTCAGTTTAGAATCGCGCAGGCCTGGAAAAAATCAAACACGTCAAAGAATAACTCATTGCCAAAGCTTCCCTTCATCTATGCATAATTAGTTTGCATTAAGGTTTGTGTTCACGTGTTTGAACGAAATAAGTGGTACTGAACTGCATGTACAATTACAATGACTTAGATTAAGTGATTTGCGTATCACTTATGACTTAATCTAAAGATACAACACGTTATTTAAAATTTTGAAATTTAATAAATCTATTTTTAAGATAATATTTGAGTGTAAATAATTTAGTAATAGATTTTAAAATAATAATCAAATTTGTATACTCATTATAAATTATTATATAATTGCATTATATTAGATATAGATATAATATATATAATTAAATTATTGTAATTATCATACAGACCGAAATTTGAAATCCGAGTACTTTAATATTGAAGTGTGTATTTATAATATAATTAAAATTAAATAATAGAATATTTATAAGTATTATATATTAAATCTTGATCATATTAACATTATAATACTTGATTTTTTCTTGTTAATATTAAATAATACTGGTTCATAAACTATTATCTAATATTCAAATAATTAATTAGGATTTATTCTTCCAATTCACATATTTAGTATTTAGCATTTATCTAAATTTTATCAAACAAATGCACATATTAGTATTCATCACCTATCATATTCAGACTTCAAATTTCAGTTTTATCAAGTAGAACCTTAATTAGCCACATTTTCTAGACATTTAATAAGAATATGATCATATGTGTTTACTATACCTTGTGTTAGGTTCCCTCCTAGGATGAGTGTGATGCAAGGTATTGTTCCATCTCTACAAAAATCAGTCCAATTTAGTGAGTTTAAGACATTTACACCAGAAAAGATTGAAGTTGAACATTAGTTAGTGTATATTATGTACCCGAGTAATTTGACAGAGTCTTGGATCACATGGAGTGGAGCGTTGTCGCCAACTATAAGGACTCTCAGCCATTTCACAACCCCAAACACAAATCCTAGTAGCTGATCAACATAAAAATTGAAGGATAATAAGTTACTCTTGCAACTCTCTTTTCATATCAGGGAGAGTTGAGAAACTGAAACTTACTGCGCCAATGGTTGGTGGTGCCATCAACTCTTCCCCTATTTGTCGCAAGATCGGAAACATTTTGGCCCAGACAGATGATGATGATGATGATCTCTGTGGTACAACCTATACACCAAATGAGCCACATTTCAATAAACATTTACCTTAATGACTAAAATGATATGATTGATCAGTAAATATAGGTAAACAGAAGTAACATGAAAATGTACATTTTGGCTCTCAGTTGATCCTGCTTCATCAACAGATATAGCGACACGATATTCTTCTCCGGCCTCAAGAAGATTGGTCTTTTCATCTGCATCCAAATCTTTGTTGGCTTCTTTTAAGTCTTCTTCTTCAGATGCTATTTCCTCTTTGTATTTTACCCCAGAAGTTCTCATAAGTTGGTAGGTGTAAGTCCATATGTACAAACCTCCAAGCTGCAAAACCAGAATTTACTCGATAAATATTACTCGATCAGAAGCAAAGAAACCAAACAAATTTAGATGAGAAGAATCTCACCGCCATAGAGAAAGAGGCATAAGACATTCCCTTTGAAGAACAAATCTTATGATCACCAAAAGGGCTACCTTCCTCAGAGCAGATAGCTGGGATGATTATCAACAACATATTTCCCAAGTTCCCTGTTCATAGATCGATAGATTACCGACATCAGAAACTTAAAAACAGAATAGTAAAATAAAATCTGACAGATATAAGCAACAATACCTGATGAACACATAGCTGTGATAAGGCCTTCTAGATGAGGCTTTGGTTTTATCAGTTTTATAGCTATCCATCCAAGTATTGTTCCAAACAGAAAAGTGAAGCCGACATTAATCGGCATAAACCACCTGAATATACGATAAATCAGATGTTCTTCAAGATACAATAATAATCCGAGTATTTCATAAAGTTTGGTTCTTTCTTGCATCATTTCTTACCATGAAATGATATCCTCGAGGGTAACGGTCTTTGCCAAACTAGCAAACATAAGCGAAGGAGTAAACACCACGAACACGATCTGTAGCAAGAAGGAATCTTTCATTACACTCAAGAGTACTAACATTGAAGCAAGAACAAGACAGTGGCATAAAATTTGAAGTATTGATGGAGTTTTTTACCCGATTCAACGACTTTCGCGCATCAGCAGGAAGAAGGTTGAGATAATCAGTAGCCATTACTGCTCCTAAACCACTTATGAGGAGAACCTGCACTATCGGCATAGATGCCACCTCTAATAATGTCCAGAACCCCATCCTGTCTTTATCTATTCTTTTCCAACTCAAGAAACTCTAATCAATCTAACACAGAAAGGTCTGGAACTCTGGATGATGGATATATATATATATCTCTTCCTGAATTCCTTGATCAGTTCTGCAGACTAAAAGAAAAGAAGGAAGGTCCTGCAAGCGAAAAGGATGAAAACTTTAATAAGAACAGTTCAATTTGGATTCTTCAACTTCTAAATTCCATTTCCACACACCTTCTACTCCACACAAACAACTGGAATCCTCGTACAACACATTCATCAGAGGAAAACTAATTCAAGAAACAATTTTTTTCGATGCAATCACATGAATTCCAAATGCAAACAAAAATCCCTGAATATAAAATTGCTAAAAAACTCCCCAGTCCCTACCGCACAGATTTGGTGACCCAAAAGGTTGTTTTTTAAAAAAAGCAGTAAAGTAAGCATATATTCCGGCGCTGGCAACAGAAATTCCGACCCCTTTCCAGATAAAAAAACAAAACCTCTGAATCCCAAATCCACATACATTATTCCATAATTAGAAAGGAAGAAAACGAAAACGGGACGTCAGAGAAAACATGAAACGGAATAGGAAAGTGACCTGGAATCGAAGACGGGTATGCAGAGCTGACAGGTATTGGAAAGGGAGAAGAAGAGGAGAGAGCGGGAAAGAAAAAAGGATGAATCTGCCATTGATGAATTTGAAGCTAATATATATACAAGGATTCTATATGCATATCTTGTTCATAGCGAAGATGTCGTAAGCTCCTACCTGGAAATTCTACCTTCTTTTTATAGGCACGTTTTGCTCTTTCGCCATTCAATGCCGCCCATTCCCTTAATCGTCTCCGTCAAAATAAATCATCACTTAAATTTTATTAACATGAAAATTAGGATATATATAAAATTTTGACAATGCCACCTAGTTATTAATCAGGTTTAATATATGTAATTAAGAACATTAATCAATTAATATCTTTTTACAAGACAAGGCTAGCTATATACTCAATCCGCGTTTTTTTATAACGAAACACTAATATTCATCATAAAATTAGTTGCAACTTTGACCAAATAATTAGAAGTATTATATGAGTAGTATTATTATTGCGTGATATACTTTTGGAAGGTTTTAAATACCTATTTTTCAAATATTAAAATTTAAGATTTAGTTAATATATATAAGCAATAAAATTTATTGATAGTCAAATTTGTCGTCGAGTAGTGTTGCCCTGTTTTTCGGTCTGAATAAAAAAATGGTCTTTTACTTTCTATTTTTGGATGTCCCAATAAATAAATCATATTTTCAATATTCTTCACTCTAAAAACATAGTAAATTGTCAATTTTATCCTTATGAATCACTAAAAATTAATTTACGCACATATTTATAAGAATGAAAAACTGTATTTTGACATTCTTTTTCCATATATCCTATACTGCCATATTATTTTTCTTAATAATCTTGATTGTTCCGTTTTCACATCCGCATACCTTTGGTTGGGATGGAGGGGTATACATTTTGATTTGAAAATGATCATAATGCATGTATATGCTATATATTGTCAAAACTAAAAAGTAAAGAATATACATTAATACTATTTGATAGTGTGGTCTTATAAATTCATTGAGACATTAATTACATCGGCCATGCTAATAAAACACATAGTACACGTATTAGGAAAAGATATTGAGCCTCCAAATGATTTCTATTAATTTCTTCATCTAAAAATGTACACATTATTTATTATTACAAATAATAATTAGTGTAAAGAATAGGCAGTTGAATATGGGTCCTATATATACATGATTATAATAATGTGAATGATTGTGCATGGGATTGACTAAGGGAGGTGGTATCTACGAATTTGTAATCAAGTTCGTACAAATAAGTGATGGAACATCACCATACACGCTTGGAATGTAGCTCTCTACTGCCCATCATTTTTTTACTACAATTATTTACTCAATCTTTGTATTACATTAACTGAAAAATATTAAATTAAATTAACTGATGTGATGTAAAATTGTCCAAATTTCTCCACCAAAATACATTCACAAGTAAAATGAAGAATGGCATATTCAATTGAGATGAAATAGAATCAGTTAACAATGTCGCGTCCATTAGTGTTATAATGTACTATTTAGCACTGTAACATAGTATTTAGCGCTGACGATCAATGTAATCTGTTGAATAGTATTATATTGAAAAAATAAATTTATAATTTATTTCAATTACAGAAAGATGATCAATTTTATTAATTATTTTCAGTTCTGCCAAATTTTTAACTATAAAAATGATCTAACAGAAAAGGAAGAAGAACGTAAGTTGAAATTTGATTTTCTTTCATGCACATCTTTAACCATTAAAGTGAAACTATGTAAATCATTTGAATTATGTAGAGCCTTAACTGAGATTCTTATATAATGAAATAAAATCTCAACTTGGAATATAATGTTTGTATTATTGTCATCAGAATACAAAACAACAGTTGTATAATATATATATGGCCGACAAGTAAAGACGGCTTCATCTTCACACATGCATGACATGCAAATTAACACAGAGAATTCCAATCAGGTTTGCTTACTGTCTAAATTAATTATAGCAGACTCATTTGCTTTTATTTTTTGAATATAAACATATTAATACTAAATAGTTCTCAACCGTATTTATTTAATGAGTAAATAATCTGATGTGTTATATGCAGTCCACTATTTTATTCGGCGTAATCCAAAATATTATTAAAATAACACTACCGTCCCTGCAAGTTGTCTAGTTTTTTAAAAATCAAATGAATTAAAATTATTCTGATATTTTTACACCGTATTTTGAACTATATGAGTAAAATACTGGACCGTGTTCTAAATAATTGGCGCAACTCAAACTGAGTACGTACGTTGGGGGCCAACTTGAGCATGCTGGGGTTGCTTTAGGTGCATGCATAAATGCAATTAAATATTAATACAAATCATATGACGTGGAAATCTTCCAATTTTGACCGCACATATGCTTGTCTTACCCGTATCTTCTACTCAAAATGTCTACGGCACCCTCCAAGGGTGCCGCCCTCCCTGTCGGTCCCATTATGTGCTGGATCCTAATGTTGGTCCTGTCCTGGGCTCGTGGGCTAATATTTTGTAATTTCACCTTGTAGGGTAAAAAAGTTAAGTGATTTCAGGTAAATGTTTAGTTGGCTCAGCCTAGGAAGAATGCGATTAGGGCGACGATGTCGTTTTTTACTTTTTTCGTTTTTTGAAAGTTTCTGTATTGTACTTGCCGGAAAATCCTCCCGGCGCAAAAGATGAAGGCATGAATACGGATGATCCTTTAAAACCCCTCTTTCAATTCAAGCTATTCGAGTCTCAGTCCCTTATAAATTCAGTCAATTGAAACCGGTTTAGCGGTATGGTCAAAGCTGTCGCGGGTAGGTATCGAAGGTTCCCTTCACCGGCCGGCGACCATGGAGTCGATGCGGATCTCCTGCTCAGTCGGGGAGGAAGTTGTTTTCGCCGGTTAGTTACTTAACTGAAGGTAAAGTTGCTTTTTTTGATGGTTTTGATGGGTAGAACTTTGACTGAGCAGCATTCAGTTGAATATCGGATTTGTTTTGTAGCTAGCCTTGTGATTGACCCTGTGACCCTTGTACCTAGCCATTGACACTGTGACCCTGTGACCCTTGACACCGTGGCCATTGCGATGATCAGCTTCCAAGAATTTTAGCAAGGATATGTATGATGCTAATCACCCTGCTGGAAGCATTTAGAAGACGTTGATCTTTAAGGAATTAGTGTTGGAAAATTTATGTATTGATTATATTTATGTGGTTTAATCTGTTAAACAGCCGTGCTGTAGAAATGTTTGGTATGTCAATATAGGTAGGATGAATTGCATATAGAGTTTTGATGTAATGTGGATTCTGGCTTTTGTTTACAGGTGAAGGACATTATGAAGAAGGGAGACCTTCCTGTTTTCAAAGAGGGGGAGTTGATAATGGATCAGCTGGTGGAGCTGAAGTGCAAAGGATTTGTCTGCCTGCTTGTTGTGGACAGTTCTGACCACTTGCTTGGTACGTTCACGGATGGTGATCTAAGGCGTACTTTGAAAGCCGCTGGGGAAGGAATCTTCAAGCAGACTGATGGAGAAATGAGTTACAGGTATTGAAATAGTTCTTGGAAAAGGATATCTGACTGATTTACGATAATCATTGCTGATATTACCTTCTGCATTGTCTGTTACCAATCTTTTCACTCTGCTTGTGCACCTGTGCATTGTATGTTTCAACCTAGTTGCTGTCATTAGGACGATAGACAATGGCTTCTGAAATTCAAATCTCCTTGTTTTTTTCCGACCTAGGCTGCAGAGTATTTCTAGCACCTGTTTTCCCTCAGTCACATGCAAATAATATTAAAACTTATATAAACTTACTAGTAAAAGAAAATGGCACAAAATTACTTTAAAGAAAGGAAAATTCTACAACAGAGGGAGCAATAGTTTAACGCGCTGAGGTCTCTCACCGTATCTTCTAGATTTCCAACTCAACGTGTTGTTCGGAACGGTCTTTATTATGTGATGGTTGTTTTATATTATGTCATTGCTTTATTTTTTAATTATTTACTCGAAAAAGAAGAGAGATCAATCTGTCACTATCTTGAAGCAAAATATTGTGCACCAAAATCTTGTGACAAATTAATTTAGAATTGTTATATGGTTGATCTGTGAATGTTGTGTTCATTGTTGGGTAATTGTGTTGTTAGAATGCAGGTAGATCCGGAGCTTCAAACCAGAGACATGTTGTTCGTCATGGGCACGCTGTTGTCAGAGCATTGATTAAAAAAAAAGCTTGCTGTGGGGTGAGTTGTTGTGGGGTGCAGGATGACTTGCTGTGTGGAATACTCAGGATGAGTTTCTGTGGGGGGTAGCTTGGTTGAGGAAGGCAACTCAAGGTGGCTACTGTCTCCCTTACATACAGAACAACGGTAAAACGTTGGGTGCTGAAGACAACCGTAATGAATTTGCTTGGGATAAGTAGCATGCTGGCCTAAATGTTCTTGTATCTCAGGTAATTCAGCTAAGCACAGAATCCCGATGAGCTTAAATCATTCAACATATGATATTAAATGAACATAATCTAGTGGGAACGCCTTGGATGCCTTATTTTATATAGCTTAGATTGATGAAGATACGTGTGATTATTCTATACTGTTGATATGGTTATCAGTTATCACAGTGTTTAGTTATTTTCTTCCGGCAAAAATTTAGATGTTAAGGAACCCTAGTTTGTTGTTTAGGCTAATGCAGGAAGTACTAGAAGGGTGCGATTTCAGAATATAATGTTTTAGATCATCAGCAGATAGTTTTGTGTGTGCATTGATGCCAGAATACTCATCATCACACAACCTGATTACAAAGTTTGTAAGGGTCCTGATGATATTACAAAGTATGTCTTGGATGGTAGGTTGCAGGGAAGCCGAAATTTTCAGTAACTTGAAGATGACCATGAAACTTTTTTCAAAATTGCAGCAAAGCAGGAGTTTGGATATGCACCAGGGGAGAACTTGTCTTCGAATGAAATTTGATGCAGTCTAGATATATAAGAATGCATCATATATTTATGGTCTTCTCTGCATAGTACTGAATTAATGGTTTATAGTCGGAAGTAAAAGAACCCTTAACAATGGATGTCTAGATATAGAACTGCATATGGTCCTCATGTTTAAATGTATGAATGTTGATGCTATGCAGATGGAGGCTGACCTTGTAGCAGCAGTGGCGGGCAAGGGAGAAGAAACCAAAATAAATCTGTTGCACTGGCTCCTTACTAATTTTAGAATTACCATTATCATTTAGCACATCAAAATATGGACTAAGTTTGTATTGTTTTTGTTTTGAAGAAAAAATCCATTCCAAAAGATAATGGTAATTCCAAAAGAGGATGAAAAATGCCATTCCAGAAAAGTGCTGGATATTAGACAAAGCAATAGACTGGATCATGATGAAATTGTGGACATAATAGATGGGCTTTACTGTTGTTATAGACTGATTGGCTATTATAAATTGATTATATCATCGAAAAACATGCTTGTGCTTACATTGTTCATGATGTACCAATTTATATTCATCTATTTGAATTATGATTGTAAGGCATGTAATTCCGATAAATTAGATTATATACTCTATAAATAATGATCTGGGAAATGAGTGCAAAGAATCATACAGATGCTGTATGGTTATAGCTTGAACGTGAAGTCCAAGTTGATGCAATAGGGTCTGATGAACTCAATCGGATACCGTAAAAAACGACATTGTCCGAGCATTTATTGTTGAAAACATTTTGTTCACCACTGATGGTGTAATGTAGCTGGATAAAATACAGTAATAGTTCCAAAATCAATGGAAATTCCAAAAGCTTAATGATGTTTGATCACAAAAGAAACAAAACATAAGGAAGTTAAAAAGATAGAACTAGTGTCTGAAGGATGTGGAAATTCCAATTTTGAGGAACAATCTCTCTCAAAATGGACAGGTGATGTACCATGGAACCGAGGTTGGAGATAACTCCGCATCATTCCCAAGGTCAACCATTTCTTCATCGTCTTTGGGACTGGCTTCTTGATCTTGATGTGGCTCAGTAATTTTCTGTACAGAATCAATCTGAATCAAAGATAAAAAAGTACTGTAAGTTGTACCATCATTTCAAATCTTAGCTTGTTCATGAATAGATGTAACAATGAAGTAGTAAACAAGTAGTTTTCCATCAACTATAAGAACAGAGATTTGAGTCCTATTTTAACATTCAATTCAAAGTTAAGTAGCATGTAATAGGCAAGTTAGGGTCATGTGGTAATTACTTTTCAGATAAAGTCCTATTGTATCTGTACATTTATCCAATCAAATTCAATCCCTAGAATGTGCATGTTACAATGTTTTTGGAATGTATTGGGAAAATGAATGGTCTTAATTCATGAAATGAAATTTACCTCCATATTTTGCTCCTCTGCAGCCAGCACAGCCTGACTAGTCATCACATCCAGTTCCACGCACTGTGGGGCCCTTGTTTTGCGGGTTGGCTCAACCTCCTATTGATACACGACTGAGTTAGAGGTTTTAAAACCCAGGCAGTACCGAAAGAATAACTGTTGATTAATTTAGCAATGATTATTACATGCATTATCAATAAGTAATGATAGTTTGCAAATTCATTTGTATGGAGGATGGATCGAACCTTGTTGTTTGCAGTTGTACGCTTGTCATTCACACCCATAGCCGATGTAGGATTAAACATTGAAGGGACCTGGAGATGGGAAATTAGTAAGAATTAATGGAACTGTTAAGTAAGAAGATCAGGAACTGATTGAAAAAAGTTAGGTTCAGGACTCAACCCCTACCCCCAATTGTACTGGAAAAAACAACATCACAGGAGTCAACCTCTCTTCAACTCCTGTGATGGGGACCACAATACAGGCTCGTTCAATGGGAGCAGATTCAACCTGTAGTAGGGTAATTGTTAAGTAACCTTTTATGTGATGAAAATAATAAATGATTATATGAAAATGTCACTAAATAATTAGGGTGTACCTTGGTTGCTGGCACATTCTTCCCACGTGCGGCAAGATAAGCAGCTCTTCGTTGCGCCCTCTCTCTGACACGCTCCTCACAATCGGATTCATCAGACAAGACGGTAGCATCAATTTCAGCAAAAACAGATCTTAATTCGTCATCTGATTCCGATTCAACATGATTATCTTGATAGGAAGAAGCAGGCTCAGCTTCAGCAGCAGGCTCAGGTTCAAGAACTTGTTGAGTCTCGCTGACTGGATCATCCGGAAGCAAGGACTTCAAAATTTTCCTAATCTGAGCCAAGTATTAGAAGTGTTAGCCGAGTAGACCGATTTTTTGAACACAAAGGATGGTCTGAGTTACATACCTCATCCGAATTGATGGTAATCATGTCATGTTCCCGTGGCAAGGGCCCAGCAAATGCCTGTGGTGGGGCCTTAAGCGCCGCATAGAGCTGTTCATCGATAAAATACCGAGGACCATCCACCTGAATGCCATAATGTTGTACAGTCAACTGACAAAGTGTAATAGTAATACTGTGCGTAGTTATAAATTATTTTACAACTCTACCTTGTCCGCGACGACTCCAGGCTGCTCTTCAATGCTGCGGAGTGGGTGATCATCAGTTTCTGACACCTGAAGCTCCGACTGATCTGTCTCCTCAACGGTTACATTCCCAGCATCAGCAATATCCATGTCCCCGATGCTAGATTTAGATATATCATGTTCCTGAGTCGTGGTGATGGTTGAAGGCTTCTCTGCTGATGACACCCCGATGCTAGATTTAGATTTAGCATGTGCATGAGTCGGGGTGTCGGTTGCAGTGTTCTGTGCTGATGGAGGCTCAATGTTTGTTCCAGACAATGTGTCCTCGGAATCGGATGAGCTGGGGTGCTGGCTTTTATGCAGCTGGAGTTCTAGGAGTCCCACACATTTAGTCAGTAGCCGGATTGCGCGCTTACCCTTATCCATAACTGAAGGCATGAAGCCCTCAATGCATCTTGGGTAGCTCTCCGTCAAACTGACATCATCCATCCGTTCCAAGCTGGACAAAGCAGGACCGACGACAATGTTGACATTCCTAGCCAATGTCGCAACATTTCTTTGGAACTCCTTCAAGAACAAGGAACATAGAAGTTAAATTCAGTAGACACATATTCAAATAAATTGTTACTGGCCTAGAGTGTAAAACTATTTCATTCAGGTTGGAGACAGTAAATGGTTTAGGTTAGAAAAAGTTGAAAAAGTGTAGATTATGAAAAAGGTCACACAGGTGAGCATGGTAACTTCACAGCGTAACTAAGCACTGAAAAATTCATCACAATTCTATTAGGAGGAGTGACGATGTGCTTACGTTTGGTAGCAGATTAATGAGTTGCAGGTCAGTGTGATAATCAGCTGGGACAGTGAAGGAGATGCTGGATTGGGGTTCAGCCGCCGGCATGTCATGTGGTCTCGTGTGTATAGGATAATTGATGTTGTCAGGTGTGCCGCTACCGTAGCCTCTTGCCAGTTCCTGTGACATCCTCCGCTGCAGACCCCACGTTCTCCAGTTCATTACAAGAGGGGCTGCGACAGCTGGAACTGACACCCCTTCCCCACCCATCCTGTGGAAGTATGTCACCACCAGCAGCAGCAAGCAGCCTGAGAATGTCTTCTGATCAGCACCTCCTTTGTACCTTGCAGCTGCCTCACAGAATCTATCCAGGACATAGCCGCACCAATCAAATGTCTTTATCATCTCAACATCCACCGCACACATCAACGGGCGGAAGTCGGCTCGGTTGCTACAAACTGGATCCAGAAACACCGACATCGCATACACCAAGAACATGCGAATGAAGTCTGGTTCGCCTGCGTCTAGCTCCTTCATTATCTGCTCAAGCCTGTTTATTCCAGTGGTGAAGTTTTGTCGCGTCGCTTTGAAACCGTACTCAACCTCCCATCGCTTTCTCAGGGCATTGTATTCCGGAGTAATTGTGGTTGCGACTGGATTGGAAGGGCGCCAAGGTAGGAGGAAAGCGTCGCACACCTCTGCAGGGGTTAGAGTGAACAGCACACTCCCATTGTGAGTTACCTCCCTTGTTTCTGGATTGAAAGCACTGATCAGCCAGTCAGTCATGTCAGATGGGACGTGCTGGACCTGGACCTCCAGAAGTCCTCCAAAACCGGCCTCTATGATGCTGAAGCGCTGTTCAGGCGACAGTTCACAGCATAGCGAAAACAGCTTGCCAGGTTTTGAAGCAATGAGCATGACATTGCGTGGAGGTTCAGCTTCCTGCTTCACTGCAAGCGGCAAAGAATAATACAAATGAGCATTCAGCAAAGAAAAAGGTTGTCTACCGATAACAACTAGATTGGCTGCTCATACCAACGAGATTTATATGTCAGATTGGATTAAGGTGAAGTCATGCCATACTTTTTGTTATAAATTGTAACAAATTAGAAAGCATTTGTACCCTGTATGATACATTTTGATTGGAAAAGGGGGCATGGCATTATTGAAATCAGACTGTGTATCCCAAAACATGGTTTTATAGCGAGGCAAGAATGGCTAAATTTTACTACAATCAGGTTTTTTCACAGTTCAAATGAATGGGGGTTTCACAAGGGGACATGACTGTAAATTATTACCATGATATAAACATACAAATAAGGTGGTTGTGTATAAACATACTGGATTCCCAGATTAATTATGGTTTAGGCTAATATTTATCATTTTAAATAGGTGGCAATAAGAACATGATAAATTATTATACATTGGCTTGTCTGTTTTTATAGACTAGATTGAAGTAATTATTTGCAGATCAACCAAATTGTTTAATGGGGCTGAATGTCCAAAGTATTTAATAAATTCCCCCATTTAACATTATGTCCATCTTTGATTTTAATTTTTCATTAAAGGGACAGCCTTGATTTCCATTGTATTACCACTCTCATTCCCATACACAGGCTGTCTAATTTTGACATCAGAACTATATTCTTCACTAGCACATAGCGAT
Organism: Sherardia arvensis; assembly: GCA_948330725.1. NCBI lineage: Eukaryota > Viridiplantae > Streptophyta > Magnoliopsida > Gentianales > Rubiaceae > Sherardia > Sherardia arvensis. The sequence goes on from OX415242.1 coordinate 3,096,372, forward strand.
GTAACTAGGATGTTTTAGAATTCGTAGCACTGTAAAATCAATTCATGGGGTTGTAAAATTAATTCATAGCTCTGTAGAAAAATCAACTCATACAGGTCCAGGGAAAAACAATTAATGGATTTGTTAAAACTGTAAAATCCTAATTAGGCATTTTTTATTTGAAAAATAGAACAAGAAAAGAAATGTACCCTTTCCCTTATCTGCGGCGGATCTCCGGCCGCCTCCCGACGATGAACCCTTCCGTGCTCCTTTCGGAGCAACCTTTCCGTCTGGGTCAATGATTTGGCAGTCATCTTCCGCCGAATCACCGTCTCCCTCGCCAGATTTGCCGGCAGGCTCTTCTGCATGTACCTCCTCGTCAGATGATGACATCACCATCCGTCTGCGCTTCTGCTTTTTCGGCTCCACTTGTTGTGCTGCAGCCTCTGCTTTTCTTTTTGCCTGCGAACGGAGGTATGGTTTATCTCGGGGAGAAGATTCTCCGGTCATAGTTGGTGGTGGATGGTGGGCGACGGTGAAGTTGGTGGTGAATGGTGGATGGTGGGCGACGGTGAAGTTGGTGGTGGATGATGGATGGTGGGCGATGGTGAAGTTGGTGGTGGATGGTGGATGAGTGAAGGATGAATGAGAAGTTGAAGGGGAAGGTTTGTGGGGATTGTAAATTGAAATGAATTCAGTATTAATTTAGTGTCTACAGTTTTGAAGATGGAACCGACAAACTTCTCACTGCATGCAATCCTATTGGACTGTCATGGTCGGCAGCTCAATAAATGGTAGAAAAATTTGTAACTGAGTTTTGTAATATATCAAAAAGGGGTAACTGAAACGTTTCAGTTCGACATTGCAAACTCCGTATGGGCTTAGACAGAAAATTGAAACGGGCCAATTCAGAAAGGTAAGCCCACCCTCCAAATTCCTTTATTGAATGAAATAGTGATGCTATGGTTTGGATCGGATGGTTTGGGTTAGGGCCGTAAACGAGTCTCGGTGTTCTCTAACATGTCGTGAACTTCTTTGTCAAAACGTGAACTCGTGTTAGAGTTCATCGAGATCGAACTTGTTTGTATATATACGAGTTCGAACGCGACCACCTCAAAGGGTGCTCGATATTGTCCCCGACCTGCTTTAGTCCAAATATGACAATACGTTTCATATCATGTTTTTCCTTATTTTAACTAAAAATGAATTCTTTATTAATTATGAGCTCATGCTCGACTTCGAACTTGATCGAGCTTAGGAGCCGAGCTCGAACTAAATAATATGCGATCAAGTCGAGCTGTAGACGTAATTATCTAGTTCGTTCGAGTTCGAGCTCCATCAATAACACGAAAGAGTCGTTCGAGCTCCGTCTGAAACGACATTTTTGTGTTAGTGTTCGAGATCGAACATTCCTTGTTCGCGTTATGCTCGGCTCGTTTACAACCCTAGAACTTTAGTGAGTAGTTGACAGCCGATTGCTGTTAGGTGATCCCATTAGCTGTGTTGACTAGATGATTGCATTAGATGGATTGATTAGCTGATTGTATAAAATGTGTTTGGTATACATTAGTTGATTGGCAATAACGGCGGGTGAACTGAGCTGTGCTACCCTCTTCCGACTTCGTAAATGTCTAGCCTCATCCGGAAATAAACATTTCCGATTTCGGAAATGTCTAGCCTCATCCTCATAGGTTTTGATTTGTGATGTCCTGTCCGAAATCGTAAAGATGAATCACTGGCCGTGAGTTAAGAATGTGAAAGGTTTTTCTGAATTTTTTTGTATGTTATTTCATCAAATTAAACGAAGCTAAATTGAAACTAAATTGAAACTAGATCTCCAGATATTATTTCAAAGTAACACCATCCTGAGTTGATAAATTTTATCCCTAAATTTTAAAATTATTTAATTTTCGACTAGATTAATGTAGATAAAAAAAGACCGATTTACGGCTTCCGAAATTAGTCGGATGAAGTTTAATTTTATATTTCCGATTTCGTAAATAGTATTGGGGAAAAATTGGTACTAGTATGGTACTAGTGTAAACTGATATGGTACTAGTATGCGAGGTTCATAAAAGCTAATTAATAAAAATTAATAAACTTACAGAAAATGTAAGGGACAAGGTATAGAAAAAAAAGAGTCCATAAACTAATAAATTGTTCCAAAATGGCTTACAAAAGCTTATTACACTATAACATTCAAACAAAGAAAGAACAACAAAAAAAGAAGATATTCAAACAACAAAAAAACTATAAGATTTAGGCTCAACGAGGACCGAGTACGTGAAGCAATTCCTGATCGGAGGTGCATGCATCACAATCGATGTCCGCCGGATCAAGGGGCAGCCAGGGATCGTACCTCACAAAGTCATTGAGGCCAGCATGCGGAATGCAGCAGATCGGCCTAGGCCTAACTGCTGCTTCTGAGAAGTACCTGCGGTAGTGTGTCCAACCCCAAGCGTATCTCAGACCTCTTCTGACGCGTTGCCTAGCTAGACGGAGGCCCTGTTTGTCGGTTCTCTTCATGGTTGTGATGACATTCATGCCTCTTTGAATGTCACCTTCGCAGATTGCAAAAACAGCCAACACATAGGTCGACGGTGTGTGACCTATTGCAGAAGCTTCGGTGAGCCACTGTCGAGCCCACTCGGTCGCTCTTCCGCTAACGTAGCGACGAAGAACCCAGTTGAACTCTGCTCGAATCATGATTAGATTGATCATGTCATCCGGGAGGGCGTTGAAGATAGAAACATCCATGGGAATCAAAAGGCAAACAATATGAGAATGGAGAAGGGAATGTCAGAATGATGTCTATAATGAGGTTCTAAAGGGAGGAGGGGTTGATATTTATAGGGTTGAGGTGCTCCATTTAGGTAAAAACTTTTAGAGTTCCTAGTCAAAACTTAAAGGCATTCTCACATTTTCAAGATCAGCTCATGCAATCCCCCAAAAAAATTGAATTACTTGTGGAATTTGAAAGGTTTACTGATGTTTATCAAATGCTGAATTCAGTCAAATGTTGATCAAACAAATCCAACTATAATAAAGTACTGAAAACAAATTTTTTTTTTAACATCTTGAAAAAAAGAGCATGTGGTAAATAACAATCTTGAGTTGATAAATTTCATATCTTTTATCTAAAATTAATTAAATTTCAACTGAACTAATGTTGATAGGTTTAACTTTTCAAGTTCCATAGTAAAAACTTAAAGGCATTCTCACCTTTCCATAGTAAAAAGGCATTCTCACCTTTTTACTATGCTGAAAGGGTAAAAACTTTTAGAGTTCCTAGTCAAAACTTAAAGGCATTCTCACATTTTCAAGATCACCTCATGCAAACCCCAAAAAAAATTAAATTACTTGTGGAATTTGAAAGGATTACTGATGTTTATCAGATGTTGTGGATGCAAAATTCGGAATTCCGTCAAATGTTGATCAAACAAATCAAACTATAATAAACTGAAAGTATTCAAAACGATTTTTTATTTTAAAAAATTATAGGAAAAAAAGAGCATGTGCTAAATAATAATCCTGAGTTGATGAACTTCATCTGTACATTTTTAAATTATTTAAATTTCAACTAAACAAATGTTGATAGTAAACATTTTTCAAGTTCCTAGTAAAAACTTAAAGGCATTCTCACCTTTTCAAGACTTAAAGGTCAAGAAAACCTTTTTACTATGTTGATAGTAAAAACTTTGATGAGTTCCTAGTAACAACTTTAAGGCATTCTCACCTTTTCAAGATCACCTCATCCCCAAAAAAAATTGTATTCCTTGTTGAATTTAATTTTTTACTGAATGTTTTTGAATTTTATTTCAACAAATCAAAATAAACTAAATTGAAAGTTTTGATGTTTTTTTTTTTTTTTTAAATTCTAGGAAAAAAAGAGCATGTGCTAAATAATAATCCCGAGTTGATAAACTTTATCTCTACATTTTAAAATTATTTAACATTCAACTAGATTAATGTTGATAAAAAAAGCTATTTGGCATCAATCACCTAATTTTGCCCAAATTAGCTGTCCACCGTACACCCACTCTTGCTATGAACACATTCACAAAAAATTGGAATGTTAATGAGAAGGTGTATGTAAATGATCTTTATGAAAATGGCGGAGTTTAATTGACGTTGAGCATGTTAGAGGTTACATGAAAAATATGATTTGATTTTTTAATGTTGAACATGGATGTAATTATCTTTTTATTGTTTTCGTTACGTTGTAAGAGTGACAACAAAATGATTTTCTTAAATACCAGGCAAAAGCCAAAAAATTTTACCATTCTCTACGTGTTCTGTTTACAATATAATATGGGGATCAGTATAAATAAAATTAAACATATATACAAATACATATATTAAAAATAGGGGAGGGGATCCATTCACTCACCTTTTAACTCTCAAAAGAAAGAACAAACATCAGGTATTTTTTCTCAACTTAATAACTATAAATATCTCCTCCTGCTGCAGCACAGAAGCAGCAACATCAAATTCAAAAATCAAAAAAATTAAAAATAAAAACAAATCATGAATTAATTAGAAAACAAAATGTGTGCGTGCGTGCGATGTACTGCATCAAACATCTTCTAAGCATTGCCATGAGTGCTGTGAGTCTGGGAAGACTTTTTGTTCACTCCGGAAAAGATCGACTTGCTCGAAATCCGACCTAAATTGGAAGATCTTCTGAGAATTTCCATGAGTTCCAGTGTTCAAGGATCTGAGAACTCTTGAATCACGCACGTTGTAGAAGACGACCTTTTCGTGCGTGCTTAAGACAACAATGTCTCGATTATAGACCCCAACTGGTCTGGCCTCTTCTTGTCTGAGCGAGGGCTCCAGTTCGAACCACATCACTATTCTCCACGTGCCATGGATCCGAGCCCACACGTGCGTAGTGCCTTCATCCCTATCGGAATACATCACTCCAACCTTCCCTTCAAACTCAACCAGAGTTCTCCAATCATCGTACAATCCAATTTCCGGTTGAGGAAACCGGTAACAGGTCTCATCTTCAACGTTGAAAGCTAGCACTTGGCCATCATTTGTTAGCCAGTGTACTAGGTTACCTATTGTCACCGGTTGACCTGCAGTAACATCCAAATTCACCTCTATGCTTGCGAGCGTCTTCCATTTCCAATTCTTCGAATCGAAAATCTCATAGTGAAACATATTTTCCACTCGATAAGCAATTCTCTTTTCCTTAGAAAGACGGATAAGTTTGTACCTGATCGGATTAGATCTCAGCACAACCACGGCCGCTGTGACCGTTTCATATTTACAGAAATCGGGGTTACTGCTCAAAGATATCCAATACCCAAGATTAGGTTTACCAACGTAAACCATCCGCTCCTGGTAGTTGATATTAACACCGACAGCAAACAGAATACCTTGTTTCGACGAAGCTAAGATCTTCAGATCGTAATCATATGATGAGAACATCCTCCCATTGTTCCTCAGCATGTACCTTCAAAGCTTCTCGATCTGATGATCAGTATCCTCAACTGAAACAAATTCCTGTCCGTTCCTCGAACTTCCCTCCAGAATGAATCCGTACAGATTCTTGGTTTTCTTGTAATAATCAGACATGAAAACTGGGCTATGTATGAGCTCGTTCCAGTCTGCAGAAATCAGGTTGCAAGCGTCCAACGTTGCTAAAGAAGGGGTTCTGCTTAGTATCTCGAAGGCCATGTCTGAAGGGAAAAAGCTGGAAGAATCCATATGAAAAAAAGCTGCTGAAATAATTTGAAGGATTTCTTTACTAACGTTGGTGAGACTGATGGTAATGATATGAGCAGGGGAAATGAGATGCCTATATATAATGTTTGGATTAATCTTTATTCATTGTTTCTGGATGATTCATTGTTTCTGGATAATGTTTGGATTAATCTTTATTCATTGTTTCTGGATGATTCATTGTCAACATTAGTGTTGTTGAAATTTAAATAATTATAAATTGTAGAGATGCAACTTATCAACTCGAGATTTTTATTTATCACATGCAATTTTTTTTCGAAATGTAAAAAAAAAAAAAAAAAAAAAAAAACCTACTTTTTCAATAATCTAAATTTATTATAGTTTGATCTGATGAAATTACATTTGACGGAATTCAGATTAAAGCATCCCCAACATTCTTATTCCATCAGCAAACCTTTCAAGTTCCATAAGGAATTAATTTTTTTTGGGGTGTGCATGTGGTTATCTTGAAAATGTGAGAATGCCTTTAAGTTCTTACTAGGAACTCTAACAGTTTTTACTATCAACATTAGTGTTGTTGAAATTTAAATAATTATAAATTGTAGAGATGCAACTTATCAACTCGAGATTTTTATTTATCACATGCAATTTTTTTCGAAATGTAAAAAAAAAAAAAAAAACCTAATTTTTCAATAATCTAAATTTATTATAGTTTGATCTGATGAAATTACATTTGACGGAATTCAGATTAAAGCATCCGCAACATTCTTATTCCATCAGCAAACCTTTCAAATTCCATAAGGAATTAAAGAAAGATTGATGAGCTTCGTTCTCAGTTCATAGCCACAATTGATGAGCCCTAACATCACTTACTACTATAACCAATGAATCAACCTTTGAATATCAGGCTATAACCCATTACAATTGTGCATGTAATGGTTGAATCAAGTGGGTGTAACGTTTACGCTATTGGCTCTGTGGTCAAAATAAAATTGTTCTGTACTAAATAAACGCACACACATGCATTGTCGAATTAATTGGAGGACTCATCGACATGAATGTGGGTTGGATGCTGAATGTATTACTGACATTTAGCCTAGTGATATAATGACAGGGTGAGCGGATTAACATTGACATTATAAGATTAGTGGATTGAATATCAGTTTAGAAGTAACAGTGACATATTAAAATAGCGTTATAAGTCTCCTGAAAACGATAGTATCACATTATATTTTCAAATATGTAATTTTGAAATCGAGCAGGGCCAATTAATGTTAAAATCCACTCTACATTTTGATAAAGTAAGTCAGCGGTTCCAAATAACTTTACCTATTCAATTTATAGATAATGACAAGCTTGCATAGATCAAAAATACAAAAGAGGTTTAGAGATGACAAAATAAAAACAAGCTGAATTATACTTATCCAAATTATATAATGACATAATGTTCACAAATCATAAGTCCAGAGACTCCAAAATATGTATCTCTACACCATGTAAGGGATTGCTACATATGTATTTTGCTAGATTCACTGTAAATCAATGTGGTTGAACAATGTGCATAATGAAAAGATCCAAATCACACATGTACCTCACAACACACAGTTCCAAGTATAATAAGGAGTAGTATACTAATATATAAATGGTATGGTGTTTTATGTATGCAGTATACTAGTGCTTATTACACTAGCGCTTTTCAGGTATTATATAACATTATGTGCTAATATGTAATGCAATATATCCCGAAAAATGTTAATTTTTATTCCAAACGCATTTAATTAACACGTCTCAAATTTAATTATAGGTTGCGTTTTGTAAATAATAATCCAGAACCATACAAATGAAATATTGTAATCGAGAGCTTTCCATGATTGAGACGGGGGTTACTTATGTGTATGTTTGGACTAATTATTGTGGAAGGTGACGTAAACCCAATTATTTGCATCGTATTTCATAAACCCTAAGGGCAAACAAATAAAACCAAGAACCCTAAAATGATAGCAACCCTGACCACTATTCAGACCCACACCAAAACCCCATAATAGCAAGACCCACGCAAAAACCCATGCTCCCTCCTAGTATACCCGATTAGATTAAATATACGGGGTTATAAATTCAACGGCCAGTTTGTAGGGATAAAATAGAAAATCGCCAGCCCAAAGTTGACAGTTTGTTGTCAGAAGGTTGTTCAGAAACAATAGCAAATACAGAAGTATGCACTTCCCGGTGTAGATTACTATAAAAAATATGGGATTTTGGTGGTTTTGGAGTGATAGAAGCAAGTAGCACCAGCTGCTAGAAATGTTGTGTCAGAATGATGAGGCCGAACACATGTCCGTACACCAGTGACTGGAATTCAGAGCAGCTGCCAATTCCGAAAGTGGTAAATTTATTATTTTATCAGTCCTAAAATTAAAAAATCCAAGTCATTTATCCTTTATTTACATAAAATTTCAACATTCTTTCAGATGCATTAGTAATTCTAGTTCTCAGTTTATTTACTTAGTGTAGGACACGCCATCTAATCACCCAAGTATCTAGAAATATTAAATAGTGCGAGTGGAGTCACAAACAAATATCAGGAATATTATAATAATGATTGAATTCTTAAAACACTAAATTTAATAATTTTGTGTGCATTTTGGATTTTTAAATTACATGTAATAATTATAAAATATTTTAAGAATCGACAATTTAAAATGCTTTCGTATTATACGTTGAAGCACTTATAAGTACATTTCATAGCACCTACAATTCAAATTCATATCACTACAATTTAAATCACATTCACATTATAGTTGAAGCACATATAGAAACATTTCGTAGCACCTACACGTACATTTTGTAGCTCCTACAATTTAAAACACTTTCGCATTATAGTTGTAGCATATACGGCTCCAATTTGTAACACCCGCACGTACATTATGTAGCAGCTACAACCTAACGCACTTTCGCATTATATCCTGTAAAAAAATCTTATTGCTAATAATTGAGAAAAATTTTAAAATTTTAAAAAAAACAATTGTAAAATTAAAATAAAGAAAATGGTCTAAAAGTAATCATTACAATATCGCATAAATATTGCACACACAATGTATTTGTTGTTATTTATTCATCCATTTTATGAGATTTAAAACAACCAGGAATTGAGTACTTTTTATAAAACTAAAATGGTAGTATATAGGATGAAATGTTCTTATATAGAAGTTCTATCCGTTACCATGAAAACATCTCTACCCGCTATTCTGCAAGAAACAAGGATGCTTGAACACGGTTTTAGAATTAAGAAAGATAGTAGGATGGAACCCTACGAATTTGATGTCAGAAATTTGATTCCCTAAACCCGTAGTTGCCAGCACGGGAACCAACTGAAAATCGGGGGAGGCCACGAATCTTTTGAGTGTGTAAGGCGTTTGGAAGGACTTGTCAACAGTGTTGGTGTATTGTCTGCAAAGTAGTTGCTGATTAGACCTGAATTCATTTACTATAAGCAATGACGAAACATCTCACTTTCTAGATTGACAAATTGTACATTGTACATGTACTAGTTACTACTAGTTGGTGTCATGTATATACCAGTGGCTATTTGTGCATAATAAACTTCAAAACCCATATATTGTTACAAATAAAAAAACACATATGCAATGTACGAATTAGCCTGTAAGATTAGTTGATTGAAATATAAGTTTGAATCACTTCATTTGTAAAATATTGTGGCATAGAGGCTTCCCTTTGGTCTATATGAACACTGGATTAGTCAATTTTAATCTTACTTAGACAATGTTAAATCTCGGACTTTTTCGAATGTTAAAAAAGTCGAACATCAAATTAGAAAGTAGAAATCAGATTATTCCAAGGAAAGGGTAAAGTATTCAGTTCAGGTAAGGCAACTCATAGTACTGTCCTAGGTTGAGGCTGAGATCCATGACAATTTCATTTTCAGAACGGTCGTCGCCTTCCCCAAATCGATCTTTAAAAGCGTCGTGGCACCTACGAACATCCACCTCCAACGCATCCATAGCACCAAGTATTCCTGCCTTGATCTCATCAAGTTTTTCCTGCAAGCCAGATTAATCTTTTTGGAAAGAAGATTCGAAAACGTTTCTAGTTCGCAACATGCATAAATAATGAGTTACCTTGATCGCCGTATACATGTTGTGGAATTGTTCCTTGGTAGTCAGGTCATTTTTATTCAGTGCCTCAAGAACCCGAAATGCTTCCATCCAACGATTTTGGTTGACATTCAGTTGATATTCAATGTCGGCCAGATCTGTGTTTCACATGGCACACAAACGTACAACGTCGCTCAGCTTCATGGAAATATGAATAGAATGATAAGCGTTACACAAAAAACCTTTCTGGAGCTCCCCCCTCATGTTTCTGAGTTTCTCATCCAGTGTTCTCCTTCGATTCGCCTCTCGATCGACAGCTGTTTCCATGCCTGGTCGGTGCACATAAGAGTTTCCTGATTTCAGGGATGATTTTGCTCTGGGCAAAAGCGAAAATGTGTGGACCAGTGATGCCCGTCAATGGCACATGGAGGGTGAATGAGTAATTATAGTGCTGTAACGCTAGGGTTATGGAGGAGGCATGAATATAGAATATGTAGAAAATTTCATATATATCTTGTCATCATAATTGTTGGGGTTTTTGGATTTCCAATTTGTTGACTAAGCTCCAAGATCAACAATTTTGTGGAAATCTTTTGCGTTTTGTGTCCCTTAATCGACCCAACTTTTCACACTCTTTTTGTTAAGTTTAGACTATTATTATATCATTCATGTTCAAATTACTTTTTTTTAGAAATAGAGGAATATTAAATGTGATTATAACTACCATGCAAACATTAACACCCATCTGTATTCCACAATAATGCTGAACTGGTCTTCATCGAAAATGGAAGATGAAAACATAAAAACATTATTAATATTGTGTTAATTAATATATTAATATCTATAGTCAAAATAATGTTATTATATCTTTTGAAGAAATCATTAGTTCACCTACCAACACAATAACTATTACAAAAACCGAATTTGTCGAGATGTATTTGCATGTACAATTTTTTTTAATATTAACTACTGCAGAGCACCATAACATAATGTTCATACTATACAAGAGTATTCCAGATCTCGACATACTTTGGAAGATCAACTTTGCAAAATCTCGACATACTGTGATTACCTGGATCGCATTTGAATTCCGAGGTTTATTTTATTTTATATGGGTAACTAGGGCCGTCAATGAAATATAGTATGCTCTGAATTGTTTCATTATAGTCAGTTCACTGTGATTTGTTTCAGAAATAAAGTATGCTCTAAATCGTTTCACTTCATCGATAAATACGGACTGCGTACGTAAGTACTGGACTGCATATAACAATGACCTAATTATATTAAGATACGAGAAAAAACATAAACAAATAATTTACCTTTTGTAATTTGGTATGGTGGTAACTAATATTAATCTTTCTAAACAATGAAACTGATAAGCGATTCTTCCATGGACTAGTTCACATTCCCCGGCCTGTTTATTTTGAATTCAGTTGAAATTGGAAAAGAAAATGTACCTGATTGTTGTCAGGTGGGTGATAAGCATACACAACAATAAGTGAAGTACCCGTTGCCATTTTCCAAAAATAAATGATTACTGTTTGGTTTGTGAAGTAATGAAGGCAAGCAACAGGTTCAACAGGAACAGGTAGGTCAGACTCATCAGACAACAAATGTCAGGAGGTTGAAAATCATGGAGTATCAGCTCTCGTTTAAATGGGTTGTAGTTGAGTGAGAACAAGAGTGATGAGAAAAGTCTGACAACCAAACACTTTAGTTATCATTTGATTTAAGTTTCAATCTGTTTAGATTTCTAGTGTTTTGTATGGAAGTGCAAGCTTTCCTCCCACCCCGCTCCGCTCCATTATTGAATTATTCCCGGGCGGTGCAAACCATCCGCCTGGAGGTACGGGACAAATTTGTTGATCTAATTGAAGGATAATTGTTGGATCTATCCAATTTGTAAAAAAGGATAATTGGTAATTAAACTTTTTGACAAAATTATTTAGGGTACCTCTGCATTGTTTAAGAAGATTTGAGATTAGTGTAAGCGGGCTGTGTCTACAGTCTGATGACTAAACACTGGTGTCATCATTTTGTGTAAATATCCCTCTGTCCGTAGTACGAGTTTTTTGAACAAGGTCCCGTCACGTCTACTGGAAATTGTGTATTGAAAACTATACTGCGGACATCTTATTCTGCCTCCAGTTGTGTGACTTTATTTTTCACTTATAGTGTAATTATCATAATTTCTCTGTTTTTAGGACACATTTAACCCAAAAAGTGTACATTTGTGATAATACACTGAACTTGTTCAAATCGGTTGAAGTGAATGAAAACTCAAAAATGTTGGGTTATTGTCTGCATACTGGATTCAGATTAAGCCAACATAAACTGCACGTTATGGGAAATCAAACATAGTCATTTGATTAGAGAAGTGTGTAATAGTATTGATAGAGAAACGGAAAAATGGTAAACTATGTTCTTCTCTGAACAATTTTATTATCAAACAATTATATAATTATGATTATGAAAAGATTTATGAAATTAAAAATATCAATGTTTGAACTGTATACAAGTACATATCACAACGTTTATTCTACCAAGACTAGGGGAAAATGTTTATACTCACTGATAAATAATGCAAGATACATGGGAGACAAAAGTAGGAGATCTTATTGTTGTAGTAGTCGCAATAAAAACTGAAACCCAATATTTGTTGCATTTGAAGTTTTTGCTTAGACATTGAGGATGTCTTTGATATCTGCCCTAAGCAAGGTTTGACTATTTAAATTTGCTCTACGTTATAAGAGATACAAGATATACATACATTAAAATTTGTTGTATTTATCGATCGTAAACTTTGTGAGTATCGAGTACTATTGGTACAACAAATGGGTGTACAATATGATGTTTACAATCAGATGTGAATTACTCCACACATCATTTTACATACGTATATTGTATAATTCATATAAATAGTAGGTCATCAATGTTATTATATAAAGTGTTGCGTTGAACACCATTGCGAAATTTTAAACAATGGCTACACAAACTTCACAAGTTTATTTTACCATCGGATCAAGCAATGGACAACTACAGAGGAAAGAAAAATGAGTATTTTAGAAGACGGACGTGGTCTTATACATGTAACCATAGTTTACGGAAAAAATATGTTCAATTCTCATCAAACTATCTTCAAACATTAACTAAAAAGAGATGTTGAAAGATTTTTTAGGTACTTTTGTTTGGAACCCAATAAATCGACATTTTAAAAAAATATAGTGATGCAAGCAGGGTTTGAACTAGTGACGCGTGAGATGGGGCCTCACAACCTTACCGCTAACACACTTCTGACTTATGTGAATGTTTATTTGAAATATGATAATATATACCAGCGGCGTGGGTGTGTTGACATCCGTAGTCCTTAACTATTGCTGCAGCGGGTCCCTGGTCTATATAATTTAGAGCTGTGTTTACTTTGTATCAAACTTTTCAGAGTTCATTCAGTGTCTTGCAATGCCTCCCCGTAAAAGCAGGAAAAAAATCGCCGATGAAGTCGAAGCACCCCCGCCCGTCGCACCAACTCCCCCCCTTCTAGGTTTATCGGACGTTGAGATGACTCCTGCTGGTATGAGCTACCTGTACCAAGGCATGACAAACACACACCAGAGGATGAAGATGGAATTAAGAGAGTGTTTCCGTCGACTTATTCGTCAAGGCGCAGGGAACTTGTTGAAGCAAACCATTGTCGGAGATCCTCCACTTGGGCTCTTGGCCGATGAACTTGATGGAGTTATGCTGATATGGACGTTGGAGGAAAAAGCTGAAATGGCCACAGCATCGACGGTGGCTACAACTCTCCTTGAGGATGATCAGAACATTGTATCTCCCCCTACTTAGTTGTTTTGAAGTGTGTGTGCGCCGTTGTTGTTGTTGTTGTGTCTAGTAATGCTAATCGGTGACTTACTAGTGACGTACTGTGTTACATCACTCATAATGACCGGATCATTTATCTTTTAAAAGCTGTTTTATTTATCACCCAATCAATCTACCTTGGTTTTATTATATGCTTAGTGTTGCTGTCGAAGTTTTTTTTTAAAAAAATAAGATAAAATGCTGGGCAGATCGTGAAAGTGTTTTATTGTGAAAAAATCGTGTTGTAATAAAAATTGAGATATGCTAAATCACGCAATGTATTTATACAGAAATAGATACATTTACCTTATACGCTTAAATAATGTAAATTATTACTATACTTATTATTAATTTTTTTCACTTTCATTTATAATAAAAATGGTGAGACTTGTTGCGCAATAGTCAAGTATTTTCTCAAAATTAGTAATTGAGTGTATGATTTTTCACTAGCAGAAATGATTACCGCATCCGGCATATGCCGGTTGCCCGAATAGTTACATGAAGTATTAACGTAAGATTTTCAGTTGTTAAACACTAATCAATTTAATCAGTTGCTTACATTTTCGATTAATTTTCCAATTAAAACCCACTTGTATATTAGAAAAATGGAAAAGTTGATGTTATGGATGCTAATTATTCTTTTGGCTTTATGATCGCTACGCAAGCTGAAAGAGCGATTAGATCGCGAGTAGTACTTAACTCTACTCGAAACCAGTCTAAACATGTTTGTACTTAATAAAATTGTAATTGTGTGTAAGTGACTTTATTATCCACATACATATTATTATGTCATATATTTAGGTTCAACAGTAGAAATAGTTAGTTAAATATTGATTGTTAAATTGAACATTGAATATACATAATCGATTGAACAATTCAAGCTGCCTGGACGTTGTTGGAGTCGAGTTAAGCTTTGCTCAAACTCAAATCGTTAACCTCTACAGCCAAGACGATCGCGGTTTGAGCAAAATCGAATCGACTTTGGCAAGAGTTATGCTCTAGTTTTTCCCGAATTACTTGCGATTTGCCGACCATAATTAACACCTGTAACAACCACCCATATACAAAACTAGCTAATGACTTGTTCCGGTGGCACCTAATATCAATAATAAATTTGAAATACCACTTATATGCTACTAAAATTAATTTCTTCTGAAAAGTGTTGAGAAACCATAATAAATATAAACTATAATTATTGTTTTAGATTGTTAATTATGTATACACGTTTTTGCACAATCGACAACACTACCGAAAATATGTTCAATTATGCAATTTGCATAACGAAAAATGTAATTAAAATTAAGAAGCCATTATTGAGCAGACCAAATGGTGTGATTTAACAACAACCAAGAAAGCCATGCCCTCCTTAATGTAGAGAGAAAGTAAGTAAGCCTGTTTAAATTACTCGATGACACTGTGCACGCCAGGGATTAGGTCACAGCCACATGTGTTGATTTGACAACATTGTGTTTACATTGTCCAACAAAAGCTTCGGTTGTGTACAAACAATGATTTTGAAATTACTAACACAGTTACACTAGTTGCCTCAATAAAAAGAAGGAGACAATGTTTAACAACTCCGGTGCCGGGAATCAAAACGCATACAACTTAGTAAATCACTCTCATGTAGGGTACGTGTTGGAAAAATAACCAACATAGCATAGACAATTCACATGATAGCCAGTGCTTGTGAAATAATGAAACCAGATTCATTTCAAGAACCTGATTTTACAAATCTAGGTGAATGATTTTCCATCTTTAAAAATACATAGATAATAATCATAATTGCCATGAATACATCCCCGTTTGGTGTGGCTACTGATGTTGTATGGCATTGATCATACAAAAACCCAAACGGGGGTCAAAATGGAAACACAAACAGACCCCTACTCCTCGGTAAAGTCTTCAACCCGAAGCACATTCTCAAGGTTCGGGTAAGTAGGAACCCAAAGCATCTGGTTCAGCTCTTCTGTTCTGACAATGGAGTCGTCGACGAATCCGACGGCTCGGATGAAAGTACCATCTGCTCTAACCTCGAATTTACCAAACTCACCATCTGCAATCCATTTGCTGTGAAGTTCCTCCATGAAAACACGTTTAACCGTTGGGATTGGATATTTGACCGCTGCAACTAAGTCATTAACTGCCGCCTCACCCAATTTTTCCACGGCCTGTCGGGCAAGCCATCTCATCTGAAGGAGATCACGCAGATGCTGCCCTGATGGAACAAAATTGAGAGGTGCAGGTGGATTTGGTGGTGGAGGGATAAAGTCCTCTTCAGCGGCGGCGGCGACACCGGGGACTTCTTCATCTGCTGCTTCATGGATCGCCTCAGGGGCATCAACATCCACCAGAACATCTACAAGAGGTAGATCTGGTACTGCATTAGCGGCCGTGGCTGAAATCGGGGCTGATGCAGGGGGAGGGTGATTAGCATGAACATTCCTTGCAGGGAGGCGAGGCTTGGCTGGAGATGCAGCCGTTGACACACGCTTGACCGATCGGAAACTGGCTGGAATTGTGTTAAGTGATGGCTTGGGGTTTATTTTCTGTTTCTTAACCAGTGAGAAGAGTAGTTGTTTTTTTCGTGGGGAATCCAAGAGCTGGAACAAAGCTTGGCTCGAAGACCTGGTGCAAACCATTTTCTGGATTTAAGTCTGTGCTGATATGCTAATGTTGACCTAAACCACAATGAAGGGTTGGACTCTCACTTTATAGCTGAAAAACTCCCTCCAAAATTTCCCGCCATATTTTTCCCTCCACAAAAGCGTATCAATTCTGAAATTTTATCAACCCAATATGAACTACAAGTGCACTCGATGAATCAATTTTATATTCATGTATGTAATTTTATTACTAGCATCTTATCAACTTCTTAAGTCGACTTCAATTACAAGTTAATTCCAACAATTGTCATTTTAGTATTAAATGACAACATTAATATTTAAATTAAATAAATACTTTGATAATTTTACTATCATTGTTGAAGGGGCATTGTGAGATGACCCTTTTTTTTGGCTTCCTTTATCATTGACATGGTAGTGTTACAAATAGGTAATAATAACAACATAAAGAAATGGAAGTAATAATTCTTCTCCGCGTACATTTTAATCATTATTACTACGCGTTGCAATCACAAACTATACTTATAGCTATTAGAGGGTGGATGGTAAGTGAAACAAAACCAAAGACATTGTGAGAGGCGGAGTTACGCCTCAGATTGGGTGTTAAATGCAACCCAACAAATAATTGATTAAATTTTTTAACCATGTACATAATAAACAGTAACAATGTTTCCACACTCTTTCTGTGAAAATGGAACTGGCACCCATAATATGTCTAAATTTTATCACACAATGTTGAGTTCCAGGCTCATCTTCTGCACATAGTGCATTGGGAAGAGGAAATCAAACCTTGTTTTAATCTTACAAGGTTCCTGTGTATCTACAAAAATCCATACATATTTACCTTATCAATTGCCACCCTCTGTTAGTGTAAATGTATCGACTTCAATTGGGTGTCGGGATGCAATTACTCGCAAGCATGTGTTGAATAAAACGTGAAGAGAATACTATAAAATATGAATCCATAACGGAGAAAAGTTTATTGTCTAATATCCATTTCTAAAATGTTGTAATTGAGACAAGATTAACTCTAATCTTGTCAACGAAACTAGATTAACATAAAGAGCGGATTTCTGTACATGGGTGTATAATTTCTAAACATTTTTGTGAATTGCGAACTCACGCCCTGTATTATTTCTACAAACGCCATGTATTTATATAAAAACAAATACATTTACCTTATAATGCTAATTATTATATTGTTAACATAATTATTCTTAATTTTGACCATATTTATTTATAATAAAGGTGGTTAGTTTTTTTTGAGTTCTCGTCATCCTTTCCCGTGAAGTTTGAAATGGTGTGTCGGACTTTTTGTTGAAAGGAAAGAATATCGGATCCGGCTTGCCAGTTGCCAGTAAAGTCTCCGGAAATGTCACCGGAACGATCTCGAATTCCGCGCTCCTGAAAAGCCACCGGAACGATCATATGTTGATTAATTGTATGATCAATTTTTTGGTTGACCATTTTCCGGTAACTTTCCCGGTGGCTTTACCGTGAACATTTCGGATAGTAGTTCCTTTCACTTAAATTTTTTGTTGATTTAGTTTATTATAATCAGATGTACATATTTCACTAGTTTTACCCTCAAGATAAATATGTTATGTATTTATACGTAATATGGCCCTTTAGTAAGAAAAGTACAGGGTGTGATTTGGAGACACCCATATGTTTTCGACGTTCTTTACAAAAAGGCCAGTACTTGTACGTATTAACCAATAATTATATTACGCCTGTATTTCTAGTTGTAACATAGTGGTTATGCACCTTAATCAAAACTTTAAATAAATATTATGTAGGATATAATTAATGTTGGTGCGTGTAGTTCTCTTGTTGCACCATCCACTTACCTCAATTTCAGTTACCTCATTTCCAGTTACGATAACTCAACTTCGTTCGGTTCCAACAATGAGATTCCCTGACTACGCATTGGTAACTTTGGCCCATGCCTCAACAATTCCCCATGCAAACTTCTGACAATCTTGCAAACCTACTATTCTCTCATTAACGCCACAGCCTTGTTTCTGGTGGACAACGGCTACTCTGTGTCAGAGCCCCAGATTTTAAGTGATACGCTACCACCCTCGAGACACAAAGGCTCTGACAGTTGTTGATGGCAGAATAGTAGCTTCTTACATACCTATGACTAGTGGAAGTCAGTGAGTGGTCATTTGCTGCTCTCAGTTTGAACCAAACCCCGTCTGCACTGGCCTTTGTGTTTGCGAACTGGAAAAGTGGAAAAAACGGAGAAGATAGCCAGTACAAATTTCCCACTATTTGATACAATTTGTTACATAACCCCTCGCCCTTATAATTTCATAAAACAACCGACATTATGTGTAACTGGAGTATGCAATCCATAAAAAATGTGTGCCATATGAACAAATTCCCCATATGAATGTGCCCTTTATTAAGATTACCCTAGAATTGTAATTATACGTTTGTCGGTTTGATGGATGAAGAGTATGATCACGATTATGGCCCTGTCAGTTTCAGATAATTCAGGTGTAATCTCGAATAGGATAATCTAGTGCAGGATGAATTAATATCCCATAAATTATATTATATATTCATCTAGTTTTTGGATTTTTTAATAAATGTATGTAACCCATAATGCAATGATTAAAATATGTTCGTTCAATAGAATTCGGAACATTACTACTAAATGTGATTGGGTTGTGAACAATTTCTTTTTTGTTTCCAGCCTAGGGAGTATGTTATGTCATGCATAGGGATGCTAATCGAACGACTCGATCGTATGTAGTGCGTAACTCGACTCGACTCGAGAACTATATTTACTATGTTTGGCACGACTCGAGAACTAGTGAGTTTAATAATACTATACTCAACTCGTACTTGGTATTATTTATCAAGAATCGACTCAACTCGCGAGTTCGAACCAAATCGTTTTTTCCCTTTTTAACTAAAAGTTGTCTAATTGTTTTACCTTAATTTTTCAAAAATTAGTAGTTTTCACTAAAATTTGGAAAACGTTTTTTTTTTTCATTTTCCATTTTAAAAAGAAACTAAACTAATTATTCAACAAATTAATATTTTCATATAAATTAGTCAATAAAATTAATACATAATATCTGTTTATATTATTTTAAATTCATGACATAGTTTATATTATTTTACATAATTTATTTACTGTGTTACATCTAACAATATTCTGTAGTAAACGTATTAAATAATTTTTAATACTACGATGTCCTATTTTAACCCGAATGGTCTGTGAAAATTTCTACTTCGGAAATTTGTGCTTTTACATAAACTTGTTGAAATAATTATGTACATACTAATGCAAGTAATTACGTAGTTAAAAATATTGAGTAGTAAATGAACATTGACTACATTAGATGATGGAGCTTTGATAGGTTAAACTTGTGATATTATGAAACTATAACTGCTTATACCCGACGAGTTAATCACGACTTTTTCAAGTCGTCTTTGACTTTACTCAAACTCGACTCGTTAACCACTTTCTATCTTAATTTCATGACACACATATATCGGATGTTAATAGATATAATCACTTGCATCCCCTCATATGAAGGGTACCGGTTTCTTGCTTTGAAACCCTAAATCTTGATTTTCTTCTTAACATTTCGTTCAATTTAATCCCTATGAGCATATCTTTTGGTCAGAGTAGTCTTAATATGGCGGCTCCCTGCACTTGAGATTTTCATGTGTTTCAAACATTGACCTAGGAAACCAAAATGATTTTTTCTTGTTTATTTAGTTATTATATAGTCGAACAACTCAATATTTGTGAAATACACAACATAATATAATATGAGTAGCTTAAAATAAATTTTGTTGGAACTTGAGATAAAAATATCAATGTTGCATTTTTGGTTGTTTTATTAAGGATTGAAGTACTACACACATATTTATTAAATGTAACTACTTTTGGAGTTGGTATGTTTGTCACCCCAAATTTCAAGTTTATATAATCTTACACATTAAATTTCTACAAATGTATCTTTTCGGGATGGTGATGAGTAAATTAGTGCAAAGTATGTCAATTTCAAGTCAATACAACACATGATATTCAAATAATATAAATAAAACACACACTTGGTGGGAATATGGGGTGTAAACTACAATATGGTTGATATTTTGGGCTATATTCTGCAATATGGCACCTAATAGGAAGAGTTCGGATTAAAAATCTCATATCTACGGTTTGGATGAGTTTGGAATTTAACCACTCCTTTTCAACCTTTTAAACCATTTCTTCTTTCTGGGAAAAGTCAAAGTCCCTATTTCACCTGTTCAAGCCTTTGTCCTCCTAGTTACAGTTACTCCGGAGAAACCAGAAGCAAAACACGCCGAAGATGCCGAGCAGTGGAATGAGTGGATATCAGAGCTACTCCACCAGCGCTGGTCACGTCCACCGCTTCAGCTGTGAGAACGGCGACGAGGAAGGAGTACCCGATTGGCCTGACAGTCTTCTCGACTCTGCAACCAGTGAGGCTACAGAAGCTCCCACTGAAGTAATTGAAGATTCGGTCACAGGTGATGATTCCTCTGTTGTTGTTTCAGTGTACTTACTAACATAAATGTTGATTCGGTCATAGGTGATGATTCATCTATTGTTGTTTCAGTGTATGTACTAAAATTAATGTTGATTGTGTAACCTTGGCATTTTACAGTTTTTTTAACGTCATTAGATGGATAGGTATTTCTCTGTCTGTGTGGTTGCTGGCTTTGGGTTGTTGGGGTAGTGTCGTGCTGTTTCAATTTTTGGTTGAATATAGATGTTTAATGTCACAGATTTAATTGAATCCTCGTACCCTATAATTGATGTCAGGTAGGGGAGGGAAAGCAACCCCAACAAGGACATCCAAAATGGTCCAGGACTCTAATAACGACGAAGATGATGTCATATGGTTTCCGTTGGAGCGACCATACCAGGGCGAGCGGGAATTGGAGAATATCTTCGATTGTGTAAGTTTTGCTTCAAATGTTCTGGTTGCTCTTCATCATTTTCATGGAATACAATTAAATTTACATTGAATTGTTGATAGTATAGTGTCACCCTAATTTATGCTCCAACGGTTTCTCTTGCAAAACTGTTGAAATTAAATTCTGAAGCTGCTGTTTAAGAAAACATTTATTTGAGTACATTAAGAACCAGTGTTCCTATACAGAAAAACACTTCCAGTGATACTCATACAGTTTATAAACGTAATGATTTAAACCATGTTCATTGATTTGTTTGTGGCTGCTCAACATTTGTTCCTTCTCTGATTTGGGTATAGGACGACGAGAGGGCAGTGATCCTCCTTGCCCGTGATCTGCAAGTGGTGTTGAGTTCTCATCTCCTACGCATGACCGGACAGAAGCTGAGGTCAATAAACACTCATGTGTCGTTTGATCGTCTAGGGCCGCCATTCTCCTTAACAAATGGATTAAATGAGGTGATAAATAAACTGATCTCCGTCAGGCAAGCTGTCACCTCTGTTTTAGATGGCGGTAACGAAATCGCAGGCAACAGTAGCGTCAACGGACACAATGCAGCTCGTGAAACCCTCCTGAATCTGGTTGGCAAGAATTACAAGGGTCTATATCTAAGTAAATTATTGTGTAGGTACAACTGCAGCACTCAGTGTCTCCCTCGATCTTATGCTGACGTAGCTGATTACTGCATTTCGAAGAACGCTAACTTGGCTGACAGGTCAGTGCACATATTTTTCATTTGTGATTATTAAATTTTAAAACCATTCCAGGAACACTAAATGAGTATGAATTTGATCATCTGACTTTGTTGCATTTCAGTGAGTTCATATATGAGGATGTTCAAGGTTTATCTGTATTCAGAAAAGATATGCACACCCTAGATATCGGTCTTGCGATTGCTCCTTCTGTGGTTAACGCATGGGCAAGGACCCTGATGGAGACATCGAGCACACTTGGGACTCCGGAAAAGCTGTATCTTGACGTTGTTGTTAAGGTTAGTCCTCACAGATTGCCATCTACAACTTGCTTCTTACACAATAACAACTATTACATGTGTTGATGAGTGTTGTATTTCAAATGATTCGTACATGTCGGTAGCTGCGATGCACCACCTTACTATGTTTGAACTGTGTCAAAAGTTTACATCTCCATTGTTGAATTTTAAAAATGTTAACCACTTAACCGTATTTGACTCTCTGAACAGGATAGCAATCAATCTGAGGATGATCAGATTGACCACTGGTTCTCATGGATTGCAGCGGGCAACAACAGACACCAAATTCGGAAGCCAGAAATGGTCAATCTTTGCAAATACAATCAATTCATCTGTCTACAATGTTATTATGAGTTTCATAATGACTAATTTCAACGTTGTTGTTTGTTCCCTAGATTTTCATTCGAGTTTTGATAGGCACTCATTACACCGTCATGATCGTAGACTTCATCAATCAGAAAATAGTTTGCATCGACACGGTGTATAGGGCCTCCCGTTCTGCATGGGAAATCATAGAATCAAAGCTGGTAAGCATACGTATACATTATTTGCCGCGTTGATTTATTTCTTACAGTGAATATGATATGAATGTTTTGATTCAACAACTTCATTCGTAGTTGGTGTGCTTGTGGAAAGTTCTGGATGCACTTGGGGACGATAGAAAACATCAGCTCACCAGGTTTGGCATGCAGCTCAGTTACCCTCTCTGGAGCCGGTCAATTCACGATGAAGACAGTGGTGTAACGGTGATGCATATGATGGAGTGTTACAGTCCGGCTTCCCCATTCTCGTCTCCCGCACTCTGCCTGAGTGAGGTACCTCAATTGTGGTTTCAATCTTTCTACATCTAATGACTAACAATTCAGCATACTCCTGCCTCAAAATGCTTATGTAACTTTAATAAAAAAAAATCATCTGTTTCAGGAACACATTCGTGTGAGGAAGCGTGTTTACTTCTGCGCCTGCATTGCTTCTACGGCCATAAACTTGCAGCGGGTGCAAGTCATTGAATCAGCAAACAGATTGGTGGAACTGAAATGCAACAATCTGATCTTCCCAAGTGAGGAAGTGAAACGATACAGAAGCCAGCTCCAATGGACACCGATGATTTGATCTGAACAGATCTTTTGTCGATAAAGACCCGCAGCACTACTCCCATGAATTCCTGCTATGTTTTGTTTCATCTTCATCATTTCCAGTCTTTATCACATGATGATTTACTTCACCGTTTGATTGACAATGTTTGGAAGCTGTCTATCTGTATAACATATTTTTATTCGCATTATTCGCCCGTTCATATTCATGTTATATTCAATGGAGCTGAAATGTAATCAGTACTGTCAGCTCTAATTTCTCTGAGATAGCAAACTAGGAACACAGCAAAAGTAATGTTTAAGGCTTGCAAAAACTCAGATAAACCGAAACCTGAAATTAACTGCTGAATTTGATCCAAAATAAATGGATACCAATGATTGGCACCGATAGCCGGATACTATATCTATTAATTGGCCTAATGCTCGTAAATTAAGAAAGCTAAGAATTTGGACATTGGTTTTTAATCATCATGAATAGCATAACACAAGCTAACAATTCAGCAAAAAAGCAAACATGCGGTGAATCTGCATCCCTTTAAGCCCCCCACACTACATCAATATTCATCCCAATATAACTTTGGGCTGAAACAAAAACAAGATTGGGCTCAGTGTGAGACTTTCACAATTTAATTTAATCCACAATAAGCTAGATAAAATAAATCAGGCATCAAATACTAATCAGGGGATGGTCTTTGCCATGCATGGAAACACAAATTCAGAAACATTACGCCGCAGTCTATCAATCCATCAACAAATTTTATTACATGAGATACACTGGTGCAACAATTCAGGATTGGGTGAAGGGATTAGCTGCAACTGGAATTTTTCCGGTACCGGTAATTGTCACACCCGGCTTCCATCCGGCCACAGCTGCGCTAGGCTGCCACCGCCGGCAAAACACAGTCTGCAAAAAAAAAACAAATGATCAGATGAACAGAGTGCAATACCTAATCAACTAATGACATTGTCCATGTACATTACCTCCACTTGTTTCACAGGCGTGTTAGTAGTACTCCCGTTTGTTTCTTTACCGGCTCCCCTCTTCCGGTTGCGCCATTTTCCTTTATTCTTCTCTGCAAAAGACAATTTCCTCTTCGCAGCACCGCGGCCCATCCCTCGCTTGTCAACAGGATCCTTCACCTGCGGGAGTGAAGGTTCAAGATCCACCGGCAGCTCCTTATCGGGATCCTTAGCTTCCCTTGCTTTCGCTGCTGCCCTATACCTAGATCCAACACTACCTACCCCAAAGGATGCTTCGCCCTCTACATTAGCCATGCTTTGTTTCAATTCTGAATGAATGACATTTAGTTTCTCCAGCGTCTGGCGGTGTCTTACCTCATCATACATCACAATTGCAGAAATGCTCTCGGAAACCTTCTGAATTTCATTGTACCGTTTCACTTCAGCGCTAACAGGAGGTCTTATTGAATCCATAGGATAGGACATACTTTCATACTCTCGCACAACATCCTTCCTCCACCGCTCGCAAATGTAGGCCTCGGGAACAGTGCAGATGTCCTCTTCCCAAAACACACGCAGCATGTGACAACATATAATACCCGTGAACTCGAACAACTGGCACTCACACTTTAAACTAACGGTAATACGATCAAAAACCACCCTGAAATACTTGCGCTTTGTCCACCCCTCCCTGAAAGTTTTAACCACAACTTTATACTCAACAATGGTATCATCTGTCACTTTCTCAACGGTGGCTGCGTTGTGTCTCATATCTGTCATCTGCTCCTGCATTTTCAAGAACTGGTTCCGAGAATACATTTTCTCAAAGGCATCTTCAAATGGGTGATTGCTAGTCTTACGCGAAGACCGATCCTTTCCAATCTTCGAACACCGTACCTCCTCAAACACTCTTTTACTGACAGCCTTGCCATACTCTTCCACAAACTTTCCAAGACTTGTGTTAACATTAACGAACAATTTCAGATACCTGTTCATCCCTTCGCTCCTCTGCGTACTAGACATGCCAGCCCAAAATATGGATTTGAAGTAAACGGGCACCCACCTTTCCCTGTCGGCATACGCCCTCTGAACCCAGCCGTTGCCAGCAACTCCAAACTCGTTTACCCAGACTTGCCATTCACACTCAAACTCCTCCACAGAAAATGAATCATGCAAAATCTCCTGCAGTTTATCAGACATTTCCCCCCACCGAGGCAGCATTCCGAGGTGCTTCCTAGCATTCTGCTTGATATGCCATAAACACCATCTGTGTCTACTTCCTGTAAATTCTGACTTTATCGTATTACCTACGATTAAGCAACAAGTAGACACAATATAACGGTAAATTGTGAGGATCAATACAAAACAAAGTGGTGACACCATGTCTACAATTACTTTGTTCTACATCGAATTCAGATTTCACTGTTTAACCTGCTAGACCATTCCCAATGAATGTCTACAGTGGTATTACCTCAGAGCTCAAAAGTACATTAAAAGAAACGCTTTCTCACTATTATTTATATTTTTATGCAAATAATCTGGATTAGAGTTAGAAATTCCACCAACGAAATTCTATTTCATACACCTAAAATATATATTTTAATTAATATATATTTCATAACCCCTTCTATATTGATCTAGTCCTTTATGAACCAACTAAATATAATTTCTGGGAGATAAAGTAATCCATTCATTCGATAACATGCTGTTTAAAATACTAGTGTATCACAACTGCATGTGTTTTTCCACAAAATGTTTTCCGCATTGAGCAAGACTCTGTTGCAACACTATTCTAACATCCATCATTATTATTACATTAAATATATTCATGTGGCACATTCATAAGATCTAACATGAAATTATTTTACGATTACAAGCTGTTCTGTTTATCAACACCTGCATTACACTTAAAATTTAATGAGTCCCACCTGACTATGTAAATCAAAACTTATAGACAGAAGATTAAAAGATTGCTTCATGATGATTATTTGTTCTATAATTTTTATACATTTAGCAACCAATCCCATTTGTTTTCATATCCTTTTCTAAGGATCACTAATTAAATTAGGCATTCACATGTACATACAACCATGACAATTGCAACACACACTAGTTGTGACTCAAACATGCTTCACCGACATATAAATCAGTGATCACAAGCCGACATCAGGCACACAACTATGCTATTGAATTTTGCTTCCTTCATAAATAGATATAAGATTATGTACTGTTCGTTTAGCTTCTCCCATCTTTTTTAAACCTGTCACTTCTCAAAAATTCGGCTACAAAGCTAATAACGATATTTTACCAGTCAATACTATTACCAGCAATCAGTTGATACGGGAAGAATTTAAAATCCTAACTCGAAAATATGAGAAATAGATTGACTTACCAATTTTAATATCTTGGTCTGTGAGAATGTTATCTGGTTGCTTCCCCATGCATTTTTTAAAGGTTCGGAATAGCCACGCAAAGCTGGTTTCATGCTCTGTCGACAGCAATGCACATCCTAACAAAATGGTATTTCCATTATGATCCGCTCCAGAAAATGGTGCAAACGGGTACTTATACCGGTTACACAAAAATGTTGTGTCAAATGAAACGGTGTCGCCAACAACCTTGAAAGCTGCACGGCATCTAGCGTCTGCCCAAAACACACTCTTCAACTGGTTTTGATCGTCAGTCTCAAATTCGTAAAAAAAAACCAGGAGACTCTAGGCTCATCTTCTTGAAGTATGTCTCCATTTTAACAAAATCACTTCCCTTCAATCTTTCACCAGCAGAAAAGTTGAGAAAGTTCCTCAGGTCCCGCTCCAAGAACGGTACTTTGTCAATCCCATCATACCTACTGACAAATAGACCATAAATCTTACAAATCCCAATGCCGCCTCGGTGCAGTTCCAGTGCTTTGGTCTGATCTCCCACTGACATCCTTCGGTACTTACACAACAGCCTACTGAGTTTTGGGTCCAATGCGTGGTTGTGCACATCGTTCAACATCGTGATCTTCCAGCTATTTCCACTACTAAGCGACCTACAAGCGTTTACCTTCCACGGACACATGGTCTTTCGGGAAGTCGTACTTTTGTTTGGATCAGAACTCTTGGATTTGGGGGCACCTGCCTTGCCGCATTGTAGTCTTAGCTTGCGGTGATTCTTGTACTTTCTGACAAGGTCAAAAGTAAACAAGTCATCCACATCCTGAACAGGCCCATTCAGGAGCTTATCTTTCTGGTCCTTTACTGGCTCCTTAATAATAATTGTGAAGCCCGATGAGTAAGCGTAGATGTTCATTTGCTCTAAGAAATCCCCGCCGGAGCTGAACCTCTGAAAAATCACCGGTCTTACTAATGGTGGCGGTATCACTTCATTCCCTTCATTCTCTTCATTCTCTTCTCTATCCTGGTCCGGGAGATACCTAAGTACCATTTCCCCTTCTTCGTTCACTTCCTCCACTACACAAACATTATTATCATCATCATTACCTGTGGCAGTCCTATTACAATGAAGCAAATCCACATCCTCCACCGGTGATTTATCAACAGTGTCGGGAGCGTCAGATTCATCATCACCAATATCTTCAATTTCAACGACTTCAACCCCATCAGCATTAATGTTTCTGACATATCGACGATGGATACCATTTATTATCTCTACAAAGCTCCCATCAGTCTCTGCATACTGCACATTTGAATCCATCACCTGCATCCGATAAATTCGGAAACATATTTCAGTTCGGGAAAGGTAGAGTATGAGATGATCAGAAAGGGTACAAATACAGCATCTGATCAATTTCCTGAGTACAAATGATTACGAACCAAGTAAGCATGCTCCTACACCAACACCTATATAGGCTACAAACAAGGCTCTAACTGTACTCATTCACTCAGAAACAACACTACCCAATGAGCACTGGAAAAGAAAATCCAGAACTGAAATTAAAAGGTTTACAAATATTCATGTAGACGGAACAACCATTGTAAGCACTTGTTAACAACAAGACATTATACAAGCGTAAAAAACCGATGACAACACATTACTATTTAATAAGCATGTCATGAGATTAAATACACATATATTGACTCATATCCCGATAATTGATATTATTTACAACAAAAAGAAGACGGTGAAGAGGTATCTGATCTCAATGATGAACTGTTAGAAGCGGAATTTGTTTAGCCTGTTATCCCTCCAGAGACACACTGATAGAATACCTGAATAAGTAAATTTGGTTTTCTACCAACTGTAACAGTGACGCTAAAGTACTTAGAGCATGGAGAAAATGGTTTACAATGGTTCATTATAAAATGAAATTGACTAAAACACTTAATTAAATGCAAAATTTACGCTGGACAGATTCATAAGAAAATGAAAATATTAATAAAAGATTTTGGTGTTGCTTTTCGTGTGATCAGATTTTGGTGTTGCTTGAACAATGTAGACAGACTTTCATTTGAATGCCGATTTGCATGCATGATTCCACACCAACACATCTTCAAATCCCAGTAAAGTATTTAGACGAATGCTAACTTACAAATTTACCAACCATTGTCCATTTCTACACTAGTAATCTAAACTCAGACAACTTATTCTCCAATTGTTTTACAAATCTAACCTGAAAGAAAACCCACCCAAATCCTTCCTTACCATTGAATTAGTGGGTAAAGGACAATATTGGAGGATAAACACAGAACCACTCAAATTAGCACCAAAAATCAATTCAAGTACGACAGTTTAAAACTGTAACAGAATTAAACGCTTCAGATTCATGTAAGTCATGTAAACCCTTCAATTAAACACTACAATTAAACAGGTCATGTAAGTCATGAATCATGTCCTAGGTTGGGTACACCGACAATGTACTCACTGGATATTCAGATGAGTGTGGAATGATTGATTGACCTAAACAGGCAACTATCACTTAGTAAAATCCAGAGTTTATGACCACATTTTCAATAAACATTCAAGTTCATCTTGACAGATCAAACACATCATGGTAGAGGAATACAGCATGCTTAAACTGAATCCCAATTTTCGGATATCAAACCAAAACAAGCAAAAAACAAATTACCGGAAACGAATTGCCTTCTCTCAACTCCAAAATCAGCTTCACAATGAACCCATTCGCCTAACTTTGCTCTCCTGGCAAGCCGCAAGCCCCAAACTTGAAACAAGAAGATCTTCAAACTTTGATCGGTAAACTTCCCCAGCAATGCGAGTTTCTTAGCCCCCCACCAACACCGACCACTTCACAACTTCACTGAACAATCAACATAATTATTAAACAGTAAAACACCATATCGCTTGCCGAATCTATAAACCCCCAAATCACGAATAATCATGATTTGATGGAGCAAATAATTTACTTTATTTGCGAGCTATGGTATTACAGCATGGGTTCGTCGAGAAAAAGCTTTAATTGTCTTACCTATACGCAGACCGCGCAGACATTGCCCGGAGAATAACCAGTGCTTAGTGAGCACCGAGCAACCACCGGGTGGGCGTCGACGGATCTTAAATTGCAGCTCAAGAATAATCCACGGCAAGAATCAAGTGTGTCCTGCAACTTCCTGGCGAAAAATTGACATGGATTTGGGATCTGTATTGTCGGTGGATCGCCGGTCGAGAAGTTAGATTCAAATAATATCGGTGAAATCTACGACCTGTGTTATATTAGTCGCGTTGGTTAATTTCGGATAAAACATAATTAGTAAAAGTTACGGCAGTTCAGTCAATGTGGTAAACATGAAACATAGGACCCCACATGGGTCCTGATTGGTGAAAAACTAAAATAAACATAAATTAAATTCAACAAAGCAACCAATTGTTGCTTGACACGTGGAGGGAGGGTGTCACCCTCCAGGGGTGATGTATCAGCTTCCTCTTCTACTTGCCCCTTCTGGCTTCTGCTACTAATTTTTTTCCTCTTTATTTCCAATTATCTCGTATCGAATTAGAATGTTTTATGTGAGTTCTGGGTAAGATTGGTGTTTCCTCATTTTATATACAAAATGTTGTTTGATAAATTGAAAGATCTATCATATAAATATTATTGTGTCTTCGTATTATGTAATTGTTAAGCAAAATAAATTTATGACCCTTTGTACTATAAGAATATTCAGATTCTCTTATTATGTATTATGTAATAACAATATTCAGATTCTCTTATTATGTATTATGTAATAAGAATATTCAGATTGTCTTATTATGAATTTATGACCCTTTGTATTATATAAAAGGATAATTTTAAGAGAATCTCACAACTCTTTGTATTAGGGAATGTTTTTCCCAAACTTTTCTGAATATTCTTCGGGGCAATATTTGTTTGATTCCATAATTTAAAGAGAAAATCTCTAGAGAGACGGTCTACATTATATACCAATGACTATATAGTAATGGTGTTGTAAAATAAAACAAGGAGGTTCTTAATTGTAATTTACTTAAAATAGTTACTATTCACACGCACTATTCACTGGTCT
Organism: Sherardia arvensis; assembly: GCA_948330725.1. Lineage (NCBI taxonomy): Eukaryota > Viridiplantae > Streptophyta > Magnoliopsida > Gentianales > Rubiaceae > Sherardia > Sherardia arvensis. Next base: position 3,127,131 of record OX415242.1, read on the forward strand.
GTTACTATTCACTGTGACTTATTATTCACTGATCCGTCACTATTCACTGGACTGCACTATTCACTGGGCGACCCGCGTTATGATCTCTGCATTTGTTTCTACAAGAAAATGAGTGTTTTAGCACATAAAATCCACACTATAGTCCCAAAAATGAACACGAATATCTAAATATGCTACCCTAACCAATATTCACACACAAAACCTCACATCTGGCCATTCATGCCTCAAACAGACCGGAACATGGGAATTTTAACACATAAGGTCCACATTATAGGCAGAAACATGAACATGAACATCTAAACATGCTACCCTAGCCAATTTTTCACACACCAAACCTCACATCTGGCCATTCATGCCTCAAACAGACCGGAACATGGGAATTTTAACACATAAGGTCCACATTATAGGCAGAAACATGAACATGAACATCTAAACATGCTACCCTAACCAATTTTTCACACACCAAACCTCACATTTGGCCATTCATGCCTCAAACATATCAGAACATGGGGTTTGAAGCACATAAGGTCCACATTATAGTCCCAAACATGAATACAAACATCTAAACATGCTACTCTAGCCAATTTTCACACACCAAACCTCACATCTGACCATTCATGCCTCAAACAGACCAGAACATGGGGTTTTAAGCACATAAAGTCCACATTATAGTACCAAACATGTACACGAACATCTAAATATGCTACTCTAGCCAATTTCACACACCAAATCTCACATATGGCCATTCATGCCTCAAACAGACCAGAACATGTGGATTTTAGCACATAAGGTCCACATTATAGGCACAAACACGAACACGAACATCTAAACATGCTACCCTAGCCAATTTTCACACACCAAACCTCATATCTGGCCATTCATGCCTCAAACAGACTAGAACATGTGGATTTTAGCACATAAGGTCCACATTATAGGCACAAACATGAACACGAACATCTATACATGCTACCCTAGCTAATTTTCATACACCAAACCTCACATCTGGCCATTCATGCCTCAAACAGACCAGAACATGGGATTTTAAGCACATAAGGTCAACATAGTCCCAAACCTGAACACGAACATTTAAACAAATCAAATCATTAAACATCTAAACATGAACACGAACACGAACACGCTCCGATCTACAACACAAAACACTAACAAATCGAAAATAAAAAAAAAACAAAATCCGTGAACAAATCGACAAAGCAGACGAAATTAAAGAGATCATAAACTTTACTTGATACCGCGCACATTCCCATCGCTATTGGAATCGAAAAATCGCATCAGATTGGGAAGAAATTTAGGGTTTGGATTTGGGGAAAAGCGAGAGCGAAAGAGGGGAAAGAACGGAGTGGCTTTGGAGAAGATGAAAAAGTGGGGAGAGAAAGAGAGTTTTGATATTTATACTATAACTATTTTACAAAATTGTAAAAAAACCCTCTTATTTGGTGTCATTGCAATAAAACCCCGCGTGTTATTTTCTTTTAATTTGGTCCAGTCTATAATTTGGACGGTCTCTTTTGAGAATTTTTATAATTTAAAACCAAATTTAATAGTTGCTAAATTAATTAGAATATACCATCTGATAAATTCACAATCCTAAAAAATTGGATTAAAGGCCGTTAAATATCTTTGTTACTAATTAATCGTGTGATTTAAGGTCATTAATTAGTAAAAAAATATCTTTCTTATGGATTAACCGTGAAAAATAGGATTAACTGGGTGGCAAGACGCGATGATAATTAAATCGACAAAGGGACTATAATTGTGGGATCTTATCACAAAGAAACAACATGGATTCTAATATCGTCGCAGACATCAATAGAATATGGCGCAGACATCAACAGAATATCGGCGCAAACATCAACAGAATATGGCGCAAATATCAATAGAAAATGGTTAAATAACTTACGCATCCATTGATGTGCTGCTGTGGAAGGTTACGCGGTCCGTAAAACTGGCGACGGCAGTATCCACACTTAGATCTGGAATCTCCATCTTCCTTGGAGGTGGTCATGGTGATGGTGGATCTGAACACATGTGTCTGGGGGTTTTCTCCCTACTTCCTCCCATTGCTCCGTGTAGTGCAGAGACTTTGCTGTTGTAATTATGATGTTAATTCAATTTGTCTTACCCGTATCTTCTAGTTGCCCCTTCTGGCTTCTACTAATAGGTTTTTTCCTCTCTATTTCCAATTTTTTCGGATCGTATTTGAATGTTTTATGTGAGTTCTGGGTAAGATTAATGTTCCTCATTTTGTATACAAAATGTTGTTTGTAAATTGAAAGATCTATCATAAAAATATTATTGTGTCTTTATATTCTATAATCGTTAAGCACCGACAATTAAGAGATCTTGTTCAATTAAAAACTCATCTACTAATAGTATATGAAATTTCTCACTTTTACTTGACGTTGATATATCTAGTGAACATGTGACCACCCTCTCACTTTCTTGATGATATATCGATTGAGCTTTTCTATCGATATTTTAAGTCTGCGGGTTTCGGATTTTATCAAATCAACGATCAAGGATTGAATCGTTATGATAGGACTTTGCTGCCTCTAAAGATAAATCCTCATCGTAGGAGTTATTGTCTGTAATAATTTCAATAACTCTTCTTTCAAGCGGACCATCTCTAACTAAAAAATAATGGAAAATACACAAAATGTCGAGAGACAAAAATATAGAGGGCCTATTTACATGAGTTTATTTCTTATTCATTTGAACTAAACTAACTGAATTGAACTACACTAAACTGAACTATTCTACTTATAAACTCTACCAACCAGGCTTAATTAGCTGCGTTTTGTTTCATTAGACGACCTGCATGATATTGCTTGATTTACAAATTAGTATCATGACCACTTCCAAATTGTGACATTCAATTAATTTTACCAAGTTGATTCATAAAATATGATAGACACCACCTGTTATAAATTTAGGACTCAAACTATACATTACTCATACATTTAGGTCCTTCGGAGATAACTTACATTAGGTACTTTTCACGCTTCATTAGTCTATTTTATTTGTATTTGAATTTTTAACTTATTATTGTACACGTACGTGGACATGCCAGCCAGGGGTGTAGTTGCCAAGTAGGAAATTCCAAGAATCATGGAATTCAACTTCGGAAGGTGACTTGACGTGTTATGATTGTTTTTCTTGAATCAACGAAAATAATTACGCATGATTATTATTCTCTTAGTCGATGGAATCGGATTACAGTAGTAATGAATTTGCAAGGCCAATTCAGTCATCAACTTTTACTTCTTCTTCTATCTATTGTTTAAACATACCTTACAATTGCATAAATAATTAGGGTTTGTGTCTTATCTTTTGTTGATCGTTGTAAACTACACTGAATCGAAGTAAAATTGAATGAATACAAATAATAATAGTGCAAGTAAATTAAACTGAATCCCGTTATAACAGAACTAAAATAAACTAAACTAAATAAAATAATATTAAACTAAACTGAATTAGGGTGGTATTATATGCAGGACTAGTTTACTTTAATAGGTCCAAATTAGACCTGAAATGACAATAATGTTGCTCTTAAATATGTAGTATAGTTCACGAAACATAAATTTATGTTTTGAACATGTATTTCATCATTTTATAGATGTATTTAGTCATTCAATATTAGGATTTTAAAATTTTATTTATAGAATTTAATGAATTAATAAAGAATAATTATGATATATTTAATTTTCATTGGAGCTGGTGAATTAAATTGAACATTTGTATATTACAGGGTGAGTGGTTATAAACTAATAGGATTTGATTAAGATGATGTGGATTAGTGATACCTATTTGGCGTCATTTTGTAAGGTGCGGATTCAAGTAAAAATCATAATCATCAACTATCAAGTTTATCTTCAAACAATTGTGCATATCCTTATAAATTTCGTGGTAAGCAACGAGTATTCCAGATGGAATTTGTCTCCGCAGTTGATTTATGCTCCATTCAAGTCAAGATCAAAATAGAACATAATTTATATGACGATTTTCAATCACTTAATTTTAAGGAATAATTTATATTAATTGATGGTGAGTTGCTACAATTGTAAAGGGTGTTTGGGAAAGTTGGACGTCTTTGCCCTATTTTTACAATTGAAGTGTTAAATCTAGCTAAATATTTTAGTCATTGTAGTTCAAAATATTATAAATTGATAGGTGCAGTCTAATATTATTTTTGCAGTCCGTATTTATATTTAAAGTACCTGATATACTATTATTTATGAAACTACATTTACTTTTGAATATATACTGAGTGTATTAATGTTATTTTATGAATAAATACGGATTGTATTTAAATACTTGAATGCATATAAAAATGTCCTAATAAAATGACATTCCTGCCTCCTTTAAGTTGACTTTCTTTTTTTAACCAAATAATTTAAGGACATTTTTATACATTTGTAAGGTATTTTAAACTATGAAACTTAAATATCAGATTGTACATATAACAACACTCTAAAATATCAAAATTAATAGATTCCTGACCATTAAGAATAAAAGGTTTATAAATTTCAAAGAAGTTCGGATAACATTTGCAAAGTTGATTTATAATATAAGATGTTGATTTTTAGTCATGACAAATGTTGTATTTTTGTTTTAATAACTAGTTGTATATAATTTCATTTCACATATACTTTTGTTATAACTTATATATACGTTTATGGGTGTGGGTGCATCTGCATCATATATACATTCAACGGTATTGCTTACAGCATGATTCACGTGGAAACAATAAAGATCATCTTGATCCTCCTACAAATAAAGAAAAACATCTACCAGTGTGGAAGTTTACATGATTCTCGCCAACATCAAGAAAATTAGGGCTTTATTTTTTAAAATATTGGAAACAGGCGGACGTATAATCTTTCTGGAAAGCAGCTGAGAAACCCTTCTATTATCAAATTACTCTCCTTCTGATTTGAATTATGTATTTTCATAATGAAGACTTTGTCACATAGATGCCTTGAATGACATATCAGGTGTTATTGTGAGTAACGGTATGGATTACTTCTCTACTGCAATGTTAGTGACTTGGATCAAAAATATGTTTTCGGGCCTAATATTTAGGATTTAGTGAAAGAGTGTTTATAAGACGTATTTTTCGTGCTGTAACATATTTATTATATTTTCAGGGTATTAGACGAGAGGAACAACTATAATCTGGATACCTATCTAATGCAATCCGTCTGAATATAGTCAATCAGTGGTGAACTAAGTTAATCTTCTGTTCTTGTTTTTTGTATACGTTTATTTGATTGTTTCTTAATATTTCGCACAACAAATATTAATGATTAAGAACATACATTAATCTAAAAAATTTTAAAATTACAGTTTAATCTGGAACGGACGGAATGCTTAATATTTGAGATGGGAGGGATCGATCTTTGTATTATTAAATAAACCAAATGAGCACTGTACCATGTAGCCATTGACAGCTGACAATGCATTATTATTGAATCAAAATTCAAACAAATTGAAGTTTTTGTGGGACTGAAATAATAGATCGATCGGGGTGGAGTGCTCAAATTCTTCTTTTTATTCTCGAAATCATTTTTTATAATATCATATATTGTGCTATTTGTGGTTGATTTTCAACCAAATATTTGTATATCAACATCAATATGGATCGTATTTGTTGGCAAAAACGTGAATCAGCATGAGTCGCGGGAGCTAATATTGGTTGACGAATGACAATTGTTCATGTTGAGCTGTGGGTATATATATTTGACAATTGTTCTATATTTTTTATTATTTGGGATACGATTGAATTAATATTTCTTATACAAAAAAAAAAAGTACAACAAAAAGTCTACAATACCACATAATTGAAAGACACCAACAGTTTTCGCGAGGATCATGCTTCAAATATAAAAGATAATTATTGCTATGTTGATATAAGAAAGAAAATAAAATGTACAGTCTATAATGTTACGTTTAGTACACATATTTTAAACCAAACTAGCTTAAATTAAGCTAATTTTTATCAAAACTGAAATGAAAGAACTTCATAATAAATTAATTAATTATACCAACAAACCAACTGTTCAAATAGTTAATTTTGTAATACCGCGGCCAGACAATTTCAAACCATCAATCACTCAATCTAACTCACATCGAGTGCACCTAAAATGGATCCAAAAGTTAACATATATACTAGTGTGACACTGAATAGCTGTTCATAAAAAAACAGGTCTTCTACACGCAGTCCGTATTTTACTTATTTACAGTCAGTATTTTTTTTAAAATAATCATATATACAATAATTCTAATATAAAACTGAATTGCAAATGTATGCAATAGAAGTAGTATATATGATGCATATGTCTGATATACATAATTATTGACCATATTATATATATCGAATGTGTATTTTTATTTTGGACTGCTAAAAAAACCAACACATAATAAATAAGCTATTAAGTTCAACGGTTTTTCCTTTCATATAATAACACTTTTTTCAATTTAATTTAATTAATACCTTACTGTTTCAGCTCAGTTTGATGGAGCCTAAAATGGATTAAACCTACTTGTAGTAAGCAATAACGAATTAGAGTCCAAGCAGTTGATTGCCTGGACAAATTGATTGATGCCATATCTGAGGTTGTGAACATCAGAACGTGCAAATTGATGTACGAACTACAATGACAATTGTCTTGCAATGACTTTATTTTTCAACAGTTCGTCTTATGAAAAGACGATGTTTCTATAAATTAAATAGAGTGAAATTATAATTTTATTGCGAGGAATCAGAATAGTAGTAATTTTTTTGTAAAGTAAAATGTCCGCGTATCTTCAAATTATTTGATTATACATATAGTTATGTAGTACTGAGTTATCACAAAGTGTCGTTATATCTCTTGATTGAAATTGACGTGCAAAAATACGCGGTTTGATGAGACCGACTTAACTGATCAAATGGAGGATGATTACAAATTCTGATTCCTCACAATAGTGAGTATGATTCAACGACGTTCATGTCAATTGTCATGCTTGCTACCCACGAATCCCGATCGTGAAGGAACATATAGATTGTTTTTGTCATCTCGAACATGACGAATGATGAAGAAATATATTTTAAAACGTTAATAATTCATATACATGGGCCAAGGATTTAAGACAAACTTAATAATTGAAGACGAATTTCTTAGTACGTGGATCATGAGTAGTTGAAGGGTATCATTTGGATTCATGCTTTAGGAAATTAGGATACATATTTCATTTTTTAGTTTAACTGTAATTTAAAAGATGATTCGAAAAGTGATTGTAAAATTAGAGCGTTAGAAATTAATATTTGCTATATTACTTCTGATTTCAACCTACCTATTATATCTTGTTATTTAATTTAATCTGGTGTTATTGATTCAGGTTAATATTTGTATTGTTATACCTATAAATGATCTCCTAATCTTACAAATGATCTCTTAATCAGAAGTATTGAGGCTCGAAATATATTTTTATTTTATTGAAAGAGATTTGAATTTTTTTAAGCCAAACCATTCCTTGAGCGGTGGCGGGATTTATGTTAAAAATAGGACAGACGCTAGCCTATCATAACATCTGCCAGATAGACGTGTAGTTTCCGACTTACATATTACTGTAATGCATGTACCGTTCTGTGCTATCGTCTATTTTAATATTAATTTCTAGATCAGCTACTCTCCTGATCATAAAAGTTGGAGACCGACTTAATTGACCAAATGAAGGATGATCACAAACTTTGATTTGTAGCTCATACAAGAGAGCATAGAATCACTATTCAACATTTGTGAAGAAGCGGCCATTATTGCATGTTGCACAAATGCATGGTGTAATCAGAGGCTACTTGCTACCCACGTATCGTGAGGCGCTATATATTAATTGATTTTTGTCATCTCGAATCATGAACTCAGATCTTTAGGAGTATCAATAATTCAAAAATATTTTCGACAAATAATTAAAACATGAAAAGGTTAAAATTACAATTCAGACGGTTGTACACCAGATTGTATAGTTAAATCAAACTTGTACTGTCAGGTGAATTTCCGATTTAGTTACCGTCGGATGACGATTGCAAATAATATGTTCAGAAATCAGAAAGTGGGATGGAGAGTTGCTCAAATATAGGTGGAGCAGGCTCTATAATTCTCACATGGTCCTCTTTATAAAAAATCCAGAAGTAATAATAACAAGGATTGAAGAAAAAACCAAAATGGCCGCAAGTCGGGAAGAAAACGATCTGTTCATAGTACGTCCCCTGCTCATAATTCCGACATGCCAAAGTGAAACCTAATTATTGATCCGTATATAGTTCTTTCTTTTAATTGACAGAATTTTGGACCCAGCTCAAAAATAATGCACAGATTCTTGTCTGGGAGTCGGCCAATTCATTTGTATATGAATTAAGCATCTAATTTCAACTTCTGGGAGCAAATAATTTGAGCTTCAACAATTTACTGTATTTCGTAGGTTTTTCATCAAGTATCAGGCTTCTGAATACACGCAATGATCGTACACTAATTCATTTCAACAGAAATGTGAATGCAGTGCATCAGATGGAGGCTTCGAGTTCATTTGGGGATACTGCAGCTGCACCATTTGATGGGGGATCATCAGCTCGGAGCTGAGAAGAGACATCGTCTATCGCAGCATTCAACTGGTCTATCTTCTCAGTCAGTATTTTGCGGGTTTTCTGTTCTCAACAAAAACCAAAATGCAAAATCAAAACTTCCATTAATACACAAGGCACTAGTAGACACTAAAGACTAAGGATATAGAAATTAACATATAACTAAAATTAGGATCATCAACTGAATATAATGGATCACCAAAACCAAACAGACTTGCTATTATACAATCCAGCCACATAACGTTTGTGAGACATTAAAATACCACGAGAGCTTAATCTATTCATTTTTAGAGTTTAGACCAGATATGCGTGACGAAGAAGTGGAAATTGAAGGTATTAATAATATACTAAAAAATAGAGACAAAAACTCAGGCCCATAATATTAATTATTGATTGACAAATACTTGTTCACTGAAGTCAAAACTATACTGCATAGTTGCAAAACGTTTCTCAAGACGTTAAAACATTGCCACTACAAAGCAAAAAGTATTCAATTTTGGAATTTAGACGATATTTAGATGAGCAGGTTCACCAAATTGGGCTGAATACCAAGTGTAGAATAGTACAGATTATGAATAAAATAGAAGAATTATGCAGGCATGAGAAAATGAAAATATAATCCCTTATGGCCACTCAAATCCTGCTTAGCAATTACATGAGGAGACTTTATATTGTCTAAACATCTGAGAGAATTCACCTTGCAGAAGACGAAGAGACTTACCTCCAAAGCTTTCTCCTCATCATATATAAACTTTGGGAGCTTCCTCATTAGATCTTTTCTGTCGGTTGCAGCTAGTGCCTTGCCTATCTGTATGATAAGAAAATCAAAATACATCAACAACATATAGAGCACTCCCTCCTGAATAGTTAAGGATGCTATTATGATGTCTAGCAAATAACTCACGGTGATACTAATGAGCATACCTGAGGCGCATAAATGCAGCCTAGAGCACCAACGACAAGTCCTCCCAGCACAAAGCCACCAACAAAGACACTAGCACTACCCGGTCTGCCATCTCCACTGCACTAGCATGAAAAGCAATCGAACACCAGAAAGTAATGGAAGTCGTTAGAATAACTAGATCAATGAAATGGACATCTTTCAAGAAAATGACAGACACCAATGAAAAAGAAGTGAGAACCTAATGTCATGTTTCCAAGATGCAACAATATCACAAGTTTCTACCTAACAATCCATCATCCACCATGCAAGCAGCTATCATGTAAATGAAACTAATTAATTCATTTTCTACCTATCAATTGAGTCATCCAACAAGAATTCTCTCCTACAGCAAATCCCCTGGAACATCTAAGTTGCATGTTGATGAATAAATCGAAAGTTCAAAATAGGCCATATACACTGTTCTAATAACATTTGCAAATAGGGAAATCGGTTTTACTTGAAACCAATTATTTAAGTAAAGTCCCTTTTTTAATAGACAAATGAGGAGAGCAAACACTATTCCAATAATAATGTCTTCCTCGGCCATGATGCAAGAGTATCTAGACCTAAAGAGCCCCTGGCAAAGTTCACCAATTGCAAAAGGTTGTTAAGCATAACAACCCCATTGCTTCTTCTTTTAGAAGTCCAAAATTGTATCATCAAAGAGCCTTCAAACCAATATCTTAGAGACAGAAGACAAGAAACAATTTTTTCCTCACTGCAGAAGCTGAAATTCTAGGTAAAGGTATTAACAACTTGAACACTAAAGCCCCGTTTTTAACTCATCCAACAAGAATTCTCTCCGACAACAAATTCCCTATAACATCTCAATTGCATCATTTTAACAGTTTCAATGAATTAACTTCAAATTCAGAAACATTTGACATAAGAATAAATTTGTCCAATCCAACTCAGAAACAGCAGAAGAAGTTGTCACCTAGCTTGAACAGTAAGAGGTCTGTATGATTTCTGGTCCTTTTGATGACATGGGACCGACAGGAAATTACTGGAACCAACAAAATCGCTCCTTTTTTGCACTGAACAATTTCCTACCAACAAGCAACAGATAACATCATCGTCAACTAAAATCGTACCATTTCAGCTAAAGAAACCGAGATCAGAATCATAGCAAGATGATAAAGAATTACCGGTAACGAAGTGGGTCGATTTCGGTAAGGAATTCATGGTTTAGCAGCGGTGACCGGTGACTGACTGGAATTCTTCCCACTTCTTGTCAATCTTACTATATCGAGATTTATCCAATTATTTTGTCGGCTTAAATTACCAGATTATTTTGTTTGATAAAACTTTGCGGGCTTTTTAGGGCCTTGGAAAACTAATTTTGTTTACATTTCAGCCCACTGATTGATAGTCATTTATATTCAAATTATTTTTTGAAATATTCAATATTTGAGTGGTTTTTATAGGGCATATTTGTGGCAAATTAAGTAAATGAAAATGAAAATCTACATAGTAATAGGTCTGAAATTATTTGTTCAGAATCTAACCAAATGAATTACAAGTTCACAACTTGCAAATTTTGTCCCAAATTAAGCAAACATGAAAATAAAATGCAGATTAGCAAACAGATACTAAACTGAAGTCTGATAACAAAGAAAATGCAAATGGATAATCTAGCAGAAGAACATGGTGTTGCAGACATTCTTGTGCAACTTAGGTAGCTGAGGCACAGAATCTCCCCTCATAGTTTCCTCAAACTTCACAAACTCGGCCATCTGAGCCGCAGCAAGGTGCGCATACCGTATTGGAGCAACTGCAAAGCACCAATGCAACCATTTCAGACAAAAAAAACTCAAATGAAACATAAGTACTAAAAAAATCGACATTTACCTATGGAGATGGCACTAGTGCTTCTCTGGTACCTGTAACATGAAGGAGCAGTTATTTTCTAGTTTCTAGAGTAACTGTATACTTAATACTTACACATATGAGAGGTTGTGAACCAGCTCCTGAACATCATCAGCCGAGAATCCAAGCTCATCGTAAAGCACGTGGTAATGAGTAGGCCTGGTGGTGCCCTGAAACATGGACATATTTTGCACTCATTTTGTGTTTTGATGAAAACATACAGAAAAACATTAGTACTCACAATCAATCCGGCGTGTGCGCACATGTAAAAGTCGTGGTTTTTTGGATCGCACACGCCACTGTCAATCACAGTCCCTTCTCGACATATATAACATCGCATTAGTTAAGGTTGTGAAATGAAGCTGCAAACTTGTATGTATACATACCAGGCGGGACGTTATCAGGAGAGTTATCTTGGAAGAACTTGGTGTGATGGTTCTTCTGAGCAACAATAAACATGAACTTTGGGGTCCAATCTTCATCAAGTAGTTTACAAGCCTGTTACACATAAACCAAATCAGTACACTTCATTTTCATTTTCATGTATGAGCAGTAAATATATGTATGTATGTATGTATACGCAACCTCCATAATCTGATCGAGTTCCGTGTTCAAAACTTGGTTAAACTGAGACTCGCTCACGCCATCCCTGCCACAGAGAACCTTAAGAAAAAGAATTCATACTGCATGTAACAATGCTGTTATCAAAACTACCTGAAGATGATGATCTGCTCGGGTTTTAGACCGCGAGAGGTTGATTGGAATTCAAGCAGCAGCTGTCTGAAAAAGGTTTAAAGCATTTCATAAGCTACAAAGCAAGATAACTCTTACAGCTTCATTAAACAGTAGACAGAATACCTGAATATCCCTTCATCTTCACCTCCTGCTCCCTTTTTGCACAGAGAATCTATCAATTCTACCCTTGGTGACTGTGCGCGCACCTCTGCTCGATAGCGAGAAATCTCAGGCCATTTCCTGGAGCCTACTACCTAGTCAATCCAACATGAACATTAGTTTTGTAACAATATTAATTTTCAGAATTCGGACATATTCAGCTAACAATACCGCAGCAATTGAGGGAGCGTCAGAGCGACCAGGAGATCCATGTGCAACATCCATTCCAACTATGAGTGTCGGGACCTCTGAAACATTAGGACCAATGGCACGCATGTGCTCGGAAACCAATAGAGTATTTACGCCGCCCATCTACATAATTGTACAACATTAGACTTCTTACATACATTGTCATTCATATGACTGCTTCATTACCTTAGCATTGATTTTCATCAGGACATTGATGATATACTGGTTACCAATACGTGTGGGAGCAATGCATTGTGTAACTATTCCAATGTCTGAAAGATTCTTCTTCTTCCATGGACCTTCAAAACAAATCCAAATCAATCATTTAAGCGCAACATAGTCCATTACAAGAATCATACCATAGATATCGCAGTTTTTCTTGTGAGGGAGAATGCAAAGAAGAAAGTGAGGCGGATCGGGATGCCTTGTCTTCAAACATGTTCTCAACTCTTCAAGCATTTTCTGTACTCTAACAGGAGGTGGAGAGCGCCTGAATTGCGGGTTCTCTTCGAATACAGCCAACGGATTGCTCACAGACTGCAAAACAAAAACAATTACATTATTTACTCAACCATACGCGACCTGATGAAGTAGAAGAAACAGACTAACCATTCCCATCATCCCTCCGCACCGTATAATCTCCCTGCGCAGCTGCTCGACATTACAGCGAGCGGAAAAGTTTACAATAGCCCATCTCTTAAGCGCCACAGGCTTGATAAATGTCTGATTGTTGATGCTCCACTTTCCATCACCAGGAACCAGATCCCTTCCATCGCCTAATCTCAACTGCAATGCAATATCAAGTTCAATCAGTAGTGATCAAAGTATAAATGGGAAAAATGAAAATGCTAGTTAAACTAAGTACTCTGGGAGGCTTCAGTACTCGTCCTTCTACCAACATGAACTGGCTGCAAATGGAGATCCCAGAAGAGGCGAAAAGGCGGTCAGCATTGTAGTTGCAAGCTCCCAAAGCCTGTCAAAAGAAAATCAGTATATACATATATATGTATGTATGTATGTATATATGTATATGTATGTATACATGACAATGCAAGTAGTTACATTGGTTAAGGTGCTCATCCTCTGGATAGGCCTGTGGCGAGAATTCTCGACAAGTTTGGATCTCTGCAGACTGGTAAGAGACTTGGTGTAGCGCTGCAAGGACACCAGGTCACAGAGCTCAACTGGAAAATATACAGGCCGCTTTGGCTTCCCAACATTGAGGCAGGGAAAATCTCCAGAATACTTGAGTGACATCTTTCTGTGATGGACAAAGTATTCATACACAGTGATCTCAACATCTGGCTCCCCATTTCTCCCTTTGAGCACAAAGGTTTCATCCCTGCATTTCCGATCACTTAAACCGATAATCTTGCGTTCCTGGCTTGAGCTTCTGGTTGTCATCCTCAGATTCTTTAGCGCCCTCTTCGCCTGTTCATAATCGCAATAATTAGTTATGATATACATGATATATATGTATGTATATCATCGCCCTCACCTTATCCCAGTCGATCTGCCACTCATGCCTAACATCCTGGTTTTTCATGAGGAAATCAAGGACTGGTCCGGGTTTCACAATCATGGTTGAGGACACATCTAATTAAGACAACAAATGAAGCAAGTTGGAAATGAAATGATTAATGATTGATCGCGAACGGATTCAGACAAACACAAAGACAACAAAAGTACCCATGTTTAGAGTTAGGCCGCGCTGAGTTGATCGGAAACTGGAATGCAAGCCTCTGCAAGCAACTACACCGCCACCAATGGAAGTGAAGTTGGAGGGCTGATTGTGAAAGAACGACTGGCGAACCAGAAGGCAGCCCCTGAACATTTCAATAATTAGTACACAAATTAATGATGATGAATGAAATTATGACAGGAGCATTACTCTTTCGCAGCATGCTGACGTAGGATGACGTCAAGAACCCTAACAGCATCCTTAAAGTCATCAGAATCTCTGTGAATAAGAGCTTGCAGGGGAATCATGGTAGCAAAAGTGATGGCCACCTTGTAGGTGGATGATCGGCCCTGCTTCCGCGACCTCTTCTGATCACCCTCAGGTTTGCTGCTGCCATCAATAGTTGCTCTGCAGCACACACAGATGAGAATATGCTTGTAATATATACATATGTATCAACAAAAAATGTATGTTGGAATTTGATTATACCTGCTGTATGAGTCATCTCCCAATACAACATCGTACTCGAGTATGGTCTGAGGGAGTGCACCGACGGTGAACAAGGTCTTCTCGCCGTCGTAAGCAAACTCTTTTCCGGCGAGCTCGGTTTTGTAGGTCAGGTAGACCTTGTCTAGGACCTTCCTTCCAACCCTTTTCGCCTCCACCGGAGTTCCATCTTCATATGTTATAGCCACCTGTGTATACATACATACATACATACATTATACATACATGTATTATATACATCATTATATTATGTCAACTCACGCTGTACTGATAGAAGTCAGAATCCATCACTGAGTCGGAGATCCTGACGTTAAAATGGTTGGTGAGCAGACGGCGCTTAGTGCCTTTGGTGCCAAGACCTGGCCTAGCCATGGGGAGACGTTTGATCTCCAACGGCGGCGCCACCGCAGGCAGTGGTAGTGGAGGAGGCAGCGCCGCCGTGTCATCTCCGCCGTGTTCATCCCTGGGATCCATAATCTTGCATACGTAAGATCAACAACAACAACATATGAGAGCTCCAGTCCTTGCAGCATTTCTCCTGTATATAAATTAGAAATTTCAGCAACTTTTTTCTATTAATTTCCCTCGTTTCAGTTAAATTTATTTCAAACTTTTCATCTGCCATAAAGTGCTGCGTAAAAAAATCAGAGAATTTCTTGTTTGAATTAACAATTATATCATCGAATTAATTTGATGATCAAACTTTTGAGCTACCATAAAGTGATGGTATGAAAAACGCTGTAACTTCATCGTTTAAAAAATAACGCACGTCTCGATGCTTCATTATGAAAGGCATGCATGTGTAGTTGATGACCTATCTGTATCAGAGGATCTAATTAAATTCAATCTTACTACTTTAAACATATATAATTAAGTTCATCGAAATCCAGTATTAAAGTAGAAATATAATATTAAAAATGTATAACTATTTTGGTAACTTTTGATAGCTTCTTTCTTGCACTGAACAATTCATCCCTACCAAGAGATAACAATTAATATCATCAGCTAAAATCGTAACACTTCAACTAGGTCTGGCAATTTTTACCCGTTACCCGTGGATAAACGGGTAATTTATTTTTTTGCTCATGTGGGTACGGGTAAAATATAGGTACGGGTAAAATACGGGTATCGTAAAATGGGTAATTTAAAATACGGGTCCAAACGGATTGGGTAAAATATGGATCTAACCCGCGGGTTTACCCGTTTACCCGTTTTGATATAACTTTTACCTGTTTCACCCGTGAGTTTTTACCCAACCCGTATTTTATATGACCCGTATTTTACGCAACCCATTTTACCCATTTTTAAAACAGGTAAAAAACGGGTCATACCTATATTTTCATATTTACCCGTATCCAGATCAAAATAATGTCTCTGCGGGCCGGTCTTGAAAAACTATATTAGTTTACATTTTCAGCCCAATATGATCATTAGTCAGTTTTTGACGTTTTTGTTAGTGGAAATACATTTTAGTTGGCCCTTGTGTTAGCAATTGGAGATGGTTTATCAAATGTTTATAAATAAAATCAATTATCATTATTGGTTTATAAATTATGTGAAAATCTGATATTTTACATGATGGACTAGTAGTAGTCTATTACCCACAATACTACATTACGGGTCGGTAGTGAACACCAATATAGTAATTAATTATGATTTTTATTAGTATATACATTACAGGGAAATTAAGAAGGAAAGTCATTATTATACTTTGACGCATTTACTCGATCGTGCTCAACTTGAATTAATGGTCTAAAAACATGAAGAGTTGAACATAAAAAAGTACTTGTAAATTTATAATGTTTTTAATGTGTCTGAATAGAATTCCGATCTATAGTAAATATAACGACACATTATAATCCTACAATATTTGCACTGTAAGTTGTGAATCTACTAAGCTAATATTTGGAGTACTATGAAATTGCACTTAAATATTAGCCAAATCATACGTAAGGAGAAGATTTAAGGAGGCTGTGATTCATAATTTAACCATATGTTGATGCTGATTTGACTCATTCTTTATATTTAAACAAATGGGACTGGAAGCATAACAACAATGCTGAGGAATTTCCTAATAAATTATTTTTGTTGAGCAATTCAGCACTCTGGCCCTCAATTGGCCGTGCCAAGACAAGAAAAATACAAAATGATCCATTTGATAAATTAATAAATTAGCAACAAAACTGAATGAGTGTTGGTTGGAGTCGATTTTGAAAGTATGAAATTTTACTTGTGATTAATTTGTAGGTGTGAATTTTCAAAATTTTGTTTAGGTTTTGTAATAAACACAGGACTATTTAGCACTATTTCAGTCCTGACTCCTGTCTTAGTACTGCGCTACACTGTTTCACTATTTAAACTTTAAAAAAATAAAATTAATAATACAATTTTTATAATTTTAATTTGTAAAATCACATTTTTTTCAAAATCATCACAAACCAAATACACGATAAATTGTTCCTTTCATTTGCTTATTGGTTTCTTAAAGCAATTAAAAAAATGTAGTAATGAAAATGCAACTCACATTCCTGAAAAATGTAACGCGGTTTGGCCTTTTTTGGCATAGCAAGATGAATACAAGGAGAAATTAATAGTGGAGCCATGGCCGAAGAAATTTTGACTGTTTCTCTTTCAATCGTTTAAGTATACTTACATAGTTCAAATCATCACAAGAGAGCATCAATTAATCAGAGCATTGTGAACCAAACAAAGAAGCCAGATTAGTTAATCCCTTCCTGAAACGCGTAGTGCGTAGTTGGCTGCAAATCAACTCTTTAATTTCACTATTATAAAGAAATATTAGTGACGGATCCAGAAAGTGTTTTAAAATATAGTTGAACAACAATAAAAGCGGTGATAATAGTGAATTAATATATACTGATGGAGTTAAAAGACTTGACAGCTCTATAAAATTGACCTCTTCATAAATTTTTGATATGACTCTATATCAGATTAATAAGTTAAAATAACTAAAATTTTCTAAAACTCATAACTTATCAGTTACTCCATCAATTTCTGGCATGGTTGGATCTATACCAACTTTTAATGTACATATGTCCCTGAATTTGGTGAGTGTCTGTGTAATGGGTCTGGTTTAATAATAAATTCACGCCTTCTAATGAAAAGATTATATGTTTAAAATACTCTTTATAAGAATATTGCAAATTTTAGAGCGATTTTTAACGGCATATATCCCGTGTTGATGGCTAGTTAGTAGCTTCCTTAGAATCATCTTGGTGGATCCTCTTTGTGATCTTTCATCATGCAAGTGATCATGAAGATCCGATTGATGGTTTTGAGTTTGGTATTTAATTAATGAAGCATTTATGTATCTTATCAAGAGAATGAAATGCAAGATTTCATTATATTTATTGAACGGATTGAATAATTGTATCTCTGATTTTTTTTTATTGAAAATAAATAAGAATTATCATTTCATTCTCCTGGTAAACGACTAGAATCGTTTGATACAAGAAAAGGTGGAATTGAGTCCAAAAAGTAACAAATAAGGATTGTATCTCTGATTTAGTCTTAGGTTGGACATGTGTTACATATGTACATGTAATAGGTATATTGCTAATTAAAAATTTGATTTTTAAATGAATTGCACGTAATTACACTAGTTGAAATGCACATAATAATAATTAATGTGTTTATAATTATGTATAGAATTACGCATCGTCATTTTTTTACTTATAATTATGTGAGCATCAAAATAATATCAATAAAAAATAGACATTAATTTGTACATAATTGTATACACAATACAATACATAGGTAGTTGCGTGACTGGGTCAATCACTTGTATCGTTACACCCGACCATACCATGACCATATTTTGTCGTTTCTCTATATCCCCTACACATTAAGCGCCAAAATCAGCCGGCGACGAACTAAATTCATGCAAAAATAAATATATGTAATGAATTCTAGGCTCCAATTTTTTAAAAATAAATCAAACACGCTAAAGAATAATTCATTGCCAAAGCTTCCCTTCATCTATACATAATTAGTCTGCAGAAAAATTTGTAAGGTTTTGTGTTGGTACTAATTATCATGGCTGCAGAAGTCCCCGGAGAAAGGTCTCTAAAAGTGACTCCCACCTGGGCTGTTGCTCTTGTCTGTGCTGTTTTCGTCCTCATTTCTCTCTTCATCGAACATGGCATCCATAAACTTGGCAAGGTAATTATTCACTGAACCTTAATTTCTACGAATTGCTCGATCGAACTGATGTTAATCCAACATTTGGCTCCGATTCCAGTGGTTTCAGAAGCGCAACAAGAAAGCAATGATCGAGGCATTAGAGAAGATTAAATCAGGTATTCAATCTGATATTTACTTACTGTTATATACATACATATATATATATTATATTTAGTTTGTTAAGAACTTTGATTATTTTTTGCAGAATTGATGCTGCTGGGATTCATATCACTGCTGATCACTTTTAGCCAGCAGCATATTGCAAAAATATGCATTTCCAAGAAAGCTGGAAACACGATGCTTCCTTGCAAGAGTCACAGTGAGGAGAAAGGTAAAGGTAAAGGTGATGGCGATGACGGTGACGATGGCGATGATCACAGGAGAAAGCTGTTGTGGTATGTTGGCGATGCCGCCGCGCGTCGTGTTCTTGCTGCAGCAGGAGGTTATGATCACTGTGCCCAAAAAGTGAGTCATTTTTTTGCATCTTTTTATGTTTAAGGTTAACCTTAAATGATCCTTTTGTTTTTTGTTTGGATTAGGGCAAGGTGTCCTTGATATCTCAATCAGGGATTCACCAACTGCACATATTCATATTTGTGCTGGCTGTTCTTCATGTCATTTACAGTGTTGCAACCATTTTTCTAGCAAAGGCCAAAGTAAGTTGGCATGTCTTCACATGTGATTTAGTTTCGATTCGTACGTAAAATTTTGAGGAAATTGGAATGAATTTGAATTAACATATGAATGCAGATGAAGACATGGGAGGCTTGGGAGGAAGACACAACATCATTGCAGTATCAGTTCACAAATGGTACTAACCAAATTTTCTTCTGATTTTTTTTTTCATTAATAACAATAATAATAATTAGTGCCATATCTGATTAATTCCACTGGTCTTTCTAGATCCTTCTAGATTCAGATTGGCGCACCAAACGTCGTTTGTTCGCCAATACAGTGGACTGTCCATGATGCCCGGAGTCCGGTGGATCGTAAGCTTTCTACACTTAGCCAGTAAACTGTTAAATAATTTTCTCTGTTGTCTGTTATCTTTTCTTGATGCAATAAGAGAATTTTAATTTTGCAGGTGGCCTTTTTCAGACAGTTTTTCCTGTCTGTCACAAAGGCAGACTATGTGACTATGAGACATGGATTTATCAATGTATGTAAGATCAAATATTAGAAAATATATAAAAATATGTATGATATTTGTTTGATTCAGTGGTGTGAAATGTAATTTCAGGCACATTTTGCTCCTACCAGTAAATTTAACTTCCATAACTACATCAAAAGATCAATGGAAGATGATTTCAAGGAAGTGGTTGGCATAAGGTAAGATTAACAACACTTTTTAATAACTGTTTTACCGCGAAAAATCACGCGATTTACTCACTATAAATTTATAACCACCATGGCAGCTTACCTCTCTGGACATTTGCAATCATCTTTCAGCTCTTAAATGTGTATGGTGAGCATTTCTTGTGACCAGTTTTGTGCACTGATTGAATTTGTTGCTCAACTCGAACCGTGATTTCTCGTGCAGGAGGGTACTTGCTATTTGCCATATCATTCATTCCTCTATTTGTAAGAACTGGCCTTGCTTTTGAACCATGAGTTTTTCTTGAAAAAAATATGCAAAAACTTATGTTTAATTTGCGCGATGAGGTGAACAGATACTATTGATTGTTGGTGCTAAGCTTCAAATCATCATGATGGACATGGCTCAGCAGATTCAAGATCGAACAACGGTTGTGAGGGGAGCTCCAGTTGTAGAGCCTAGTAATCACTATTTCTGGTTCAATAAACCAGGCTTGATCCTTGGTTTGATCCATTTTACCCTATTCCAGGTAACCTTTTTGCATCATGTTTCTTACATGGGATTGTTTGATGGTATCTTTGTACTAAAGAATGGATTTTTTTTTCAGAATGCTTTCCAAATGGCCTATTTCCTCTGGATATTGGTAAATGATCATAACTCAAGATTTTGACAAGAAATTCCATCATTTTCTTTTCCTCCATATTAATTTTCATTCTGATTATAAATGCAGTACACATTTGGGATAAGTTCATGCTTCCATGATAACAAGTCTGTGATCATAACCAAAGTGCTTCTTACAATGGCATTTCAGTTTTTATGCAGTTACATCACCTTCCCTCTCTATGCCCTAGTAACTCAAGTAAGTCAAAATTTCTATTTGTAATGTAACACTATCTAAAAAACACGACACGCAATGATGTTTTACGATGGATTTCCCAGATGGGATCTCACATGAAGAAAGCGATATTCGAAGAACAGACAGCAAAGGCACTGATGAAATGGCGAAAGGCGGCGAAAGACAAAAGGAAGGCAAGAATGGCAGGTGGAGGAGAAGTGGCCTCAGGTTATCTGAGTGGGGAAAACAGTGCTGCTAATACTCCTTCAAGAGGGTCATCTCCACTGCATCTGCTTCATAAATACAAATCAAGTCCTGCAGATATTGAGAGCAATCTGAGCTATCCAAGCTCTCCAAGAAACTACCACTCTGAAACTGATTTGTCTGAATTTGAGGGTCCTACCTTGGCAAACATTGATCATATTGACCAAAATGTTAATGCACAGCCTCATGTTGAGAGAGAGAACCCTAGTATGGAATTTTCTTTCTCCAAATCATATCATCTGGAAAGGTGAATCACTAAATTAACCCTTCCTTAGACGTTAGAAGTTCAAAAAATGGAGGGAGTTTGTTGTCAAAATGTAGCTTAATCACCAGTAGTTGCTAGTATTCATGTATAATGGAATTTCTATAATTTGATGTATTTTATAGTTGTTGGAGCATCTATAAAATTGCACAGAATTATTTGTTGTGTAAAATTTCAATTATTGCATGCTTTTATTTAAGTAATTAATTGCACTGTTATCCCCTATTATTAAATTAAAATAAAAGGGTTTAAAATTAAAATCCATCTATAACTCTTTGTTTCGATTTTTAAAAAATTCTGGCAAAATTTATTTTCGATTTATCACTGGCAAAATTCTGGACCAGTTTAGACTTTAGACGGTAGATTTTCATTCACCTCTCTTCACGCCACCAGTTTCAGTGTCACGCCAAGTAACCGAACAACAATATTAATGCCTCAGAATTTTAGTGCTAATAATTCCTCTGCACTAAGATTGCACGCACATATAACATTTTAGCTAATTGCCTTAAATAGCATGAATATGGCACATAAATTGCACGCACATTGATAACATATGAGAGCGATAAAAAAATATGTTCAGATAATTCTAATATTAGACATTTGTAATTTGTTTATATTACTTCATTTATGAAAATAAATGACAGTATAATATAACATCAAAGGAACTTGATGTGCTATATAAAAAATCACTTCCCCTCTCCGAAATTCAAAATTCCAGCAGACTCACTCCGCGGCGGCGGCGATCGGCGACGATTTCCGCCATTGAAAAGCTCCGCCACCCAACCCCCGCCAACATCATCACCATGCCAGTGCTCACGAGGTCCGCAAAGAAGAGAATGAGCGAGAAATCCCCTCTGAAGCTACAATCACCGTCGTCCCGCCGCCGCCGAATCGTTATAACGATGTGGAGGTGATCGAATTGAGCGACGGCTCTGTTTCTCCACCGCACAATCGGCTCGAGCTGTCCACCCCGATGAGGCCTGTCTTCCTTTTACACATTTTTAAATACCTAAATTTAAGAAAGGGTACGATTTGCCGTATTTATTTAAATTTTTTTAAAAAATGTGCTAAAACTGTGCGGGCTTAAATTTAAGCCAGCCTATGAAAAATCATGATCGTGAATGAGTTCCAAAGAGGATACACAAACAGAATAAATAAAATAAAATTCAGTTTCAGAAATCTTACAGATACTTATATAAAAACATTAAAACGATAGATTCAAACAAATGCATATATAGAAAACTAGCATCGATCGGCCGGTCGCTCACTTTTGAATGAATATCCGGCGACATTTTAAATCGCATCTGGGTGGAGCCGGGATCGGGCGTTGGATTCTTACTGTCCTAATATTGTTTGAGCCGAATTACGTGAGGGATATTTCAGTAATTAAAGACACGTCATAATAAACTAAATATAATATTTTCAGTAATTAAAGACACGTCATAGCACGTGTTAGGTCACAGAAGATCAAAATATTAATTCTCAATCCATCAATAGGAAAAATCAACAAACCAACATTAACATTAGCCTAATTAAAAATATTGAAAGTATATATATATTTATATATATATATGTTAAAAGTAACTATGTAAAAAAATTTAAGATAAAAAAGCGAGAAATTAAATACAATGAATGATTAAGTGAAGTTAATTTGTACACACATATTCATCAAACTACCTCTCTTTGCACGAACAGTCCATTCTCGAAGGCGTTTGATACGTGCAGATTCAGTTTACCCCTTCGCCATTTCATATTTACTAGACCTGCACTAACAAATTGAGGGGCATTTCAAATTAAAATCACACCCGCATTAGCAAACTGGATTCCCGTTCTCGAACCTATATACCCGCTGGAACAAGGTTGTGCACAAGATACACAATCTAGTTGAAAGATTTTATAAACTTGTCACCATTTTTCGTCCATCTTTAAGGGGGTGTCGCCAGTTTCTGATTTAGATATTCATCTACCTCTCTCTCCAGCCACTACCAGAAAGCAACGAGTACAAAGCAGATTCGTTCACGCCCAGTTTCAGTACCGTCACTGTCAAGTGACCGAACGTTCGTTTCAATCGTTAATATTCATGAAACGGACATTTTATATGTATTACAATGGAAGCATGCATAGGTTCATAGTGCATTTACAGAGCTTGAACAATAAACAGCACTCTAGTTGGCCCAAATGGACACAAATATGGCACAAAAATTGCACACATGCATCGATAATATGTTATAATTCTAATGTTCCACAAAAATTCACATTCATAGAGTTGATAATAAATTTCTCAATTGACCCAAATAAAAAATCCACCCTCTTCACCACCTTCGATCGAATGTTTGATCCTCCGATTAACAGGATCTCGCCGGCAAATCACGTCAGGGCATTCGTCAGCAAGGATATTACAAACAGCTCAGACTCTGATTCAACGCCATTCTCGAGTAAAGGTTTACCCTGACAAGGATGCAAATGGAGCTACACTGCTTAATTCCCTGATTACTGCTGAAATTTGTGCTTCTAGCTACTTATTCCCTGATTACTGCTGTTGTAATGGTGCACCCTTCTTGGCATGCATGGATCAAGATTCAAGCATGCACCAAGGCCACAACATCGACGCTCATGATTCAAAGTGACGATCGATGCAGATATTACCTGTGACTGGAGGTGTAAACATCACTGGACATGGTATTGAGATAATTTAATTAAATTCTTGATTAATTTATGCATGATAGCGACTTTTATGTGTGTGTGTATATATATACACACACATACATGCATACATACACAACGGAAGCATGCATACGTTCATATATGGTGCATTCACAGAGCTTGAACAATTACGACCACTCTCTTGTTATTAGATGATAATTGATTATAGATAATTCGCATGCAAAAACAGCACTCTAATAATTTCCCTGAAAGGACACGAATATGGCACGTAAACTGCACACACGCATCGATAATATGTGTGCGATCAAACTTGTGAAAAATATGTTCACATAATTCTGATATTTTGCAAAAAATACATCATAGAGTTGATAATAAAGTTCTTGATTGACGCAAATAAAATATCCTCCCTCTTCACAGCCTTCATTCGAATGTTTGATCCTCCGATTAACAAGATCTCTCCGGCGACAGCACCGTCCTTTGATGAGGCATATCACATTACGGGAGTCGTCAGCAAGAGTATTATAAACAAATCAACCCCATAAAATGCACCGTTGATAATTTCTAGTCAAACATGTTAAAAATCATTTCTTCTTTTAATTAAAATCAACACCAGGATTTTATTAAGCACCCAAGCCATTCTAATTAAAAGATCATTTGCAACTTAGCAAAATGTACAAAATGAGTATCAATTTAATGAGGAGTGGGATAATGTTCAAAATATATTTTATTTTTATTTTTAGTAGAAGGTTTAAAATTAAAAATTAAAGGTTTAATTTTACTTTTAATAGATTTAAGATACTCGCTTAAGGATATGTGGTGTCAAAAGAACTGCGTGAGAGATTGACCACGATACTTCACCAATATCATACCCAATCTTGATATTTGACCAAAATAGTATGAATGCGAATTTCTTAAATCTATAATTCTTTTAACTTCGAATGCGAATTTGTATAAACTTTAATGCTATCATTGACCAAGATTCCGTCGAATTATTTATGCTCTACAGTTTGAAAAGTTCAAATAAGATTATAAGTTACAGCTATTTTCAAACTCGTAGGATAATGGATCACATAATTGTTTTGAAATTGTGCTCTCTATTTATTTTGGGTTGCAAAATGTAGAACATTGACCTGCTTACTATCTATGAGTTGCTACCTATTTTAAAATAAACGCAATATTTATTTTAAATATCATGGATTTAACATGAAAAGTTTAATCTTCTATATAATAAATATTTTATATAAATCATCAATTAATTAATCAATTTCCAGATTCTGTAAAATTCTCTAACATCTTGGATAAACTCTCATATTATTTGACATACACAAGTTTATCTAACTTCCGGTCAAGGTTGATAAGAATGTTGTGTTGCATACTATGCTGTAGTTTATGGATGGCAAAGAACAAGTTCATTTTTGATGAAATACCTTCTAGAGCACATATATATCATCAGTGAGGTGAAGCAAACCTTGTATCTGGCCCTATTAGCTCATCCCATTTTTGTATCTAGTGTCGTTGACAAAGAAATAATTGCTGCTCCCTTAATCCCATTCACATTTGAAACCACCAAAACATAGATTAAGGCCAGTATAGTAGAAAATGTCTGAGGTTGGCTATAAGCTGAACGTGGATGCTGCATGGTTTGCCTCCGGATGTAGTTTGGGTCTAGTCTTGAGAGATTCACAAGACAACCTAATCTCTGCTGCAAACATCTTCTGTCATGCTGCATGTCCCTTGGAGGCAGAGATCAAATATATCTATCTTGGTTATAATTTTGACTGTTAATTTAGAGGGCTGATAAGTGGGGGTCTAATTGGATTATGCAGGTCCTAAAATGTGGTTAAATGGCCCAATTGCCTTGGGAATTTTTTTTTTCAAATTTTAACCCTAATTTTGCAGGGATATTTCAGACATTTAACCACATTTTTGGACCTGCATAATCCATTTGGACCTACACCTAAAATCCATGTTAATTTATATGGAAATCATAATTTCATCATTGAACCTAACTCTCTAATGGGATCTCTATTATTCTAAACCCTACAACAGCTCATTGAAAACTATTTCCTCTCTGTGGTGCAGTAAATAGACATGTCAAGGTCCGGAAAATTCACACCCTCAGGCAAGGAAATCAAGCGGTACGTTGATCTTCTGGCCAAGTTGCGGTTGATCTTCTGGCCAAGTTTGCTCTGAGAGCAACAGGGGATTTTCAGTGTACACTTGAGATCTTCTTCCCTCACAGATAAGAGGAATCAAGCTCTTGGATCAACAACAAATGCCGGCCCTCAATCAGACTGTAGCTCTTCACCAGTACTGCACTCATCTTCTAAATATTTATTCATACTTCACTGTAGTTTTCGTCTGTTATCTCCTCCTCTACCCAATTACTTATCTACCTAATATGTTTCACTAGTTATTTGGTGCCGCCTTGAGTTTTTATTTGGCAATTCTCTAATAGGTTCCAAGTTATGTAGTGAAACATGTATTCTTTTGTGTAGAGCAATGCCTCTATTCTTCTGTTAAGCATTTTATGCTGCTCCCTTATGTCCTTCAAAAAATACTAGAGAGTTTGAATGTAATTATTGTCATTAAGGATTTAGGGTTGGGAAGCGTATAAAAATTGCCTTCACTTCTCGAGTTATTTTACCTTTTAAAAAATTATGTAAATTACGTAAATATTGATAAATACAAATATGATTAAAATTATAATAATTTTGGTATGAAGATGATATTAATACCTCCGTCTCACTTGAATGTGCACTCTAAATTTTTGACACTATTTATTATTAGATTTTGATCACATATTATATTTAAATAAATATATGATCATTAATATTATCATATTTGATATCATTAGATTAATCACAACATAAAATATTCAACTATCAAATTTTTATTTTTCGACTATATAAATAAATAAAAATATTATTGGTCAAAGATGTGTGTTGGATAGTGTGAAAAATCGACTGTGCAGATTAAGATTTGATAGAGGTAATAATATATTTTAAAATCTTTCTCCGTTGAATAACTTGACTTTGCACGCGCCTATTTCATTGCATGTTTATTGCACGCGCTTTCATTTCTCGTGTTTGAACATCAAACACATATTCAAGAGTAGAGTACACATCTTTATTATTCGTTAATGAAAGATTTTTTTCAGTCAAATTGGATATAAATATTATGAAAATATAGTTCTAAACATTTTGCATGTTTCAATGTGCGGATCAAAACAAAGTGCGGATCTTCTAGCAGGTATCTCAACCATCTGTATACACTGGTTCTCCTCCTGTGCACCTTGCTCCTGTATCCCTTGGGAGTCACAGAGGACACCAAGTTCCATGCCTTTCTTCAAAACCCCATTTCTCCTCTTCGAGAAGATAATTTGAAATTATCACACGTGTTAAAAAAGAAGAGTATGTAGAATATGAAATTTATATTTGTTAATTATAGACGTAATTAAGTTGGGTGTTGGAAAGTGAAAAAAGTCTTCCTTAAAAAAAAATGTAGTCGATAATTGAGATGGAGGATGTAGCAATTTAAAATTTTATTAGGAATCCAAATTATGCCAACTTTTTATAAAACTATATCGAAAAATTTAAATTATCAAAAGACTTTTACTACATGAAAAAAATTAGCAATAAGTTTATTTTTTAAAATGTGATTATCCATCCTCCTCGGTATGTCCCTGGCACGCGCTTATTTCGTTGCACGCATCTTGCACGCGAGTCCATTTCTCTTAATAATTAACAAATGTATCCTGCACGCGCGTCCATTTCTCTTAATAATTAACAATCGTATCTTGCAGCGCGCGTCCATTTCTCTTAAATAAAATAAAAAGCAAGTATATATTTAATGGACGCTTATTTCGTTGCACGTATCTTCCACGCGCTTGCTTTTTATACATATAACCAAGATAATGTGACGCAAATTACATAATAATCGACCTAAACTAAAAGTTATAAAAATTAATCACACACATACTAGTTCTATTAAATTTTAACTACCAGAAGAGTCTTTCACTGTCCTCTTTAATTCTATAACTTTACTTTTTTTCAAATTATAAAATCATACTGTTTGTTACATCTTCTCCTTATACATCACTCTCATGATAGAGAAATATATAACAAAAAGGTTGTGACTGATTTCTGTTCATTTTTAGGGACTCAAAATACATTTCATTCTAGAACACGAAATAATTATTTGATGTAAATTTCAAATATAATTGTTCTCGAGACTAATTACCGTAAGTCTAAATTAAACTAACTTAAAATATAAGTATGAAACAACAACAAAAACTCAGTAAACTTCATACTCTAATTTGCACTAGCCTGCATTCGCATTCGTTCTAATGCATGAGCCACCGTTATCAAATCAAGAAATTGCCGGAATCCCACTCGAATTAGCACAGAAATTCCAAAAAAATTTCATGTGTATTATTGAATTTACTCAAATTCGATCATGTATTTTTACCACTTTTAAGACGGGTTGAGGAACCGTAAATATTTTTCACATCCACTTGAATGGTTTTGACTGGAAAAGGAAATTGCCGGAATCTGTTAAGCCCCGAAGAAGGTAAGAAAATGACTATGCAGAAGCCGTTGACTGCTCGGAAACAGTATTTTAGAGATCGATCGGAGACAATGCTACGAGGAGGTCTTTCTTCAACTGCATAATGGTCGGTTTGTAGGATATAAGCTCTCTTAATATTTATATCCTAAGAAACCCACAATATATATTTAACAACAACAACAACACGCAGCGGAAACTATCTCAACAAACAACAAACTCTTTATTAAATCTTAACTATATTGGAGGAGGCAATCACACAACAACCACGACGTCGCAAACCCGACGTACGTTCAACAGGGTAAGTTCTACCAGACTTAAAACCCTAAACTAGACCTCAATGTCTATCTCTCTTTGTTTTCTTTAACTCTCAATCTTGCCTCTGCCTCGCTCACCTAAAATCAATCTCTACGTCTCTTTATATAGAGACTACATCAATCCTAATCCATAATAGAATCCAACTTCCTAATCCTAAACGGATACAATAAAACATGCAATATCAAATTATCTAGAATCCTAATTAAGTTTGGTTTAATACCCAACATAGCCTCCCTTAAACCAAACCTGTCTTCAAAGCAGCTCCAGCACCATCACGAGTTTCAAACATCATCGCAAACTCTGTAGCTGTATCAACAGCATGTAACTCTTTCGCAGTCTTCTCAAACACTCTGTTGATCACTGCATATGCCATTAACATATTTAGAAACTCTTGCTTGATAAAATACTTCTCTGAATATTTTATCTCAAAGAACTCATCAACATTCACCCACTCTTCTTTGAGATAAGTGTTCTTCCTAGCATCATTAATTTCTTCAGAATCCTTGAATTTATCACCTGCATTCTTTTCATTTTCTTCCCTGTCTCGAAGTGATTTCTTTATATCACTTTGATACAACTCAAAATTATCTTTATCTTTGTCCCTCAAAGGAACAATCTCTCTCTCAACTTCTTCTGTAACTGGAAATTCAATCTTTGTATCTCCATACATCATCTCCTCCCAAGAACTAATATCTTCTATCAAACCCTCAACAAGATCAAAGTCCACCAACACTTCTTCATCTTCTTTCATCTCCTCATCCTCTTCAACAATCAACTCTTCACAGTTATTTTTCTTTACATTATCATCTCCTTCAACTTCTTGCAATTCCTCATTCATGCAAACATTAATTATTTCTTGCTCATTTAACGCATAACTTTCATCTTCTTCAATTTTCTCATTTATACCTTTCTCTTCTTCTGCTACTACTACTACTTCTTCTTCTTCTTCTCTTTCTTCTTCTGCTACCTCTTCTTCTTCTTCTTCAAGGTTCTCTTCTTCTACATTGCATTCATCCATAACTTCCTCACTTGGAACTTCTTCTTCTTCATTTTTGACACAACTTTTATCTTCCAAATCATCTTCTGCACTATGAACCCTCATATCCGTTTCAAGAATATAAGGAACACTAGAACTCACATCTGACATCTTTAACGATGGATCCTGAGCACAGAACAATTCTCGAAACTCCACCAACGTCAACGTATCAAGATTCTGTGTTACGATCACTATAGCTGCAAAGCGATCAAATTCCTCAGGTATTGAGTAAATTAGCCTCAGCACAAACATTTTCTCCCCGGGATAATATCCATTTGATATCATCTCTGACTTTATGTTTTCAACTTTGTCGATATAATCATACACCGACTCATATTTTCCCATTTGACATGTTTCCAACTCTCTTTCTAATCTCACAATTGTTCTTCTACGTTTTTCCTCCGATCCATCAGATGAACCGTACACCGCATACAAATAATCCCATGCTCTTTTAGCACTACAATCTTTCCAAAAAGTATGATCTTGTCCCATCGATCCTTCAATATATTGAAGAATCTGTGATAAAACTTCTTTATCATGACAAAAATCATTTTCATCCACACTCTCTCCAAAATCTTCTTCAACATATTTAAACAATTTATCCATTTTTAGAAGAATTTCCATCCGAAATCTCCATTCTTTATAATTTTCACTTCCAATCAACTTTGGAATTTCCATCCTTTTGTTTTTTTAACCACCGTATGGAATTTCTCCAACAGTCACCACGTCCTCAATTTCTCAACAATTTTCTTTTCTTCAAATTTTACCGAACTCTTCAATTCAACCTCGGCTCTGATACCACTTGTAGGATATAAGCTCTCTTAATATTTATATCCTAAGAAACCCACAATATATATTTAACAACAACAACAACACGCAGCGGAAACTATCTCAACAAACAACAAACTCTTTATTAAATCTTAACTATATTGGAGGAGGCAATCACACAACAACCACGACGTCGCAAACCCGACGTACGTTCAACAGGGTAAGTTCTACCAGACTTAAAACCCTAAACTAGACCTCAATGTCTATCTCTCTTTGTTTTCTTTAACTTCCTTGTAGGATATAAGCTCTCTTAATATTTATATCCTAAGAAACCCACAATATATATTTAACAACAACAACAACACGCAGCGGAAACTATCTCAACAAACAACAAACTCTTTATTAAATCTTAACTATATTGGAGGAGGCAATCACACAACAACCACGACGTCGCAAACCCGACGTACGTTCAACAGGGTAAGTTCTACCAGACTTAAAACCCTAAACTAGACCTCAATGTCTATCTCTCTTTGTTTTCTTTAACTCTCAATCTTGCCTCTGCCTCGCTCACCTAAAATCAATCTCTACGTCTCTTTATATAGAGACTACATCAATCCTAATCCATAATAGAATCCAACTTCCTAATCCTATACGGATACAATAAAACATGCAATATCAAATTATCTAGAATCCTAATTAAGTTTGGTTTAATACCCAACACGGTTTGTTATGGTTTTTGTTGACCATGCATGTGAGAAGTGGTTTTCGTTGACCTTGCATGCAGTACTTGTACGTGAGAAGTATTTATTATCTTTATACCTTTTTAATGAAAATAAATATCATATCATTAATTTCACGTAAATACGATTAACAATAGTTTGGAGATGTGTATTTGGAATGTGCCATTTTAAAAAGTGCTACTATGTAATTTAATTGCCTTGATGAAATTTTAATCTTCCTTCATACCTTTTTTTTAAGCATTATTCTTCTGATTTTTACACAGTCCCGTCAATTATAATATAGGGCAAAAGTTCAGTGAACCCCTTAATATTTGGATATGTGTTAATTAATATAATCTTGAGTTTTTGTAAAGTAATAGTTTCGCCGTTTGGTATATTTTTGGAAGGACATCAACGTGTAATTCATAAAAAATCTAAATTTTTGAGTTTGATAATACACATAACTAAAATTATCGATATTAAATTTATCATCAAACATTTGACTTTGTAAAAAAACTCAAGAGTACTTTGATTAAAACATGGCAATTTATCATATTTTAATTGGACTAGATTATTATTTTCCATTCTTCATTGATGGTACACATACTTACTGTAAGATGAATATTAAATCACAAAAACTAATGAAGTCCATTACAGTCATATATCTAAATACAAACTGCAATACAATATTATACAGATTGTCTAGCTAAATTATCAAACTATATATAACTTATAATAGGTACTATAGTCATGTTCTCGCATTCTAACTAAATTTCTGTCATTTTATAATCAGTAGAATTTTGATACGTAGTCATGTAACTTCATAATTAATAAGATTTTGAATTTTTAGCAAATATATAATGAACCGATCTGATTCAAATATAAGAGAATTAACGATTATTAATGAGCAACAAAAGATTCAGCCAAAGATGTAAATGTAGCTATAAATTAGTCATTAATTTGAAATAAAACCAACTCAAGTTCCGAACAAAACCTGATCAATTATTATTTTATGTTACATAAACACTCGAATACTAGCACGTATTAGGTCACAACTCACAAATGATCAAGATATCAATTCGTAATCCATGAACAATAAAAATAAACAAATTAACCAACATTAACATTAGCCTAATTTCGTAACAAAAAAGTTTAAAGTTGAACAAATTTCTTTCTAACCTTCTTTCCCTGAAATGATGAGAGCCCTTCATCTCCCTTTGGGTTCATGTTGAAATAATTGATCGTTAACGATTATTTTTCGCTTGCTGACCACATCACCGCCTTCAAAAGTTGCAGTATGACTTGTACATAATTAAACCAATTTAAAGAAAACATTTTCAACTTATACTCATACTTTTAATAAATGCGCGCGATTTATTCACTATTAACGTGTGAATTATTTTTATTATAGACATTTTTTTACCGTTTCTGACTTTGTCGAGATATTTTTTGTACAAATTATACATTGAATATTTCAGGATATACTTAGAAATCCTAATGTATTAAATTAGAGATATTACAGAATTGAAGTTAGGAAATACTTGTATTTATAGAACTCAATAATAATGAGAAAAGTAACCCTATTCTGCACTATACTGTTCGTACGCACACCTTTTCGTACGCACATCTTTACATGCACACGAAACCAAATTTGTATATTTATATTCACACCATCAAAGTTTTCTTTTTAATTTGGATAATAATCTAAGTGAATTTTCAAGAAAAGAATTCCACTCCTTACCCGAATTAGAATCGAACCCATTAAGTCTCACTAACACTCAACCGTTTAAACCATTGCTAATTCCTGCATGTATTCAAAGTTTACGTCTATTATGAAATATTTTAGACATTGAAATTCAAAAATAGTGTCGATATAGTGTTGGGTACGTAACTTGTCGAGTGAGGTAAATAATAGTATTCTCTAATCTTCAAATACTATTTTGCTTCTAATAATATGTATTTATCCTTGTTTCGTGAATATACAAACCTTGTTAGCTAGGCTAGGAACAGTAAAATATAGAGTCCAATAGACAGGCCCATTAGCTAAATAAACTGAAACAAAATGCTGTCGTGAGACGACGTCGTTCCACAGTTCAAAACTGGCGCCCTTGAATGTGAATTCAAACGTTGGCGCGCATTTCTCACCCAATAGCATCTTCATCCATCTTCATTTATCTGCAGTTTCTTCGCACGTGAGAAACTTATTTAACGTGTGCCTCATCTAATAGATTTACTGTACCCTTGTATTAATATGTTCCGTTCAATCATAAATTTTAGATCCGTTTGTTTAAATCTCCAAAATGACTAATTAATCTTTAACGCATATACATACGGATTATAATCAGGATATTGAACAAGATATACCTCGGATCAAATTAGATTTGACAATGAAGAGGGCTTTGTGAGATATAGTGAAGATGACAGGTGAGAATGAAGAAAAAACTCATGAAGATGGAGGCTATAATTGTACTTGGTTATTAAAATCAATCGCTCTTTAAGGATTATAATAAGAAATAGCAGGCGGTATATATTAATTGTTACGGATTGTAATTTAAATTGCTGGTAAATATTAGTTTATATTCAGAAACACATTTTTGTTCAACAAGAATATTTTAATCGCCAAATGCAAGAACATCACTCTTTATGTCATGCACATAAAGTGCACGCACGTTAATATTTTATTTATAAAAATTATACGTGCGTATCTAAACTGTTAATACGCGCATATTTGATTTTGATTTAAAATGCTCCTAATTTTATTAATGCAAATCTAAATTATACTAATGATGAATGATAATTATGTCTTTTCCAACCCTGCACTGTACCACGAGGACATGTATAAGACCACGTTTATTTAATCACCAGGCATGCACATAAAATGCACCCACATTAATAATTTATTTAATCACCATGCATGCACATAAATCATCTAGTTAATTTCTTTTAACTCATTACATTTAATTAAAATCCACACTATGATTGGGAAATTTGTTTGCATCCCAAACCATTCTAACTAGTTAGAAAGACCATTTACACGAGGGAGGGAGGGGAGCCTTTTTCACATTAATTTAATTTAATTCTCTTTAGTTTAGTTTAATATTAATATAAATTAATTTGATAAAATTTAATTTAATTAAGTTATACTATTATTGTTTACCAAATACATTCACTTTAACTTGAGTTTTAATCCATTCAACAAAAATAAACGGTAAAGAGTGCAGACCCTTACATATCCACTCATGTAATCTTTTCCCTTTTTTGTTCTACCAATTCAATCAGCCATCTCAACAATAATAATCATTCTCTCACTTCCTCTTAACTTAATTTCTCGTATCATAATTTACCTATGTTCAAACTTACGAAAAACACTATAGAATGTAATATTAGATACTATAAGAAATTGAGAGATTGATGGAAAGTTAATAGGTATAATTAGACATAATGTCAAAATATGCATGCATGCCTTAGAAACTCGATAGGTGACATCCCGTCTGCCTTCTTTAGTTTAACCGGAAAAAACCAGATTCTTGAAACCTATTTTAATTTCAATCTAATTTTTAAAAATAGAGTCATGATCGAAAAATAAAATTGAAACCAATATTTAATCAAATGAAATCCGATGTAAAATCAAATCAAAACCATAAGCTCAACACTGTGTTACCGATTTAAAAATCTTAGGATGATGTCCTTGCGGATTTGACCTAACAAATTAAATCGTGTAACTTGATGATATCTAGTGAAATTAAATTAGGATGATGCCCCTGGCAAATTATATCATGCATTTCGTAATATCCATGAGGCATCCAGGAAGTATGACTGTCTTCCTTCACATGACACAACTCATGTGATTTTTGTAGTTGTCTCTTCATTGATTTAGTTTCCCTGCAACTAACTTGACACACTATTCATGAATTGAAACAATCTGATGCTGCTCCAACCTTATAAATAGACACATAAACTCTCTCCATTTTTCACACTCCTTTCTTTCTATTCTCTTGTTAGTTCATACCATATATAGTAACTTGCCTTTTTCTTCCTTGGTCATTTTGCAAAAACATGGATGAGCACCGTAAGTCCCTCCAGAACTCCAAATCTCTATTGGTAAGTTATTGGGATACGCGTAAGGTGATGAAGGAGGCGAATACCAACCTCGATGAAGATGAAGAAACTCAACATCAATTTATGGATCATTTAACGGATATACAAGCTAACCTATTCTAATTGGAGGATATTGTCCTTATAAATGAAACCGATATTTCCATTGGCGTCGCACTACTCGGTGAGGCAGAATACGGTTAGAGTGTTACTTGGTATTACATATGGACAATCTTAATATCGAGGAGATTAAGAAGGAGTTGGGGAAAGATTTGGTCTATGCACCTAACTAATAGATTTCGGCAAAATTGAAAGTAAAGTTTGCAAATCGAGCATATGCTCTTGGTTTAGTATTGATTGTGTGCTTGTGTTGCTTTTGTTCTATTTTCTTGTAGTGTAGCTTCAATTCTTGTTTGTTGTTTCTATTTTCTTGTGGTGTAATTTCTATTCTTGTTTGTTATTTCTCTTTTCTCATTATGTTGTAATGCGGATGAACCTACTAATTATGGTTTTCTTCTTATGTACTCTATGCTCTTTCTCATATGTTACAAATGCATTTTCAATGAAAGCGTTCATGAAATTGAGCATAGATCATGTTCATGCAGATTTTTTCATGTATTTTCTTCTTAATTTTTCATTTTTTCATTTCTTACAAAAATATGCATGAACATGATCTAAATTGAGGAGTACATGAAAGCGTCATCTAACCAAATGCGTGAATTTTCCACCTTTGGAAAAAACTGCATGTAGTTTTCAAAATGCATGAAGTTTGACGAGAGGTTCTCCTACATGAAGTTACTAACCAAATGTTGAAATGTATGAAGTTTTAAAAATGCACGAAAGTTTAAAAAGTTCATGAAATTCATGAAAATATCCTCCATGAAATGAATGACCAGATCGAAGGAATGCTACTCAGATAAAATGAATGACAAAATAAACCAAAATATGTTTCAATAATAAAAAGGGAAATTTATGTCATGTGTAGTAGTTTTGTATATATAATCCCTAAAATAAGTACACTAAATGTCTTCGACTATTCATTTGAGTAATTTTGATCTTAAAATTAAATTGGTATGTAAAATTAAATATTATCGCATGTAATATTGTTGGATTCATAATATTATATATATTTGTTTAATATCAAAGTTTTATTGAAACTTAGACAAGTTCTAAGCTTAAAAAGGCTACCAAAGAGTAAAAATATTTTTGGAAGTATAAAGTCAAGCTAAAATTGATGAAAGAATGTGACATGAATTCAAAGTTTTGTCATAACTCCCTGAAAGAAAAAAAAAGTCTAGGCTGAGTATTACGAAAATTATAAGTGTTGCATGGATTTGGTTAGAAAAGCAGGAGTTTGAAGCTATTTAATATTATTCTGATCTTAAGTACCATCAGACGATATTTTCTCAACTCACCTTCTATCTCATATTCCATCTCTAGTAACAAACGAACAACACTGCATTGTGCTTAAATATGTAGAATTTGGTGAACCCAAAAGTGTTGATTTTTCTCTGAACAAAAATAACAACCTTGGTCTCGATGGATTTTCTTCCTTTTTCTACATTAAGTTCTGGAACATAATTTCATCTGATTTGATACAAGCATTAAATGATTTTTTAAATGGTGCTAACATTCCCAGAGGGATTGCAACTACTTGAATTACCGTGATCCCTAAAAAGGACACTCCTTTACCTTTTGATGATTTCGATCAGGCCAATCAGTTTATCTAGTGTGATAATGCTCCAAAGTTGGACAGATTGAACCCTATTAGTCTCATCTCACCTAATCAAACTACTATTTTACAAGGTAGAGACATATCAGATAACGTCTTGTATCTTAAAGAAATGGTGAGGCATTCAAATAGAAAGTCCAGAGATCCAAATTGTATTCACTTCTTAAAGTATCCTATATACCTATTGTTAAACTTGACCTTAGGAAATCATTTGATAGGGTTAGTTGGTCTTTTTTTTTAAAAAAAAAAAATCTATTTGCATTTGGCTTCCATCAAAATTTTGTAAGTTGTATTATAAACAATCTTACACAGGTTTGGTCTCAGTTCCGTGGGATTTTTTCAAACTTTTAGAGGAATTAAACAAGGAAATCCTCTTTCTCCCTTCTCATTTAACATCTCTTTTGAATCTTTAACTAGAAACCTGACTTACATTTTTCAGATTGAAAAACTGGCCTACTTTGGTCTGCCAAGAAACACAGATTCAATTCTCATCTTTCATATGCAGATCAGGAGATGATAATTTTTTATTCTTTTCCACCAATAGCTCTGCTTTGATTAGACTTAGGGCTTGTTTGACTACTTTTGTAAATGTCACTGGTCCTAAAATTAATTATGGTAGGAGTGATTTCTTCATTAGAAAACATGTTGTTTTAGCCAAGAAAGATCAAGTAAAACATGTTATGGGAATGAAACAAGGTTCTTTTCCTTTCAAATATTTGGGTTGTTCAATCTTTCAAGGGAAAGTTGTGAAACATTGTTTCCTCCATCTTGTAGAATAAATCAACAGGAGACTTAGTTTCTGAAAAATAAGTTGTTATCCTCTGGTGGTAAAATCACCTTGATCCAGTATTGTCTTGATATCCCACAAAATATCTTCACAATTATTATCCTTACAGTTCATACAATTGAAACTTTGGAGAAAATGTTTGCTAATTTTCTCTGGGGCTCAACTGCAGTTAGGGTGAATAAAAATGAAAAAAATGGTCAAAGTTTTATTTCCCAGTGAGATTTGTGGTAGGTTTGCAAAGGACATTTTTATCCTTCTAATTAGTACTCTGTCTAAACTAAATAAATCAATTAATCAACTCAATGTTTTTCAAATTAAAATAATATAAGATACTAAATGTTTATATTAATAAAGTTGTCCAATTTGCATTGTCCAAAAATTTGGTATTTTAAAAGAACTCCATAATAAAACAGGGGTTCGTTCAAAATTTAAATAGTAAGATGACGCCATAAAAAATACTGATGATATCCAAATTTAAGAATGATCTGATATATGACAAATCAATCATCAAATGAACATAATTAAGCATTACATTTCTACCATTCTGGGTACTGTTGCATCGTAGATTCCTTAATGATCAATTCGTTTAGTTTGTCGGTGCGCTCTATGAATTCTTTCTCCGCCAGTAAATCTCTCAGGTTTAGATGTGGGTAAAGACCAAATGGTTTGCACATTCTTGAGTCGGGTCAGGTTTGCAATTCTAAGAATTTCACATTTTTCGAATGCGAATTCGAGCCGGTGGCCGAAGTCATTCTTGTAACAATGGTTCACCT
This sequence comes from Sherardia arvensis, assembly GCA_948330725.1. Lineage (NCBI taxonomy): Eukaryota > Viridiplantae > Streptophyta > Magnoliopsida > Gentianales > Rubiaceae > Sherardia > Sherardia arvensis. The sequence goes on from OX415242.1 coordinate 3,166,189, forward strand.
CGAACCGAATCCTTAACTTGTCGATCAACTCATCTTTGTAACATCTCAGTGCGTTGTTTACAAGCTCGACCAATATTCGCATTAGTCCATACAAATCAAATAGCATATGGTTTACGTTTTTGGGTCGAATCTCTTATTCCTTTATGCACCATTACTTTCTGGTAATCCAATCAAGCCGGCCGCTGCTCGACCAGAGATTTCTCCATGTTGATTGGATCGGATCTCCAATGTTGCATGCACGAAATTAAATTAAAAACAAGTCAGCTAAATTAAACGTCTACGTACGATCGTATTAGTAAATAATTGTGCAAGGTTATTTTTTAGCTCAACCAAAATGCATGCGTGGATATTGGGATGAAAAGAGGATAAATAGATCAACAAAATCAATGAAATTAAGTATCCAAAAATCTTTCAAAAAACATCCAACATCAAAACAAGAGTTAAATTGGCAGAATTGACACCACACCATGACACGGTTATTATTGGGATGAAAACAATAATAATAAAAATATAATATAATAAATAATTCAAAATATTACTTTGAAATGATTACAAGTTTAATTACATTTAGAATAGCTGTTTAATAAATGTTCAAATATTTTTTAGAAATTCGAGACAATTTATGCATAATTGAAAGATAATAATAAAACTAAAATGTATCATCTCAAAACAACTACAAAATCTTATAACTGTCTTACTAATTCCAGAGGGTACTTTCAGCTGCAACACTTTGATCTGATTTTGAAATATGACGCTTATTTCACAAAGGATAACGAGCTCAATGTTTTGGTTTCCAAATTATCCAGTGAAAACTTATGTTCTGATTTTGCAATTTATAAGAATTGAAGTGCTGATTTTGCAATTAACGTATACAAACTAATGAAGGCCATTACAGTATTATATGAATTGCATGTATAACTAATTAAACTCCCATTCTCACATTTTGACTGAACCTCCGATAATTTATAACCAATAGAATTTTGATACGTACGTACTCACATAACTTCATAATTTACAAGATTTTGAATTTTGAATTTTTATCAATTTTATAATCAATCGATCTGATTGAAATATAAGAAATTCAACGATTATTAACAAGCAACATAACTATGAATTTTTCATTAATTTGAAATAAAACCAACTCAAGTTCCAAACAAACCCCAACATCAATCATGTTGCAAAATCACTCAAATAGCACGTGTTAGGTCACAAATGTTCAAAATATCAATTCTTAATCCATCAACAATTAAAAAAAAACCCCAAACACTACCAGCAGCCTAACTATCAATTTATCATAACATTTTTCTAACTAAAGAGTTTAAAGTTGAACAAATTTCTTTCGAACCTTCTTTCCATGGAATGACGAGAGCCCTTCATCTCCCTTTGAGTTCCTGTTGAAATAATCGACCGCTAAACGATTATTCTTTGCTTCCCGGCCGACCACTTCATGTCCATCGAAAGTTGCTGCATCATTCATGTGTATTCTATCCCCGTTCAACTAACAATGTCATATCTCACTATTTACTCTATCATGTTCGATCATCCGTTTAGAGTATTAGATCATATTAATATAATCATGTTATATAGTTTGGATTCTCCTCCGTAACATGTATTTCTAAATATAAATTTTTTACCGTCATCTAATGCATATAACTAAAGTTATCAACGGTCAAACAAAATTTCAAAATGATCAATTAATACATTGTTAACCGAATGGAGAAAGTCCAGATCAAAACAATAAAAAGAAAACATGTTCCACTTTTATCAATGCGATTTATACACATATCGTCAAAGTTCTTTTTAATTATTATTTGGGTAATAATCCAAGTGGATTTGGAAGAAAAAAAATTCTTACCCCCTACCGTGGGGCGTGGATAATCATCGAACCAAGACCCCTCACTAGCCGTCAACCGTTTAATGGTCAGTTCCTACATATCATCAAAGTTTATGTGTATGATGAGATATTTTTAAACAATAAAAATTCAAAAATAATATCGATATAGTGTTGAGTACGCAACTTGCCGGGTGAGGTAAATAATAGTATTTACTAATCTTTCAAATTCTATTTTGCTTTTAGTAATCTGTATTTATACTTTTCCGTGAATATACTAACTTAGTTAGCTGGGCTAGGAACAGTGAAGAAATGTAGAGTCCAATAGACAGGCCCATCACCTAAATAAACCGAAACAAAATGCTGGAGTGAGACGGCGTAGTTCCACAATTCAAAACTGGCGCCTAGAATATGAATTCAAACATTGGCGCTCATTCCTCACCCTAAATCACCTTCACCCATCTTCATTTATCACATGAAACTTATTTATGTGTGCCTCATCTAATAAATTAATTATATATTTTTTAAAAAAATTAATTGTACCCTTAAATTAATATGTGGCATTTCAGTCATGCGTTTTAGATCGGTTTTTATTTTTTATTATTATTTCCAAAATGACTAATCTTAAACGCATGATTGAAGATGACTTTTTTGAAAATTTTCGAATCGAAGTATGTCATTTGAAAGAGAATGTATCCATGGAAAAAGACCTTAAATATATCAGTTTCGGAAGAATGAGCATCTTGGTCAAGATATTCTTCAAGAAGGAACTAGATCGGCCAATGAAGAGGTCGTTGCTCTTTACAGAGAAGAATATAGAGGACGAGAATGAAAAAAACCCTCTTGATTCATTTGAAGGAGATGAATACAAAAATATTTTATGTGGGTATTACCAACCATTCCATTTCTTGCATTTGGTTATTAGAATCAATCGCTCTGAGGATTACAACAAGAAATAACAATTCGGGTATATATAAATTGTTATTTGTTGTGAATTTTAACTCGAATTGTTTGTGGATATTGATTTATATTCATAAACACATCTAGCTCAAAATTTTAGTGGATAACTAAATACAAGAACATCACTCTTTATAACATGCACATAAAACACACACATGTTAATAGTTATTTACAGAAATTATACGTGCATGTTTAATTTATAAATGCAGGGTTAATTTTAACGGAAATGCTTCTGATTTTATAAGTGTAAATCTAAATTATAGTTAATGGTGAAGGATAATCATGTTTTTTTCTAATCCCACCGTTAGTACATGTATTTGACCTCATTTACTTAATCATCATGCATGCACGTAAAATGCACGCACCATGCATGCACATAAATCATCTAGTTATTTTTTTTTTCTAAAAATGTTTTCTCCTTGAAGAGATCACTCAACCATTAGTACATATCTAAACTGGTATCAAACAGTTCACTGCTGACCACTCATTACAGAAACACAAAATTCCACAGAATATAGAAATGGCAAGTTTTGCCACGCTTTACAAAACGGTAATTCGACAAAATTAGTTCAGGTGCACAAATGAATCTATTACCGAGCAGTGGTGGCGGCATCAAGGCTAGTACTTCTTCTGGCTCATCCTTGATTTTTAAATAAGCACTCAATGGCGGCATCAAGGCCGGAAAGTTTTGGGAGATTATACTTTCTTCAGCAGCACACAATAGTTCGAATCTGCTTTCTTGCATCTTAAACCTCTTTAGAATGCCTTCGTGTGCTTTTCGCTCCTTCTTTACACAATCTTGAAGATTCCACAGAGCCTCCATATCGCAATATAAAATATTCAACTATCAAATTTTTATTTTTCAATTTTATAAAGATATAATTGGTTAAAGATGTGTATTGGATAGTGTGAGAAATCAATTGCACAGATTAAGATAAGATAGATGTAATAATATATTTTAAATTCCTTCTCCGTTGAATAACTTGACATTGCACGCGCCTATTTCATTGCATGTGTATTGCACGCGCTTTCATTTCTCTTATGTTTGAACATCAAACACATATTCAAGAGTACACATCTTTATTATTCTCGTTAACGAAAGAATTTTACAGTCAAATTGGATGTAAATATTGATTAGTTTAAAAATATTCAAAAAAAGTACAAGTATTATACATTTCAGTTCAAGTCGAAAGGGAAAAAAATTATAGATTTTAGTAATAATAGTAATTTTGCAAATATATATTTCGAAACTCAATTCCTCTAACCATTATCACCTACATACCTCAAAATTCAAATCTTTCACATCACCCGCCACCTTCATTCAGATCACTATTCACACGTGTTAATAAAAGGAAAGTATGTATAATAGGAAATTATATATGCTAATCATAGACATAATCAAAAAAATTGTTGGGTATTTGAAAGTGAAAAAAGTCTTCTTAAAAATGTAGTCGAGTATTGAGATGGAAGATGTAACAATTTAAAATTTTATTAGAAATCCAAGTTATACCAACTTTTTATAAAAATATATCAAGAAGTTTAAAATTATTAAAAGACTTTTATTACATAGAAAAAAAATTAGCAATAAATATATTTTTAAAATGTGATTATATATCCTCCTCAGTACATCCCTGCACGCGCTTATTTCGTTGCATGTATCTTTCACGCGCGTCCATTTCTCTTAATAATTTAACACATGTATCTTGCATGTATCCTGCACGCGTATCAATTTCTCTTAAATAAAAAGCAAGTATGTATCTAATGGACGCTTATTTCGTTGCACGTATCTTGCACGCGCTTGCTTTTTATTTAAACAAGATAATGTGATGCATATTATATATGATCAACCATGACTAAAAGTTATATCAAATTGCTTGAGACAATTTCATAGTTTTTTTTTTTAAAAGTCAAAACCATCCAAATGGACGAGAGGATTATTCACGGATACTCAATCCTAATAAAAGCAATAGAAGTACATGATCAGGTTTGAAACCCAATATTATACATGAAATCCTGTTAGGGTAACTGTGGCAATTTGTTGCCCGAAGGCTATACTACGATCTAATATCGGAAGCAAAGTGAGATATTAGAGATGTGTCTAAAAATATTACAAGAAAACTAAGTCATCTCTATATCAATGCCGGTCACAGCATAGCTAAAACCAGACTTCCCTCCTTCTGCTGCGTAGACATCACCAAGTACAGCATTCTAGAGCTCATTAGAATTCACCATCCCACTTTCTCACAGTCAAAACAGAAAACTCGGTTCTATTATAACAAATACTCTCAACCTGAACCTCAACTGACTACCCATTGAGCCTGGTGGTCTATGGACCACCGGAAGATAGCAAGTTTTCACAAGGTTGGACAACAGAGTAGTATGTAAAGCATACCGAGTTATTCTATCCAACCATAATACTAATAGGAAAGTTTCATCAAGAGCCTAACTAGAGATTGCTATAAAGATTTCTCTTATAAGGTGATATGTTACAACGCAACATTAAGAAGAAAATCACAAAAGTCTAAGAATAGATATATGCAAATTAATATCGGTACTAGAGCAATCCCAACCAATCATGGTCTGATTGGCTGGTGGCCAAATACTGGATAGAGCAAAAGCAATCTAACACGATATAAGCATAAAGCCTAACCGGTCTACGGATCTAGCAGCAGTATCGCCAACAGTAGTATTCAACTACTACTGTGACTCAGATTTCTCCTAACTGTACTAACTAGATCGGAAGCTAATCAAAGTTTAACTGAGCAAAATGACCCGTCAGAAAACTAAAATTAGCAGATCACTTTCAATCCAACATTTAAGTACAAACCTCAATAAACATATACCCGAAAAAAGACTGAGAATAAAAAATTTTAAGAAGAAAAAAAGAAGTAAAACCACCTCCTCGGTCTAAATGTGCCAATTCCAGTAGAAACTGCAAATCTGCCCGAGCCGAGCCGAGCCGACCGACCCGACCCGACCGACCCGAGCTGAGCCAACCCGAGCCGACAGGCCGATCGAGTAGCCCATGGATCCAGGCGTCCAGCGCTGCTCATCCGTGCCTTGTCCTCTTGACCGTGGTCCACCTGTTCAGCGCCTGGGGTGGGCTCGTCATGCTCCGGTCGGCCAGATCTGGCTTGACGAGCTCGATCTCCTGGCCGTCGGCGGTCCTCCCTTGGGCGGCGTCGTTGTGGTCTGTTCGCAGCGTCGTTGACGGCGTCCTTCGTGCGGCGGCTTGGGAGCGGTTGCGACCCGCTCCCACCGACGGTTTTGCTACCTGCCCGCTGCGAGCCTTCCGACGGCTTGACTAGGACTCCGATCGGCTGGATTTTAGCCGTTGACCGAGCAAATTCCAGATCTGGAACTGTAGTTTTGCGAGGGAGAAGATGGTTTCGGGTATAGAGGGTTAGAGAGGGGTGGTTCCGATATTTATTGGATAGGGGAGAGAGGGGGAGGGGAGGTCACCTCCGGCCCCGCGAGAGGCGCCAGCCGGAGCCTCCCCGACGGCGAAACTGGGCAAAAAGGGGGGGGAGTTGGGGGCTTTTTCTGGAGAGAGAAAAAAAGAAGGAGGAGGCAATTTCGTAGTTATATCAAGAGTATCCAACGAATTCGACAATTGTTTAAGCCAAGTTCCTTTTTGAGTCTATTTTGGGTGGTTAGAGAGGAGAATCATATGGCTCATTCCATTGCTTCTTTCGCAAAGACGAGCGCTCTAGATTTCAATACTTTGGCGTCTTTAGCGTCTTTTATGTCAAACGATTCTGGACGTTTTCCAGAACCATGAAATGAAATAACTTGTTTCTGTTCAAAAAAGTTATATCAAATTCATTACACACCATATTAGTTCTATAAATTTTAACTACTAGAAAATGATAGAAAAACGTTTCGAAAAGAGTTCAATTGTCTTCCACTGTCCTCTTAAATTCTATAACTTTAATTTTTCTTAAATTATAAAATGATATTGTTTGTTACATCTTCTCCTTATGCACCACTCTTATGATAGAGAAATATATAACAAAAAAGTTGTGACTGATTTTTGTTCATTTTTAGGGACTCAAAAATACATTTCATTCTAGAACACGAAGTAATTAATTGATGTGAATTTTAAATATTACATCTTATAATTTGTTCTCGAAAATAATTACCAAAAGTCTACATTAAAATAACTTAAAACATAAGTATGAAGCAACAACAAAATCTCAGTACTTCATACTCTGAATTTGCACCAGCCTACATTCGCATTCGTTCTGATGCATGAGCCACCTGTTATCAAATCAAGATATTACCGGAATCTGTTAAGCACCGGAAGAAGGTAAAAAGTGACTATGCAAAGGCCGTTGACTGCTCGGAAATAGTATTTTTGAATCGATCGGAGACGATGCTGAGGTCTTTCTTCATCTGCATATAATGGCCGGCCGGTTCGTTTCCGGTTTGTTATGGCTTTTGTTGACCATGCATGAAGATGGACGTGAGAAGTGGGTTTTTAATGAAAATAATATCATATTATGTTTCCTATAAATACGATTAACAATAGTTTGGAGTAGGGGTTTCAAATGTCAGGTTTGGGCGGACTTGGATTGGGTTAAAATGATTTAGGCTTAAATGGGCAAATACCCATCTATACCCATTAGGTTAATGGGCTTAAATAGGTTGGGTTTAAATGGGTTGAGCTTAAATGGGTTGGGCTTAAATGGACAGGGTACCATAATGGGTACCATTATGCCCAAGTACTAAAAATGTAAAATCGATTTTTTAATATTAAAATTTGAAACGTCGTTTTAGGTTCTCGTGTATAAGTATTATTCAATTTCTCTTATTTAATTTAATTGATTTTTTCGGAATTAGTACTACGTTTAAAACAAGGATTTTGAGTTTTTTGGTTATTTAGGGTACCAAATGGATGGGTTTAATCGTACCCAATGGGTACCCTAAACCCGTTCGATTTCACATGGGCTGATACCCGCCCGTAGCCCATTAATTTGATGGACGGGTATTTTAGGTCCATTACCCTATGGACTTGGGCGAGCAAAAATCTATGGGCTAAATTGCCACCCCTAATTTGGAGGATGTATATTTGGAATGTGCCCTTTTAAAAAAGTATTACTATGTAATTTAATTGCCTTGATGAAATTTTAATCTTCCTTTTTTACTTTTTGTTTTTGAAGCATTAATCTTTTGATTTTAATATAGTTCCGTCAATTATAATATAGGGCAAAAATTCAGTGTACCCCTTAATATTTGGATATGTATTAATTAATATACTCTTGAGTTTTTGTAAAGTGTTAATTTCGCCGTTTGATATGTTTTTGGAAGGGCATCAACATGTATTTTATAAATAATCTAAATTTTTGAGTTTGATTGATCAAACTTACCATCAAATAGTAAAATTTTTTTTTGTAAAAAACTCAGAGTATTTGATTAAAACAAGGTAATTTATCATATTTTAATTGAATTAGATTATTATTTTCCATTCTTCGTTGATTGGTACACATACTTGTGTGATGAATATTAACTCATAAAAACTAATGAAGTCCATTACAGTCATATATCTAAATACATACCGCAATACAGTATTATACAGATTGCCTAGCTAAACTATCAAACTAGATATAACTTATAATAGGTACTATAGTCATGTTCTCACATTCTAACTAAACTTCTGATCATTTTTTTTTTTGAGGAAAGGATGAATATTATTAAACATTACGGGAGTTTATATTACAAAGTCTCCTACCTAATTTAATAGCTAGATTATGCTCTATCATAAGATTACTTCTATGTATCTTCATAACTCGAAATTCTAACATAGATTTCAGCAGTAAATTTATACTAGAAACTATGGACTTTATTTCCAGAGGTGATCTCCCAGGGTCTGTTATCGAATCTGCCAAGATTATTGAATCTGTGACAATGTTAAGTCGACGACATCCTTGTCTGCATGCAGATTTTAAAGCCCTCCAACAGGTTTCCGCTTTAGTCTGAAGTGGGGACACAGCCGTGAAGAAATCTGTCCCTTGTGTGTGGAGATCCTTCGGCCAGCCAGGCTTCCATAATCTCCAACCTCCTGTGCCAAGCAGTTCAGCTTTCCTGAAAGATCCATCAAAAGTAAGGACACATGCTTCCTTAAGTAAGCTCTCCACTTCGCCAGCTTGATGCTATCGACTGTTATGCTACTTGTGACAGACTCTCCCCTTGAGCTAGTGGTAACAGCAGCCCTCATTGTCTCTGTTCGTGCTCTCCCTCTACCCAGCATAATCTGGCACTCAGCCTTTACTTGTTCCCAATACCAGTTTGATGGTTGTAGCGCCTGATGAAAGACTTGATGATTTCTCTATTTCCATATCTGCCATAAAATAGCGATATATTTCACAATCTCCTCCTCTTGTGTGTTCAGGATGATGAGTTGGAAGAACCATGTGGTGAAAGAAGTGCCTGATCCTTGTATTATGATTCTAGCCTCCCTCCAAATCCTTTCTGCCTCTGGACAAGCCAGGAACAAGTGTGTCTCATCCTCCATATAAGAAGAGCATCTACTGCAGTTGCTATTGTCTGACAGCTTCCTTGTTTGCCTGTTCTTTTGTGTTGGTAAACATCCCAGTACTGCCTTCCACAGGAATGTTAACATTTTATGAGGCACATTTAGATTCCAGAACTTAGACCAGAATTTCCTGGCATGTTCTGAAACTCTGATGTGATGTGTTCCACCTTGGACTTGACTCAAAGCAACATGGTACCCCTTTTTTGTACAGTATTTCCCATTGGTACTCCACCTCCAAAAAGGAATGTCCTTCTCATTTGAGTTTATATGGAGTGTCATGATATGAGGGATAACATGGCTAGGGAAAATGTTCCTTATGAGTGGCATCCTCCATGTATTGGACTGTTGATCTATCAGGTGCTCCACTCTGAGGTTAGTATGGGTAGATACAACTGAAGAATTCTATATGGGATTTGCAATGGATGGAATCCAGTTATCATGAATCTTAATATCTTTCCCATTTGCCACCCTCAATTGTAGGTTGTTGGTTATTAGATCAGCTGCCCAAACTATTGATTTCCAGCCCCATGAATCACCAGGCTTCACCATTACTGTCCTGATGGAGTCATTTTTCAAATATTTAGCCCCTGTATGTCTGACAGAGCAAAGAAGATCCTCCCTTTAGAATGTGCCAAGCATGTTTGGCTAGGAGGGCTTTATTTAAGCTCATTGATGACCTGAGACCTAGGCCTCCTTCATGCTTTGACTTACATATCTGACTCCAAGCCTTCCAATGTACTGATCTCCCACTCAATGAACCTCCACATATGAACTGAGCTGTCATAGCATCTAACTTCTTTAGAATGCTTACAGGAATTTTGAAAATCCCCAATGGATAGACAACTAAAGATTGCATGACATGCTTTGCCAGAGTCAGTCTGCCAGAGAAGTTTAGGAGCTTGACCTTCCAAGATTCATATTTTTGCTTTACTTTCAGGATTAAGGACTGAAAAATCTGTGACTTCCTCTGATAAAAAATGACATTTGTTCCTAGATATGTTCCACCAATACCTTCCTTTTGTATGTTCATTCTCTGCCTTATGGACAGTTGCAAGTTGACTGGAGTATTGGGACTAAATTTCATGGCACACTTACCAAGATTTAACTGTTGACCAGAGAGTGTGACATAATCTTCCAAAATGGCTGCCAAATCTTCCACTGCCTGCTGTGTGCATTTGATGAATAGAATACAGTCATCTGCATACATTATATGTGAGATCACAGGACCCCCTCTTGAAACCTGAACTCCTAGGGTTGGATTTTGAAGCATTTTCCTTTTCAGCCATGTAGACATGTACTGCTGGCATATGATGAACAAAAATGGAGACAAAGGGCAGTCTTGTCTTAGACCTTTGTTGGGAGAGAAAGCCTGACCAACCTCACCATTTACCTTTATTTGATAAGTTACTTTTTGGACAGAAAGCATGATCAGGCCTATCAGAGACTGTGGTAGTAGTATATGTCTGAGAGCTGCCTCCAGGAAGTTCCATGAAACCCTATCATATGCTTTACTCATGTCCAATTTTATTGCAGCCAATCCCATTTTTCCTTTTTTTATCCTTTCTCATATATTCCATTACCTCATGAGCTAGCAAAACACTCTCAGAAATGTTCCTCCCAGGTACAAACCCATGTTGGTTATCAGAAATTATTGATCCAATATGTTTCTTCAGCCTGATTGCTATCATCTTTGCTAGGATTTTATACTTGACATTACAAAGAGATATATGCCTGAAGTTTGAAGGTGTTTTAGGCATCTTTACCTTAGGAATGAGAATGATTTGGGTGCAGTTCCAATCCATGGGAAATTCATTGGTTTGTGTGATATGAAGGATGGCTGAAGTCACTGAATCTCCCACTATATTCCAGTATTGCTTATAAAAGCCAGCTAGAATACCATCTTCTCCAGGAGCTCCCCAAGATTTCATACATTTGACATCCTCCCACACATGTGATTTATTGAAAGGAGCACTTAATTGTTGAACTTGAGAATGAGTTAGAACCTGTTCATTTGCTTGCATGAATTCTTGAACAGCGTGTGCAGGCAAAGCTTCAGAGTATGGTACTTGTGGATAGACATATATTTCTTTAATGTGATCATTGAGGATTTGGACAATCTTGTTATTCTCTGTGTTCCAAACTCCATTAGCATCTAGGATACCTTGAATAGTATTGACTTGTTTCCTCCTGGTAGCCCAACCGTGGAAGAATTTTGTATTCTTCTCCCCAAAAGCCATCCGGTTAAGTTTTATCCTTTGCTGCCAGTATTCAGATTGCCTTTGCTCCAGCTCTTTCTTCTGTGTGATTAGGCTCTTAATCTGGTAATGATTTTGATGCAAACCTGAACCTGCCTGTGCTTTCTCTAACTGCTCAGATACTTCCTTAATTGTTTTGTCCATCTGACCAAATGCTCTTCTGTGCCAGTTGCACAAAGGAGTTAATACCACACTGAGTTTATTGGTCAACATCTCCACAGTTTTCAAGTCTCTGTTTGTTTTGCAGATTCCATACTCTAGTTATGATCTGATTAGGAGCTTCCATTTGTATCCACATTGCTTCAAATATTTTGGTACTCCTAATTCTTCTATTCTGTGGCAGTAGCTCTAGCAGTATAAGACTGTGATCAGACTCAGTGAAAGATAAATTATTTACCTTTGCAGATGGCCATAAACTCTCCCACTCCTTATTAGCAAAAGCCCTATCTAGCCTTTCTACTATTGTGTGTGGTGGATCATGATTGTTAGTCCAAGTGAACCAAAGGCCTTTAGAGCTTACCTCTTGTAGTTGATGCTTGAAAATGAGCTTGTGTAACTCTGAATTTAGATGAGATGGAACTGGGGAGCCTCCTATCTTGTCCCTTTGATCCAAAATCTGATTAGAATCTCCTACAACTATAGTAGGGAAACTATTAAAGTACTGCAAAGATGATAATGCATTCCAAAATAGAGGCCTTTTCGAAGCAGATGGTGGCCCATAAACAACTAACAGGCACCATTTCTGGCCATTTGCAGTAGAAACTAAACAAACTAAGTAGTTGTTATGAGCCTGCTCAACTACTAATTCTACATTGTCTGCCCAAAAGAGAGCTAAACCCCCAGATCTATCAGCTGCATTAGCTATTCTAGCATTTCTAAAATAAGAGTTTTCCTGACCAACGAGCAAAAGCATTCTCATTGGGCTTTGTTTCTAGCAAACAAAAGATACCAGACCTATATCTATTTAGCAGCTGATTGATCTCAGTGAATGTAGGGGTGTTGTTACCCCTACAATTCCACACTATGGTCCTCATGGCTGATTGGGTGGTTGATTTGGTTCAACCACTGGAAAACCTTGTTGAGTGGCCCTTTCCTCATCCACATGCAGCGGGGATAGCCTTCTGGAGGACACCTCCTCCTCTCCACTGTTGGTTGAGTCTTCATGATCTTCTTCCTTGACAAGCTCCAAGACATCTTCTAGCTGATCCTCTCCAACAGCATCTGACTTATTCTCTCCCTCATATGAAGAAATGACTATAACTGAGTTGGATTTTGGATCCATTGTACTTGTCTGCTCCGCAGCCTCCATGTTCATAGTGTGTCTCAGAATGACCCTTCTGCGTTTTGGGGATTGCAAAGCTTGCTCTGACATTTTCACCATGCTTCCACTACCTTCAAATCTAGCTCTCTTCCTGCTTTCTTGTAGTCCTCTCTGAGTGATTGGTTCTGAGGATGCCCTGTGAATCCCTCTGACATTCCAGTTATGTGTCACCTCTACTGCATTTGTATGAATCTGGCTTGGCACCTCTGTTATCTCTATCTCCTGAGGTGGCACTTCCTCTAGCTCCTTAGTTTCCTCTGAATTGCTCAGCCTTGAAGGATCTTGTTCCTGAGATTTCTCAGACTTGGACTGCTCAGACTTTGTATCACTGCTGCTGACTTGTGGAACTGGCCTTGATGATTGGCCAACCTCGAAATTTGGCCTTTTCCTTCTCAACACAAAGTAGGTTCTTCTATGATGCCTTCTATTCTTTCCACCCTTCTGATCTATCTTCATTTTTTTTTCCTTTGCCCTCCTCATCCTCTTGCTCATGTCTGCTTCTTTTTGGCCTTCGATGTCTCACAATGATTATGGTCGGGCCCCTGCTTTGTCTGGAAGACTCCAAGTCTGATTCTTCAGAGGATGAATCTGAGTCCTCCCCATCTGAGGAGATGACCACCACATCATTTTGGTTCTCTGTTGATTCCTCCGGCTGTAGTTCTTGAGGGCTAATTTGTTGAAGAGGAGAAATCTCTGAGATGGCACCCCCATCCTGAGATCGCAGACGCTCCATTTACCGTGACTCTCAGATGCATCATTTCTGGATTTTCTTGTAAAGCAGACATCATTAGTGCAGTTAATGTCTCCTCAGCTGTTTCCAATGCCCTCAGATCCACTGTAACCCTTTCCATTTCTGTGTTGACTTTATCCTGGACATCCACCATTCTCTGCTAAACAACTGTAGTCTCAATGTGTGGGTCATGAACTTCATTGTCAATTAGCATATCTGTTGGTGGGGACGGAGAATTTGACCTGATCCGTACTAGATTCTCCAATTCCACTCCGAAATAGGGATCAAAAGTCTGATTCCGCTGCTGAAACGGATTCCCTTGAATCCGATCTCCAATTGTCAATCTCCTCCCATTTCCAGGCTCCACTCTCATAGAAATCAGGAACCCTTCCTGTATGTCTATTTCCCGCATATATCTGTATCTGAGCCTTCTTGAATCCATATAGTCAGCTGGCACATTAGTGTTACGATGTCCCCTTCGATGATTATAGGCTCGGACATCGCCAGCAAACATTTGCCTGCGGGGATCATAGATAATGTTCACTCCCCTCTCAGCGAAATGGGACCTCACCTTGTGCTCAATAAACTGATCCAACACCACATCACTTTCAATTGGGCAGTTGTACATAAGGTGACCAATCACACCACATCTTCTGCAAAATCTGTACACCCTTTCATAATGGACGTCTACCCATATTCTTCTGTTCTCCGGAGCTCGACATACTCAAGATCTACATAAAACCCAGTGACCAGTGGCTCCCCCGGCACAATCCACATTGTCGCCCTTAGAAAATTAACATTCATTGCTGGCGGTGGCTCTATCTCAACATCAATAACCTCCCCAGCCATATTTGCAGCCTTAATCGCTGCCATTGGAGCAAAGCATTCCGCTGGTAAGTCATGTAGCTGCACTCGAACCTTTACCTTTTCGACCTGTACATCTCTTAAAACTATCCCCGACCCCCATCTCCTAAAGGCTAACAACCCCCTGCCACTGCAAAGGGGCTGCGGTGCAGAATTGCTAACGCTTCCTCCCTAGTATCAAAACGAACTACAAAGAGATGTTGGTATCTATGGATTACCTCTGCAGTGACCGACCAGAAGTTTCTGAAATACTGGTTCAGATCTTCCTCTGTGTACTCCTTGGTATCCATCCAATACGCCAAAAGGCAGTTCTGTTCCACCGGCACCGCCTCCTGGATATCCTCCCTTGTGATAGATAATACACCTCCCCTTCTTGTCGGTCTGGCAATGCCATCAAAGTCAACTCTAGCACTGGCTGGACCTCTGCGTTCCTTCGAATAATCTTACCCCCTAGGCGTGAGAGCTATCTCTGCTTCATTGAGTGAGGGACTGTCTCCCATTGAATTCGACTGAGGAAAGCTACTACTCTGTTTGATTTTATCTGATTGTTTGGTACGCTCAGATTGTGAAAAGCTTGTGGTCTTATCTATTATATTTATAGGGGCAGTTCTCCCTTCCATCTTTTCAACTTCTCTGTGACTTAGTGTGTCTGAATTGAACTTCCTCTTGGAAGAAGCGACTCTCATGATTAATTCCCTTTAGTGCACTGTATTTGTCGAGGAAAAGTGATATCTCTACCCAATGAGAAAATTATGGAGCACTCACCTCTTTTCGTACTGACGCTTCAGAATCCCTTTCCACTGCTTCACGCAAAAAATCTCCTTTATGTTGCAGAACCAAACGTGCTCACACTATTCAAGCCATATGCTGCATTTCTCCGTTGCCCAATGAACGCCGGGGAATCTTCTTTTCCGCTTGCTGCCAAAGGGATAGTAAAGAAAACCGTGCAGAAAAAACCCCCTTTTCAAACCTCAATGCATGTTCAATTAAATCACTCCACTATTTGATTGAGTGACTGATTAAACAGAAACCTAACTTTTTGATGACAAATTCGAAAGATCAGAGACGGAAATTGAAGTTTTGAGATCGTGAAGGTGAATAGTACTACTTTCTGGTTTTAGAGAGAGAAAGTTTTTGGTTCGTTTGTTTCTTTCGTCACTTCTGATCATTTTATAATCAATAGAATTTTGATACGGAGTCATATAACTTCATAATTAATAAGATTTTGAATGTATAGCAAATATATAATTAACCGGTATTTGATTCAAATATAAGAAAATTAACTATTATTAACGAGCAACAACGGCTTCAGTTAAAGATTTAAATGTAGCTATAAATTAGTCATTAATTTGAAATAAAACCAACTCAAGTTCCGAACAAAACCCTGATTAATTATTCTTTTATGTTGCAAAACCACTCGAATACTAGCACGTATTAGGTAACAAATGATCGATATACCTCTTTTTGGTTAAATCCCACTTTTTAATTTAGGCCGCTACTTGTGTTGTTGATGCAGGAGAATATACTGTGATGACATATCTATAAAATTCCTTGTAATCCTACAAATTGTCACCTAATCAGGAGTATTGAACTTTCATGATGTATTTTTTGGATATTTTCGGTCTGAAGAGTCATGAATAATCCTCTCTTAAATTATTATTTTTTTAAATAAAAAATGATCGATATACCATTTCGTAATCAATTAACAAGAAAAATCAACAAACCAACATTATCATTGTGACAATAGAAGAAGAATCTGATTAGGGTTTTGTTTGTGTTTATTGTATTTATTGTATATTGCAGTTATGTCCTTAGGGTTTAGATAGTTTTGGTAATTATTATTACACCCATGTATGTAGTATAAATACTTATGTAAATCCTAATGAAAATCAGTTTGGGAATTAGTCTTTACATGGTATCAGCAGCCTTTACGATCCTCTAAACCCTCCCCTCTTTTTTCTTCTCTTTTCTCTCGGCCGCAAGCCCCCTCTAGGCCGCTGACCAAAAAATTCTTCCTCCCTCCACTCATCAAAATCTTTGCTTTTTGTATTTTTCCTGCTCTACGATGGCTTCTAGTGGACGTCATGAAAAGTTGTCCATCAAAACGATGATTCATATGCTTAATACTAAGCTTGATGTTACTACGTATCTGTAGTGGAAGCAACATGTCCAGTATGTTCTTCGTCCCCAAGGTCTGTTTGGCCATCTTGATGGCTCTTCTCCCTGTCCTGCTCTTCCGGTGCCTGTGCCACCGTCCTCCTCCACCGTTCCTCCCGATGATGCTGCTATGTTGAAGGCCAAGGAGGCCTATGATGCTGCCTCCGTCAACAGGCTGCCGCAATCAAAAAATCGGGTACCGTTCATGAGCTACATCTTACTTTTATGTCAATTTTTGAAAAGTTGAATGCTATGGGTGATCCGGTTGATAACCTGGAGAAGTTGATTTGGTTTTTGAATGCTCTGGACTTGATTTTAGTTCCTTTAGTGCCCCTATTGCCTCTAGAGATCCTTCCCCCTTGTATCAGCAGGTTGTTGATGAGGCACAAGCTCATGAATCGTTTTTGGCCAATTTAAGGGGTTCTGCTGGTCCAAATCCAACTCCGGCAGTTTTCATGGCAAGCTCACAACAGCAGGGACAGACTGCCGCCGCCGCCGACCCAGCGGCAGGCGGCGCGTGGCCACACGCGCCGGCAGAAGAAGCGCGTGGCCCACGCGCCGCTGGTTCTGGACGGTCCGGTCAGCGGCGTGCGGCAGGTTCTTCGGCGGGCTCTGGGCATGGTCGTGGTGGTCCGATTCAGTGTTATACCTGTGAGGGTTATGGTCATGTGTCCAAACAGTGTCCGTCGTTCACTCCTCGTCCGACATCTCAGAAATCCCAGCCCTATGTTTAGCCCTATGCTCAGCCCTATGTTCAGCCATATGCTCAGCCGCAGTTTATGCCTTTTGTGGCTTAGCCAGGTCAAATTCCCCGGAGTCCTCAGGCTAATCTTGTCCAGATGCAACCATATGCAGTACCTCAGCAGCCAGCGCCGCAGTATGTCATGTATTCTTCTCAACAGCCCCAGCAATACTTGACATATCCAACTCAGGGATCTACTCAGTATCAGCCCTCTCTTGCTGCTTCATCCTCTACTACTCCGTATTGGTACTCTGGAAGTACGAATCACATGAGCTCATCTGCATCGAACTTGTCCAGCATCACGCCTTATAACGGTAACACTCTTGTCTCTGTTGGTAATGGTGCAGGTATTTCTATTACTGGTATTGGTGATGCTCGTGTTAGTCCTTCTTTGCATTTATCTGATGTGTTGGTTGTGCTTGCTATTACTAAGAACTTGTTGAGTATCAGTAAGCTAACTAGGGCGCTTGGTGCTGTAATTGCATTTGATGATCAGTCTTTTCTTATTCAGCACAAGGCCACCAGGGCAATTCTGGGTCGGGGCAGATGTGAGAATGGTCTCTATGTTTTGGACCGTGGTGAGGAGGCATTGCTGTCATTTGTGGTGAATAATAAGAATAGAGCATCGTTTGAGACTTGGCGTGCTCGTCTGGGACATGTGTCCCCTAGTGTTATTTCCCTTTTGAATAAGGCTGGTTGTTTGTCACTTACTTCTTTGCTCCCTAGACCTAGTGTTTGTGAGTCTTGTGCTATGGCTAAGGGACATAAATTATCTTTTGTTGAGAATTCTAAGCATGCTGCTCACGTTCTTGATTTAATTCATTGTGATTTGTGGGGACCTTCTCCTGTTTTATCTGGTAATGGCTTTGCTTATTATGCTGTGTTTGTGGATGATCACTCGCGTTTTACTTGGTTTTATCCCTTACGTCGGAAATCAGATTTTGTTGATCTATATCTTCAGTTTGAGGCGTTTGTTGAGAATCAATTTTCTTCAAGAGTCAAAGTCTTTCAGAGCGATGGTGGAACTGAGTTTACCAACAATCGATTACAGACTCACTTTAGCACTCGAGGCATTCATCATCAGATGTCTTGTCCTTACACGCCAGAGCAGAATGGTAGAGCTGAACGGAAGCACAGACATATTACGGAGATGGGGCTATCCATACTGTTTCACTCACACTTACCTCTTTCCCACTGGGATGATGCGTTCAGCACTGCGGTTTTCAACATTAATCGTCTGCCTACTCCTGTTCTAGGTAATATATCCCCTTTTGAGGTTTTGTTTGGTCGCTCTCCAGAATACTCCAACTTTCATCCTTTTGGTTGTCGAGTATTTCCATATGTTCGCCCTACAACAACTCATAAGACGGCACCACGTAGTCTTCCATGTGTTTTTCTAGGCTACAGTGCACAGTACAAGGGGTTTAAGTGCTTGGACACAGCTACCGGTCGTGTTTATATGACTCACCATGCCAGATTTGATGAGACTCATTTTCCTTTCTCGAGTGCTACTTCGGAGGCTCAGTTTACTTCACTGGATGTCTCGTCGTTCTTGGATCCTTCCACTTCTGACTTGGAAGTACCTTCTGTTGGGTCTTCTCCAGCGGAATCATCTGCTCCTTGCCTTGTGTGTCCTGAGTCTCCTGTTTCTCCTGAGCCAGCGCCACCTACGGCTGGTTTGGATGATCCTATTACTGTTGATGAACCTGTTACTCCTCCTCGTTCGCCTACACCCTCGGTGTTGTCGCCTGAGTCCTCGGCTCCTGCATCCTCGTCTTCAGCTTCGACTCCTCCTGCTCCTCGGGCTCATAAGATGGTCACTCGTCATCAGGATGGGACACGTGTGCCTCGTGATCTTGGCCCCGACTTTGTTGTCACTGGACTAGTTGCTGAGCTGGTTGCTCAGACGGAACCTCGAACTTATCGTACTGCTGCTAAGGACTCTCGATGGGTAGCTGCTATGGATGAGGAGATTGCTACACTTCGTCATCAGCACACGTGGGATCTGGTTCCGTGTCCTCCACAGGTTAATGTTGTTGGCTCTAAATGGGTCTATCGCCTCAAGTATCGACAGGATGGATCCATTGATCGCTACAAGGCTCGTCTGGTTGCTCAGGGTTTTTCTCAGATTCCAGGTTTTGATTTTGATCACACCTTCAGTCCGGTGGTCAAGGCTGGCACTGTTCGCACTGTTCTTGCCATTGCCACCATGAGGAACTGGCCACTCCATCAGTTGGATGTCAAGAACGCTTTTCTCAATGGCATTCTTGATACTCCAGTTTATATGGCACAGCCAGCGGGTTATCAGGATTCAGCTCGTCCTCATCATGTGTGTCTTCTTCGGAAGGCTATCTATGGACTGAAACAGGCTCCCAGAGCATGGTTTGACAGGTTCAGTGCGTTTGTTCGGGATCTTGGTTTTGTTGGGAGTCTCTCGGATCCGTCTTTGTTTGTGTTCACTCGTGATGATGTTATTCTCTACCTGCTTGTCTACGTTGATGACATCATTCTCACAGGGAACAACAGTACAACTATTCGCCAATTCATTGCCCGAGCTGATCGTGAATTATCGGTCAAGGATCTTGGCTCTCTTAGCTATTTCTTTGTTTGGAAGTGACTCCAACCTCCACTGGTTTGTTTTTGGGGCAGGCCAAGTATGCTAGAGACATACTTCAGCGAGCTGGGATGTTGGATGCTACACCTGTTTCTACCCCGTTTTTACCTTTGTCTCAGCTTCATAGCAGCACGAGTGGTCCTTTTCATAATCCCAAGTTGTATCGTTCACTTGTTGGAGCTCTTCAGTATCTGACTATCACTCATCCAGATTTGTCGTTTGCGGTTAACTCAGTGAGTCAGTTTCTTCAGGATCCTCGTGATGATCACTTCTCGGCAGTGACTCGGATACTTCGGTATGTTCTTGGTACACAGCATTGTGTTTTGACCTTTTCTGCTGGTGGTGTTTCGGAGGTACTTGCTTACTCAGATGCGGACTGGGCTCGATGTTTAGAGACTCGGCGTTCTACATATGGATATGCTATTTTTCTGGGTTGAAATCTAGTTGCTTGGAGTGTTAAGAAGCAACCTACTGTCTCTAGATCGAGTTCGGAGTCGGAGTATCGTGCTTTGGCCAATACAGCTTCAGAAGTTGTCTGGCTTATGCATCTTCTTCGTGATCTGCATTTTCCTCTGCAGGGTTCTCCTTTACTTCTCTGTGACAATAATAGTGCTATTTTTTCGGCGGAGAATCCTGTTGCACATAAGAGGGCTAAGCATATTGATATTGATTATCATTTTGTGCGGGAGCTTGTTGATGGAGGCAAGCTTCGTGTTGGTCATGTTCCTACATCTCTGCAGGTGGCAGATATTTTTACCAAGAGTCTCAATCGTGCCTTGTTTGATTTTTTCCGGTCCAAGCTTTGCGTCTCCATCAATCTGACGCTTCGCTTGAGGGGGGGTGTGACAATAGAAGAAGAATCCGATTAGGTTTTTGTTTGTGTTTATTGTATTTATTGTATATTGCAGTTATGTCCTTAGAGTTTAGATGGTTTTGGTAATTATTATTACACCCATGTATGTAGTATAAATACTTATATAAATCCTAATGAAAATCAATTTGGGAATTAGTCTTTACAATCATTAGCCTAATTTCCTAACAAAAGAGTTTAAAGTTGAACAAATTTCTTTCAAACCTTCTTTTCCTGAAATGATGAGAGCCCTTCATCTCCCAATTTAAAGAAACCCTAATTCTCCGTCACCATTCAACACCATTCATCTTCTACCTTTAAAGAAAACATTTTCAACTTTTACTCATACCTTTTATCAATTCGATGTATACACATTTCATCAAATAGAATTTATTTGGGTAATAATCCAAGTGAATTTCTGAAAAAATTCCACTCCTTGACCCGAATTAGAATCGAACCCATGAACCCTCACTAACACTCAACCGCTTAAGTCATTGCTAGTTCCTGCATATCTTCAAAAGTTACGTGTATTATGAAATATATAACATATTAAAATTCAAAAATAGTGTCGATATTGTGTTGTGGTAGGTAACTTGTCGGGTGAAGTAAATAATAGTATTCTCAAATCTTTCAAATACTAATTTGCTACTAACAGTATGTATGTATCCACTAAACTCTCCTCCCAAGCCCCCAAATTTCCAGCCCCTGCCCCCAAACCAACCCTTCAGTATAGACCTATATCAGTCCCTAAACTCTCTCAGCCAAGTCCTTTAACTACTACTACACATAGTCCCCTCAATGGAGAAACTTCTGGTACCTCAGCAAAGGAAAAAGCAAGACTCATTGCTGCACAGGAACTCCATAAGAAATAGTCTTCCTTGCAGCCAGAAGAACTTCCAAACATGAAAAACTCCCATCCAGTCATTGCCATTTCTGAAGATGGATCTACTGAGGCTGATCCTAACCCCCCAATTAATGACACATCAGACACCAGCTTGGAGTGGAGGCCTAACACCAGAAGGACCAGCTATGCCAAAGATGACCTTAGCATCAATAGCAGCAAACACCCTAGCCCCTCTCATTTTTCTACTGATAAATTGATCTTTCTTTCTCAGGAGAAGAACAGGTCAAACAGATTCCTTCCCCTCCAAGACCAAAATGCAGTGAATGTAGAGGAAGAAGAGATGGAAAATGCTGGAGATGCAGAACATGGAGACATGGAAAATGCAGAAACAATTCTGGAAACAAAGAACCAGGAATCTGAACCCTCACAGACTGATGCAGCTTCCACTGGCACTAATTTGCAAAAAGCTCAGTCTACAAAGCCTCAGGTGAGCACAACACAGGTGAAACAATCTTCAAGGCTCCTTGCTAAGCAATCATCTGCAATTAAACTTAGAACCTATTTTACACAGCTAAACCAGATCATGTCTGGTTCAGCTACTAAAGGCTCTCCAAATGCTTTTAATGATTGTTAAAACCCTTAAAATTAAATTCCTTGTTTGGAATATTAGGGGCATGAATATATCAATTGAAAGACTGGAAGAACTACAAAAAATTCATCAATTTGATCTGATCTGTCTAATAGAGCCTATGCATGAATCTCATAAATGTGTTGATTTTGCTTCCTCTCTTAAATTCACTACTTGCTTAGCTGCTACTAATGAAAGAATATGGTTGATGTGGAATGATAATCTTAAGATCAATCTTGTTCAGGACAATGTTCAATTTCTACATGTATCTATTTTCAGCACCACCCTAAATGATAAGATGGAGTCTGTGTTTGTGTATGGCCTTAGAACTAGAAAAGAAAGGGAGACTCTGTGGTCTGATCTAGCAAAAATAAATTACCCTGAGACAATATTTATTGGGGATTTTAATGCTATAGCCTCAATTTCAGAATATAAAGGGAGATCCACTCCCAATCTGAGGAGTATTAGAGAGTTTTCATTTTTTATTGATAGCATGCCACTTGAACATATAAACACTGTTGGGAATCTCTTTACTTGGACTAATGGGAGGTATAAAAATCAATTTGACCTTAGCCAGAATGGGAGGACTAAAACACCAACTATTCAAAGGTTAGATAGAGGTTTATGCTCTCCACTATGGAAATTAAAATTCCCTGACTCTTCTATATTAATCATGAACAAGGAAACCAGTGATCACTGTCCCATGCTTTTATGTATAGGTAGCAAATTAAAGTCATCACCAAAACCTTTTAGATTTATCAACACCTGGTTTAAAAGGGACACTTTCCTTCAGGTTATTCAAAATTGTTGGTCTGCAAACATTCAAGAGTCAGGCATGCTTAAATTCTACCTAAAATTGCTCAGACTTAAAAAGGTTTTGAAAAAATGGAACAGAGATGTTTTTGGAAATGTTCATCAAAATGTTATGAATGCAGAAGAAAAGCTTAGACTGAAGAAATTGCCTATGATTCTGATCAGAGTGAAATAGAACTGATTAGACTCAGACAGGCTAAATCTGACCTTTCTAAGGTTATTAAGGAACAAAAACATTTTTTCAAATACAAGGCAAAAATTAAATGGCTTAAAGATGGTGATGATAACTCTAAATATTTTCATAACTCTGTGAGGGAAAAAAAGAGCAGAATGTCTATTACAAAAATTTTGAACTCTGCTGGTGAGTGGATTGATGAGGAGTCTGAACTGGAATCAGAGGCTGTGTCCTTTTTCTCCAACCTTCTCTCATCTGACAAGGAACCAGACCCTGATTTCTACTCTCATTTTCTGTCTCAAATCCCTAAATTAATTTCATATGAAGATAATTTAGAGTTAATAAAACCAGTGTCATTAATTGAGCTTAAACAGATCGTTTTTTCTCTGAACAAACAAAGCAGCCCTGGTCCAGATGGCTTTACTACAAATTTTTATATGAAGGCATGGGACATAATTCACCTAGACTTGCTTTATGCTGCAAATGATTTTCTTTCCAGCTCTATAATTCCTAAGGGTATTAGCAGTACATGGATTGCTTTAATTCCTAAAATTGATACTCCATCATCTTTTAGTGATTTTAGGCCAATTAGTCTCTCCAATGTAGTTAACAAATTTTTTTCAAAAATATTGATGGAGAGACTTAAGCCTTTTATGCAAAAAATAATTTCCCCTCACCAAACTGCTTTCCTTAAAAATAGAGACATAGCTGACAATGTGCTATATGTTAAGGAAATGCTCAGATTTATAGATAGGAAAAGTAGGCATCCTAATTGCATCCTGAAACTTGATTTAAGAAAAGCTTTTGACAGGGTTTGCTGGAAATTCTTATCCAGTGTGCTTATAAAATTTGGATTTCATGGTAAATTTATTTACTGTGTTATAAAAAACTTTTCTCAAGCATGGTTTTCTGTTTTGTTAAATGGTGCACCTGTAGGATTTTTTAATGCATCCAGAGGTATCAAACAAGGTGATCCCCTCTCTCCCTTTCTCTTTAATATTTTCTCTGAGGCCTTTACTAGAAGCCTGGCCTATATTTATGAGATTGGTAATCTCCAGTACTATAATTTGCCAAATGCAGCTGAGAAAATATCCCATCTTACATATGCTGATGACACTATCATTTTTATGCTTGCTAGTAAACCTAATTTAATTAAGATGAAAGCATTTTTATCTGTTTTTGAATCTGTCTCTGGACAGAAGATAAATTATGATAAAAGTGAGTTTTATATTAGTAAGCATGCAACTCAGTCAAAAATCACAGAAATAAAGGATATTTTAGGCATGAGAAAAGGACAGTTTCCATTCAGATATCTGGGTGTGCCTATTTTTAAAGGCAAAATCAAAAATGTTTACTTCCAGCCTGTACTAGAAATGATTGACAAAAGGTTGAATAATTGGAAAAATAGGTGGTTGTCACAGGGTGGTAAAATGATATTGATTCAGTCTTGTTTATACTCTTTGCCTCAGCATATATGGGCTGTGATGGAGCCTACAGTGCATATCATTAAATTAATCAGAAGAAGGATTTCTGTGTTTTTTTGGGGTTTAATTGATAATAGGCCAAAAAAAACTTGGAAAAAATGGAATGATTTATGCTTTCCTATATCAGAAAATGGCCTTAATTTCAGAAATATTTCCACTATAGTAAATAATTTTTCAGTCAAATTATGGTGGAAATTTCAGAATGAAGTTGCTCCCTAGACCGCTTTTTTAGTTTCTCTTCCTGTGACTTTCAAAAACTCCCACTGTTGGAAGCGTATTTGTAAAATAAATTCTTTTGCTGAGAGTCACACTAGAGTAATACATGGTAATGGAGCTTGTAACTTTTGGAATGCTAACTGGACAGGTTCAGGTCCTCTATGTGATATCATTGATCCCCTGAGCACAGAAATCCCATCAGACTGCACTGTAGCCTCTTTTATTCATAATAAGCAAGAATATTTGAATCAGATCTCACATTTTATTGATACCCCTCTTTTATCTTATCTACAGGAATCCTCTCTAAAATCTCACAGGGAAGACAAAATCATATGGATGCCTGACAATAAAGGAAGCTTTTCTTTCAAAACTACCTATAACCTGCTCAGACCCAAAAGAGGCACTTCTATGTCCTTGGAAAAAATTTGGAACAAGAGAGTTCCAAAAAAAATCGCAGTCTTCATGTGGAAGGTAATGAACTCCATCTTACCTTTTGATAATGTTCTCTGTTACTATGGTTTCAATATAGTGTCTAAGTGCTGTTTCTGTTATCTGACACATTGGATCACTGTTTTAATGAGTGTCATATTGCCTTAGAGGTCTGGTCTGGTATAAATGCATTTGTCAATATAGTCACTCCATCTTTTAACACTATTTGGAGCAGAATTAGTTACTACCTTAGCAGACCTGGTTTTACTAAAATACACTCTATACTGATCCATAATGTTGTACTTTTCACATGTTGGTGCATCTGGAAGGCCAGAAATAGATTTATTCATGAAGAAATAGCACCAAACACTAGTCACATTATAACTGAGATTAAGTCTCTTGTTTTCCTCTCCTTTGCTGCCAGGCCTTTCTTTATTTCATCCTCATTTGACATTGAACTGGCTTCAAATGGATACTTCCCTAAACATCTTAGGCCTCCTAAACCTACAATCTCTGTGCTTAAATGGTCAAAGCCTGTGGGGGGATTTAAATATAATGTTGATGCTTCATGGAAATCCCCCTGGGCAATACTTGTCTGAGTGTAGTGGTTAGAAATGAAGCTGGCAACTTAGTATTTGCTCAATGCATTTACACAGTATCACAGTCACCATTGCATGCAGAAATTTTGGCCATTGGCTTAGGCATCTCAGTTGCTTCTCAGTACAGTAGTCAAAAAGATTTTATTGTTTCAGATTGTGCTGAGGCAGTTAAAATGATTTTGGATCCTCACCTGGCTCACTGGAAAATTTTTAATCTCATTGATGAGGCACATCAATCTTTGCATGATTCTGTTTTATCATTCTCCCCTAGGGAAACAAATCAAGTCTCTGATTCACTTGCCAAACATGCTTGTAACTCAAAAATTAGTTCTATTTTCAGAAATCTATCTCAGTTACCTGTTGAAGCAAGAGGCTTATTAAACTTAGATAAGATGGAATTAGTTTCTGTTAGAATTCACCCCCCCTGGATACAGCTGCTACGCTCACTCTTTGCTACCTTGTTTCTTTGCAGATATCCATCAGATTCAGATCAGACAACCAGCTACAAGCTTCACCACTATGATACCAGTTACTACATCTCTTGGCCTTCACTGACCTGCCTCTACTGCTATCTTTCATGACTCAAAGAACTTCTTCTTGGTGCCGCCTTGTGTTTTGAATTTTCAATTCACTAATAGGCTCTGAGAATTTTTGGTTCTAGTAGTCAATTTTCCTAGTTAGTACTTGTATAGGTTCCACATTTTTGGAAGCTTCCTAGCTTCATGGCTATGTGTAGAGCCGTTAGGTCTTTATTCTTTTGACTCTCCACTTCATGTAGTGGCAGAGAGAAAACTACAACCAAAATCCAATTTTAATTTTATTTATTCGGTTTGGGGAGCCAAATATATTCCCCCATCCATAGGATGGTGATTTAAAAAAAAAAAAGAAGTATCCACTAATATTCCGTATGTACTGATACTCTTTCCGTGAATATACGAACTAGTTAGCTGGGCTAGGAACAGTAAAGAAATATACAGTCCAATGGAGAGGCCCATTAGCAAAATGAATTGAAACAAAATGCTGTAGCGAGACGGCGTCGTTCCATTGTTCAAAACTGGCGCCATGGATGTGAATTCAAACGTTGGCGTGCATTCCTCATGCAATTGCATCCTCATCCATCTTCATTTATCTGCCCTTTCTTCATGAAACTTATTTAATGCGTGCCTGATGTAATAAATTAATTTTATCCTTAAATCAATATGTGGCATTTCAGTCATGCGTTTTAGATCAGTCTTATTTATTATTATTATCTCCAAAATGACTAATCTTAAACGCATGTACATTTATATAAAAATTTGAATCGAAGTATGTCATATGAACAAGATTGTATCCATGAACAAACACCTTAAATAAATATATATATATATATATATCAGTTTCGGAAGAATGAGAATCTTGATCAAAATATTCATCATGATATATATATATATATATATATCAGTTTCGGAAGAATGAGAATCCTGATCAAGATATTCCTCGTCATGGAACTAGATTTGAAAATGAAGATGGCGTTGCGCTGTACATAGAGAAGAATATAAAGGGCGATATTGAAGAAAAACCTACGGGAAACGGAGGCTATGATGCATTTGAAGGATCACGTAATTTCTACCAAGAACATCCCACCTTGCATTATAAATTTCATTTCTTGCATTTGGTTATTAGAATGAATCACACTAATTGTTATGAATTTTAATTTAAATTATTGGTATATATTAATTTTATTCAAAAGTACATTTTTATTTAACAATAATATTTTAATCACCAAATTCAAGAATATCACTCTTTATGACATGCACATAATATGCACGCAAGTTGATATTTTATTCACAAAAATTATGCGTGCGGGTCTAGATGACTAATAAAAGTTTAATTTTAATTTGAAATATTTCTAATTTTGTTAAAGAAATTCTAAAGTAGTAAATGATGAGGAATAATTACTCCATGTATTAGACCACGGTTATTTAATCGCCATGCATGCACGTAAAATGCACTCACATTAATAGTTTATTTAATCAGCATGCATGCACATAAATCATCTAATTATTTTTTCATTTTTTTAACTCATTACATTTAATTAAAATCCACACATGATTGGGATTTTATTTTGCATTTCAAACCATTCTAGCTAGTTAGAAAGACCATTTACATGAAGGAGGGGAGAGCCTTTTTCACGTCGATTCATTTCATTTCAATTTTATTCACTTTAGTTTATTTTAATATGAATATAAATTAATTTGATAAAATTAAACTTAATTTAACTATACTATTATTGTTTACCAAATACATTCACTTCAACTTGAGTTTTAATCCATTCAACAAAAATAAACTGTTACTTTTGAAATATCAATAAATAAAATATTTAATTGTGAAATGAGTCGGGTCAAAGTTACCGACTCACTCTATTAAAAATAATTGACTAGTTCATGATTTGAAACTCATCGTATTATAAAAATTGTAGACTTGCCTTAAACTGCAAATTATTTTAAAATGAAAGAAATAATATATTATATTAAATCGGGTCGGCTTGATTCGAAATAGTATATGTATACTTAAAAGAATTTATATTTATAATTATTTTATAATTGGGTCCCCCTGACCCGTCAAATTTTGACTCATAATTGGTTATTATTTTTATAGTTTTAAAATAAATTTCAAAACTATACATTCTTACCATTTTATATTTGAATTAAATTGGATGACTGGGTCGAATTTATAAAATATACTTTAAAATAATAATATTTAAGATATTTATATTTAATATAAGTATTAAAATTATGTAAGAAATCTTAAGTTATTAAAAAAAACCTACTCCAAATTAAAAGAAAAAACTACTCCAAAAAAGAATACAAATACATGCATAATTTATTAATAAATTGCAAAACCCAAAACCCGACCCAATCAAAAACAACGCGCTCCTCCTTTTTCCTCTCTCTTTGAACAGTACCCCAAATCAGATCTAGTTTTTGGCGGGGTGGCCGCCGGCGCCATCACCGCCTGGCAGGTCACCCCTCCCTCCTCCTCGACTTAGGCTAATTATCTATACCACCACTTCCAACCCAAACCCGAAACCACCTCTTTTCATCAAAAAATTACAGCTTTTTTCCTCTGACTTGAAAGACCCATCTCTGAGCTTTTTAGCTGTGGTTGGAGCAAGTGGGTCGCTACCGCTTGATCTCCGCCGCAGCTCGATCCCCGCCGTGACCCAAGACCACCGCATCGCCGCCATGTCTGGAATGCACAGATCTGATTTGTGCTCATCGCGACCCAGTCGCAATGACGGACCCACTGGCGACCTACTGGCGCGAGCCCAGCAGACTCAGGATCTGCCGATCGAGGAAGGCCGATCGCAGCTAACACGAGCGAAGCTCATCGCCGACAGGATGCAACAAACCGGATCCGTTTCTTTTCGGACCAGCCAAGTCAACGTGACAGAGGGCTCGGTTCGGGTCGGTTCGGGTCGGGCCGGGCAGGTTTCGGACAAGTTCTACCGGAGCTGGCAGAATTAGAATGAGGAGGTGGTTTTATTTCTTTTTTCTTTTTTTAAATTTAATTTCAATGTTTTGATGATACAGAGTTTTTGTGATTTATTCATTTTTCTTGATGATGGACTATATCACCTCTAAAGAAGAAATCCATATGCAATCTCTAGTTATAGTTCTAGATGAATCTTTCTTAGTTTTCATTGCTAGATGTAAGTCCGGTATGCTTATGGATTGCTCTACTGTAAGCCCAAAACACAATAAGGAACTCCCTTTTACCCTGAGACTCCGCAACGTGATTGAGGGGTACAGGTAGAGGGTCTTTATTTTAATAGAACCGGCTGTCTTGGCACTATTAACTGAGAGGGTGAATTCTTTGGAGCCCTAGAATGTTGTACATTGGTGAAGTGTCTAGATTCAGAAGAAGGAAGAAAATTTGTTAGTTTGTAATATGCTGCCCTGAGTATGGTGTTACTACGGAGAAGAATTAGATAGTTATATTCTTAGAAACTTCTCCTAATCTCAACAAATTGTAAGCCTATTTTGGCAACTGATATTGATCTTAATGGAAAATGGAGAACACTCTTAAAACCCCGTTATTGACGGTTTAATTTTTTATTTTTTTTAAAAAAAAAAGAGAAGCAAAACCCAAACCCAGTTTTTCATAACATACAAGATCTTGCCATAATCTGAATTCGCAAGATGCCAAGATTCACTCCAAAATCCATATTTTGCAAGATCTCAAACTACAATATCCAACTCTCACAAAAACCCAAATTTGAAAAATAAGTTGTTACCATGTGGTGATAAAATCACCTTCATTCAGTATTGTCTCCATGCTATCCCACAAACTATCATCAATGTTATTATCCCTACAGTTTATACAGTTAAAACTTTGAAAAAAAATGTGTGCCAATTTCTTCTAGAGCTCAACTGCAGTCAGGGCTAATAAAAAAATGGCCAAAGTTTTATTTTCCAGTGAGATTTGTGGTAGGTTGGCGAAAGACGTTTTTATCATTCCAGACTTCCGGTTAGTAGTATGTCTAAACTAAATAAATCAATTAATCAACTCAATGTTTTAACAAATTAAAATAAAATATAATAAAATACCAAATGTTTATATTAATAAAGTTGTCCAATTTGCATTGTCCAAAAACTTGGGATTTTAAAAGAACTCCATCATAAAATAGGGCTTCGCTCAAATTTTAAATAGTAAGATGACGCAATAAAAAAAATACTAATTATGTCCAAATTTAAGAAAGATCTTATAAATGACAAATCAATCATCAAATGAACATAATTAAACATTACATTTCTACCATTTCTACCATTCTGGGTAATGTTGCATCGTATTCCTTAATGGTGAATTTAACTAATGAAGGTATCAATTCCTTTAATTTGGCGGCGCGCTCTATGAATTCTTTCTCCGCCAATAAATCTCTCGGGTTTGGATGTGGATAATTCAGAAATCAACAGTGGAAGCACGAATCGACCAATCTTCTGGCACGGATCAGATGCCATCCGGCATACTTCCACAAGGTTTGGATTGTTTCCTAGGATCGATGGTTTATTAACTTTCAGTGACACGAGATTTTTTTAAGGTTACATAGCGACAATGGCATATATCCACATGTTTGAGTGTAGGGAATGCTGCACAGACCTCAAGGTTGACTAGATTTGTTGCAGTACAGAGTTTTATCCTTTCCAGATTCCGACACTTGTTCAAGAAGAAACTAATGACTTCCTCACTCACACTCACGCGAACTAAACTTAACGATCTCGGAGAATCAAAACCATGCAGTCTGAGAATATGCTTGTTTTGGGTAAATTTACGAGGACGAGGAGGAGGGCTCCTCGGAGATTTCATAATCGTCTAGATCAGTAGAAACGGTGTGGCAATCGGCAAGCAGATGCAATTCTATCTTTCAGTGTTAGAAAAGATATAGTATGTGTAGGAGAAGGTGATTAGGCAGCTCACTGATGCGATCATGGTCGCATGGATGAATATCGGCGTTTCTCACCTTCGACAGCTCTTGAAAATCAGACCACCATGTTAACAACAACGTAAGAGAATGGACCGATCGACAAAATAAGAAACTCTCTGATCGAAGCTTAATTATAAACAGTAATCCTTTTTGTTCAATTCCTGGTTGAGAATGGTTGAATAAACACCTTTTTACCTTTCCTTTCTAAGATCAAATTTGTCCTAAGACACACATAAATTACAAGTACGTACTGTATATATATATTCACCATAACGGATCTCCAATAATGTTGCATGCACGAAATTAAATTAAACAAGTGAGCTAAATTAAAATGGCCAGCGATCGTGCGAGATTGGTAAATAATTGTAGGAGAGCTTATTTTTTTAGCTTATCCAAAATGCATGCATGGATATTGACATGAAGAGGATAAATCCATCAACAATTCAATGAAATTAAGTATCCAAAAACATACAAAAAAACATCAAACATTAAAACAAGAGTCAAACTGCGTCAAAACCTAATTTCATCCTCATATTGCGAACTCCGACTAAGTGCGGTGTCGCCGGCGGAGTTGGGCTGAGCGCCGCCGTAGAGGCGTCATTCCTGTGAAAGCTCGCCGACATGCAGGTGGTGATGGTGAACCAGGTGGTGGCGGAGAGAGACGGATGGAACTGCGGTGGCATGGTGATTCTGCCCTTGTACAAATAAAATACATTTGGTGGAAATGCAAGGCTGTGTTTGGCAAGATTGGTTTTTGCAAATCTGGGATTTTGGGAGTCCTGATTTGCAAAAACGTGTTTGGTTCACCTTTATTTTGCAAAACTGACTTTCACCCCACAAGTTCTGGTTTTTGTACTGCTCAAGTCCAGATTTTGTACTCAAAACCAGACTTCCCCAACTCTCTCGTCCCCAAACTGCAACCCTCCCACTCGTCGGGCCTCCTGGTCGCCGTCCCGGTGCCGACGAGTACCTGCTCACCGTACCGGCGCCGCCGCTGCATTCCTCGCCCGCCTCCCGCTGTCGGAGATCTGTCCAGCCCCGCCACCAGACGCTCCTGTCGCCGGAGATCAATACCGGGCCGCCACCAGACCGTCCCGCCGCCGGGATCCAGACCGTCCCGACTATCCTTCTGGGTTTTGGGTTTCTAAGCCAGCTGTAGTCAGTCACTATCTTTAGGTCATCCTCTCTCTTCTTCATCTCATCTCTTACCCTGATGATTTCTATGTTGTAGGATTTAGATGTCTGGCTTGTACGGGTCCGATGATCGAATGCAGGCTCGTATGGCCGAGCTTGGAGTTCCCCTTACCAAAGAACCTGGCTTTCATCAGGTTCGATTCCGTTTTTCAGTTTGTTTTTATGCTTGTTGTTAGCTAAGACGGTTTTCGATTGATATGTTTTTCGCTTATGAGGTAGAGGGACTGTTGAAAGAACTTGCATTTATGTTAGAAGGTTGAATTTAGCTTACTAGCTATGCGATTTGTGATTGCTACTTCGATAGAAAAGGAAAAATTTAATTATTTGAAGCATTGGAGATGAGATATGTGGAAAGAACGGTCTTTTGCAACTTTGTTCTGTTCCAATCGGTTTGTTTTAGGATTCTTGATACCAATGTTAAGCATACGCTTTGAAATTTGAAAATAATTCGCGCATTCCTTTTTTTTTTTTTTTTTTTTGTGACTCAAGTCAATCTTTTCTCCAACAATTTTGCTTTAGCAGATGCATTTCAAGCCACTAATACAGATGACACCTACAAAAATTGGTCTTCTTAGCTATATTTACACTTGAAAGAGTAACCTAACGTGTAACCATGTTCAAAATGATCTTCTATTTTTGAGGGAAAAAAAGCAACAATGAATGCATCTAAACTGAACTTTCTCCTCAATCTGTCCAGCCAAAGTCACGAGCACGCTCCTCCCATTGCAGAGTGAGCTTGCACTCTTCTGCCAGTGCTGCTTGCGCTTTTTCACGTGCATACTCACAATTATTAACCATAAGATTGCATTTTTCTGCTTCATTTTGGTAGTGTGATGATGCCCTCCTGGAGGCCTTAACTAGTTCCTGAGTAAAAATTCCTACAATCATTTACCAACAACAAAGATGGTTGTTGATGATTTATGATATTATAAGTACTAGTTATCATTTTTTGGGTAAAGTTTGGTTGAGTTTGTTCAATAACTAATAAGATTGACTGAGGTTGTTGATAGTTTTAAATGGAGTAGGAACACTTGTCTATTCTCAATAATGAGTTGTCCAGCTTGCTCTATGTTGGTTAAAATATGTTAGAGCGAAATGTTATTGGTAGATTTAACTGAATCAGTTTTTTCAGTTGTTGTAATGTAACAGAATTTGTTTGTGTTTCAGTATGATGTGTACGGGAACTTGTTTGGTTTACTAGCTGCACAACCGGTCGCTCCTTTTGTGACTCTTCACCATCTCGACGTAGTGGAGCCCATCTTCCCTAATGTAACTAGAGTTCAAGCACTTCAGCAGCTTCTTGTTCCCGTGAAGCTCGATTCAGCTGGACTGATGCAGCAGTCCATCTGCTATGACAGCACGCGAAACTGGACAGTCTCTGTCTCATGGGGCTATGCCATACAGGTTTTCCGTGGAGTTTTGTCACCAAGAGAGATGGAAATGACCTCGAGGACGTTTCTGAATTGTTACAAACGAGCCAATTACACAGCATACGCTTTCAACACGAGGCCTGTGACGAGGAACTCGTGCCAGAAGCCGTTTGTGTTTTACCTATCCAAGGCGAGAACAAATGGTTCGATAAATAGCACAGTTACTGAATATGTGAAGCATCGTGTTCCTAACTAGAAAGACTCGCATTCTTCAGTCAGTTCAGTGTTTAGTAGTCTGTATCCCTCTATCTGCTTAAACTCGGGCCTTCTCCCGGGCCATTGTAACACGGCTGTCCAGATCAGTTGAACGGAGGATGGCCGGCTGAATGTAGGAAATTTGTTTTCAGGAGATGATGAGTACAGAAGCCGGTAACCACGTTTGTTTCCTTGATCTTCTTCTGATGTTGAATAACCGCTGCGGGTTTTAATCTCTGGTAGTCTTAGGAAGAGTTCCATCTGTTGTGATGCCTTAGCTTAATTTAGATTCTTTGTATTTATCCTAAAACCATGGCTTCTGCCTCTGTGAATTTATATGAGAAATTGCTTAGCCTTTGTCATATATCTTCTTCTACCCTTTATTGTCTCTGTTTTAGAGAACTAAAAGCTTTTGCAAAACATGTTCTTCGTGTTTAATTGTTGTTGAACAAAAAATGTTGATTTCATAGCTTGTATGTATTTTGAATCATACATAATGAATATGCAACGCACATTCGAAGGGTGATAATGAACGTCAAACTCATCGAAATTTAGCGCAAAAAAATACAATGTTTTTTATTCAAATTGTCGTTATGATTAATAATTTACAAATTAAATTTCGAAACAAAATCGAAATTCATGCAAACCAAACAAGTTTTAAATTTTATAATTATAAAATTTAAATCTAACCATATACGGTTTTTGTTTTGGATTTGCAAAATCCTTACGAACCAAACAAGGTTTTTGTTTTGGACTTGCAAAATCCTGACGAACCAAACAAGGTTTTTGTTTTGGACTTGCAAAATCCTGACGAACCAAACAAGGTTTTTGAAAAACCAGACTCTCAAAAACCCAAAACAAAATCCAGACTCTCAAAAACCCAAAACAAAAACCAGACTCTCAAAAACCTTGCGAACCAAACACACCCCAAATGTTTTGCTTCCAATAATCTGTATTTATACCTGTTTCGTGAATATTAAAACATAGTTAGCTGGGCTAGGAACAGTAAAGAAAACACAGTCAAATAGACAGGCCCGTTGGCTAAATAAACTGAAGCAAAACGCTGGAGCGAGACGGGCGTCGTTTTACAGTTCAAAACTGGCGCCATGAATGAATTCAAACGGTGGCGCGCATTTCTCACCCAATAGCATCTTCATCCATCTTCATTTATCTGCAGTTTCTTCGCACGTGAGAAACTTATTTAATGTGTGCCTCATCTAATAGATTTACTGTACCCTTGAATCAATATGTTCCGTTCAATCATGCATTTTAGATCCGTTTGTTTAAATCTCCAAAATGACTAATTAATCTTAACGCATATACATAAGGATTATAATCAGGATATTGAACAAGATATACCTCGGATCAAATTAGATTTGACAATGAAGAGGGCGTTGTATGAGATAGTGAAGACGATGGGTGAGAATGAAGAAAAACTCATGAAGATGGAGGCTATGATTGCACTTGGTTATTAGAATCAATCGCTCTTTAAGGATTATAATAAAAAATAGCAGTATGGTATATATATATTATTACGGATTGTAAATTAAATTGCTGGTAGATATTAGTTTATATTCAGAAACACATTTTTGTTCAACAAGAATATTTTAATGGCCAAATGCAAGAACATCACTCTTTATGGCATGCACATAAAGTGCACGCACGTTAATATTTTATTTATAGAAATTATACGTGCAAATCTAAATTATTAATGTGTGCATGTTTGATTTTGATTTAAAATACTTCTGATTTTGATAATGCAAATCTAAATTATACTAAATGATGAAGGGTAATTATATATCACTACCATTAATTAGTACATGAATAAGTCCACGTTTATAAATCACCATGCATGCACATAAAATGCACCCACATTAATAGTTTATTTAATCACCATGCATGCACATAAATCATCTAGTTAAAATTTTTTTAACTCATTACATTTAATTAAAATGCACACTATGATTGGGAAATTTGTTTGCATCCCAAACCATTCTAACTAGTTAGAACGACCATTTACATGGGAGG
Organism: Sherardia arvensis; assembly: GCA_948330725.1. Classification (NCBI taxonomy): domain Eukaryota; kingdom Viridiplantae; phylum Streptophyta; class Magnoliopsida; order Gentianales; family Rubiaceae; genus Sherardia; species Sherardia arvensis. The sequence goes on from OX415242.1 coordinate 3,202,547, forward strand.
GAGAGCCTTTTTCACATTAATTCAATTTAATTCACTTTAATTTAGTTTAATATTAATATAAATTAATTTGATAAAATTTAATTTAGTTTAACTATACTAACTGCTTACCAAATACATTCACTTTAACTTGAGTTCTAATCCATTCAACAAAAATAAACGGTAAGGAGTGCAGACCCTTACATATCCACTCATGTTATCTTTTTCCCTTTTTATTTTACCAATTCAACCAGCCATCTCAAAAAAAAAAAAATATTCGCTCACTTCCTCTTAACTTAATTTCTCGTATTATAATTTACCCCTGTTCAAACTTACGAAAAACACTATTGAGTGTAACATTAGATACTATAAGAAATTGAGAGATTAATGGAAAGTCAATTGGTATAATTAGACATAATGTCAAAATATGCATGCCTTAGAAACTCGATAGGTTACATTCTGTCCGCCTTCTTTAATTTAACCGGAAAAAACCAACTTCTTGAAACCTATTTTAATTTCAATAATTTTTAAAAATAGAGTCATGAAATCGAAAAATAAAAATTGAAACCAATGTTTAATCAAATCAAATCCGATGTAAAATCAAATCAAATCCATAAACTCAACAATGTGCAACCGATTTAAAAATCTTAGGATGATGTCCTTGCGGATTGGACCTAACAAATTAAACCGTGTAACTGGATGATATCTAGTGAAATTAAATTAGGATGATGCCCTTGCGGATTAGATCGGTGCCTACCGCTGGGAGATTATATCATGCATTTCGTAATATCCATTAGGCACCCAGAAAGTATGACCGTCTTCCTTTACATGACACAAATCATGTGGTTTTTTTAGTCGTCTCTTCATTGATTTAGTTTCCCTGCAACTAACTTGACATACTATTCGTGAATTGAAACAATCTGATGTTGCTCCAACCTTATAAATAGACGCATAAACTCTCTCCATTTTCCATACTCCTTTCTTTCTATTCTCTTTTTAGTTCATACCATATATAACCTTTTTCTTCCTTGGTCATTTTGCAAAAACATGGATGAGCACCGTAAGTCTCTCCAAAACTCCAAATCTCTATTTGTAAGTTATTGGGACACGTGTAAGGTGATGAAGGAGGCGAATACCAACCTCGATGAAGATGAAGAAACTCAACATCAATTTATGGATCATTTCACGGATATACAAGCTAACCTATTCTAATTGGAGGAGATTCTCCTTATAAATGAAACCGATATTCTCATTGCCATCGCACTACTCGGTGAGGCGGATGACAGTTAGAGTGTTACTTGGTATTACAAATGGACAATCTTAATATCGAGGAGATTAAGAAGGAGTTGGGGAAAGATTTGGTCTATGCACCTAACTAATAAATTCCAGCAAAATTGAAAGTTTAAAGTCTGCAAATCGAGCATATGCTCTTTGTTTAGTATTCATTGTGTGCTTGTGTTGTTTTTGTTCTATTTTCTTGTGGTGTAGTTTCAATTCTTGTTTGTTGTTTATATTTTCTTATGGTGTAATTTCAATTTTTAGTAGTTGTTTCTCTTTTCTCATTATGTTGTAATGCGGATGGATCTACTAATTATGGTTTTCTTCTTATGTACTCTATACTCTTTCTCATGTATTCCTTCTGTTTGCCTTAATCTTATCTGCTTGTTTGAGTTATATAGCATTGTTTTTTCTCATGAATCATGTTCTGAATGGTATTAATTATTAAAACGTTCACTTCTTTTCTTATTAAGCAGTTGAATATTGCATATGGTTGGTATTGTGAGATGTACAAAAATAAATGAATTATAGTAATGTTAAAACTAAGCACACTAAAAACACAAACTACACCAAATTGCATCAAGTCTAATTGTATATGAGTGAATGATGTGTTTGTCATCGAAACATGATGACCGTGTGATTGTTTATAGATGAAGTTACTAACAAAATAATAAATGGTTGTTAGAACTTTAGGAAAATCTAAGTTATAGTTTATGAGGTTAGAATCATTATATAGTGTCATATGTTTTTGTACTTATTAGTTCAATGCACTTCACCAAAAATATGATTTAATGAAATTCAGTTTAATTTAGTAACACTATTTTTCAATACATTGAAAATAATCACTTCAATTTTTCTATTTTTTCATTTTAATTTAGTTTATTTCTTACAAAAATCTGCACATTATCTAAATTGAAGAGTACATGAAAGCGTCATCACCTTGGGGAAAAACTGCATATAGTTTACAAAATGCATGAAGTTTGACGAGAGGTTCTCCTGCATGAAGTTACTAACCAAATGTTGAAATGAATAAAGTTTTAAAAATACACGAAGCTTTAAAAGTTCATGAAATTCATGAAAATAGCCGCCATGAAATGAATGACCAGATCGAAGAAATGCTATGAAATAGTCTTGGAGGAAGGCTATCGCTCGAAATCTTGCCACAGGTCAACAATAACCAGTTACAAATAAATCAAAACTTATATTAATTAACAGCCATAAAAGATTCAGATCAGAGAGAAACGGATCGGAAAGCAAATCGGAGGCTTACCCGGCAGAAAATGGACTCCGATGGCCGTCGTCGGGGCCGTCGCCGGCTCGTAGCCACGGCCGAGGCTGGCCCGGAATTCACGGTGGATCTTCCGCCTTCTCTCCGAACGGCGACGATCCTTGATCCACTTCAGAGCATCTTTCGAAATCCTTGATGCCATGGGATGGTAGGGTTCTTGAGAAGCCACACGAAGTGGAGGGATCGTCGGCTGGCGGGATGTTAAACCCTAAAAGACGAAGGAGCGTGGACTATTTATACGTAGGCGAAGTGTAGGATCTCTGGCGGGTTCTTAAACCCTAGCGTTGATTATATGTATGGGCGGCTGGCTTTTGGGCATGTAAAGAAATAGTGAGGGCTAATGGTAATTCAAGCCAATGCCAGGGGCATGATGGTCTTTATCCAGTGGCCACAGCAGTGGAAAATTGTTAAACTTGATATCAATTACATTGTGATCTCAATTAAGCATTTCATAAAACTATTAATCGATTGCAAAAAAACATTTCTATGATAAAATGAGAAATCACTTTTTACTTTTGATAAAATCTGCAGTACACTCTATGATTCATTAAATGTAGGTTCATTATATGATTCAACAAATAAACAATCATTAAATCTTTTCACATCTTTTCCCAATCTCTTGTTCAAACTTCGGAAACCAAACTCAATCACTATTTGAATGGTTAATTATATGATGGCTGGATCTTGCATCTATATTTAATGATCATTTATTTGTTGTCTGACTCTTGCATCTGTGTTTTATGATTGATTATTTGACGGCTGACTCTTGCATCTGTGTTTTATGATTGATTATTTGATGGTTGACTTGGTTGATTATTTAATGGCTGACTCTTGCATCTGTGTTGATTATGTGATGACTGACTCTTGCATGTATTTTGATTGGTTGATTATATGATGACTGCCTCTTGCAGCTATTTTGATTGGTTGATTATCTGATTAACTATAGATATGTAATTTATGAGAGATAATGACACTATAACTAATTTTTCACAGTATGCATTAAATAAACATTGTATGAGCCAGTCTCATGGCGAGGCTTGACCAAATTTATACCAAACAAAATGTGTAATATGGCATTAGTGTATTGGTTTATTCAATTTGACGATCATTGATTTGTTACATAGATATTGTCTTGCATTTGTTGCACAAATACGGTGAATTATGAATTAGATATATACGCTAGCTACCTGCAATATGTTCATTATGGATGTGCAATTTTAGGGTTCAGGGTTCATCATTAACTTTATCTGGTTAGTCTCCTTACCTCGATGACAACAAAATTAGACATGGCCTCATAGTTAAGGGATGTACATGATTGTAGTTTAAGGCATGATTGTACATGATAAATTAGACATGATTGTTTCCCGCGGATACCTGACCCGGCCGTTTCCCCTTACCGCCACCTGCAGTCACAGTTAGTAGGAGAAGCAATGCTTCCAGCTCGAGAAAAAGCTCCGATCGAAATCGTCAATGTTAATAGCAGCAACGACGATGAAGATTCCGGAGGTCCGGTGGCAGGAGCGAACGGCGGCGACACCACTATTAATCCCGGAAAGGTGCTAATTATAAAACCCAAAGTCGAAGGCCATATGGAACATGATATTGTGCTAATGAATATAAATAGATTGAGGATGCTGACAAGCATATGCAGTTGATTTTGTGTTGATTATGACTGTGATAGTGTATTTGCATTCTTTGCTCTCTTTAATTTGTTTTTAGCTGTATGCCATTTCATTGACTTGGCGTCGAGGATTTAGAAATAAGGTCAAATTGTCTACTTAACATATTTTTGTTACAAAATCTTTTGGAGATTGCAAAGCTGTTTTTCTATAGAGTTACAATGTGTTGTTTTCCTGTCCAATATTGCCTCTTCCTTTGTAAAGTTTATTTTTAACATATAGTAGAAGATTGTTAAGAATTAAGAAATATTATTTTATGTGTTCTTTTTAGTTATTAATGAATTTAAATTTTAGTTATCTTCTACTTTTGTATATTAAATAGCAAAGAGTGGAAGTTAAACGACAGTCAAATTAGCAAAAATAAATCCCAAAAAATGAACATAAAGAAATAACAAAGCAAAGTCTGAAACGGCAGACAGTCTGAACATCCAAAGCAAAAGTTAGTCAAATCAAATATTCACCACAAATCCTTTTTATGCACAATAAATATGACTTGAACAAAATTTAAACAAAAAATCAAGTGTGTAATTGCTTTTTCATACAATACTATGCAAAAAACATAACTTGCAATTTGGCGCTGTTAAGAAAAAGAAGATGGAATGTAAAGTAAGATTAAACTATTAATATTGATAATTCTTTTTCTTTTTTCGAAAACTTCTTCTATTTTTTGAAAAATAAATTTATATTTACCTTTCAAAAATAATATAAAATTCTATACTTTTTGAAATAATCCTTTGTTGATGGGTTTTGTATGGGATAAGCCAATTTAATAAAGACTTTAGTAATTTTATTTATAACAATAAGTATTTACAATTTTATAACTAAAAATATTAATGTTGTTTAGATAAGAGTATTAAAAACATATGACAGGATGAGTTTATTTTCACAAGTTAAAAATACAGATATACCTACAAAAGTACTTAAGAGTATTAAGAGTATAAAGAGAGGTATTTCTTCTCATGTTTTTTTTTTTAAAAAAAAAAGGGAAATCAAAAGATATAAATGCAAATTTGATTTAATTTTTAAAAAATACTATATTAAAAAAGATTAATTAAAATATTAATCTTCTTTAGATAAGAGTATAAAAGCCCACTATATTAATCTTCTTTAGATAAGATTATAAAAAATATAATATTAATTTTTAAGTTGAATATTGAATATAATGTAGCATAATCTATTGATAATTTATTGTTTTTTTAACTTTTAGAACCTCAATATTTGGAAGAGCCATCTATTGAACAATTCAAGCTTAACCACTCGGTACATTCTTCATTACAGAAGAAAGGAATAATCATAATTCTATAGTGTTAAAAATACAATGCAACTTTTTATTCAGTATGTTAATAAAATCTCTGTATTAAATGATTGTTTAATTGTTCAATATTGCAGATAAATGGAGCAAAAACAAGAAGATATACGTTGGATTGCTATAAACTATTCCAGCTGAAGGTAAAATTTTACCTAGAGCCAACAATTGTGTCCACTGCAATGCAAAACTATTGAAAGGAGAACCACCCAATTTATGTTGTTTGAGAAGTTGAAATTAAAATACAATCAAAATCAATGTCTTAAAAGTCGTGTTCTTTATTGGTTGGAACTAAATCTCAAAGTGATCAATTGAAGAGGAACATCAGAACCAACAACAACCATTTCACATTCACAACATTCGAAACAGATAAATGTGATAAAAAGTTAACGGCATGCATTGATGGCGTATACACATTTTAAGCACAAGGTTATATGTATCATTATTTGAACCATCTAAATAAACCTCTAAAGGTGGATCCGTCTGATATTCAATTTTATTTTAATTATACCGAATATAAAGCACTAGAAGGAAGGATTGGTTGTATGGACAACTTTAAAACCCATTTTGAAGTAGAAATTTTGAAATTGTTAATAAAGGTGTTCCGAAAAAATCCTTATGCAAAAGTTGTAGGAGGTTAAAGAGCATGACTCTATAGAAATCAAAAAGCGTCATTCTGAATTGTGATCCAGATATTGATTAGAGAAGGTACAATCTTCCAACTATTTCTCAGGTTGCAGCCATTTATGTACAAGGAGACAAATTTGATCCCGAAAATTCAGTGCGAGTAAGAGTAAACAACTACGGACAAAAAAACACAAAGACAATATATGGTACTCAAATATAAAAAGACATCAAAGTCGACTCTCTGAAGTAAACTAGAAGTCAAAAATAGTTAATTTGAAGGTAACACTTCTCCTTAATAATTATAATTTAGTTATTTTGAATTATAATTTTCCAGCATTTATATAATAAAAATATTTATTCACTTTACATAATTTATTATATACAACACTGTTTGTAGCGAATAGTTACTTTGTATTTTCAAACTCACTATTATTATTTTAAAAGTACATAATAGAAACCGTGCAACGCGCGGTTAGCATAGTCTTTGTAACATCTCAGTGCGTTGTTTACAAGCTAGACTAATATTCGCATGTGTCCATACAAATCAACAAACAAATCAACTAATATTCGCATGCTGCTTGACCAGAGATTTCTCCATGTTGATCAGATTGGATCTCCAATGTTGCATGCACGAAATAAATTAAACAAGTGAGCTAAATTAAATTGGGCAACGATCGTGCGATATTGGGAAATAATTGTACGAGAGCTTATTTTTTAGCATATCCAAAATGCATGCATGGATATTGACGTGAAAAGAGGATAAATAGATCAACAAATCAATGAAATTTAAGTATACAAAATCTTACAAAAAAACATCAAACGTTAAAACAAGAGTCAAACTGGCAGAATTGACACCACACCTGACGCGGTTATTATTTGAATGAAAACAGTTCTAATAAATATAGAATAATAAATTATTCAAAATATTACTTAGAAATGATTGCAAAGTTTAATTACATTTAGAATGGCTGTTAAATATTTGTTCACAGATTTTTTTGGAAATTTGAGACAATTTATGCATAATTGAAAGATAATAATAAAAATAAAATGTATCATCAAGACAACTACAAAATCTTACAACTGTATTAGTAATTCTAATTTCCAAATGGTACTTCAAGCTGCAACACTAGAAGCTTCCTGGCACTTTCACAAAGGATCACAAGCTCAATGTGTTTGTTTCCAAATTATCCAGTGAAAACTTATGTTCTGGTTTCGCAATTTATAAGAATTGAAGTGCTGATTTTGCAATTGACTCGTAAAAATTAATGAAGGCCATTATAGTATTATATGGATTGCATAGCTAATTAAGCTATTAAACTAAATATAACTTGTAACAGGTAGTATGATCCCGTTCTCACATTTTTACAGAACCTCCGATAATTTATAACCAATAGAATTTTGACACACACTCATATAATTTCATAATTTATAAGATTTTGAATTTTTAATGAATATATAATCAACCGATCTTAATAGAATATCTTGATTTAATTACAAGATATTCTTCTATTGTTGTAGAATATATCAATTTCTATTTTAGAGTAGCCTAATTTAGGACTCTTGTATTATATATTGTACACTCTCGTATCAATGAAATCATTCTGAATTTCACATTCACATGGTATCAGTTTTGGTTATCGATCTCCAAAATTTTTGCCAAAATTCTTGTTAGGTGCTCCTAAACCCTAACTTGCAAACCCTAGCCGTCAAGCTCTAGGTGTCACCTTAAACCCTAGCCGCCGACCGTGCTTGGTGTTCTTCCGAACAAATCCTAGCACCTCCGCCGTGTTTTAGGTGTCTCCGATCCAAATCCTAGGTGTTTCGGCCGTGTCCTAGGTGTTCCGATCAAAACCCTAGACCTCCACTCTAGGTGTCTCGCTCTTCCGTTGCTCGCACCCGCTGTTTCTTCTCGTTTTCCGGCCAACTTCATGGATTCCGGGAAGACTCTTTCCTATGCCACCATGATCCATATGTTGCCGATCAAGCTTGGATCCGGAAATTTCATGGCTTGGCGTTCGCAGGTGCAAACACTCTTTGAATCGACCGGATTGTTTGGCTACCTTGATGGATCTCTTGCCAAGCCTCCCTTCGCTTCTCCGGCTATGTCAAGCTCCTCGTCCAACTCTCCTCAAGCTGCCCTGAAGGCTCCCCGCTGATCCAGTCTCGTCGTCGGACTCCGGTCTCACGCCGAAATCCTGGACCGCTCAAGACAAGCTTGTCCAGGTGCTTCTTCGGTCCTCCCTCACTGATGATTCCGTCATGGAGATCATTGGCTGCTCGACTGCCGCCGCCATGTGGGATGCTCTGCTTGCCGCCTATGATAACGTCTCTGATGCTCGTGAGATCCAACTTCACAACGAGCTCCACTCGGCCCGCCGTGGCTCCTCCACTGTCATGGAATATTATCGCCGTTTCAAGCTTATCGCTGGTGGGCTTTCTGCCATTGGAACTCCAGTGGCAAACAGGGACAATGTACTGCACTTTCTCCGGGGTCTCGGCGCCGGATTCGACACGTTTGTCACGGTCCAGTTTGCATCGTCTCCTCTCCCGCTCTATGCTGAGGTCGTCGCTAGGGCTCGCAGTAATGAAATATTGATGTCCACTGGTGGCTATGGTTCTTCACCGGCGCCGGAAACGCTCCCAGTTGCGTTCGCTGTGTCGACTCAGCACGGGTTTGGTAACCCTAACCAGGCGCGTGGGCAGCACACGCTGCCGTCTGGCGCGTCGGCTGCCACGCGCCGCCGTTCTGGCGATGGCTCCTCTGGTGGGAGGTCTGGTGGTGGTCAGTCCTCTGGTGGTGGTCTGTCCTCGGGTGGTCGCAATCATCGTGGTTGCAAGAAGTGGAACCTTAAATTCCAGCTCTGTGAAGAATTCGGTCACACCGCCAAAACATGCACGAATCCCCAGCCAGATTCCAATCTTGCTGATGCGTTTCAGTACAATGTGTCTCTCGACAACTCTTCTGACTGGTATCTAGACTCTGGTGCAACCAATCACATGTCAACCACATCTTCTGGTCTGGACAACATTGCTCCTTATAATGGTAATCGTTCTGTTGCCCTTGCTAATGGTAGACCTGTTAATATTACTCATATTGGTCATCGTCGATTTTCTCGTAATCTTTATGTATCTGATGTGCTGGTAGTTCTGGATATTATGAAAAACCTTCTCTCCATTAGTAAACTGACCAGGGACTTGAAATATGTGATCTCTTTTGATGAAAATATGTTTGTTATTCAGACAAAGGTCACAAAGGAAATCGTGGGCCGAGGTCACTGTGATAATGGTCTGTATGTGTTGGAGCAGGGTGGTGCTGCTTTTGTTGCTTACATTCAGGCGAATAAACATAGGGCATCTTTCGACATATGGCATGCCAGGCTGGGCCATACTTCCCTAGCTGTTATTTCCTTATTAAATAAGTTGAACCTAGTTAAGGTTGTTTCTTTTTCGCCTAAACCCTCTTTATGTTCTTCATGTGAACGAGCTAAGGGTAAACGTCTTTCATTTATGGATAGTCCCAGACGGGCTGACTCTTTACTTGCTTTGGTACACTGTGATTTGTGGGATCCTGCTCCTGTTTTATCAGAAAGTGGTTTTTCATACTATGTTATCTTTGTTGATGATTTCCTCGCTTTACTTGGTTCTATCCGTTGAAGCGGAAGTCAGACTTTTTTGAGACATTTGTGCGGTTTCAGAATTTGGTTTAGAATCAGTTTTCCTGCTCTATAAAAATCTTTCAAAGCGATGGAGGCACTGAATTCACAAATTCGCGTCTGCGGGCTCACTTTTCAGATAAAGGGATTTTTCATCAAATTTCTTGTCCTGCTACACCTGAACAAAATGGTAGAGCCGAACGGAAACATAGGCACATTACGGAGATGGGACTTTCGATACTCATGCACTCTCAGCTACCATCATCTTACTGGGATGTTGTTTTTGCTACTGCAGTCTATACCATCAATCGTCTTCCAACACCGGTGCTTCGCCATGTCTCACCACATTTTCTGGTCTACGGTCGCATCCTAATTACTCTAATTTTCACCCTTTTGGGTGTAAAGTTTATCCTTATACCCGACCTTTTGCACCTCACAAACTCGCGCCAAGAAGTGTTCCTTGCATCTTCATTGGGTACAGTGCTCAGTATAAGGGTTTTCGTTGTCTTGACCCCTCATCCAAGAAGGTCTATCTCACTCGTCATGCTCATTTTGATGAGACCTCTTTTCCATCTGCTACAGATTCGCCTACTCCTGCTGATGTTGCTCCAAACACCTTGGATGTTTCGGTTTTTGTGGATTTGGTTGATTCTGTTTCAGACACAGTCTCGCCTCCAGCCCCGTTGGACGACACGGCTTCGGCTCAGTCACCTGCTGAGACTACAGTTTCGTCTCCCATCTTATCGGCCATTTCCTCACCGGTCTCTACTTCACCGCCCTCGCCTCCACCAGTTTCTCCTCCTTGTGTGATTTCTGCGGATCCGTCGCCCTTTCCTCCGCCACGCATGACTACTCGGTTGCAAACTGGTAGTCTTACAGCTAATCGTATTTGAAGATTATGAGATGACTGGACTTCTTGCTGCCTTGCTTGCTGAGACTGAGCCGCGGGGTTTTCGCTCGGCAATGAAGGATCCTCGTTGGATTTCTGCCATGGATGAGGAAATGTAAGCTCTTCGCCAACAACACACTTGGGATCTGGTTCCGCGTCCTGCTGATGCAAATGTTGTTGGTTCCAAATGGGTATACAGGATCAAGCATCGTCCTAATGGCTCTGTTGATAGATACAAGGCTCGTTTTGTGGCTCAAGGGTTTACTCAACTTCCTGGTTTTGACTTCACTCATACCTTTAGTCCTGTTGTCAAAGCTTCTACTGTTCGCATCATCCTTGCTCTGGCTGTGACGTTTTCGTGGCCGCTTCATCAGCTGGATGTTAAAAATGAGTTTCTCAATGGCGTTCTAGATGAGCCGATCTACATGGAACAACCTGCTGGTTACTCTGATCCTGTTCATTCGGATTCCGTCTGACGTCTTCGGAAAGCCATTTATGGGTTTAAGCAGGCTCCTCGGATTTGGTTTCAGCGGTTTAGCTCCTTCCTTGTGCTCTTAGGGTTCAAGTGCTGCTTAACGGACACTTCCTTATTTGTGTTCTCTCGTGGATCAACTGTGTTCTACCTGTTGGTGTATGTTGACGATATTATCCTTAGTGGCGATGATCCTGCTCTTATCCGCAAGTTTGTTGCTCGTGTTGACGCTGAGTTTGCTGTTAAGGATCTTGGTTCCCTTCATTACTTTTTGGGAATTGAGGTTGCTCGCTCTCCGGCTGGGCTGTTCTTGGGTCAGGCTAAGTATGTTATGGAGGTTCTTTAGCGAGCTGGTATGGCCGATGCTGCTTCTGTCTCTACTCCGTTTATTTCGGGTTCGCAGCTTGTCAGCTCTTCTGGTCCTTTTTTTTTCAAATCTCAAGTTCTATCGCTCTCTTGTTGGTGAGCTGCAGTACTTGACGATTACTCGCCCTGATCTGTCTTATGTGGTTAATTCTGTCAGTCAGTTTCTGCAGTCTCCCTATGAGGATCATTTTCAGGCAGTTACTCGCATTTTGCGCCATGTTCGTGGGACGCTTCACTATGGACTGATGTTTCGTCCTTCGCCTGTTGGTCTTCCTGTTCTTGGCTACTCCGATGCTGATTGGGCTCGATGTCTTGAGACTCACCGCTCCACCTATGGCTATGCTATTTTCCTTGGTGGAAATCTTGTTTCTTGGAGTGCTAAGAAGCAGCCTACTGTTTCTCGTTCCAGCTGTGAATCTGAATATCGTGCTATGGCGAACACTGCTGCTGAACTTGCTTGGTTGTGTCAACTTCTCCGTGAATTTCGGGTTCCTCGGTCCTCCACTCCGCTTCTGCTTTGTGATAACAGTAGCGCGATTTTCTTGGCTCAAAATCCGATTGCTCATAAGCGGGCCAAGCATATTGACATTGACTATTACTTTTTTCGTGAGCTTGTTTCCTCTAAAAAGTTTCGTGTGAGTCATGTCCCGTCTGCTCTTCAAGTGGCTGATGTCTTCACCAAAGACCTTTCTCGTCCACTTTTCGAGTTGTTTCGTTCCAAACTTTGCGTCTTCTCGAATCCGACGCTTCGCTTGAGGGGATAATAGAATATCTTGATTTAATTACAAGATATTCTTATATTGTTGTAGAATATATCAATGAAATGACGAGAGCCCTTCATCTCCCTTTGAGTTCCTTCTTTCCATGAAATGACGAAAGCCCTTCATCTCCCTTTGAGTTCCTGTTGAAATAATCGACCGTTAGCGATTATTCTTTGCTTCATCTAAATTATTCTTTGAAATAATCGCACATGAAACTTATTTAATGTGTGCCTCATCTAATAGATTAATTGTATATTTCAAAAAAAAAGATTAATTGTACTCTTAAATTAATATGTGGCATTTCAGTCATGCGTTTTTATTTTTTATTATTATTTCCAAAATGACTAATCTTAAACGCATGATTGAAGATGACTTTTTTTTTGAAAATTTTCGAATCGAAGTATGTCATTTCAACAAGAATGTATCCATGAAAAAAGACCTAAATATATCAGTTTCGGAAGAATGAACATCTTGATCAAGATATTCCTCAAGAAGGAACTAGATCAGCCAATGAAGAGGTCGTTGTGATTTACAAAGAAGAATATAGAGGACTAGAATGAAGAAAACCCTCTTGATTCATTTGAAGGAGATGAATACAAAAATATTTTATGTGGGTATTACCAACCATTCCATTTCTTGCATTTGGTTATTAGAATCAATCGCTCTGAGGATTACAACAAGAAATAACAATTCGGGTATATATAAATTGTTATTTGTTGTGAATTTTAACTCGAATTGTTTGTGGATATTGATTTATATTCATAAACACATCTAGCTCAAAATTTTGGTGGATGACTAAATACAAGAACATCACTCTTTATAACATGCACATAAAACGCACGCATGTTAATAATTATTTACAGAAATTATACGTGCATGTTTAATTTATAAATGCAGGGTTAATTTTAACGGAAATGCTTCTGATTTTATAAGTGTAAATCTAAATTATAGTTATTGGTGAAGGATAATCATATTTTTTTCTAATCCCACCGTTAGTACATGTATTTGACCTCATTTACTTAATCATCATGCATGCACGTAAAATGCACGCACCATGCATGCACATAAATCATCTAGTTATTTTTTTTTTCTAAAAATGTGTTCTCCTTGAAGAGATCACTCAATCATTAGTGCATATCTAAACTGGTATCAAACAGTTCACTGCTGACCACTCATTACAGAAACACAAAATTCTACAGAATATAGAAATGGCAAATTTTGCCACGCTTTACAAAACGGTAATTCGACAAAATTAGTTCAGGTGCACAAATGAATCTATTACCGAGCAGTGGTGGCGGCATCAAGGCTAGTACTTCTTCTGGCTCATCCTTGATTTTTATATAAGCACTCAATGGCGGCATAAGGCCGGAAAGTTTTGGGAGATTATACTTTCTTCAGCAGCACACAATAGTTCGAATCTGCTTTCTTGCATCTTAAACCTCTTTAGAATGCCTTCGTGTGCTTTTCGCTCCTTCTTTACACAATCTTGAAGATTCCACAGAGCCTCCATCTTCGCTTCAATTTCTGATTCTTCGCTTCTCTGATTATTATTTAAAGATTAAATAATAATCGCAACATAAAATATTCAACTATCAAATTTTTATTTTTTAATTTTATAAAGATATAATTGGTTAAAGATGTGTATTGGATAGTGTGAGAAATCAACTGCACAGATTAAGATAAGATAGATATAATAATATATTTTAAATTCCTTCTCCGTTGAATAACTTGACATTGCACGCGCCTATTTCATATCACGCGCCTATTTCATTGCATGTGTATTGCACGCGCTTTCATTTCTCTTATGTTTGAACATCAAACACATATTCAAGAGTACACATCTTTATTATTCTCGTTAACGAAAGAATTTTACAGTCAAATTGGATGTAAATATTGATTAGTTTAAAAATATTCAAAAAAAGTACAAGTATTATATATTTCAGTTCAAGTCGAAAGGGAAAAAAATTATAGATTTTAGTAATAAAAGTAATTTTGCAATTATATATTTCGAAACTCAATTCCTCTAACCATTATCACCTACATACCTCAAATCTTTCACATCACCCGCCATCTTCATTCAGATCACTATTCACACGTGTTAATAAAAGGAGAGTATGTATAATAGGAAATTTATATATGCTAATCATAGACATAATCAAAATAATTGTTGGGTATTAGAAAGTGAAAAAAGTCTACTTAAAAATGTAGTCGAGTATTGAGATGGAAGATGTAACTATTTAAAATTTTATTAGAAATCCAAGTTATACCAACTTTTTATAAAAATATATCAAGAAGTTTAAAATTATTAAAAGACTTTTATTACATAGAAAAAAATTAGCAATAAATATATTTTTAAAATGTGATTATATATCCTCCTCAGTACATCCCTGCACGCGCTTATTTCGTTGCATGTATCTTGCACGCTCATCCATTTCTCTTAATAATTTAACACATGTATCCTGCATATATCCTGCACGCGCGTCAATTTCTCTTAAATAAAAAACAAGTATATATCTAATGGACGCTTATTTCGTTGCACGTATCTTGCACGCGCTTGCTTTTTGTTTAAACAAGATAATGTGATGCATATTATATATGATCAACCATGACTAAAAGTTATATCAAATTGCTTGAGGCAATTTCATAGTTTTTTTTAAAGTCAAAACCATCCAAGTGGACGAGAGAATTATTCACGACTCCTCAACCCTAATAAAAGCAATAGAAGTACATGATCAGGTTTGAAACCCAATATTACACATGAAACCCTGTTAGGTTAACTGTGGAAATTTGTTGCCCGAAGGCTATACTCCGATCTAATATCGGAAGCAAAGTGAGATATCAGAGATGTGTCTAAAAATATTACAATACAACTAAGTCATCTCTGTATCAATGCCGGTCACAACATAGCTAAAACCAGACTTCCCTCCTTCTGCTGCGTATAGACATCACCAAGTACAACATTCTAGAGCTCATTAGAATTCACCATCCCACTTTCTCACAGTCAAAACAGAAAACTCGGTTCTATTATAACAAATACTCTCTACCTGAACCTCAACCGACTACCCATTGAGCCCGGTGGCCTATGGACCACCGGAAGATAGCAAGTCTTCACAAGGTTGGACAGCAGAGTAGTATGTAAAGCATACCGAGTTATTCTATCTAACCATAATACTAATAGGAAAGCTTCATCAAGAGCCTAACTAGAGATTGCTATAAAGATTTCTCTTATAAGGTGATATGCTACAGCGCAACATTAAGAAGAAAATCACAAAAGTCTAAAAATAGATATATGCAAATTAGTATCGGTACTAGAGCAATCCCAACCAATCCTGGTCTGATTGGCTGGTGGCCAAATACTGGATAGAGCAAAAGCAATCTAACACGGTATAAGCATAAAGCCTAATCGGTCTACGGATCTAGCAGCAGTATCGCCAACAGTAGTATTCAACTACACCTGTGACTCGGATTTCTCCTAACTGTACTAACTAGATTGGAAGCTAATCAAAGTTTAACTGAGCAAAAGGACTGTCAGAAAACTAAGATTAGCAGATCACTTTCAATCCAACATTTAAGTACAAACATCAATAAACATATACCCGAAAAAAGACTGAGAATAAAAAACTTTAAAAAGAAAAAAGAAGTAAAACCACCTCCTCGGTCTAAATGTGTCAATTCCAGTAGAAACTGCAAATCTGCCCGAGCCGACCCGAGCCGATCGACCCGAGTCGACCCGACCCGACCCGACCGACCCGACCGACCCGACCGACCCGACCGACCGACCGACCTGACCGAGCCGAGCCGACCCGAACGACCCGAGCCGACCGACCCGAGTTGAGCCAACCCGAGCCGACAGGCCGATCGAGTAGCCCATGGATCCAGGCGTCCAGCGCTGCTCATCCGTGCCTTGTCCTCTTGACTGTGGTCCACCTGTTCAGCGCCTGGGGTGGGCTCGTCATGCTCCGGTCGGCCAGATCTGGCTTGACGAGCTCGACCTCCTGTCCGTCGGCGGTCCTCCCTTGGGCGGCGTCGTTGTGGTCTGTTCGCAGCGTCGTTGACGGCGTCCTTCGTGCGGCGGCTTGGGAGCGGTTGCGACCCGCTCCCACCGACGTTTTTGCTACCTGCCCGTTGCGAGCCTTCCGGCGGCCTAACTGGGACTCCGATCGGCCGGATTTTAGCCATTGACCGAGCAAATTCCAGATCTGGAACTGTAGTTTTGCGAGGGAGAAGATGGTTTCGGGTATAGAGGGTTAGAGAGGGGTGGTTCCGATATTTATTGGATGGGGGAGAGAGGGGGAGGGGAGGGAGGTCACCTCCGGCCCCGAGAGAGGCGCCGGCCGGAGCCTCCTTGACGGCGAAATTGGGCAAAAAGGGGGGGGGGGGGGGAGTTGCGGGCTTTTTATGGAGAGAGAAAAAAAGAGGAGGAGGCAATTTCGTAGTTATATCAAGATTATCCAACGAATTCGACAATTGTTTAAACCAAGTTCCTTTTTGAGTTTATTTTGGGTGGTTAGAGAGGAGAATCATATGGCTCATTCCATTGCTTCCTTCGCAAAGACGAGCGTTCTAGATTTCAATACTTTGGCGTCTTTACCGTCTTTTATGTCAAACGATTTTGGACGTTTTTCAGAATCATGAAATGAAATAACTTGTTTCTGTTCAAAAAAGTTATATCAAATTCATTACACACCATATTAGTTCTATTAGTTTTAACTACTAGAAAATGATAGAAAAACGTTTCGAAAAGAGTTCAATTGTCTTCCACTGTCCTCTTAAATTCTATAACTTTAATTTTTTTAATTATAAAATAATATTGTCTGTTACATCTTCTCCTTATGCATCACTCTTATGATGGAGAAATATATAACAAAAAAATTGTGACTGATTTTCGTTCATTTTTAGAGACTCAAAAATACATTTCATTCTAGAACACGAAGTAATTAATTGATGTGAATTTTAAATATTACATCTTATAATTTGTTCTCGAAAATAATTACCAAATGTCTGCATTAAAATAACTTAAAACATAAGTATGAAGTAACAACAAAAACTCAGTATACTTCATACTCTGAATTTGCACCATCCCACATTCGCATTCGTTCAGTTGCTTAAGCCACGTGTTATCAAATCAAGAAATTGCCGGAATATGTTAAGCACCGGAAGAAGGTAAAAAATGACTATGCAAAGGCCGTTGACTGCTCGGAAATAGTATTTTTGAATCGATCGGAAATGATGCTGAGGTCTAGTTTCTTCAACTGCATATAATGGCCGGCCGGTTCGTTTCCGGTTTGTTATGGCTTTTTGTTGACCATGCATGAAGATGGACGTGAGAAGTGGTTTTTGTTGACCATGCATGCAGTTCCACGTGAGAAGTATTTATTATCTTTATATCTTTTTAATGAAAATAATATAATATTATGTTTCATATAAATACGATTAACAATAGTTTGGAGGATGTATATTTGGAATGTGCCTTTTTACTATGTAATTCAATTGCCTTGATGAAATTTTAATCTTCCGTTTTACTTTTTGTTTTTGAAGCAATAGTCTTCTGATTTTAATATATTGGATATGTATTAATTAATATACTCTAAGTTTTGGACAGTGTTAATTTCGCCGTTTGATATATTTTTGGAAAGAACATCAATATGTATTTTATAAATAATCTAAATCTTTGAGTTTGATTGATCAAAACTTACCATTAAACAGTGAATAAAACTTGTGACTTTGTAAAAAACTCAGAGTATTTGATTAAAACAAGATAATTTATCATATTTTAATTGAATTAGATTATTATTTTCCATTCTTCGTTGATTGGTACACATACTTGTGTGATGAATATTAACTCGTAAAAACTAATGAAGTCCATTACAGTCATATATCTAAATACAGACTGCAATACAGTATTATATACATTGCCTAGCTAAACTATGAAACTATATATAACTTATAATAGGTACTATAGTCATGTTCTCGCATTCTAACTAAACTTCTATCATTTTATACCAGTAGAATTTTGATACGTAGTCATAAAACTTCATAATTAATAAGATTTTGAATTTTAAGAAAATATATAATCAACCGATCTGATTCAAGTATAAGAAAATCAACGATTATTAACGAGCAACAAAAGATTCAGTCAAAGATGTAATTATGTAAATGTAACTATAAATTAGTCATCAATTTGAAACAAAACTAACTCAAGTTATCCACTATTTGATTATTCAATCCGTATGTATTTACGAAGTGTCATTAATATCGTCAATATTTATTCTAAGTAAAAATATTATTTTTATGAATGAGGACATATCAGGAATTTTAAATACAAATACGGACTGCGAAATTAATGTTGAGTTACACCTATTAATTTTTTTTATAATAACAAAACCCTGATCAATTCTGTAATGTTGCAATAGAACTCGAATACAAGCACGTGTTATGTCACAAATGATCAAAATATCAATTCGTAATCCATTGAACAATAAAAATCAACAAACCAACATTAACATTAGCCTAATTTCCGAACAAAAGAGTTTAGTTGAACAAATTCCTTTCAAATCTCTTTTCCCTGAAATGATGAGAACCCTTCATCTCCCTTTGGGTCGTTCATGTTGAAATAATTGATCGTTAGCGATTATTTTTTGCTCGTTGACCGCATCACGGCCTTCAAAAGTTGCTGCATGACTTGTACATAATTAAACAAATTTAAAGAAAACATTTTCAACTTTCACAGGTCCAACAATAACCAGTTACAAATAAATCAAAACTTCAATTTAACAGTCGGAACAGATTCAGATCAGAGAGAAACGGATAGGAAAGCAAATCGGAGGCTTACCCGGCAGAAAACGAACTCCGGTGGCCGTCGTCGGGGCCGTCGCCAGCTCGTAGCCACGGCCGAGGATGCCCCGGAATTCACGGTGGATCTTCCGCCTACTCTTCGAACGGCGACGATCCTTGATCTGCTTCAGAGCATCCTTCAAAATCCTTGTTGCCATAGGATGTTAGGGTTCTTGAGACGCCAGACAAAGTGGAGGGATCGTCGGCTGGCGGGATCTTAAACCCTAAAAGATGCAGGAGCGTGGACTATTTATACGTAGGCGAAGTGTAGGATTTTTGAACGGTTCTTAAACCCTAGCGTTGATTATATGTATGGGCGGCTGGCATTTGGACCTTTGGGCCTGTAAAGAAATAGTGAGGGCTGATGGTCATTCAAGCCAATGCGAGGGGCATGATGGTCTTTAGCCAGTGGCAGCAGCAGTGGAAAATTGTTAAATTTGATATCAATTACGTTGTGATCTCAATTAAGCATTTCATGAAACTATTAACCGATTTCAAAGAAAATATTTCTATGATAAAATGAGAAATCACTTTTTACTTTTGATAAAATTTGCAGTACACACAATGATTCATTAAATATAGGTTCATTAATTGATTCAACAAATAAACAATCATTAAATCTTTTCACATCTTTTCCGAATCTCTTGTTCGGAAACCAAACTCAATCACTATTTGAATGGTTAATTATATGATGGTTGGATCTTGCATCTATATTTAATGGTTGTTTATTTGTTGTCTGACTCTTGCATCTATGTTTAGTGATTGATTATTTGATGGCTGACTCTTGCATCTTGGTTGATTATTTAATGGCTGACTCTTGCATCTGTGTTGATTATTTGATGACTGACTGTTGCATGTATTTTGATTGGTTGATTATTTGATGCCTGCCTCTTGCATCTATTTTGATTGGTTGATTATCTGATTAACTATAGATATGTAATTTATGAGAGATAATGACACTATAACTATTTTTTCACAGTATGCATTAAATAAACATTGTATGAGCCAGTCTCATGGCGAGACTTGACCAAATTTATACCAAAAAAAATGTGTAACATGGCATTAGTTTATTGATTTATTCAAATTTGACGATCATTGATTTGTTACATAGATATTGTCTTGCTTTTGTTGCACAAATACGGTGGATTATGAATTAGATATATACGCTAGCTACGTGCAATATGTTCATTATGGATGTGCAATTTTAGGGTTCAGGGTTCATCATAAACTTTATCTGGTAAAGTCTCCTTACCTCGATGACAACAAAATTATACATGACCTCATAGTTAAGGGATGTACATGATTGTAATTTAAGGCATGATTGTACATGATAAATTAGACATGATTGTTTCACGCGGATACCTGACCCGGCCGTTTCCCCTTACCGCCACCTGCAGTCACAGTTAGTAGGAGAAGCAATGCTTCCAGCTCGAGAAAAAGCTCCGATCGAAGTCGTCAATGTTAATAGCAGCAATGACGATGAAGATTCCGGAGGTCTGGTGGCATGAGTGAACGGCGGCGGCGGCACCACTATTAATCCCGGAAAGGTGCTAATTATAAAACCCAAAGTCGAAGGCCAGATGGAACATGATATTGTGTTAATGAATATAAATAGATTGAGGATGTTGACAAGCATATGTAGTTGATTTTGTGTTAATTATGACTGTGATAGTGTATTTGCATTCTTTGCTCTCTTCAATTTGTTTTTAGCTGTATGCCATTTCATTGACTTGGCGTCGAGGATTCAGAAATAATGTCAGATTGTCTACTTAACATATTTTTGTTACACAATCTTTTGGAGATTGCAAAGCTGTTTTTCTATAGTGTTACAATGTATTGTTTTCCTGTCCAATATTGCCTCTTCCTTTGTAAAGTTTATTTTTAACATATAGTAGAAGATTGTTGAGAATTAAGAAATATTATTATATTCGTTCTTTTTAGTTATTAATGAATTTAAATTTTAGTTATCTTCTACTATTTATCTTTTATTTACTAGGTAATCCTAAAGGGAACTAGAATAGTTATTGCTCCGGTCAATAAATAAATTAATAAAAAGAATTAAAACGGTGAAACTACGTAGTTTTGACTCAAGCCGCCACATAACCACCGCAAGTTCACCATATTCCGGCGCCTTCCATTTTTATATATTCCTTATTTTGTTTCTTTTAATTAATCTACAAACTTAACCGTATATATATCAATCATCCGTACTATCAAGAATTCAGTTAGCATAATTGTGTTTTCTATATATATAATGTATGGTATGCATATATTATTGCATACTTTTATAGCATACTAAATAGCTTCCGACTTCTATTTTTACAAATACAACTCATTCAACCTAATTAACACGTCTACTAAAGGAAAACATGAATATTACATCACACAATTAGCATGAATGCCGCAATTATTCATAATTAATTAATTAGTAGATCAAGAATTCAGAGCTTGAAAAGTGGTTAATTCTAGAGTACTTGGACTGAGAATCGTGAATTGGCCTATTTTCCAATTTTCATACAATTTCTTTGTATTCTACACATATAAAATATTGCATTTATATATTAATATATGGATACAATATGCTTACGATAAATATGTTGTTTTGCATAAATATATTAATTAATAGTATGAATATATGTATTTTGTACTAGAAAAATTTATACTGACAAATCATGTTTTCTATTTTTGTAATAAAATTATATTTAGGTCCTATTTGTCTGAACTTATTTCAACTGAACTGAACTGAATTAAACTGAATTGTATTGAATTAAATTCAATTAAACTGAACTGAATCGTACTGAAGTAAAATTAAAAAAATTAATATATTAAAAAATAAAATCAGCATGTCTAAACTTACCGAAATTAATGTATAAAATTAATGTATTTAAAAATGGACATAATTACTAATTTGGGCTCAAACATAAAGGATAAATCATTGTTTTACCATAAGATCACACCTTACGTTTTTAAGGATAAATCATTGTCTTATCATAAGGGCACACCTTACTTTTTTACTGAAGTGTTATACACGATCCAGTATTTTACTCAACGTAATCTAAAATACCATTCAAATTACCGGTACTTTACTCAGTGTAAATCAAAGTACCATTGAAACTACAATACCGCCACCTGAATTTTGCTAAATTTTTCAAATGAACCTAATAAGTGAGAACAATATCGTAAATCCATACCGTATTTTGAACTACAAGAGTAAAATATCGATTTGCGTATATCAACCCCATTTTTTAACGTAAAGAGCTAAAATTTACACATTTTATCAAATTAAAATGTTTTTAAGGTACTCCAAACATACCGCACAACGTGCGGCCGAATCATGCTAGTATATATAAAAGCAGAAAGTGGCGGAATAAATATAAATATAATAAAGAACACCGCCCGCCGGAATATTAATAATGGCATAAAATAATACTTATATTTTAATTAAGGAAAATAAACTACATAAAACGAGTATGTAGGTTGCATTTAGTCCCTCCGCAACCCATCTATAAACCTCCAAAGAAAATAAACTACATCAAACGACTATATAGGCTGCGTTTAGTATCCTCGGCCGCCCATCTACCACCCATCTATGGCATTCACCTCCGCCAGTTTCCTTTTAAACTCATACCATTGTATGGAATACTCTCCAAAACTTTCCGTGTCTGTGAAATCCAATATTTAGTATTCCATACACAGTGTATTCCATACATATTACAGGACATAGTTGTTACTCGATGATGCACTGATGGATGGTATTGTAGATCACAATTCTGTGCGTCTTGGATTTGTTCAGTCCAGCAAATCCAACGCCTCTCAACGCCCTTCCGGCAGCGACGATCTCTGGAACGATGTTGTTCCGCGGCCTGTTCTGATGGAGCGGCGACAGCACGTGGACCTGGAGCTGGACGACGAGAGCGAGGAGCTCGTGAACGACGTCGTTTCTGGGCGCACGCCGTTGTACTCGCTGGAGTCCGCCACCGGGGACTGCTTCAAGGCGGCGATTGTTCGGAGGGAGGCGGTGCAGAGGATCACCGGTAGATCCCTTGCCGGTATGCCGCTCGAGGGGTTCGATAACGACTCGATTCTAGGGCAGTGCTGCGAGATTCCCGTCGGGTATGTCCAGATTCCGGTGGGAATTGCGGGGCCGCTGCTGATGAACGGGTTCGAATACTCCGTACCTATGGCCACCATGGAGGGGTGCCTGATGGCGAGCACGAACAGGGGATGCAAGGCCATTTATGCTTCAGGTGGTGCCACCAGCACTCTGCTCAGAGATGGGATGACTCAAGCTCCGGTGGTGAGGTTCCCCACGGCGAAAAGAGCCGGTCTTTTGAAGTTCTTCTTGGAGGATCCTCTCAATTTCGAATCGCTCTCCACCATGTTCAACAAGTGAGCTGCTTTTCATCATTTTTATTTGCTAAAGATTTATTTTTTCAGCGTTGGAGGAGATGCGTCGTTTCGTCTGTTGGATTTGCTCCCCGGAAGATGTGTCAGTTTTAGTAAATCGGAAGCTAGCTGGAGACGCCGACTTCGCTACTGTAGTACTTCAGCATTCCCTCTCCTTTTCTTCTCCCTGTTTCCTTCTCCTTCAAAACTCGCTGACTGAACAATCAGGTAGAGCTCGCTCTCTAACATCAAAAGCAATGAATAAACTTCAACAACAGCAGCAGCAGCATCATCAAGACTTCTTGAAGACTCAGGTATTGAACTTGCTTCTCCCTTTCTCAAGTTCTTTTGTGTGTTGATCTCATCTTCATAAATTTGTGCTTAAATAGACTGAGTGAAACTAATAAAGATAGTTAATTTATCTTGAAAGATATGGTTTTTATGTTTAATGTATAACCTTACATAATTATCATATATTCTGAAATATGGTTCTTTGCTGAACTAATTTCTTGCTTCACCTTGAACTTTGCAGACTTGTATTCTTAAAGTGAACATACATTGTGATGCTTGCAAGCACAAAGTGAAAAAGATATTGCAGAAAATTGAGGGTAAGTGACTAACTTCAGCTCAAATTTGTCAATTAGCTGGCTTTTTTCTATTTCTTGAGGCCTGTTTGTCAGATTTACATTGGTTTGGGGTTCTTTACATGAATCCTTAATTTGCTGATTTTCTGGTTCATTTGAATTTGTCAGGAGTTTATGCTGTTAAGATAGATGTTAACCAGGGTAAGGTGACTGTGAGGGGAAAGGTTGATCAAGCCACTCTGTTAAAGAAGCTGGACAAGGCCGATCACTTTTTCCTGTTTGCGACGAAGACGATGTCCACCACTATGCTCTGCCACACTGATGATTAGCGCCAGAGTAGCCTTTCTTGCTAGAGTTCACCACTTGGAAAGTATGATTACTGTATTGCCTTTAGATTTATGAATTTGATGTTTTTAGATTACCTTGCAAGTAATAAAAAATGTTTGTATTACGTACTCACACCCGTAAACACAGTGATTATATAACAAATCCATAAAGTATAATTGAAAGGTATATAATTAACCTCAAATCTCCAATCAAAAGGTTGATTTCCCTCACTACGTGGGAATTTTCGTGTGAGGTAGGGCTCTTTAAAAATGATGGTTTTGTGCAAATCTTGATGGAATACTAAGTTAAGCATCTCTTTTACAAAAATCATGAAGCGATGTTCATTCGAGCATGCACCTCTTTTGGTTTCATTATATATGCTTTTAGTTTTCAGTTGGCTGGTCGTTAGCCTCATATAACCTGCTTCTATCTTACAATATGATAAGATTTCAACAGGTTGGAGTTCACAATGCTATGAACCCTGGTCAGTACAGAGAGGGTTACCGAATTAGATGTGGTTGTGTTGTTGATTTTATGGGCACTATTCAGGCGGTTTATATTTTCAACATTGTTATGAAAGAAGTGCGGTTTCTTTTTGCTCATTTATTTAAAATCACGTTCTTATGTTGTAGTTGCTGGAATCTTAGAGCTTTCTGAGACAACCACTAATGTTGAGGCATCCCAATATTGTCACATTCAAAGAGGTAATGAATTTAATCCATGGGTGAAGTTCATTATGAAGATAAAATGGTATTTATATTTTTACTTACATTGTATATGGAATTTGCAGCTATAACATCCGTGATTAGATGTAACAGGTTATGTGATTCAAATATTCTGCTATTGATTTTGTTATGTGCAGTATTGATATCTTAAACCAAATATAAGGTCCTTTTAGCCAAATGATTTATTTTAAGTGAATATATGTATAAAAAGTATGTTTTTGAATCATCATATGTGTTAAAAAAATGATATATTTAGGGTTTTGATTGATGCCAGTGATGGGGTGGTAGAGAAGGTCGAGGTGAACGCCAAAACAGCTGCATAGACGGCTTTGGTTTGATTACGGATTTTGTTAGCTTAAATTCAAAAATGGTGGATATGCCCGACATCGGAGACACTCCCACTACCATGGTTCTGACAAAATTAGCAATTCACAACCTTTATACATGATATATTGGACTGTTGTTGTTTCCTTGTGATGCTATCTACATAAGGTGTACACCCAAATCATACTCTCAATCATTGCAGATTGCTCCCGCTTGACTTTAGGATACCAATCGGCAGTCAGCTCTTAATCTTTGCTTAAAAATACTATCACATATGCTTGAGTTCAGGTCGTTAAATGCAGGAGAATTCTGAAATGGTCTTATGCTTTGCCTACTATATTTTAGATTTGGAGACCGTAAAGACGCAGTTTTATGAGTATGTGCAAGGCCAGGTTGAGGAAGCTCAAGAAATTTTATCATGTAGTACAGATTGAGGGTTTTAAACACATCAATGAAGCCGAGGAAAATCTCAGAAAACAGGTGAAAATCGCTAAAGATGATGGTAATTTCGTAGCCAAAGCCCAAGAAGGCTATTGCTATGGATGACTAGGGATGGTCATCCTTGGGGAGGATGGTTCTAGCAGAGGTGGGTGACTTATTTGTATAGGTTGATAATGATCCTCTGTTCAGCTTGCTCAATTTTGTTGCTGTTAACTTTCTAATTCTGGTTGCTGGCTTTAATAGGGCTCAGAAGCTAGCAAAGATTAATGAAAATAGAAACTTTTTCCATTCTGAACTACAGAAGATGGGGTTTGAAGTTCTAGGTGATAAAGATTCTCCTGTAATGCCCATAATGTTTTACAATCCGGCAAAAATTCATGCTTTCACACGGGAGTGTCTAAAACAACAGGTATTATTTTTTCACGTCATTTGCAGGTTTGAGTTCAACGGGCCGGGAAGTAGTTCAGAATGCCGTCCTGCATTATCTTATACCACATTAGATTGGTCGTGATCTTCAATGTCAGGTTATCGTTCTGCATCCAGCCCGCATTCACCTCCATTAGTATTAGGTTGTAGGGTTTACTTTCTATATGTTTTTAAATAATTACATGCTATTTATATTGTTTGATGTATATTGGTTTAAGGTTTTTTTGGGTATATTGGTTCTGTATTATTCTGTATCAATATATTATGTACTTTTATTTTAAATAAATTTGAGTTCTGGTTATGGGATCATAAATGTATTTTAATTATTGCTATGTAGATTTTATTACTTTGATCGATTTATGCATATAATTATTTGAAAATTGCATTTCTAAATGTATCTTAACTGCTCCCTAATTTGTGTTTCTTTTGGATACTGCCGTAGTACTGATATAGAAGTTTGAAACTATAGATGATGGCATATTATGGGACATGGAGAAATATATGTTTTTAATTAGCTTACATTTAGTAGTTACTGTTAGTTGTTACAGATCAATAGCTCTATAGCAAAGGAGATTTTTAAGAAGCCTGGTGACATTTTTAATAAATCATAAATCACACTAGATAATTAGTTGTACCATTTGCAAGAGTTGAATACAATTACACATTTATTACATGCGACATGATGAAGACGACGTTACCATAATACAACTACGAATGAACAAAAACAAAAAAACTGCGGATATGCATATACAACAAGATATTGAATTTGACTCTGAAGTAAATAAGAAGTCAAAAATAGAGAAATAAAGGCAACATTTTACCTTAATTGTTGTAATTTAATTATTTTTAATTATTTTACTTTTCAAGATTTCTATAATACAAATATTATTCATTTTACATAATTTAATATTTATAATATTATATGTATCAGATATTTACTTTGTATTGACATACTCATTATTTTTATTATGTTACAATTACATCATAATAACCGCGCAACGCGCGGTCCGGTTAGCCTAGTATATTAAATAGCAAAGAGTGGAAGTTAAACGACAGTCAAATTAGCAAAAATAAATCCCAAAAATGAACATAAAGAAATAACAAAGCAAAGTTTGAAACGGCAGACAGTCTGAACTTCCAAAACAAAAGTTAGTCAAATCAAATATTCACCACAAATCCTTTTTATGCACAATAAATATGACTTGAACAAAATTTTAAAAACAAATCAAGTGTGTAATGGCATTTTCATACAATACTATGCAAAACACATAACTTGCAATTTGGCGCTGATAAGAAAAAGAAGATGGAATGTAAAGTAAGATTAAACTGTTAATATTGATAATTCTTTTTCTTTATTCTAAAACTTCTTCTATTTTTTGAAAAATGTAATAAATTTATATTTTCCTTTCAAAAATAATATAAAATTCTATACTTTTTGAAATAATCCTTGGTTGATAAGTTTTGTATGGGATAAGCCAATTTAATAAAGAGTTTAGTAATTTTATTTATAACAATAAGTATTTACAATTTTATAACTAAAAATATTAATGTTCTTTAGATAAGAGTATAAAAAACATACGACGGGATGAGTTTATTTTCACAAGTTAAAAATACAGATATACCTACAAAAGTACTTAAGAGTATTAAGAGTATAAAGAGAGGTATTTCTTCTCATGTTTTTTTTAAAAAATAGGGAAAATCAAAAGATATACAAATGCAAAGCTGATTTAATTTTAAAAAATACTATATTAAAAAATATTAACTAAAATATTAATCTTCTTCAGATAAGAGTATAAAAAATCACTATATTAATCTTCTTTGATAAAATTATAAAAAATATAATATTAATTTTAAGTTGAATATTGAATATAATGTAGCATAATCTATTGATAATTTATTGTTTTCTAAACTTTTAGAATCTCAATATATGGAAGAGCCATCTATTGAACAATTCCAGCTTAACCACTCGGTACATTCTTCATTACAGAAGAAAGGTATAATCATAATTTTATAGTGTTAAAAATACAACACAACTTTTTATTCAGTATGTTAATAAAATCTCTCTATTAAATGATTGTTTAATTGTTCAAAATTGCAGATAAAGGGAGCAAAAACAAGAAGATATACGTTGGATTGCTATAAACTATTCCAGCGGAAGGTAAAATTTTACCTAGAGCCAACAATTGTGTCTACTGCAATGCAAAACTATTGAAAGGAAAACCACCCAATTTATGTTGTCTGAGAAGATGAAATTAAAATAGAATAAAAACCATGCCTTAAAAGTCGTGTTCTTTACTGGTTGGAACTAAATCTCAAAGTGATCAATTCAACAGGGCAGAACCAACAACAACCATTTCACATTCACAACATTCGAAGCAGATAAATATGAAAGTTAACGGCATGCATTGATGGCGTATACACATTTTAAGCACAAGGTAATATGTATCATTATTTGAACCATCTAAATAAACCTCCGAAGGTGGATCCATCTGATATTCAATTTTATTTTAATGATACCGATACAAAGCACTAGAAGGAAGGATTGGTTGCATGGACAACTTTAAAACCCATTTTGAAGTAGAAATTTTGAAATTGTTAATAGAGGTGTCCCGAAGAAATCCTTATGCAAAAGTTGTTAGGAGGTTAAAGAGCATCGACTCTATAGAAATCAAAAAGCGTCATTCTGAATGGTGATCCAGATATTGACTAGAGAAGGTACAGTTTTCCAACTATTTCTCAGGTTGCAGCCATTTATGTACAAGGCGACAAATTTGATCCCGAAAATTCAGTGCGAGTAAGAATAAACAACTATGGACAAAAAACACAAAGAAAGTACATGGTACTCAAATATAAAAAGACATCAAAGTCGATTCTCTGAAGTAAGTTAGAAGTCAAGAATAGTTAAACTGAAGGTTACACTTCTCCTTAATTATTGTAATTTAGTTATATTCAATTATATTTTTTCCAGCATTTATATAATACAAATATTTATTCACTTTACATAATTTATTATATAATCGTATTTGTACCGAATAGTTACTTTGTATTTCCATACTCACTATTATTATTTTAAACGTACATCATAAAAACCGCGGAACGTGCGGTCCGGTTAGCCTAGTCTGTCTTCTTTGTAACATCTCAGTGCGTTGTTTACAAGTTAGACTAATATTCGCATGGGTCAATACAAATCAACAAACAATAGCATTTGGTTTACGTTTTTCGGTCGAATTTTTCTTCCTTTATCACCATTACTTTCTGGTAATCCAGATCAAGCCGGCCGCTGCTTGACCAGAGATTTCTCCATGTTGATCATATTGGATCTCCAATGTTGCATGCACGAAATAAATTAAACAAATGAGCTAAATTAAATTGGGCAACGATCGTGCGATATTGGGAAATAATTGTACGAGAGCTTATCTTTTAGCATATCCAAAATGCAATCATGGATATTGACGTGAAAAGAGGATAAATAGATCAACAAATCAATGAAATTTAAGTATACAAAATCTTACAAAAAAACATCAAACCTTAAAACAAGAGTCAAACTGGCAGAATTGACACCACACCTGACGCGATTATTATTTGAGTGAAAACAGTTCTAAATAAATGTAGAATAATAAATTATTCAATATATTACTTAGAAATGCACTACTGGAAAGCAAGGCTACAACGGTTTGTTAACGGCGCTTGTGTGACGGCGGAATTCCAAGAACGCCGTTCTCTGTGTAGGTTCCGCAATCGGAATTAATCAGAATCTGTGTTTGTGTTTAGCGGGTCCCACTTGTGAAGTCATAATATTTAAGGTGGAACAAGAAAACCCGTGTTATATGGTTGAACATAATGTGGTTCCGATTCAGGAACACGACTTGATATATAATCTCAGTCAGCATATTAGATGCTATCTTTCTACCCACAATCTTATCTTCTCACATTCATCCCCAATTCTCCCAACTTTCTCCCAAATTTATTTATATCTTTGATTCTACTCAAAATCTCAATCCCAATCACTCTCTTCTCTAAATGTTATATATTTTCCTTGATCTCTTAACTCTTTTCCATGGAGATTCAATCATAAAGAGGTAATTTGTAATTTTCATTTATGTTTTTGTAAATCTTAGTTTCTTGATTTTGATTGCATCGGAACCCATTTCGAATTTATGTATCTAATCGATGAATTTGTTGTTGTTGAAGTGTTAGAATATAATGTTATTGATTGATCTCTATAAATGTGTTGTTGTTGATGAATTTACATAAAGACTAGTTTTTTGTGATTGATTTGAGGATGAAGTTTTTTTTGGTTGATAAATCTAATGTTGATGAATGTGTTTTTGAGTATGAAGTTGTTAGTGTGATTTGTAGGTAAATTTCTTGATGTTAGGATGAATTTATTCTTTGGTGTTGTTAGGATGGATTTGTTCTTGACATTCTTCATGTGTTCTTCATGTTCATCTGAGTTTTTTTTGTGTTCATCTGGATTTGTTCTTCGTGTTCATCTGGGTTTTCCGATTTCGATCGGAAAGCCCAGATTTTTTTGTTGAATTCTTAACTAGTTCCGATATCGGAACACCTAATCTAGTTATGTTCCGATATCGGAACCTATAAACGGCGGTTCCATGAAACGCCGTTAACGGGTGAACCCCTACGACGTCGCAGCCACCGACGGCGGTCGGAAACGCCGTCATAGGGGTGGGTCTTGCGCCGTGATAGCTGTATGTGTCCAGTAGTGATGATTACAAAGTTTAATTACATTTAGAATGACTGTTAAATATTTGTTCACAGATATTTTTGGAAATTTGAGACAATTTATGCATAATTGAAAGATAATAATAAAAATAAAATGTATCATCAAGACAACTACAAAATCTTACAACTGTATTAGTAATTCCAATATTCAAATGGTACTTCAAGCTGCAACACTAGAAGCTTCCTGCACTTTCACAAAGGATCACAAGTTCAATTATATTATCCAGTTTTCACTGGATAATTCGGAAACAAACACATTATATTGAGCTTGTTTTTTTGTTTTTTAATTTGGAAACAAACACATTATATTGAGCTTGTTTTTTTGTTTTTTTTAAAAAACAAAAAAACAAGCTCAATATAATGTGTTTGTTTCCAAATGATCCAGTGAAAACTTATGTTCTGATTTCGCAATTTATAAGAATTGAAGTGCTGATTTTGCAATTAACTCGTACAAACTAATGAAGGCCATTATAGTATTGTATGGATTGCATAGCTAATTAAGCTATTAAACTAAATATAACTTGTAACAGGTAGTATAATCCCGTTCTCACATTTTGACAGAACCTCCGATAATTTATAATCAATAGAATTTTGACACACACTCATATAATTTCATAATTTATAAGATTTTGAATTTTTAATGAATATATAATCAACCGATCTTAATAGAATATCTTGATTTAATTACAAGATATTCTTATATTGTTGTACAATATATCCATTCCTATTTTAGAGTAGCCTAGTTTAGGACTCTTGTATTATATATTATACACTCTCGTATCAATGAAATCATTCTGAATTTCACATTCACATGGTATCAGTTTTGGTTATCGATCTCCAAAATTTTTGCCAAAATTCTTGTTAGGTGCTCCTAAACCCTAACTTGCAAACCCTAGCCGTCAAGCTCTAGGTGTCACCTTAAACCCTAGCCGCCGACCGTGCTTGGTGTTCTTCCGATCGAATCCTAGCACCTCCGCCGTGTTTTAGTTGTCTCCGATCCAAATCTTAGGTGTTTCGGCCGTGTCCTAGGTGTTCCGATCAAAACCCTAGACCTCCACTCTAGGTGTCTCGCTCTTCCGTTGCTCGCACCCGCTGTTTCTTCTCGTTTTCCGGCCAACCTCATGGATTCCGGGAAGACTCTTTCCTATGCCACCATGATCCATATGTTGCCGATCAAGCTTGGATACGGAAACTTCATGGCTTGGCGTTCGCAGGTGCAAACACTCTTTGAATCGACCGGATTGTTTGGCTACCTTGATGGATCTCTTGCCAAGCCTCCTGTCGCTTCTCCGGCTATGTCAAGCTCCTCGTCGGACTCTCCTCAGGCTGCCCTGAAGGCTCCCGCCGATCCAGTCTCGTCGTCGGACTCCGGTCTCACGCCGGAATCCTGTACCGCACAAGACAAGCTTGTCCAGGTGCTTCTTCGGTCCTCCCTCACTGATGATTCCGTCATGGAGATCATCGGCTGCTCGACTGCCGCCGCCATGTGGGATGCTTTGCTTGCCGCCTATGATAACGTCTCCGATGCTCGTGAGATCCAACTTCACGACGAGCTCCACTCGACCCGCCGTGGCTCCTCCACTGTCATGGAATATCATCGCCGTTTCAAGCTTATACTGATGGGCTTGCTGCCATTGGAACTCCGGTGGAAAACAGGGACAAAGTACTGCACTTTCTCTGGGGTCTCGGTGCCGGATTCGACACGTTTGTCACGGTCCAATTTGCATCGTCTCCTCTCCCACTCTATGCCAAAATCGTCGCTAGGGCTCGCAGTCATGAAATATTGATGTCCACTGGTGGCTTTGGTTCTTCACCGGCGCCGGAAACGCTCCTAGTTGCGTTCGCTGTGTCGACTCAGCACGGGTTTGGTAAATCTAACCAAGCGCGTGGGCAGCACACGCCGCCGTCTGGCGCGTCGGCTGCCACGTGCCGCCGTTCTGGCGATGGCTCCTCTAGTGGCACGTCTGGTGGTGGTCAGTCCTCTGGTGGTTGTCAGTCCTCGGGTGGTCGCAATCGTCGTGGTCGCAAGAAGTGGAACCCTAAATGCCAGCTCTGTGAAGAATTCGGTAACACCGCCAAAACATGCACGAATCCCCAGCCAGAGTCCAATCTTGCTGATGCGTTTCAGTCAATGTGTCTCTCGACAACTCTTCTGACTGGTATCTAGACTCTAATGCAACAAATCACATGGCAACCACATCTTCTGGTCTGGACAACATTGCTCCTTATAACCGTAATCGTTCTGTTGCCCTTGCTAATGGTAGACCTGTTAATATTACTCATATTGGTCATCGTCGGTTTTCTCGTAATCTTTATGTATCTGATGTGCTGGTAGTTCCGGATATTACGAAAAACCTTCTCTCCATTAGTAAACTGACCAGGGACTTGAAATCTGTGATCTCTTTTGATGAAAATAAGTTTGTTATTCAGACAAAGGTCACAAAGGAAATCGTGGGCCGAGGTCGCTGTGAGAATGGTCTGTATGTGTTGGAGCAGGGTGGTGCTGCTTTTGTTGCTTACATTCAAGCGAATAAACATAGGGCGTCTTTCGACATATGGCATGCCAGGCTGGGCCATACTTCCCTAGCTGTTATTTCCTTATTAAATAAGTTGAACCTAGTTAAGGTTGTTTCTTTTTCGCCTAAACCCTCTTTATGTTCTTCATGTGAACGAGCTAAGGGTAAACGGATTTCATTTATGGATAATCCTAGACGGGCTGACTCTTTACTTGCTTTGGTACACTGTGATTTGTGGGGTCCTACTCCTGTTTTATCAGAAAGTGGTTTTTCATACTATGCTATCTTTGTTGATGATTTCTCTCGCTTTACTTGGTTCTATCCGTTGAAGTGGAAGTCAGACTTTTTTGAGACATTTGTGCGGTTTCAGAATTTGGTTGAGAATCAGTTTTTATGCTCTATAATAATCTTTCAAAGCGATGGAGGCACTGAATTCACAAATTTGCGTCTGCGAGCTCACTTTTCAGACAAAGGGATTTTTCATCAAATTTCTTGTCCTGCTACACCTGAACAAAATGGTAGAGCCGAACGGAAACATAGGCACATTACGGAGATGGGACTTTCGATGCTCATGAACTCTCATCTACCATCATCTTACTGGGATGTTTCTTTTGCTGCTGCAGTCTATACCATCAATCGTCTTCCAACACCGGTACTTCGCTATGTCTCACCATATTTTCTGGTCTACGGTCATCATCCTGATTACTCTAACTTTCACCCTTTTGGGTGTAGAGTTTATCCTTATACCCGACCTTTTGCACCTCACAAACTCGCACCAAGAAGTGTTCCTTGCATCTTCATTGGGTACAGTGCTCAGTATAAGGGTTTTCGTTGTCTTGACCCCTCATCCAAGAAGGTCTATCTCACTCGTCATGCTCGTTTTGATGAGACCTCTTTTCCATCTGCTACAGATTCGCCTACTCCTGCTGATGTTGCTCCAAACACCTTGGATGTTTCGGTTTTTGTGGATTTGGTTGATTCTGTTTCAGACACAGTCTCGCCTCCAGCCCCGTTGGACGACACGGCTTCGGCACAGTCACCTGCTGAGACTCTAGTTTCGTCTCCCGTCTTATCGGCCAGTTCCTCACCGATCTCTACTTCACCGTCTTCGTCTCCACCAGTTTCTACTCCTTCTGCGATTTCTGTGGATCTGTCGCCCTTTCCTCCGCGACGCATGACTACTCGGTTGCAAACTGGTAGTCTTACAACTAATCGTAGGTTTGGAGATTATGAGATGACTGGACTTCTTGCTGCCTTGCTTGCTGAGACTGAGCCGCGGGGTTTTCGCTCGGCTATGAAGGATCCTCGTTGGATTTCTGCCATGGATGAGGAAATGCAAGCTCTTCGCCAACAACACACTTGAGATCTGATTCCGCGTCCTGCTAATGCAAATGTTGTTGGTTCCAAATGGGTATACAGGATCAAGCATCGTCCTGATTGCTCTGTTGATAGATACAAGGCTCGTCTTGTGGCTCAAGGGTTTACTCAGCTTCCTGGTTTTGACTTCACTCATACCTTTAGTCCTGTTGTCAAAGCTTCTACTGTTCGCATCATCCTTGCTCTGGCTGTGACGTTTTCGTGGCCGCTTCATCAGCTGGATGTTAAAAATGAGTTTCTCAATGGCGTTCTAGATGAGCCGATCTACATGGAACAACCTGCTGGTTACTCTGATCCTGTTCATTCGGATTCCGTCTGACGTCTTCGGAAAGCCATTTATGGGTTTAAGCAGGCTCCTCGGATTTGGTTTCAGCGGTTTAGCTCCTTCCTTGTGCTCTTAGGGTTCAAGTGCTGCTTAACGGACACTTCCTTATTTGTGTTCTCTCGTGGATCAACTGTGCTCTACCTGTTGGTGTATGTTGACGATATTATCCTTAGTGGCGATGATCCTGCTCTTATCCGCAAGTTTGTTGCTCGTGTTGACGCTGAGTTTGCTGTTAAGGATCTTGGTTCCCTTCATTACTTTTTGGGAATTGAGGTTGCTCGCTCTTCGGCTGGGCTGTTCTTGGGTCAGGCTAAGTATGCTATGGAGGTTCTTCAGCGAGCTGGTATGGCCGATGCTGCTTCTGTCTCTACTCCGTTTATTTCGGGTTCGCAGCTTGTCAGCTCTTCTGGTCCTTTTTTTTTTCAAATCTCAAGTTCTATCGCTCTCTTGTTGGTGCGCTGCAGTACTTGACGATTACTAGCCCTGATCTGTCTTATGCGATTAATTCTGTCAGTCAGTTTCTGCAGTCTCCCTTTGAGGATCATTTTCAGGCAGTTACTCGCATTTTGCGCCATGTTCGTGCAACGCTTCACTATGGACTGATGTTTCGTCCTTCGCCTGTTGGTCTTCCTGTTCTTGGCTACTCCGATGCTGATTGGGCTCGATGTCTTGAGACTCACCGCTCCACCTATGGCTATGCTATTTTCCTTGGTGGAAATCTTGTTTCTTGAAGTGCTAAGAAGCAGCCTACTGTTTCTCGTTCCAGCTGTGAATCTGAATATCGTGCTATGGCGAACACTGCTGCTGAACTTGCTTGGTTGTGTCAACTTCTCCGTGAATTTCGGGTTCCTCGGTCCTCCACTCCGCTTCTGCTTTGTGATAACAGTAGCGCGATTTTCTTGGCTCAAAATCCGATTGCTCATAAGCGGGCCAAGCATATTGACATTGACTATTACTTTTTTCGTGAGCTTGTTTCCTCTAAAAAGTTTCGTGTGAGTCATGTCCCGTCTGCTCTTCAAGTGGCTGATGTCTTCACCAAAGACCTTTCTCGTCCACTTTTCGAGTTGTTTCGTTCCAAACTTTGCGTCTTCTCGAATCCGACGCTTCGCTTGAGGGGATAATAGAATATCTTGATTTAATTACAAGATATTCACTAGTAGAAAACGTTCGGAAAACGGCGCCCAAGGACGGCGGTTCTGCGGGAAAATAAGGAAACCGCCGTCCTGCTACATTTACGAACTCGTAAATGTTGGTTCTCTAGCCGGATGACTTGTTACACGGCGGTTGTGATGCAACCGCCGTGTAACTGCCATTTTTGGTCGGCGGTTGCGTTTAACCGCCGACCAGCCTACATTTCCGACACCGGAAATGGCTAGCCGGAACTTTCCCCGTTGACCGGCTTGACTTTGACGGTCAAGTCGACGGGGCAAAGTTCTGATGTCGGTGGAGTCAAGTCAAAAAGTCGTCCGGGTAAGTTTACGGTACCGTAAACTTGTCCGGATAGCGGGAAAAATGGCCGGGCAGGATTTACGAACTCGGAAACGTAACCGGATGAGCTAAAACAGAATCTTATAAAACGAGAAACGGATCCTTTTGTTCTATCTACTCTATTCCATCTTTGTTTTGGGTTGAAGGACGCAGAGAATCTCCTAATATCTGGGCTCGCTGAATCCTAGGCCGCGATGAGGTAATCTCCCGCTAAATTTAGTATTGATGGGCGGATGTTTGTTAATTTCAAGCATGAATATGTATGTGTGTCCCTAATTTGCTTGAATAATATATGAACTTGCGTGTTGATTCCTAGTTATTAGTGTTTATGAAACCATATTGTATTTGATATGTTGTCAAGTAGCACGATGTAGATGAATGAATTCATTAATATTTGCTTAAATTTATGAAAATAGGTACACAAGTGTTATGGAACGTAGTAGGATTATTAGGGAGAATCGTCGGACCTCACCAGAGTATATGGGACTGGTTGAATATTTCATTGATGTTGCTTCTGATAATGCAAGATTAGAAAATCAGTCGGCCATGCGGTGCCCTTGTAAGGATTGCACTAACGATGTGTATTTAGGAGTTGAAGGTTTGCGTGAACATTTGATTGTAAGGGGTTTCCAAAATTCCTATACCACGTGGGTATGGCATGGGGAAGAACGTAGCACTGTTGTTGTTAATGAACCAATGGAGGTTGTAGGAGAAAATTCAATGGTTGGTAATTATGACGATAAATTGGATGACTTGGTAGATGATGTTGCCATGCATTTTTTTGGAAAACCAGAGGCGCTTGAAGCGATGTATAATGATAAGCAGACCCCTTTGTATGAGGGGTCAATCCACACTATTTTAAGCGCGACCTTATTGTTGATGAATTTAAAAGCCAAGCATGGGCTTTCAGATAAGGCATTAACAGAGGCGCTGGAGTTGATTAGACAGCTGCTTCCCACTGATAATTTATTGCCTGATAGGGCATATGCTGCCAAGAGGGTACTATGTCCAATGGGTATGGAACTTGAGAAAATTCATGTTTGTCCTAATGATTGTATGTTGTTTAGAGGGGAAGATGAGATGAAATTGGAAAATTGTAGCGTTTGTGGCGAGTCACGGTACAAAGCTGTGAAACAAAAAGTGGACGTGGGAGGAGATGTTGTTAAGGAAACCAACAAACGTGTTCCCGCGAAGGTCATGTGGTATCTCCCCATTATACCTAGGCTTCAAAGGTTGTTTGCTAACAAGGAAGAAGCTAAGAACTTGACATGGCATGCAGATAGAGAGAAGGTTGAAGATGATGATGTGATTGCACACTGTTCAAATGGTGATCAGTGGAAGAAAATTGATGAATTGTATCCTGAATTTGGGAAGGAAGCTCGGAATGTAAGGTTGGGTTTATCCACTGATGGTATGAATCCGTATGGAGATTTGAGTAGTACACACAGTTCTTGGCCTGTGATGGTTGTTATTTACAATCTACCATCGTGGTTGACCATGAAGAGGAAATATGTTATGTTGTCGTTGATGATAGCAGGGCCAAAGCAGCCTGGTAATGACATTGATGTGTTCCTAGAACCTTTAGTTGACGACCTTCAGAAACTGTGGTTCGAAGAGAATTGGACGTGGGATGAATATCGGCAGGAATGGTTTAAGTTGAAAGGAATGTTGTTCTGTACTGTGAACGATTTCCCTGCACTTGGTAATCTAGCTGGTTATTCAGTCAAAGGTCATCTAGCTTGTCCTGTTTGTGAGGAGAATACTAGTTTCTCTCAATTAAAACACGGGAGAAAAACTGTTTATCAAGGACATCGTCGTTTCTTACCATGCAGTCACGAGTTCCGTAAGGCTAAGAACTGGTTTAATGGGAAGGAAGAGAATGCACCGCCCCCCCCTCCTATCAGTGGCGAGGAGGTATTCGAGAAAATCAAGGATATTGAAAATGATTTTGGGAAAAACCGTAGGAAGATGCCTCTCCCCGGCCCTTGGAAGAAACGATCCATTTTCTTTGACTTACAATATTGGAAGCACTTGGCTGTCAGACATTGTTTAGATGTAATGCACATTGAGAAGAATGTCTGCGATAGTTTGCTTGGTACGCTGCTGAATATTCCAGGAAAAAGCAAAGATGGACTTCAAGCACGTAAAGACTTGGACAGAATGGGTATTAGAAAGGAACTGGCTCCTGTAATCGAGAATGGGAACACTTTCTTGCCTCCAGCTTGCTACAATATGTCGTCAGCTGAGAAGACAAAATATTTGCAGTGCCTGAAAGATTTGAAGGTACCCTCTAATTTTTCCTCAAACATTGGTAACTGTGTCAATGTTAAGGATAAAAAATTGATAGGGTTAAAATCACATGATTGTCACACTTTGATGCAAGACTTGAACATAATTGCCATTCGTGGTTCTCTTCCAAGCCACGTTAGGATGTGCATCAGCAAGCTCTGCTTATTTTTTAAGGGAATTTGCCAGAAAACAGTTAGCCGTCGTAAGCTAGATAAGCTGCAGACAATGGTGGTTGAAGTATTGTGCCAATTGGAGATGTATTTCCCCCCTTCTTTCTTTGATATAATGGTGCATTTGATTGTCCATCTTGTGCGGGAGATCAAGGAGTGTGGTCCAGTGTTCCTCCGGTGGATGTATCCTTTCGAGAGATACATGAAGATATTTAAATTCTTTTCGCAGAATAGGTACAGGCCTGACGCAAGCATTGTATCTAGATATGTCGCGGAGGAGGCGATTGAATTTTGTACGGCTTACTTAGATGAGGTTGACACGGTTGGACTACCCACCTCGAGGCATGATTTTCGTTTCAACGGGCATGGAACTAGAGGCACGCTGCATAACCCGCCAGCGGTCGATTTGCAGGCTGCTCATCTGTATGTGATGCGAAACCATGAATCGGTTCGCCCTTACGTTGACATTCATATGGAGGAATTGAGAAGTCTATACCCAACCCTAAAGCCTTTCCAACTACATGATGAGCATATTAGAACCTTTTGTGAGTGGTTAAGGGACACCGTAGAGATTGGTGACCATCCCGAGGACGTGAAATGGCTATCCAGACGGCCGCTTACGACGGTCATCAGCTACAGCGGCTATGATGTGAAGGGTTACTCGTACGGGACCAAACAGAGCGATGCTAAAGGTGTTTCGCAGAATAGCGGTGTGACTACATTTTCCGAATCAATCGCTGTGTCGCGGAAGAAAAATCCAGAAGGATCCTACTCATTTGATAGGTATTTCGGTACCATTGTTCAGATCTGGGAGTTAAACTATGTGGCATTGAAGGTGGTTGTATTCAAGTGTCAGTGGGTTGATCAAAAGACAGGAACTAAGACCGATCCTTTAGGGTTTCAATTGGTTGATAGGAAGAAAGTGGGATCAAAGTCGGATGCGTTCATACTTGCTGGGGAAGGTGACCAAGTTTACTATGTTCAGGATCCTTCTGATCGGCACTACGAGATTGTTCTTGATGGGAAACAAATGGTGTGTGGTGATGAGCTATTCGAGGAGTATGACAAACGAGCTGCTCACATTTTTGTGCCAACGAAGAAAGACGCGATTAATATGGAGGAAACAGAGGAAAACATGTCAAACTATCACGCAAGATCCGATCACGCCGAACTCATAGTGATAGACAGCAAAGGAAAAGAACGGAAGAGGAAGTTGATTTTCAAAGTTAAGCCGAAGACTAAGTTGAGGCGTTAGTCGTTGATCTTTTTGTGTTATCAGTTATTCATAATACAACTAGTCCGAACTTAGTTTGAATATGTAATTCATGTAAACATTTGGTTGCACCTTTGTTTGATCTATCCAATAGAATAAAAGAAAGTCGACGAATCTCAATTTTTAACCTATCCGGATAGTTTTCCGGTATCTGAAACATTAGCCGGATAGTGTTAAATTAGGGTTTACCTACTTCCGGCTAACAATCCGGTTTAGCAAATGTAGAACAAGCCTATCCGGATAACTTTCCGAGTTCGGAAACAAGTTACCCGGAAGTTTTTTGTTTTGGCAAGACATTTTATTCAAATTCCAGACGGGTTCCCTGGTTGTCATCCGGTTTAGTAATCATAGAATGACCGATCCTGCTAGAATTCCGAGTTCGTAAAGCTAACCGGAAGTGTTATTTTGAGGCGAAAACTAGCGCGCACTCACTAATCAGTAGTTATATAAAATTGATACTGCAAACACTTGTACGAATTGTAAATGCACAAACATTTGATCAATTTCCGTAGCATTCAAACGTTACTGAAATACAGTTAAAATGTAATAATATTCGATAAGGCAAATCAATTCTTAACTAAAAATTCAAAACAAATTAAACTAAATCAAGGCTCCATGTCATAGTCGGTGTGATGATCACCGCCACCATGTCCCTGCGAGGCGTCCCCACTCGTGGAAAATCCTTCTGCGCGCTTGAGGGCTCTCAACTCCTTCCTTGCCTCGTAAGCGTCCTTCCTAACGCCAATCAATGTGAGCACCTTAGATTTCATGCCAGCGTACATAGCTTTCATGTTGGCAACATGCGGTGAAGGCTCTCCAACGGGTACCTCCCTACCTAAAAAATGAAAATTCATATTTGAATTAAACTATGATCAAAAGTAGCATAAATTGTGAATAAGGAGGTGAAGATGACTTACTTCTTGATGCCCGCTTAGCCTTTTGTTGTGGAGGCGCCACAATCCATTTTCCATCGGCCAAAGTCCATTTCGGCCTATGGTTTTCAAAGTAGTGGTAGTCGTATAGCTTGCAAGGGGTGGGATCATCTTCAAATCGGAAATTTTGGTCCAATTTCAAGAGCAACTTAGTGATTAAGCTCCCGTAGGGTAGATTTTTCTTATGTCGCTCGTTAGCCCACGCAGTTCTCATCCAATTACATATTGCAAAGCCGGGATTGATAGGAACCTCCTTCACGACATAGTAAAATGTCATAACCGTGGTAACATTAGGCTCGCCGACATTTCCTCCTGTAGGGATGAAACTTCTATGCACCCACTCGTACACAATGCGATCATCAATGGGGCAGAACGCCATTTTACACCCATCGGCTGAACTTTCATCATATGGGTCCCGACCAAAATAGTGATGTCCTAAATTCAGATAATTCAAGTACGGGAGTTTAATCATATGCGTTCCCGGCCACGCATTAGCATAGAAGATATCAAGTGGCCCATCCTGGAGCTTGGGATAAAGGTCCTCATCGGATTTGATAGGATTCCCCAACAACTCATTCATCACCCAACAATCAAACTCAAACCTTTGCCCATTAACCATGGTAGTGTACTTACCATCACTAGGTTCATCAAAATTAGCATAAAATTGCAACACCTCATCCTTATAGGTGGGATTACTAACATCGAATAACAAGGCATCACAATTTTGAATAGCAAACTTCTCAACCATAGGGCCTAAACCTAGTGCCTCAACCTGATCTCTATCCAACACATATGTGTCTAGTACTGTAGCATTGTTAACAAGAATACCATAATACTTGTAAGCATCGAGACTAATAAACTTGTTAGCATCATACCAGTTTGGATTTGGCTTCCTCGCCACGACCTTGCTTCTCGGTGCCATGGGTTGATCGGGAATTGGGTGGAACTGATGGAGAGTTTCGTCCGGGTAGGAGACGGGATTTCCGAACTCTGAATTGGGGGATGTGGGGGAAGTTTGTGAGTTGTGATCTGAAAAAAATCAATAACCCATATATATAAACCCGTTTCCGAACTCGGAAACCTAGCAGGATGGAAATTTAAGCTTATCCGGCTAAGTTTACGATATCTGAAAGTCTAGCCGGAAGTTTTTAATTAAAAATCTCGTTTTTTGCTCAATTTTCCCGAAGGTTTCCCTGATAGCCATCCGGATAAGTAAATATTCATCCGGCTAGGTTTCCGATTTCGGAAACATAATTAACACTATCCGGATAGTGTTTCAGAACTCGGAAATCTATCCGGAACTATACTTCAACACATTTTAAACTATAATTCAACACATTTTCACCATCATACTTGCCTCTTTATCTAAACAAAATGCATGTACAAAATAAGCGCCAATAGATTGAAGCACTAAAATCTTTAAAATCGACCAAGTTTAACAAGAACAAATTCGATGTTTAACTAGAATAGAACAAATTATTAACTAGAAACAATGCCCTACTCTCCAGTCGCCCTACTGCTGGATGGTCCCCCGGCCGCATCTTCTTCACTTGAGGATGGGAGATGACCAAAATCCGGCTCATTCAATTCCGGGCTAAGTTGGAGATCAAGTCCCTTCCGATCAATGTAAGCCCTTTGTTCGGCCCGGAGCATTGCTACTTCTTCTTTAGCCTTGTCGACTTGTCCGGTGAAGCATTCCCACATTTTTGAGAGCTTACGCATCCACCGGCCCTCCTCACCTACAAAACAAACAAATGATTAGCTTTCGAATACAAAAGCATTTTCACATGCGAAACTAAACAATAAAGGGAAAACATATATTCACTTACTTGTACCCGATGAGCTCGCACCTCTGGCTTCTAGTTTTCTTCGCCTCGCAACTCTTCCTGCTGCGCCCGGAGCTAAGGCCTTCAAGACGTACCTTTGAGTTTCTTTATCCAGTGCAAAACCCTTATGATCAAACCAATCACCATCGTAGTACTCTAGAGGCTCAGGACGATCAACAACACCTCCACCTTGCTTCTTAATCAACTCAGTGACAAGTCCGGCATATGGAAACCATTGCCTCGACCCTCTCCCCACCTTGAACATGTATTCAACTATCGAGTGTCCAGGATTTATTTTCAACCCTTCCATCAAGTAATAGAAGAGCAGAACACGTCCACAACTAGGTTCACAACTATGACCCCCCGATGGATACACATTCAGACAAACCCAGTCAAATACAATCCTCTGCTCAACCGTAAGCTCCTCAACATTAAAATCACCTGGACAACTACCCGCCCCCTGACAAGTAGTTTTGAAGTACTTACGTCCCATTGCTTCAAGGTC
Organism: Sherardia arvensis; assembly: GCA_948330725.1. Taxonomy (NCBI): domain Eukaryota; kingdom Viridiplantae; phylum Streptophyta; class Magnoliopsida; order Gentianales; family Rubiaceae; genus Sherardia; species Sherardia arvensis. Next base: position 3,246,333 of record OX415242.1, read on the forward strand.
TAAGGGTTGGTTTGTCCCGGTTTCAGGAAACTTGTTGAAATTATAAATCTCATAAGGGCCTTCTGGGTGGTTAGGGCGCAAGTATGAGTTATCAACATAAGGGCAACCTAGGACCTCATTTATATGAAATTTAGTGACATTAATCAGTTTACCATTCACCTTAGTGCACATGTTATTCGACTCATACTCTCCTAAATTTGCATAAAATTGCACAACCTCATCTTGATGGCATGGGGATTCAAGCAAGAGCAATTTATCTAAATAACTAGGCTGAAAATGAGCAACCAAATACCCCATATGCAAAGTGTCAATAGAGGTAGGGCTAATCACCTTGGTGGTGTGTGTTTTCCGCCCACACCATTCCACATAGTTGGCCTCCGCCCTACGATTGAAGAAATTCCGACTTGCCGATGCTTCAGGGGGCCTATCATGGCCTCTTTGCCGCTTCGTCTTCCTCGATTTGGCCTTGCTTAATCGGCTCCCACCCACGTGTTCTTCGGCTCTTGGAGGTGACTCTCCTTCCTCCTCGGAAGAGGACGAGTAGTGCACCTCTTGTTGTCGTTGGATTTCCGCAACTTGCTTGCCTGTGGAAGGATTTTTAGTCCTAACCATGGTGAGAGATTGGACTGAAAATTTTGGAGAGGGGCGGACTGGTTTGGGGTTGAACTTGGGGAGGGTTTGCAGATTTGGGGAAAAAAAACCCGTCTGCCCCTTTTATAATAAACACTTCCGGCTAGGTTTTACGAACTCGGAAACCTAGCCGGTTGAGGTTAATTTTTTTTGCCTTATCCGGATAGGTTCACGGTATCGGAAACGTGGCCGGTCAGTACAAAAAAATCAGAATAACTGACACTTAGACTATTTTCTTAGCTAGTCCTCTACCCATTCTCAACATTAGTTCCGAAAATTTCACTTTCCTCCCACCCATTTACTCTCTTCCACCAACAAAATCTTCTTCTCCAACCACCAAGAACACCATTACTCACATTGGCCCCATTTCTTGAGTTCTAGAACAAGAAAGTAGCTTCTTTGTCCATACTATTAGGGTTTTTATTCTACTTGAAAAGGTATTTCTTCAATTGTATAATCAATGTTGTTTATTGGCTAATTTGTCTTATTTGTTCATGGGCTTTGCTTAATTATTACTACAAACTAGTTTTGTTTTATGGGCTACATTCTTGATTAATCAATTGGGATTATGGGCTATATTCTTGATTAGTCTTGATGGTGATTAGTTATGTTACTACTAATCTAGGGTTAAGTATGTCATATATGTATGCACTAATTTAATTACAAAGAATTAAGGGTGAAGCATGTGATAGGCAATTTATATTAGTCTAATAGGATCCTAATTAAACCCTACTTACCATTAGTCTAATAGGATAATAATAGGATTATTAAAGTGACTACTTACCATTAATTTAGCATATAATTATTCTTTCTTGATAGTGAGGTTATTTAATATATGTAAACTATTTTTTGTAGAGGAGTTATGGCACCACCTAAGAAGAAGGTAGTAGGAATCCCCAAAAGCTCTAAAACGCCTAGCACCGCGGGAGGTGTTAAAAAAAAGGGGGTGAGGCGTCCTAGGACATATTGTGCCGTCCTACAAAAAAGGATGAAGAAGGGGATTTTGACGGACATGACGTTCAACGATGGTGGGGAACCAATATCGGAAGAGTATTATTTATGGAAGAGTTGGGTTGGTAAAATTGGTCGAACTCGTGTGGATATAAAGTATGAATCTTGGCACGAGGTCCCCGACAAGTTGATGAGGCCGTGAAGAATATGATGAAAAGGGACATAGCTCTCCGCATAATAGCCAAGCAAATGGGCGCAATTCTCCCACCAAATTTGAATGATCTAAGCGACGATTGGGAACCTCCTTCATGTGGTTCACGTCACTCACCCGATGTTTGTGAGGTGCAAGGCAATCCACCATCGCCACAACCAAATCCACCATCGCCACAACCAAACATATGTGATGATAACTTAAACCGACCAAAAAAGGTAAACACACTAACTCACTTTTCGATCGCATTCTTATTCAAATTGACTATTCGTTCTCTTAATAGTCTTAGCATGTTTACCTCGCCTTACTTTAAAAATGGAATCCACTATTTTAATTAGGTCAAGGTCGATGTCACATATCCATGCAAATTATATATCGATGGTGGAGTGAGGAAGCCTACTATGCATGTTGCAAATGGAATTTTCAATGAGTCGGCGAAGATGCATGGCGACGTTAAAATTGCAACCGGTTTGGGGGAGGTTTGCTTGAAAAAAGCTTTGGTTTCAACCGCTCGAATTCCCATACCCAAAGGCCCGTGTAAGGTTGTTGGACCGGAGGAAGGTATGTATTTACTTTGGCCTCGTAGGCTAATTGTTGTCGAGAGTTTAGGAGAGACTCAACCCGCTAGCCTATACAACCCAATTACGAGCGTTGCACGCAAGGTTGAGCCAAAAATTACAAAAACAATTCCCCAACCCTTGACCGCCCCAAAGACCGCCCCAAAGACCGCCCCAAAAGATGTTGTAGTTAAATCTATGACACCGCCTATGAAGGTGTTGTATGATAAATTTTCTACACATTGCAAATTTGGATACTACGAATTCCCGGCTCCAACGGAATTATTTGGTGGTATTGGAAGGCAAATTGTAATGTGTTGGGGTGATTTTGAAGATCTATGGAAGGGTGACAAGGTAACCGAGCCCCTAATGTCCTTATTCCAACTGTAAGTAATTTTAATGTCGAGACTATATTATCTTGTGTGTTTTCAACCGCCGTTCTCCCCGTTGTTTTAACCATTCATATTTTTTTTCTTAAGTTTCTTGAATCAATTAGTTCAAAAACGGTTGAAGCCATGGATAGGCTTCCTATGCCCTGAGCGAATCCAAGAATTAGGTCATACTGATGCAGAGCGATTAAGTTACATGAGAGAGGCTCTCGGTGTGGAGGACAAATTATTCTTCCTAGCACCACTCATTTCCGGGTAAGCATTTCATATTAACTAATTCTATACATTATTATCTCATGTTAACTTTTATGTTGTCATTATTGACAAATGGATATGCATTTTTTATTTAGTAAACATTGGAGCTTGGTTTTGATCCACAAAAAAACCAAAGAAGTTTATTGGATAGATCCTCTCCATCGTCCGCCAATCCCGTCTTTCGAACACCTCCTTAGACAAGCTTTAAATCATGTCAATCCCTCTAGGAGAGAGTTTGGAATGACTGAGATCAAGGTACTCTACACGTTTCTCCCTCATTAATAACACTAGTATTATCGACATCGATCGATTGTATTTAACAATGTGATCTTCCTTTTGTGTTAAAGTACAAGAGACAAGTTAGCAGCTGGGAATGCGGGTACTACGTTATGTTGTATGAGCTCAAATTGGTAGCGGGACTTAACGAATTCGACCAAGACCTTGAGCCCGTAAGTTCCAAATCTATAAGGCATGTACCTTACACATATTCATATGTTTGCGTCATATATTGAATTGTGTATGCTAATGCACAGATTTTCGAAGAGGATACAAGGCCCTACTTACCCGAAGACCTGAATCGACCGAGGAGTACTATTGCATCAATTGTCGTAACTTCGTATGCACATGCTCTAGTTCAAAATTGACACATTATGTATTGTGGCAATTGTTGTATTTAGCGCATTCAAGTGATTTATTACATTATACATTCATTCGTAATACATCACAACCATTTGAAACATATAATTCTTCACTAGCGCCATTTAAATACTTTCTATTTTGTATTCAAAAGCCGAAATAAATAAAAATCAGATTTTAAAGAATTATCCGGATAGCCTTTACGACATCTTAATTCCTGGCCGGATAGTTCAAATTACTTCCGGCTAGGTTTCCGGTTTCGGAATTCTGGCCAGACGAAATTGGCTTCTTTTCACCCATTTTCCCGAACGTTTCCCTGGCAGGCGTCCGGTTAAGTAAACACTTCTTGTCCGGCTAACTTTCCGGTACCGTAATCCTATCCGGAAGTACATATTTTCCGCCACCGTTTCACGGTGGCCGGATTACTGCCGCCGCCGGAAAATCTCCCGGCTTACCGTCCGGGTGCGCAAACAACTCCTTCCGGCTAACCGTCCGGCCCGTAATGGCCGGGGTAGCCTCCTGCTAGCAGCAGGTGTTTACGAGTCCGGAAATGTACCCATCCGGGTAAGTTTCCGAACTCGTAAACCTTACTCGGCGGTTTCAACCGCCGAGTAACGGTGGCGCCAGTTGGACGGCGCCACCATGGACGGCGGTCAAAACCGCCGTCCAACCGGGACGGAACCGCCGTGTTCCGTCCCGTTTTCCACTAGTGATTCTTATATTGTTGTAGAATATATCAATTCCTATTTAATTACAAGATATTCTGAATTTCACATTCACAGATCTGATGGAAATGTAAGAAATTTAACGATTATTAACAAGCAACAGAATTATAAGTTTTTCGCTAATTTGAAATAAAACCAACGATTATCAACAAGCAACAAAATCCTGATCAGTTAGTCCTTATGTTGCAAAATCACTCAAATACTAGCACGTGTAATATCAATTCTTAATCCATTAACAATATAATAAAAAACCAAACACTAACATTAGCCTAACTATCAATTTATCTTAACATTTTCCTAACTAAAGAGTTTTAAAAAGTTGAACAAATTTCTCTCGAACCTTCTTTCCATGAAATGACGAGAGCCCTTCATCTCCCTTTGAGTTCCTGTTGAAATAATCGACCGTTAGCGATTATTCTTTTCTTCCTCACCACTCATGTCCATCAAAAGTTGCAGCATGATTTGTAGTTACCTTCTGTTCAACTAACAATGTCATATCTCACTAACTATTCACTATATAATGTTTGACCATCAATTTAAAATATTACATCAGTTCAACTAACAATGTACTCTCTGTACATCAATTTGTAATAACCCTCTGTACTCTCCCTCAGTTCAACTAACAATGTCCTGCCTCACTAACTATTCACTGTATAATGTTTGACCATCCGTTTGAAGTATTACATCATATTAATATAATTATGTTATATAGTTTGGATTCTCCTCCGTAACATGTGTTTCGATATATAAATCTTTTACCGTCATCTAATGCATGTAACTAAAGCTATCAACGGCCAAATAAAATTTCAAAATGATCAATTAAGACATTGTTAATCGAACGGAGAAAGTACAGATCAAAACAATAAAAAGAAAACATGTTCAACTTTTATCAATGCGATTTATACACATATCTTTGTAGTTCTTTTTAATTATTATTTGGGTAGTAATCCAAGTGGATTTGAAAGAAAAAAAATTCTTACCCTTGCCGTGGATAATCATCGAACCAAGACCCCTCACTAGCCGTCAACCGTTTAATGGTCAATTCCTACATATCATCAAAGTTTATGTGCATGATGAGATATTTTTAAACAATAAAAATTCAAAAATAATATCGATATAGTATTGAGTACGCAACCCGTTTAATGGTCAATTCCTACATATCATCAAAGTTTATGTGCATGATGAGATATTTTTAAACAATAAAAATTCAAAAATAATATCGATATAGTATTGAGTACGCAACTTGTCGGGTGAGGTAAATAATAGTATTTACTAATCTTTCAAATTCTATTTTGCTGTTATTAATAATCTGTATTTATGCTTTTTCCGTGATTATACGAACTAGTTAGCTGGGCTAGAAACAGAGAAGAAATGTAGAGTCCAATAGACAGGCCCATCACCTAAATAAACCGAAACAAAATGCTGGAGTGACACGGCGTCGTTCCACGGTTCAAACTGGCGCATAGAATATGAATTCAAACATTGGCGCGCATTCCTCACCCTAAATCACCTTCATCCATCTTCATTTATCTGCACTTTCTTCGCACATGAAACTTATTTAATGTGTGCCTCATCTAATAGATTAATTGTGTATTTAAAATAAAAAAAAATTAATTGTACCCTTAAATTAATATCTGGCATTTCAGTCATGAGTTTTAGATCGGTTTTTATTTTTTATTATTATCTCCAAAATGACTAATTTTAAACGCATGATTGAACATGATTTTTTTGAAAATTTTCGAATTGAAGTGTGTCATTTGAAAGAGAATGTATCCATGGAAAAAGACCTTAAATATATCAGTTTCGGAAGAATGAGCATCTCGATCAAGATATTCCTTAATAAGGAACTAGATCTTACAATGAAAAGGTCGTTGAGCTTTACAAAAAAGAATGTAGAGGACGAGAATGAAGAAAAATCTCAAGAAATAACAATCGCTCCGAGGATTACAACAAGCAATAACAATTCGGGTATATAGAAATTGTTATTTGTTGTGAATTTTAACTCGAATTGTTGGTGATGATAAAATACAAGAACATCACTCTTTATAACATGCACATAAAACGCACACCTGTTAATAATTTATTTACAGAAATTATACGTGCAGTCTAAGTTATAAATGTAAGGTTAATTTTAACTGAAATATTTCTGATTTTGTTAGTGTAAATCTAAATTATAGTTAATGATGAAGGATGATTATGGATTTTTTAATCCTACCGTTAGTACATGTATATGACCTCATTTACTTAATCACCATGCATTGCACGTAAAATGCACGCACCATGCATGCACATAAATCATCTAGTTTTTTTGTTTTTTCTTATGAACAAAATTTTTTCATTAAAACATCAGTCCAAAACTTACAACATATTGGCCTTCTCTCCCAGCCAAACCAAACAAAAAACATCAAACCATATTAAATCAAACCAGAAACAACTATGTATCAATCAAAGCTGGAGAAGGTGTCTCTCTTTGCATTCTGCTTCAATCTGAGTAACCAGAACAGTAACTGACAACACTTGATTCTGAAAAGTTCTTCTGTTTTTTTCAAGCCAACTCTCATACAGAACTGTGATATGCATCATCACACTACTACAAAAAAAAGTCTTTTTACTTCGCCCTTTTTACTCCGATTTAATAAAAATAGAAGTGAAATTTTTTTTTTTACTTCGATTTTCATGTAAATGGAAGTAATAAAAAACTTTTACTTCCAATTTCATGAAATCGAAGTAATAAGTATACTTTTTACTTCGCACCGAAGTAAATGAATGATGATAACCGTTAGCGGTTTGAGCGTAAATGTGACGAAACCATATATATATCGGACCGTTTTCGACTCTATATCTGCACATGACGCCATATTGTGGTAAGCGAAGAGAAAGCGAGAGAATATCGATTACATTGATGTCATTCCGATAACGGTTTGAGTCTAAATGTACCGATATCGAACGTGATATCGAAACGATGTCTGAAAAGTGATGACTTGAAAAATCGTATTGAATAAAAGACGAAGAGAAGGCGAGAAAGTATCAATTTTGTTGATGTCATTCCGATAACGGTTTGAGTCTAAATGTACCGATATCGAACGTGATATCGAAACGATGTATGATAAATGATGACTTGAAACGTCATATTGAACAAAAAGAGAAGAGAATGCAAGAAAATATCAATTACATTGATGTCATTCCGATAACGAATTGAATTTAAATGTACCGTTATCGAATGTGATATCGATACGATGTCTAATATGTGATGACTTGAAACGTCATATTGAATAAAAGCGAAGAGAAGGCGGTAACATATCAATTTCATTTATGTCATTCCGATAACGGTTTGAGTTTAAATGTACCAATATCAAAACGATGTCTGATAAGCGATGACTCGAAACATCGTATTGAATAAAATGTGAAGAGAAGGCGAGAAAATATCACTTTCATTGATGTCATTCCGATAACGGTTTAAGCCTAAATGTATCGACATCGAGCGTGATATCGAAACGATGTCTGATAAGTGATGACTTGAAACGTCGTATTGAATAAAAAACGGAGAGAAGGCGAGAAAATATCAATTTTATTGATGTCATTCCGATAACGGATTGAATTTAAATGTACCGATATCAAATGTGATATCGATACGATGTCTGATAAGTGATGACTCGAATCGTCGTATTGAATTAAAAGCGAAGAGAAGGCGATAAAATATCAATTTTATTGATGTCATTCGGATAATGGATTGAATTTAAATTTACCGATATCAAACGTGATATCGATACGATGTCTGATAAGTGATGACTCGAATCGTCGTATTGAATTAAAAGCGAAGAGAAGGCGAGAAAATATCAATTTCATTGATGCCATTCCGATAACGGTTTGAGTTTAAATGTACTGATATCGAACGTGATATCGAAACGATGTCTGATAAGTGATGACTCGAAACGTCGTATTGAATAAAATGCGAAGAGAAGGCAAGAAGATATTAATTTCATTGATGTCATTTCAATAACGGCTTGAGTTTAAATGTACCGATATCGAACGTGATATCGGAATGATGTCTGACGAGTAATGACTCGAAACGTCGTATTAAATAAAAAAGCGAAAAGAAGGCGAGAAGATATCAATTTCATTGATGTCATTCCGATAACGGATTGAGTTTAAATGTACCGATATTGAAACAATATCTGATAAAATCATAGGCGATATCCAACCAAGATCGCTTGTAGTTTTAGGTTACTAGAAATCCTATAACCTGAATCGGTTGGGGTCTCGGAGTAGTGGATATGGTTTCTTAGCCAACAAAATTTGGGCTTACTTATGAGTTGATTTTGAGAAAATTTGTTAATCACTTGGGTTGGGTGTTACCCTCTCTTGTTGTGGACTTAATTAATTGAAAATTTTCTTATATTTAGGCCCTGCTTGCTTGGACTTATAAGTAGAGCAGCTCAATTCTGGTCAGTTCCATTCAGTTTAATTCAATTTAGTTCAGTTCGGTTTACTGCAGTTTAGTACAGTTCATCATATAACTAATTTGATAAAATTTAGGTAAATTTAAACACACTCGATCTATTTTTCAATACATTAATTTTCATTTAAGTTCAGTTTAATTCATTTCAGTTCAGTTCGATTCGATTCAGTTTAGATCAGTAAGAAATAAGCTCAGGCAAACAGGCCCTTAATTTGATAAAATGTAATTTCATACAAGATTAATTAGATTTTGGACTAGAAAATTTGTGAATATATCAATTTCAATATATTTAAAGAGGCCTCGGTGAAATAAAAATTTGTGAATGTTTTTCTTGAACACTACTAATATTTAATAAAACTCTATCAAAATCAATTAGTATGTTGAATTTACATAATCAAAATGTCTAAATTATCTTTACAAAGTTTAATTTATCAAATCTAACTCTTACCTTGCATGAAGTCACTAATCAAATAGTAACTATAATTATTTTACATTATACAGACTATGACTAAATTGTCTTTAACTAAGTAAAAGTTAACTCTTATGCAGTCTTCTACAAACACTAAAAAATGGAACGAGTCTAACTAAATTAAAGGTAAAATATTACTTGATTATGTATAAACACTAATAACTTCCATAAGTTCATTAATTTGTAATATTTAGATAAATATTTGGAACTAGTAAACAAATTAAAGGACAGTAAAATAGAACTAATGAATCAAACACTTGAAGTAATTATATAGATATATTTACAATATTTCAAAGTAATTTTCTTTACTTAAATGATGATTTAAAGTGCCATAATCAGAGTTTAACAAAATAAACACATTAGCTACTCTAATAAAAATGTGAAATAAAGAATAGTCATATCATAATCTTATGCCAGGACATTGTCCTAGCCAAGACTCAATCTACCTAAACTGACCTTTACTAATTAAATGTTAACTAATACCCGACTTTCAAGAGATACTAATAAATTTAGTTTACAATCTAAAAACACTCTAATCAAATATGAAACCTACTACACTCAATAAACTCTAATAATAAGTTAAGTTGACTATATTAAAGACCAAACCTTATTAGACGTTATATAAGCACTAGTAACTAAATTGAGTTTCACAAATATATTGCCGACCTGTATTAACCATCTATAAAACTAAATATATCTAACCAAAGATTAAATCTTACTTTACTTACTACGACAACTAAATTAAGTATAACTAATTAAAAAACCTAACATTATTTGACTTCTTATAAATTAATAAATTTGAGTATACCTAATAAAATGTCAATTGTTACTTGACCCTCTATTACACACTAATAACAACTAAACTAACCTTTTAGTTGAGTTTTATACACCTATTCTTCTTATATATATTTAAATGACTTATAATCGTAATTACTATTATTATTAAATTCTAAAACAAGTAAACTTTTGGTTTTAGATTAATAAAACGTTTTCTCCTTTTGGTTTATTACACTAAATTTTCTAATAATATAGTACGTTTTATTATAAATGTATTATTAATAATTTTCTAATAACTAAAATTTTTAACCTTATCTTACTTTTTATAAATTAATTTAACTAAAAATAGGTTAAGTGTTACTTGACTCTTTTTATTATTTACACTAATATATAGCTAATCATAGCTCAAACTTTTACTTGACATTATTTTATAACTACTCTCTAAATGTTTTTAATTAAGTAACTAATAATTTTAATCACTATTATTATAAAGTATCATTATTACTATTGTTATTATCAATAATATATTAAAAAGATAAGTTTTAAGTTTAAATGACAAAAAATATTCAGTATGATGAATTTATTTATTATACATAAATATCTAAATGTTTGTCAACTAATATAGGATGTACATTTTGTTGTAAATATAATATTTCACTAATTAAAAAAAGTTAAGAGAACAATTAAACATAGTAATATTTTATTGTTCCCTAATCTTAACCGTTCATATTTCACTAATAAATCTCAACTGTTTATTATAAACCCTAGTTTCTCTTAGCATATACCACCGCACGTATGCTCTCTTCCCCAGTATCTCAGTCCTTCTCCTCCTCTAATCCCTTCTGCCTCCACAATGAATGACTTAGGGTATAAACCCTAAGTTACGACTGCCGCCGGCTGTATCTTCTTAAATATTATTCCGATGATGGCGTTCTTGTGTTCAAAATGATCCCCTCGACGAGACGATTCTAACGCACCAAGAATCAATCAAATACGATATGTGAATCAAAAGATACGGCCAAATTTGTTTTCGAAACTATCTTGACAAAATCATCTTCTTCGCCTCACCACACATCATCTCCACCACATTCTTCATTCAATTCCGTCATAAATCGTGTTGGTGATCTTGAATCCCTCCGTCCTTTATCTACCGCCAATTGGATTGGGAGTTTGACATGGCATGTCAAAGACATGGAATGGGATGAGGAAAATTGAAGTTTGGATGATGCCACCGCCGCAAGTCTCCTACTCCTCCATGTGAAAGGGTTGGCATAATTGATTACAGGTGCTAGAAGTTAAACAAGTATAGAAATGCTAGCTTTGGATATCAATTTTTACCGCGAGTGAGATTTTTTAGTGGGATTGAAACTCTTGAATTTCAACTATAGTTTGATTTTGTTTAGTCACTTGAAATGTAACTCGTAGACTTTAGAAACAATTTAAACTTTTAGTATCCTTGAATTGTTCATGTTGTATTTTAGAAAGAGTTATTGAATATACATATTTTATATTTCATGATCTTGTTCGAAATTTTTTTTAGACTTGAAATACAATCTACTCCAGTTTGATTTCCATATGGTTTGGGTTTGGGAATTTACTAAGAATAAAAGTCTCGCTTCTCAAATAATATGAAATTTTCGAACCGATGTCGCTTTGGTCAGAGATGCACAACTCGCAGGTCGATAACTGGTCGAAAATATCATCAAATTTCACGAACTGATATCGGTATGGTGAGACATGCTAAATTTGCAAGCCGATAACCGAACGATTATATCATCAAATTTCACGAACTGATATCGGTGTGGTTAGAAATGGTAAATTTGCAAGACGATAACTGATCGAAAATAACACCAAATTTCACAAACCGATGTCGATGTGATCAAAGATGTAAAATGTACAAGGCGATACATGTTTGCTAAAATGTACCCGAGAGCAAACGAATGCAAAGGCTATCTGTCAAAGAGAAATAGTGTTGACCGAGCTGACGACGGTATACTATTCTTCATTCCGACATCGACTTGAAATCTAGGTGTCGAGATCGGTTTGATCGATGTTCGTTTGGATTTCTTGCAGCAGTGATCAAATCGAGATCGACATGATTTTGGCTCAAGCTTCTAATAACTAAAATCCAAGCCGAAAGCATACCACTATCGGTTAAAAATGTTTTCACTTCGCCGAAGTAAAAGAAATACTTTCAACTACTCCTCTTTTCACTACGCCACCTTAGCGAAGTTAATTGTCCCTAGGAGTAGAAGTAAAATGTCATTTCTGTAGTAGTGTCAATTTACTCCACTTCCTTCTTCTTTTCAGTTGCATGAAATATTTCTTTAGCATCCTTAGATTTTGCAGGACATGCAAATTGAGGGCCTGCAACACATTGTTCAGAAAAGTACAAGAACAAAAAAGGTGCACTGCAGTTTCAGCCACCTGTTGACATAAGCAACAAGGAGGTTGTGGTCCCAACACCTTGAAGCTTTGCAATCTATCAACAGTTGCCAATCTTGAGTGGAAAAGCATCCAAATAAAGAATCTATGTTTTGGTAACATTTTGGAGTGCCAGATCAATTGAGCTAATAAGTCATTCTCACTGCCTCCCTTCTTCAAGTTATACACTGCCCTGATATTTAGCTTACCAGCCTTAGTCAAGCACTCAGTTCCTCTGGTCATCATAAGCTCCTTTTCTTGCAACAAAGATTTCCACCCCCAATTGTGTCCCACTGTTGCCTTACACTGCATCAAATCCTTGCCTTTCACATAATATGCATGCATCCACCTCACCCAGAGCACATCTTTCTTTGTCTTTAAATCCCAGAAAAGCTTGCAAACAGAATTCCACATTGCTGGATCTCTTATCCCCCAGCCTCCAGATTTCTGAGAGAAGCACATAGAATCCCATCCCACAGGTGTAAAACCTCTCTCTCCCTACTTCCTGTCCCATATATAATTCCTACATAGTGTTACAATCTTCTGCATCAGATTCTCAGGAAGCTTAAACACACTAGTCCAGTAGCTAGAAATGCTCAGCAAAACTGTGTTGACTACCTGAACCCTTCCAGCATATGTTAAATGTCTGGATTGCCAAGTTCTTAACCTTCCAGCTATCTTCTCAATCAACTGGTCACCATCTGTCTTGTCCCATTTTTAAGGGGTGAGTGGTAACCCCAAATAGTGAATGGGAAAGGTTCCTTTCACTATATTTAATGTCTGAGCAAGTAACACTTGATCTGCCTCCTCCATTCTAGAGAAATATATCTGATATTTGGTGTCATTCACTGCTAAGCCTGAAGTAGCCTGAAAGATATCCAAAACATACCTGACTCCTTCCATGGATTTTTTTGGAGCCCTACAAAAGATCAATAAATCATCTGCAAACAAGAGGTTGTGCACTCCCACTTTTCCACACCTTTGATGATATTCTATGCATCCACTTGTGTACTGCAAATCCAGAAGCCTGCTAAGGTACTCCATACTTAGTACAAAAAGGAGAGGTGAGAGGGGATCACCTTGCCTTACCCCTCTCTTACCTTTGAAAGCATCAGTGAGGACCCCATTCAATGATATGCAAAAGCTGGATTGTGTAACACATTTCTTGATCTAGTGAATAAATAGACCAGGTAATCTTAAGCATCCCAACCATTGAAACAAAAAATCTCAGTTCAAGCTGTCAAAAGCTTTTGAAATATCTACCTTAATAAGGCAACTAGGGATCACACTTGGCAAGTTGCACTTGTGCAATAATTCCTTGGTGAGAAGAATATTATGGCCTATGTGTCTGCCCTTCACAAAGGCACTTTGATTGTTGCTAATCAGAGTTGGAAGCACTTCACCAAGTCTCTTGCACAAAATTTTGGTGATGACCTTATACACTACTGAACAACATGCAATTTGCTTGTAATCAGATGCTTGTTGAGGTTGAGGAATTTTTGGGAGGAGTGTGATTACAACTTTACTAAATTCTTCAGGTAACTCACCATCTCCAGTAAAGAAAGATTGAATAGCTCTAGTAAAATCATCTCCTATTATTGACCGGGAGTGTTTAAAAAAATGGCTGGTGAAACCATCTTGACCTGGACTTTTACTTGATTTAATACCTTTCAAAGCTGAGAAAATTTCAGAGGAAGTGACTTGCTGGATCAGTTTGGCTTGCTGAGAAACTGTGAGAACTTTCCCCCTCTTCACTATATCATCTTGGATACTCATACTTGGTTCACAGACTCTTCCCAGATGTTGTTGGAAATGCTTGGTGAGATGTGTTGCTATCTCTTGTCTGCCTTGTATCATCCTCCCCTCTTGTTTCAGACAAACTATATGATTGAAGTATCTTCTTAGCTTCAAACTTGCATAGAAAAGTGCAGTAGCCCTATCTCCTTCCTTTAGCCATTTCACCTTTGCTCTTTGTTTCAAAAACCTATACTCAGCCATCTGTAATTGTTCAGCTACTTCTCTTGCTTCAGTTTCTGCATCTTGCAGAGAAGGATTAAGAGGATCCAAAATGAGCTTGGAATGAGCTCTTTCCCAAGCCAGTATGGTTGCCCTTGTTCTAGCTTCAATGTTAGAGAACTCCCTCTTGTTAAGCTTAGAGAGAGGCTTCTCTAACTGCTTCAGCTGAATGAACAAATCCTGTAAATTACTCACCTCATTAAGCTTCCAAACAGATTGGATAAGTGGTAAAAATTCTTTAGAAAGGGTCCACATGTTGAAGAACTTGAAAGTTTTCTGAGTAGGAGGTGCATTTTCCTGAACTTGTACTAACCAAGGGCAATGGTCAGACGTACCATCCATTTTAATACCACAAGTAGACTCCATGAATGTTTCCAGCCAAGCATCATTCACCACTGCCCTATCAATCTTACTGTATATCCTTTCACCTGCCCTTCTTCTATTTGACCATGTAAAAAATGGACCAAATGCCTTTAAGTCTTTGAGCCCTTGTGAGTTCATCAGACACTGAAAATCTTTCACCTCCTCTGGATCTACTAAATCTCCACCAATTCTGTCCTCAAAATTCAAATGAGCATTGAAGTCTCCCATGATCAGCCAAGGAGAATCACCAAACTTACAAGAAAGCAAATGTTCCCACAATGGTTTCCTTGTCTCAATCTGGTTCATCCCATACACTGCTGTTATAAAAACTGTAATGTTTAGTTCTTTTAACTGCACTTCCATTTCCATCCACTGTGCACCTTTACTAATCACATGAACAGTAAAATAGTCTTGTCTCCAAGTAACCCAAATTTTGCCCTGATCCACCACTGAACTATTTGTCTCCACCTCCCAATTCAATCCCATTGTGTCCCATAATTTTTGTTCATTTTTCTGTTTTACCCTTGTTTCTAACAAAGTAGCAAAACCAACACTGTGACCTAAGCAAAACTCTTTTACAAGTTTCTGCTTTTCCACCTTATTAATTCCTCTCACATTCCAAGATAAAAGCTTACTAGTCATCAGGTGGATCAGTTAAAAGGTTGAACTGATTACCTGAACTACTAGAGACAGCTTGTTCTTGTTCTGTTACCCCTGGAAAAAGTCCTCATTGCAGCATTCCCTTTATCTTTAGCTTGTACAGTTTGAGGATTCCCTGGGACCACAGTGAAACCATCAACATCTATTACAGGCTTAAAAGATTTTTTCCTCACAGTCACATGCATGGCTGGCTTCTCTGTCTCAGACTGCACTGCCTTTGGTCTATAAACCTTTATCACTTGCTTGGCTTGTATAGGCAGTGTTTTCTTTCTACAATGCATCTCCTCATTCCCCAACAAATTACAAAAACCACACCTAACTGGCATCCACTCACATTGCACATCTTGGTGTTGTATTGTATCATTCTCATCCATCCATGGAATTTTATCAGGGATCCTCTTCCTCATCTCCACCTCAACCAATATTCTGGCATAATTAATTTTTTCCACTTTCAAAGTAGCTTCATCCAGTCTCAAAGGTTTACCTATAGGACTTACAATTCTGCTCAGTAATTTTGGCTTCCAGTAGATGACATCTAGACCTGGAAGTCTCAACCAAACAGGAATTTTTTTGGGAATAGTGACATCTAAATTCTTTGACCAAGCTTGTACAATTACTGGTTTGCTGTCAAACAGCACAATCCAGTGTCTACTGCTCTATCCCTGTTGATTTTATGCACAAATTTCACCAAAAATACTCAAGGTTTTACCATCCACGCTCTCTGAACATGTTGATTTCCCCAAATCTTTCAGAAGAAACCTTCTATAACAGCTAAAGGAGGGAAAGACCCAATAACTTTACAGACTACTGTGCTCTCCCAATCCTTAATGTTCTCTTCAACCTCATCTTTTGGGATTTTACCCATAACCATGCCCTCAACCTCTATAGTATCATAATATTGCACCCCAATTTGAGGATTAGCAAACAATTTCCCCCAATCAGGAGTACTAACAGAATCATCAACATCCTTAACTAAATTCAAAGAGGCTGGAGTTACCTCTTTGACTAGATCTGCATCCAAATCCGAATTGGCTTCCCCTGCAAGCATACCTTCCTCTCCTTGCTGTTTAGCACCACTCCCAGTCATCAGATCACCTTTCTGCACCACAAATTTGTTCACTTTGCCAGGAGTTTCCTGCAAACCAGTTATCACACCTGCCGACTGCATTGTCCCTTTTGCTACTGAGAAATATCGATCCAGCCCATGCTTCCTACCGTGTTTGTTGCTCTTGCTTGCTGACTTACTGCCTATCGGCGGCAGAGACCGACCGGAAGAACGGCCGGAATCACCAGAAAGTCAAAAAGTACAAGTTTAAAAATGCGGTAAAAAATCACACCTACTCAAGGTGAAATCGTCACATAATGGTGGCCCACCATATCATTTTTTCTTCTTTTTTTCTGAAAACTCATTACACATGTTAAAACGCATTATTTCTTTTAATTAAAATCCACGCTATGATAGGGATTTGGGAATTTTATTTGCATCTCAAACCATTCTAGTTAGAAGGATCATTTACATGAGTGAGGGCAGGGCCTCTTTCGCATCAATTTAATATGCGCAGTTTAATTTAATTTAATATTAATCAAATTTAATTTAATAAAAATTCAATTTAATTTAACTATACTATTATTTGCTTTTCGATGCATTCACTTTTACCTAATTTCTGATCCATTAAAAAAAAGCAAACTTTATAGAGTGCAGACGCATACTCATATTATATTTTCCTTTATTTATTTTACCAATTCAATCAGTAATCTCAACAAAATTATTAATTCGGTCACTTGCCCTTCACTTAATTTCTCACATCATAATGTCCAAACTTATGAAAAACACTGTCGAATGGAAGATTAAATACTACTATAAGAAATGAGAGATGGAAAGTTAGTTGGGGTATAATTAGACATAATGTTAAAATAATCGTCCGTTAACGATTCTTTTTGCCTCCTGACCAGTTCATTTTGCATGCCAAGAAACAATTTTACTCCCTCCATTTTCCCATCATTTTAAATTATACTCCCTCCATTTAACCTCAACATGCAGATGTCCCTATTTATTTAGTCGCAATTGAGTATTTTCAACGTTTAAATTGAAGTAACATTATTAATCAATCATGATTATATGACACGTTGTTGGATTCGTTAACACATATATTTTTATAATATCAAAACTTCATCATACGTAACTACACACAAACAAAAAATATTGATGGTCAAACATATTTCTAATTAGTATAAAAAAGTCAGCTCGTAAAGTTTATACCGGAGCGGATGAAAGTTGAACTCATATTTGTTTATTCTTTCAACTACTTTTTCCTCCACTCATTTATATCTTAAAATAAAATATGGATACACTTTCCGTCTCAATTAAATCTGCACACTATGACTTCCTCTAGTTACTTAAGAAATATTTGATTATTAATATCTCCGGTTAGGTTTAGATACTTTAACGTATAAAAAATATATGTTTTTACAAAGATTATTACATATTAAAAATTAAATTTTACACGACAATTTACGAAAAGAATTGAACGCGCGGATCTCCAATGTTGCATCCATGAAACGAACTTAAAGAATGTAAGGGCTAGTCCAACAGCTTCTCTATCTCCTCCTCTATAATAGAGAATGAAAATATTGATTCCCTAAATTTCTATTACCACTCCAACAATTCCTCTATTTTAGGGATTCTTAAATATAATAAATTAATACATATACACTAATTTTCTTTTTTCTTCTATTTACCCAATATATCAATTCTTCTGCAACTCATCCACCGCCGACCTCCTCCTCCTTTAAATCTCCGCCGGCCTCCTCCACCTTTCTTCTCCTTCTCCGCCGGCCTCCTCCACCTTTTCTTCTCCTTCTCCGCCGGCCTTCTCCTCCTCTCTCCGCCGGCTTCCTCCTCTCCCCGCCCACTGGCCTCCTCCTCCTCCTCTCCCCGCCCACCGGCCTCCTCCTCCTCCTCTCCCCGCCGGCTTCCTCCTCTCCCCGCCCACCGGCCTCCTCCTCCTCCTCTCCACGCCGGCTTCCTCCTCTCCCCGCCCACCGGCCTCCTCCTCCTCCTCTCCACGCCGGCTTCCTCCTCCTCTCCCTGCCCGCCGGCTTCCTCCTCCTCCTCCCCTCCCAGCCCACTGGCTTCCTCCTCCCCTCCCCGCCGGCCGGCTTCCTTCTCCTCTTCCTCTCCCCGCCGACTTCCTCCTCCTCCTCTTCTCGGGCCGGACTGATAAAATAGAAAGTTGAAGGAGTAATATTAATTTTTTATTCAAATCCATTCCCTATAATTTCCTCTCTCTTTCTACAAATTTGGGGATTCACTTTCTCTCTCTCTACAAGTTGCAGTTGTGTTTGGGGAAGCTGTTGGAGACTAAGATCCCTAAAAAGTACTAAAATCCCTATTATGCAGCATCTGTTGGACTTGCCTTAACTGGTTAACGATCGTGCGAGATTCGTAAATAATCATTATAAAAACAAATTGTGCGCGCAAGATTATTTTGTAGCTTATCCCAAATTCATTGATATTCAGATCAAAAGACGATAAACAAACAAAATAAATCAATGAAATTAAGTATCCAAAACCTAATTTCAGAACTCGTATTGCGGACTCCGGCTTAGTGTGCGGTGTCACCGGCGAGATTCCAGACCAGTTTCGCCGGAGAGTCAAGGAGGCGATTGACGAGGTTCAGTTCTTCATCATTCTCTAACCACAACCAGCCGGTCAAGTGACCGAACGGCAGCCGGTCTAAGTGATTTTCAGTCGATAATAATGATGAATCGGTTTACTTGAACCGGACGTTCACACAGTTTGGATGCGTTTATATATCAATTTTTTTTACAGTTGTACATTTTGAATACCATTCTTCGTTATGAACTAATCAGGGCCGGTCTTAAAATTCGTGAGGCCCGAAGCGAATAAAAAAAAGGCCCGTGTATATTTAATTTTTGGGGGAATTTTCACCAAATTACAACTATCAATAACGCTACAAATTAATTTTATTGAAAAAATTGAAAAACTAGCACATACTTAATTGTTCTATTTCACAACACAATGTCACATTTATAAATAAAACTAAATCAATAAATGACAATAACAATATAAAAATATAATAGATGATCAAATAATTATGTGTAAAAGTGAAACCAACCTCAAAATCATCAATATTTTTCAAGTTTTTTAATGATAAAATGAACAAGACAACATCCAAAGTTCTTAAAATTTATCTATTCAAAACAAAATTGATTACAATTAGATTTTCAACTCAATATGTAACCAATTTTGATTCAAAACATCAAATTGCATGAGTTTAGCTATTCATGATCATCGTGTTCTTTATTATTATTATTAGGATTAGAAGAAGAAGGATATGAATATACAAAATCTTTAACTAGTTACCTCTTTTATGTACGTTTCTAAAATTTTTTATTTTGAATGTGTGTCTTTTACCATTAGAGTTATAATAGGAATACACAATTTTTTCACTACTTTACCATTTAGTTTTTATTTTATATAGAATATAAATATTTTACAAAACTAGGCTAACCGGATCGGGCGTTGCCCGATATATTTTAAATACTTTTGAAATGTTTTTATTTTTTGATAATGAGAAGATAAAATTCAAGTTTGAGTATCCAAAATAACAACGAGATTGGGCATCCGCAACAGTAATGGATTTATGGAGCACTCTTTGTGTGCCATAATTTAAAATTTGATAAAATTAAGTAAAAACAAACTACTAACAATGAAATAAAATAAAATTTGAAGGAGCATTTCTTATATTTACTATATGATTTATTTTAAAAATATAAAATTATTGATTGGTTGCCCATGCACAAATGAAAATATAACAATTCTTTATTAATTATATATATTGATGCAGGGGAATATATTGTAATGTCATAATAATATAAAATTTCATGTATTTTTACAGATTGTATCTGTTCAAAAATAATTGGCTTCTTAATAGGAGATTTGACCTTTCATAATGTACCTTTTAAATTTTTTGGTTAAATGAATCATGGATAATTCTCTCTTTTAATTATATATAAAAAACGTATCGACTTCTTAAGTAATGAGTAGTCTTTATTAAATAATAGCTGTCATTCTTAATTAAGGAGTGGCCATTGTTAGGAAAAGTGTTTTTTAAACTGCAACCATTGTGAATGTTATTTTGTACATAACCATAAGATAAATTCCCACATTGCTTCAAAGTTTAGTAGCTAAATTTCCAAACAATAATTATACATGCATGTCAAGTTTACTATTGCAGGTCTGAAAAATACAATATGTGGTCCCTGAATTGTGTTAGTGCACCCAAAATAGTAAACATGGACATGTAATGTATCACTCATCTTTCCAAAAAATACACCACATATAAATGTGCAAGATTTATTCTAATTCTTACTACCTTTATCTAACCAGACTTGGGCCATGTTACACAGAGATTTTCTTTATTTCAGTTCAGTTTAAGATTTTTCATTTTTTAATTCAGTTCAGTTTAAATGAATATATTTAAATTTATTTCGATTTAATTCAGTAGTTATTTTTGTTACTATTTTATATTTCAACCACATAAAATGATATATTTAAAAATTAAAATTATTAGTTCGTTAAATTTATTTATTCATTTTCAGTTCAGTTCCCTATTTGTGAATCTAATAATATAGCAGTTCAATTAATTTTTCAATTCAATTCAGTCCAGTTTAGTTCAGTTCAGTTTCATTCACTTGGAAAAAGGAAGTATCTTTGTTTTCCAATTCTTGCATTAGTTGATAAAAAAAAATTCTTGCATTAGTGTTTGTATAGTAATGATTTATTGTATTTAATTTTGTAATATAAAATTTTCTCATTTACTTTTCTAATTATATAACATGAAATTAAGCTTAAATCAAAATGTAAAGGAGCAATATATTGTTTTAGTTATTAACATACATAATTGTTATGTTTGATGCCTGACTTATAGCTTAATATCGGTTGGAGGAGAATCTTATTTAATATTGACTTTTAGCTTTTATTTTTGAGTATTTAACTATATATTTCATTGTGTATATTTTTATGTACGGTAATAATTCATAATCAATGGAAATAAAAAAATAGTTATAGTCTATTAAACTTATATAAAATTTACTATTTAAAATACATGTTCACACTTATAATTAATGACATGGTAGATAATTTCCAAAATATTTACTTACTATAGTAATCGATTTCTTTTCACATTTATAAAATATGATTTTTTGGTATATCTTTATCACGTTTTATTATTATTATTTATAGGAATGTTTTCAGAAAATTTTTATGTGACTGATAAAAATCAACAAAAAAACGGCTAAGGGCCTTACCAGTCGTTTAAATTGTTTGGTCACTTCAAAAGAAAGTGTATTCGTGAATCGGTCACTCCACATCCTTCGATTCAGCTATTGTGCATCGAATTATTAACCGATCTATCTAATTTGGTCATCAATAGCCACACGCATTCTAGAATATATACAACCAATATATATACCTCAAACTTGTGCCGGTGGCTCTGTCGATAGGTTCACGATGCCATCAGCATTTTGAATTAGATGGCGACCTTTAGGAGCTTGAACTTGCTAGAAACATATATATTGGAGCTCTTCTTCTCAAAAGAACGATTTGCCTTTTTCACCTGTCGTACCATAAATATAGTGCACCCACATAAAAGTAGAGACCTCAATGTTGTAACGATCTTGTGAATCCCTTCAAATCATAATAATAAGATTATTCATAGATCAAACTCCATGTTCAAGCTCGACCGAAAAGTGGAAAATGGTTATGTGATTGTCGACTAAACTCCACTATGAATTTTCATAATTCTTCAGTCTTATTAAGAAAGAACTATATATTTTTTACTATATTCATTAGCGTGGAGCTTTATTAGAACCTAGAAGTGTGCCATGGTGACAAAAATATGATGAGATTAGGAGACCTTATTTATATAATAATACGTAAAAAATCGAAAATATACTAATACCATAAAATATTTTGAACTCAAACGCATAATACCATAATTTAATTCAGAACATTGAGAGAAGCCTTATCTTAAATCTTAATACCATAAAATGAACTAATTAGATGGGATGTATGGAATTAATGGAGATTAAATCAGTACATGAATTATTTAACTTTTTATATTATATTACTAAAGTATATACAAATATGGTAAAAAGGTGGCTACCTAATTAAAACGACACAATCTTCCAAAATTATACGCATACTATATATGTACGTTAATTGTAGAGGTCACCGGAGGCGGTGTTCCCACGTAAAACGCGGACTTGGAGGTCATTTAGTGTTTTGTGTTTCTTGAATATATTATTATAGGCGGAATCTTAACGAAGACAGCATTTATAATATTAAATAGTTTTTGTCAACTTCGGTAAGTTTTATACTGTAAATAATATACATATTCCATATAATGAGTTATAATTGGGGTGGTTTATTCCACCCCAATTATAACTGCCTAAATGGTCCCAAGAGTATTCATTTATTGAGGTTATTCATTTATCGATAAATGAATAATATATTCATTTAGGCAGTAGTATTACATGAATTGTATGTATGTGTACTAAGTCAAAAAATGTACACATGTGCATTGTATTTAAAACTACTAATAAGATACATAGTATGTATTGTATGGAACTAGAGTTTACAACACGAGCAGAATAATCCCGAAGTTTTGCTTGCTCTAGGAAAAATCAAGGTTGAAATTAATTTTGGCTGGAAAAAAGAGTAAAAAACTATTGACATCTTTTTATTTTTTGTAAGGGAGTGATTTATTTTATGAAAATTATTGATTAGAATTTTTTAATACACATATATCTTATGAAATGTGGTGATTATTCATTTATATTTACATAGGGTCTTTAAGGATTTTAAAATAATTATTCATTAATGCATTTAGCGAGATTATTCATTTAGCCCCTTAGCCCAAGTCGGGACCGCGAAAAATTATTCATTTAGCGAGATTATTCATTTATCGAATATTCATTTATCGAGATTTAACTGAATATAGAAAGGAATACAAAATGAATTTTAGTTTATTCAATAAATCAAATAAAGGTGCATTTATATGGAATTTTGTTCATGCATCATATGAAAATATCACATGAACTCAAAGCGAGAATGTCCCCAATTCATAAAGTCACAAACATAAGCGAAAAAAAAACCTATAAAGAAAAAAACCTAAGAGAGTGATATTATTTATATATAAACGCATTGTAATGTATAATAAAATAACATTACCATATATTGACATATATGACATAACTCTTATATTTCCATATATATGGTACAACAACTATATTTCCTGTAAAATTATTATAATAACTGTCAAAATAACATATTTGATGAATATTTGATTACTAAATCAAAATAATATACTCTCTTTTAAAACCAAAAAATATTACTTAACTAATGATATATATGGTAAATCGCAAGAAGAAAGGATATTAAAGGAGATAGAGGGAATAATATGGTACATACGATCCGACAATGGATATATGGCATGCAATATATTCCATAGTATTATTTGCTATAGTCATTCCTATAATTAGCTATTCAATATTTGGTAAGTATACATGGTAATGGAAAAAGTTTTTTAAAAAAGGAAAGCTGCAACGGTGACGGTTTAAACCAACCGGAGATATCAAAACTCAAATTTTGATGTAGTTTCATATATTAATTATAATTTTTGGTGGCGGCCGGCGGCGGTGTTTTTTTTATTATTATTTACGCCGCCACTTTCGGCTTATACATATATACCTAGTAAAAGATAAAAAGATGATGGTAATAAATAGAGTTTCCATCAGTAGATATGCGCATCTTTTTAATCAATAATTTACCATTTTAATGTATAAAAAAGGGGCCCCTATTTTTTCCCTAAATTTGAGGCCCCAAGCAGGAGGGTAACCTGCGTACTAGGAGGGCCGGCGCTGGAGCTAATGATTCCCCTTATACTAAGATTGCCCTAAATTGCACGCATTAAAATATAAAATTAGTATGGCTAAATTTATTTGAATTTAATCAAATTATATTTTTACTAAATTAAACTAAACTAGATTGAACTAAAACAATATTGAACTGGTCTACTGATAAATTCAAGAGAATGGTCATACTTTACCCACAATTTAATGTATATCAAACGAGCTTGATGTGCTAAAACTGTGCAAAGATTGTGCAGGATTAAACCTATATAATTGGCATGTTTGAATACATCTTATCTGAATATTTTTCAGTTATACTCAGTATATTTCAGTATGATTTAGTTTAATAAGCTATGTCCAATTTATTAATTTCAGTTTTGATGAAATATGATTTGATAAAATTTTGCTAATTTAATTGTATCGGTGCTTTCATTTGTTAGTTTAGCTTAATTAAGTTCGATTAAGTGCAATTCAGTATACTTCAGTTTGTTTCAGTTTATCAAGTTAGATTCATTTTATAAAGTTTAGTTATGATGAAATATAGCTTATCAAGCTTATAGTACTGATGAAATATGATTTAGTAATATTTTGCTAATTTGTTTGTTTATAGCAATGCGTTCATTTGTCAGTTCATCTTAATTAAGTCTGGTCATTGAGGGCAGTAGTTCATTTTCGCCCAACTTCCCCTTTCTCTCCCGCTACAGGCCTTCCCAGATCCAAAAATTCCGGCGGGGTGACCACCGGCGCTCTGTTGCCGAGCTGGTCACTCCTCCCATCCCTCAACCCATTAACATCTAAACCTCCCCCTCCGAACCCCCAAACCAGAAACCCCCATTCTTTCGACAATTTACAGATCCGGGTTATCTGATCCCTGTTTATGCTCCCCCAACTCGGTTTCGTGGCCACCGGCGAATCTCACGATGGGCTCCTCGGATCGGGTCGCAACCGCGTCCAGGGGCTCGACTGCGTTCGGATCGAAGCACCTGCGCAACGGCCGACGCATCAACGGGATCCAGACTCGAACGGTGACCTCAGAAGGCGAGAGACGGCTCCGGCGACAAAGAGCTCAGTCGGAGCATCCAGCTCTCAGCGCGGTGATGGGATCTCAGCTTTCGGTGCATAGCCAAGTCCGGTTCGGTTGGACCGGTTTGGCCGGGTCGGAGGTACGGGTCGGATCATAGCAGACGGGTCGGGTCATAAAGCCGGGTCGGGCAATGGTCATTTCAGACTCCATGGATCTGGTACCATTAGATGGAAGAGGTGGTTTTACTTCTTTTTTTCTTTTTATAAAATTTACTGTCTTGTTTTTAGGTATATGTGTATTGAGGTTTGTACTAAAATATGGGATCTAATGTGATTTGCTAATCTTAGTTTTCTGACGGGTCCTTTTGCTCAGTGAAACTTTGATTAGCTTCAGATCTAGTTAGTACAGTTAGGAGAAATCCAAGTCAAAGTAGTTTGAATAATTACTCTTGGCGATACTGTTTCTAGATTTGTAGACCGATTAAGCGTTAAGCTTATATCGTGTTAAATTGCATTTGTTCAGTCCAGTATTCGGACGTCAACTAATCAGACCAGGATTGGTTGGAATTGCTCTAGTACAAATATTAATATACATATATCTTCTTTTTAGAGGGATATGATTTGGAATGGGTTTTTTTGCAAAACTATCTCGACTAATTTATGGAGTATCCTTGCCTATTTGTTTGTCATGTCCCTCCTTACCCATGTTTTCGGCTGGAGGGAAGACTCTTTGGGCTTCGGTCTATGCATACAGTAGAGGAGAAATCCAAATTCGTTTGTAGGTTTGACACCTTACTGATGGCGTCTCTGGACATAGACTTTGTAGACTTTGAGTATTTATACTACAAGTTAAGGATATTATACCTGTCAGGTAGTTAGATACCTTTGGGTGTTAGACCTAGGTTTTCTTACGATGTATCCCTTTTAGTAGTTCATGCAGCCACCCCGAGGCGGAGTAGTTACAGCTATACTGAAATCACTCCGCACCTCACTCAAATTGCCACAGAAACCCCACAAAAGGTTTTATGTGTATTATTGGGTTTACCTAAACCCGATCATGTATTTTATCGCTTTTATTAAGGGTTGAAGAGCCGTGAATAATCCTCCCGTCCACTTGGATGGTTTTGACTTTAAAAAAATTTAATTAAGTCTGGTTAATTTCAATTTAGTATATTTCAGTTCATTTCAGTTTATCAAACTAGATTATTAAGTTTGGCGCTGACATAACATGATTTGAAAAAAGATTGCTTAATTTGGTTGTATCTATACAGGGGAGGTTCACTATACACTTGAGATCTTCTTCCCTCACAGATATGAGCAATCATGCTCTTGGATCAACAACAAATGCCCTCAATCAAACTATAGCTCTTCACCATTGTTGCACTCATCTTCTAAGTATTTCAAATTTCATTGCAGTTTTCGTCTGTTATCTCCTCCTCTACCCAATTACTTATCTACCTAATATGTTTCACTAGTTACTTGGTGCCGCCTTGAGTTTTGATTTGGTAATTCTCTAATAAACTCCAAGTTATGTAGTAAAACATATATTCTTTTGTATAGAGCAATGCCTCTATTCTTCTTTTAAGCATTTTATGCTACTCACTTATGTCCTCCCAAAAGTTGCTCTTGAGTTTGCAAGTAATTATTGCCATTAAGGGTTTAGGTTTGGGAAGCCTATAAAAATTGGTTTCACTTCTTGAGTGATTTTATCTTTTAAAAAATTATGTAAATTTCGTAAATATTGATGAATAAAAATAACATTAATTAAAATTATAATAATTTTGGCTTGGAGATAATATTACTACCTCCTCTCACTTGAATGTGTACTCTAACCTTTTTACGTTATTTATTATTAGACTTTGATCATGTATTTAAATAAATATATGATCATTAATATTATCATATTTGATATCATTAGATTAATCACAACATATAATATTTAACTGTCAAATTTTTATTTTTCGATTTTATAAAGACATTATTGGTTAAAGATTT
The DNA here is from genome assembly GCA_948330725.1 of Sherardia arvensis. NCBI lineage: Eukaryota > Viridiplantae > Streptophyta > Magnoliopsida > Gentianales > Rubiaceae > Sherardia > Sherardia arvensis. The sequence continues at coordinate 3,273,810 of OX415242.1, forward strand.
GTATTGAATAATGTGAAAAATCAACTGCGCATATTAAGATAAGATACATGTAATAATATATTTTAAATTCCTTCTCCGTTGAATAACTTGACATTGCACACGCCTATTTCATTGCATGTGTATTGCACGCGCTTTCATTTCTCTTATGTTTGAACATCAAACACATATTCAAGAGTACACGTCTTTATTATTCGTTAACGAAAGAATTTTATAATCAAATCGGATGTAAATTTTGATTAGTATCAAAATATTCAAAAAAGAATATAAGTATTATAAATTTCAGTTCAAATCGAAAGGGAAAAAAATTATTGATTTTAGTAATAATAGTAATTTTGCAATTATATATTTCGAAACTCAATTTCTCTAACCATTATCACCTACACACCTCCAATCTTTCACATCATCCGCCATCTTCATTCAGATCACTATTCACACGTGTTAATAAAAGGAGAGTATGTATAATATGAAATTTATGTTTGCTAATCTTAGACGTAATCAAAATAATTGTTGGATATTGGAAAGTGAAAAAAAGTCTACATTAAAAATATAGTCGAGCATTGAGATAGAAGGTGAAGCAATTTAAAATTTTATTAGGAATCCAAGTTATGCCAACTTTTTTAAAAAATATATCAAGAAGTTTAAAATTATTAAAAGACTTTTATTACATGAAAAAACAATTAGCAATAAATATACTTTTAAAATAGATTATATATCCTCCTCAGTACGTCCTTGGCACGCGGTTATTTCGTTGCATGTATCTTGCACGCGTGTCCATTTCTCTTAATAATTTAACAAATATATCTTGCATGTATCCTGCACACCCATGCAGGGTACAAATGTATCTTAAATAAAAAGCAAGTATATATTTAATGGACGCTTATTTCGTTGCACGTATCTTGCACGCGCTTGGTTTTTATTTAACCAAGATAATGTGATGCAAGTTATATAATGATCAACCAAGACTAAAAGTTACATCAAATTGCTTGAGGCAATTTCATAGTTATATAAGGCTATCCAACGAATTCGACAATTGTTTAACGCAAGTTTCTATTTGGATTTATTTTGGGTGGTTAGAGAGGAGAATCATATGGCTCATTCCATTGCTTCTTTCACAAAGACGAGCGCTCTAAATTTCAATACTTGGGCGTCTTTACCGTCTTTTATGTCAAACAATTATGGACGTTTTCCAGAACCATGAAATGAAATAACTTGTTTGTGTTCAAAAAAGTTATATCAAATTCATTACGCACCATATTAGTTCTATTAATTTTAAATACTAGAAAATGATAGAAAAACATTTCGAAAAGAGTTCAGTTGCCTTCCACTGTCCTCTTAAATTCTATAACTTTAATTTTTTTTAATTATAAAATAATATTGTTTGTTACATCTTCTCCTTATGCATCACTCTTATGATGGAGAAATATATAACAAAAAAATTGTGACTGATTTTCGTTCATTTTTAGGGACTCAAAAATACATTTCATTCTAGAACACGAAGTAATTAATTGATGTGAATTTTAAATATTACATCTTATAATTTGTTCTCGAAACTAATTAATTACCAAAAGTCTACATTAAAATAACTTAAAACATAAGTATGAAACAACAACAAAAACTCAGTACTTCATACTCTGAATTTGCACCAGCCTACATTCGCATTCGTTCTGATGCATGAGCCAACTGGTATCAAATCAAGAAATTGCCGGAATCTGTTAAGCACCGGAAGAAGGTAAAAAATGACTATGCAAAGGCCGTTTACTGCTCGGAAATAGTATTTTTGAATCGATCGGAGACGATGCTGAGGTCTTTCTTCAACTGCATATAATGGCCGGCCGGTTCGTTTCGGTTTGTTATGGCTTTTGTTGACCATGCATGAAGATGGACGTGAGAAGTGGTTTTTGCTGACCATGCATGCAGTTCCACGTGAGAAGTATTTGTTATCTTTATATCTTTTTAATGAAAATAATATCATATTATGTTTTCTATAAATACGATTAAAAATAGTTTGGAGGATGTATATTTGGGATGTGCCCTTTTAAAAAAGTATTACTATGTAATTTAATTGCCTTGATGAAATTTTAATCTTCCTTTCTACTTTTTGTTTTTGAAAGCATTAATCTTCTGATTTTAATATAGTTCCGTCAATTATAATATAAGGCAAAAATTCAGTGTACCCCTTGATATTTGAATATGTATTAATTAATATACTCTTGAGTTTTTGTAGAGTGTTAATTTCACCGTTTGATATGTTTTTGGAAGGTCATCAACATGTATTTTATAAATAATCTAAATTTTTGAGTTTGATTGATCAAACTTACCATCAAATAGTGAAATTTTTTTTTTGTAAAAAACTCAGAGTATTTGATTAAAACAAGGTAATTTATCATATTTTAATTGAATTAGATTATAATTTTCCATTCTTCGTTGATTGGTACACATACTTGTGTGATGAGTATTAACTCATAAAAACTAATGAAGTCCATTACAGTCATATATCTAAATACAGACCGCAATACAGTATTATACAGATTGCCTAGTGATGCTACCAGTAAGCTCCGGGATACCAGCTCCGGTACGAGGTAATCCGGGAAGAAGCTGGAATCCTAGCCCGCGGCCAATCTCTCACCTAGGTCCTGCAAAACAAAGCCCCCGGGGTCTCCCGAGGGTAGACGCTCCGGCGTGATGATGAAGATAGGGCTTTTTACCAGCTCCGGCGTGTGCTACAACGCGCGTGCTTCCTCGCTGCCTGCTCCCTAATTAATGCTCATTATTACCTTTTCTAGGATGCTGAGTTTACTTTACCCAACTTCAAGAAATTCTATGTATCCTTCCCTATAAATACCTCTTCAAAATTTTCACTTTCATTTTTCATCCTCTACGTGCTGTCGCTTTCCTTCTTTTCGTCCTCTTTTCCTCTCGTTTTCCGTTCTCTTTTTCTCCCTCTTTAGCTTTTTGATATGAGTAACAAGGTTCATACCCCGGTGGAGGAGCACTCTCTGGATATCGACGACCTCTCCCTTCCTACTCCATCAGGCGGCAAAGGTCTGATGACGACTAAATCTAAGGTGACTTATGGAGCCCCGGAGCCCGCCGATCCGAAAGACCCCGGGATGACCCCGGTTCATGAGGCAGTAGAGGAGGTCGTAAAGAAGATGTACGTGCCTCTGTCATACGACGCGGGGTTGAAGCCATACTCCGGCGACATGAAGGACCGGGCGTGCGTCCCCCGGCATCACCTTCTACATGGGCTCACTTTTCCCCTCCCTCCTCTGTACTCCGCCTCCCTGAAGTACTATAACATCTCCCCAGCGCAGTTGCATCCCAACGCTGTCAGCGTCATGATAGCCTTCCTTTTGTCCTGCGACCGGGCTGGCATAACCGGGACTGTGGATATATTTCGAAGCTTCTACTATCTCGCCGCGACCTCCGTCCCGGGAGTGTTTAATGCTCTGCGCCGAAACAAGACGGCGATGATCTGCTCCGGGAGGCTCGAGTCAGTGAAGACGAGCGACTGGATGAACAGCTATTTCACCTTCGACGTGGAGAAGTATCCAGTCCCGTCATGGAACCAGCAGAGGAAAGCTGAAACCAAGGCGGCACTCCCCCCGGCCCAATTCCGGCAGGTATCTGACAGTTATGACTTAATTGTCAAGCAGTTTGTTAATCTGAAGGATTTCCAGAGGGCGGGGGGCTACGAGTTTCCCCGGGAGGCGTATCCAGCGGAAGTGTTCACTTGCCGCCGTTTGTATGCCAAACGGAGCCTTGGTAATTTTCTCAATTTCCTTAGTTAATTTTATTAACTATACTTTTTCTTCTAGTTGTATTTAGCTTATTTTATCTGTTGTCTGGCCTTAGCCATATCTCCCCGACCAGCGATAGCCCCGGGAGGGTCGAAGTCCGGAGAGGGAGAAGGTAAAGGGACTTCCGGGAAGTCCAAGAAGGGCCACTCTGAGACCGAGAAGACGGTCAAAGACACCAAAAAAAGAAAATCCGGGGAGGGGGGCACCGGGAATTCCGTTGGGTCCACTGTAGTCCCTCCGGCAGAGGGTCGACGATTAGCATTTGCTATTCCTATTCCCGGGGGGCCTCCCCATAAGAAGAAGAAGTCCGAGCCTCATTCCGAGGGTTCATCCCGCTTTCCCCGGAAGGAGAAGGAGTCGACGGCTGACAGCAGCCTTCATCGTATCCCGGAAATTCGGGGCGACATCTCTTCCCAGCGCATTTTGCTGGATGACTCTCAGGTATTTGTTCTTTATTCTAACATTTTAACTCTTCGTATTGTAGTTTTATTCTAAGTGTTTTAATTCTTCGTATAGGATCATGCCTCCAAACTACTCGAGTTTCCTGGGCTTCGAGAATTGGTCAACCGGGCATGCGACTCTTTGTCGGAGGATCTTTCCCGGGAAGTTGACCAACTGAGGTCACAAAACGCTTCTCTGTACAAGGAGCTATCCGAAGTGCACAAGGAGCTGTCCCGGGTGAAGAAGGACAGCAAGCGCGGCATGGCCCCGGAGCAAGAGGCTCTTTGCCGGGCTTTCACCGACCGGGTTTTGAAGAGCCGCTCATTCGAGAAAAATATGATGTCCCTCTGCGACATCTCTAACGAAGCCGCCTTGCATGCCGCGTACTCTGCCGTTCGGGGATTCATCCCCCGGGAAAGCCGGGACGCATTCCGAGACACCTGGTATCGCCCCAAAGCCAACGATCGCTTTAACTATGCGGCGGACCGGCTAATGAAGGATGGTCTCGACGGGATTGTTCCCGGGGTACTTGAAGTGTTTGAGGGGGCCCGGAGTGTTGATCCCCAAGACGTCATCGCCTATGCCGGCGACGCCGCCAAACTGGCTGAGGACAGGGCGGATCCGGGGCCAGATGACATGGCCAATCTTGCTGCCATCGAGACCCCGGTGACCTCGGATGGAGAAGATGGGGATTCCGATGAAGAAAATGCTAAGTCCCCGATCCCAGAGCAGGAGTTCGAGCCGGTTCAGGCGAACGAGGAGGGGGAGGAAGAACTGTCCCCGGGGAATGGCAAGGCCCAAGAGGAAGAGCAGTCTCCCGGGAATGAGGATGATGAGGATGAAGTAAACATAGACACTTAGTCTCTTCGTCCTTCTTTTGTTTTTTAATTCTGTTATTTTCTTTTTCTGGTTTCCCCCGAGCACCTTCCCTGAACTGTTCCCTTTTGTAATTCAGGGGAGAGAAAGTGGCTCCGGGGACGAGAGCGATGACTCCAATGATGTAAGAGTCTCTCTCCTTTATTTTGTAACCCTTACATTATCTATTTATTTGATATTTTCGTTTTCTCTTTTACGGGTTGATCATTTTGTTATGACTTGCCCAATCTTTATGATTTGTTTCAGTTTGTGACTTCCACTTTTTTATCTAAGTTATAAACTCAGCCTTGTTTTAATTCTAAGTCTAAAACCGTTGTGTTTTGTTTATATAGCCCCGGGATGACCCTCCGGGTGCAGTTCCCTCCAGGGCGACCTCGGATAACGACAAACCATGCCCCCGGTGTGAGGAGTTGGAGGAACAGTTGAGTCGCTGGCAACTGGACGGAATTCAGACCCGGTACCTTCTCGTCCACTCCGGGATAGGATCGGTGATTGATGAGTTCCCGGATGTCACTTCTCTAGTAACGAAACTTAGGGAAATATCTAATCAATTTGGATCCCTTTCCCGGTGTCAATCCCTGGCTCAAGACCGAGTGAACGCCGTTCTGGATGCAGACAAGACTATTTCCATGCTGCAAGCCGAACATGACGCTTTTAAATCTCGTCTTAAGGAGGAGTTTGACCTGGTGTGGTCCGAGCTTCCATTTTACTGTGACAAGCTCAAATGGTTGGAAAGGCGGGGCGACCCCCTTAGGAGGAATTTAATGCTGGAAAGAGAGAACCGGGAACTCGCGGCCCGGAACCTCACCCTTCGGGAGAACCTGGTAACCCTACAACTGACTTATCAGTTGACCGGATTACGTTTGGGTCGGGTTTCTCCTCCTCTTTACACCAACTTTCCCCGTGAGGTCTCTTCATTATTAGTGCGCATGTTTCGGATGGGCTGGAATGACCCTGAGTCTCGATACCGGCCTGCTTTCGAGGAAGCCGCTGCTTGGTGGCAACGTCAAAGAGAGGGGCAGTATCTTCCCCCATCCTTGGTACTTCTTCCAAGCCGGATTTCCCTTGACTTCACCGTTGAAAGGTATCTCGGGTTCCGTGTTTCAGTTGATCCGGAAGAGTCCGCCCGGAGGGTGTCTAGACTCCGTGAGGACGCCGCCAGAATCCGGGCCTACATTGCCCGTGAAGACGCTGCTAAAGAAGAAAGGCGTTTGGCCCGGGAAAGGGGGAAAGGCAAAAGCAAAGTCGTTGCTACAAAAAAGAAAAGATCCCCCCGTGCCCAAGGACCCGTTATCATTGGAGCTCCCCGACGGACGCCGTCTCCCGAGGTTTCATCCTCAGACGACGACTTCGACCCGTATGCCGAAGTTATCTCAGGGGCTGGTCCCTCGGGTGCTGGTCCCTCGGGAGCTGGTCCCTCGGGAGCTGGTCCCTCGGGAGCTGGTCCCTCGGGAGCTGGTCCCTCGGGAGCTGGTCCCTCGGGAGCTGGTCCCTCGGGAGCCGGTCCGTCCGATACTCATCCAGCTGCAGCCCCCAACGTCCCGGGGAGTACTGTTACTGCCCACCCAACGAACCCTCCTGTTGCTAATACTCGGCCAAATCACCCCGGAACCCAAGATGATCCGGACTCTCCTATTAGCTGGGACGGTCCTCCTTCCCTTTGTTAGCTTTGTTTAGGTTTTTCAAGTTTCAAAGTTGTAAATTTTGTAATCTTTAATCATAAGTTAATGATTTGCTTGTTATATTGCCCTGCCTTTATATTTGTTCAAATATTCGTTTCAGTCGCTTATTCAAGCGTGCCTAGGTTATCCTCCGGGTGCTTGTTCAAGTGTCCCGTCTATTCTTGCCCTAGCCCCCCGGGTGCTTGTTCAAGCGTTCCCGGATCGACTCGCCCTAGCCCCCCGGGTGCTTGTTCAAGCGTTCCCGGATCGACTCGCCCTAGCCCCCCGGGCGCTTGTTCAAGCGACCCCGGGTTAACTATACTTAAGAGAAAATATTAACTCGAAAGGTAATCTCCATAAGTAAAGTGAGAAAATGCAACTGCGGGCCACGGGACAACCCAGGCTCAATCCTGGCCAGGGGTCCCCGTGCCGCCTCTCTGCCACCGTCCTAGGCATAATCCATGCCAGAGGGGTGAATACATAGGAAAATCTAGGCATAGTACCTACGTAAATTCACAATATTCCAGTGCCTCGGGACCTTCTTCCCGGCCTTGTCCTGCAGTTCATAACTTCCACCGGGGTGGGCTGCTACCACCTTGTAAGGCCCCTCCCAATTGGGGGCTAACTTCCCGCTTGCGACCTGCTGGCTTTTGTCATTCCGGCGCATTACCCACTCCCCCGGGCTAAACTGCTCCTTGCGAACCCTTCTGTCGTGATATCTCTTGACCCGTTCCTTCACCCGGGCCTCATGCAGGGCTGCTTTTTCTCGCTTCTCCTCCAATAAATCTAAATCCAGGAGTCGGTCGTTCTGGTTTGTCTGCTCATCCGGGAGCTTTGATCGGAGGCTGGGAACTCCAATTTCAGCCGGGATGACCGCCTCCGCGCCATAAACCAAACTATAGGGGGATTCACCCGTAGCGGAGCTCTCTGTCGTTCTACTTGCCCATAAGACACTTGGGAGTTCATCGACCCAATTTCCTCTTGCCCCCTGGAGCCGCGTCTTGATCCCGTTAACAAGGGTCCTGTTGGTCACTTCAACTTGCCCATTAGCCTGTGGGTGATAGACCGAGGTCAACTTCTGTTCAATCCCGTACTCCTTGCACCAGGATTTGAAAGGGTCATTCTCGAACTGCGCCTCGTTATCTGTCACTATGAACCGGGGAATTCCGTAGCGACAGATGATGTTCTTCCAGCAAAATTTTACACATGTACTTCCCCTAATGTTTGTCAGAGGAGCAGCTTCTACCCATTTGCTGAAATAGTCAACTGCCACTATCAAATACTTGAAACCTCCCGGAGCAGTTGGAAAGGGCCTACCAGGTCCAAACCCCATCGGATGAAGGGCCAAGTTCCTGATATCCCGATCAACTCCTCCTGTGGCACATGGATCAGGGGCGCAAATTTCTGGCACTACTGACAGGAGCGGACTGCCTTTTGAGCATCCTCAAATAGCGTTGGCCAGTAATACCCCGTGCACATGATCTTCCGAGCTACTGTCCGAGCCCCTTGATGACTTCCATTAGGGCCCTCGTGAACTTCTTTCAAAAGGTGGCGTGCTTCCTCTCCATCCACACACTTCAACCAAGGTTGGAGATATCCCTTCCGGATTAACTCCCCGTCCAGGACGGCATACCGGGGTGCTTTTACCCGGATTTTCCGGGCCTTCACCTTGTCGTCTGGCAGCGTTCCATTCTCCAAGTACTCCCGAAGGGGTGTAATCCAAGATTCGGCTTCACGCACTGCCGCAACTTGGCTTGGCTACTCATATCCCCGGGTTGATACCATCTCCATATACAGATTCCGGTCCTGACTTGGCTTGAGCTCTGAGGAAGCCAACTTGCTTAATGCATCCGCTTGACAGTTTTCCTCCCGGGGGACCTGTGTTAGGGTCACCCGGAGGAAACCCTGTATCATCAACTTCACCGCCTCCAAATATTTCTGCAAACTTCTTTCTTTTGCTTCGTACTCCCCATTCACTTGCTGGACCACAATGGCCGAATCGCTGTAAGCTTGTATCACTTTGGCACCTGTCTCCCGGGCTAGGCGTAATCCGGCAAGGAGAGCTTCATATTCAGCTTCATTATTGGTGGTTTTAAACTCAAACTGCAACGCATACCGATACTCCTTGCCGCCAGGACTGACCAGAACTACCCCGGCACCGCTCCCCCCGGCATGGGAGGAACCATCCACGTGCAACTTCCATTCCGGTTCCCCTTCACCCGGGTCCTTCACTGTGTTTTCCGCCATCTCAACCAAGAAATCAGCCAAACCCTGGCCCTTGATAGACTTCCTGGCTTGATAAGTAATCTCGTGCTCTCCCAACTCTATCGCCCACTTCATCATTCGGCCAGATGCCTCTGGTTTCAGCATGACTAGCTTAAGTGGGTGATTTGTGAGAACTGTGATAGGATGACCCTGAAAGTATGGGCGAAGTCTCCGGGACGCGTGCACCAGTGCCAGCAGCAAACGTTCTAGTGAAGAATAACGCATCTCCGGCCCTTGAAGAGCCTACTCACAAAATACACCGGGCTCTGCGCTCTCCCGGATCCTTGAACCAAGGCCGCACTTATAGCCTGATCCGTGGCTGCCAGATATAAGAACAATTCTTCCCCTGGGACCGGCTTGGACAAAGTAGGGAGTTTACCCAGGTGCTCCTTCAACTCCTTGAAGGCTCGCTCGCACTCGAGAGTCCATTCGAACTTCTTTGCTCGTCTCAAAATGTTGAAAAAAGGCAACTGCTTCTCTGCTCCCCGGGACAAGAATCTACTTAACGCCGCCAGGGACCCGGTTAAGCGTTGTACATCTTTCACCTTGCTCGGGGAGGGCATGCTCAGGATCGCTTCAACCTTTTCCGGGTTCACGTCAATGCCTCGGTTTGACACCATATATCCCAAAAACTTGCCTGCCGCCACCCTGATGGTACTTTTCTCCGGGCTTAGCTTCAAGTTTACCTCTCTCAACACGACGAAAAGCTCCCGGAGATCGTCCAAAAAAACGTCATGAGTCCTGCTTTTGATCACCATATCATCTACATAGACCTCCATGATTCTTCCTAGCTGGTTTTTGAACACCCGGTCCACCATGCGCTGGTATGTTGCTCCTGCGTTTTTAAGACCGAATGGCATCTTCCTGTAACAAAAAGTACCAAAGTCAGTGATAAAAGAGGTTTTTGGTCGGTCTTCCGGGGCCATGACGATCTGGTGGTATCCCCGGTGTGCGTCGAAGAAGGCTAGAAGTTGGTAGCCTGTTATAGCTTCCACCAGCTGGTCGATGGAGGGCAACGGGTAACTGTTTTTTGGGCAGCACTTGTTTAAATCTGTAAAATCGATACACATCCTCCATGACCCGTCATGCTTTTTCACTAGGACCGGGTTGGCGATCCATTCAGGATAAGTAATTTCTTCTACCATTCCCGCATCCAGCATCTTTCTCACCTCCGCCCGAACGAATTCTACCCGATCTGCTGCCAAGGCTCTTTTCTTTTGCCTTATGGGCTTTAAATCCGGGTAGACATTCAACCGGTGGATGGCGAACTCCTCCGGTATCCCTGTTAAATCTTCCGTTCCCCACGAGAACACATCCTCATATTCCTTTAACAACTTCCGGAGCTCGTCCTTCACACTCTCCGGGAGGTGCTTTCCGATACTCACCTTTCCCCGGGATCCTACTTCCATGTCTTCCACTTCAAAAGAGGCCGGGTCACCATGCACGGCTCCCACCGTGCTATTCTTCCCAGAACACTCCCCGGGCTCCGACACGTTTGTTCTTTCTGATCCTCCATTCTTGGCTTCCTTTATTGCGGTGAGCATGCAGCTGCGGGCGGTCGTTTGATTGCCAATGACCGATGCAATTCCTTGATCCGTTGGGAACTTCATGGTCAGATGGTAGGGCGAACATATCGCCCGGACCTGCGTCAACCAGGGACGACCTATGATCATGTTGTACGGGGAAGAGGCGTTGATGACCGCAAAGTTACATAGGACAGTGCACCTCTTGTTAATATCCAGATGATCAACAAGGGTCACCCGTAGCGCTATGACACCCAGCGGGTGAACTGTGCGCCCCGTAAAGCCTGACAACGGGGACAAGCATGGCTTCAAATTCTGTCGACCAATGTTCAATTGATCAAAGCAATCAGCAAACATAACTTCTACACTGCTCCCATCGTCCACAAAGACTCGCTTTATCACCACCCCTTCTACCTCAGCTGAGATCACCATCGGGTCCGAGTGAGGTACTTGGGCCGGAACTGCATCCTTTTCTGAGAACGTGATTGTCTCATCATGTTTAAACCTTTTTCCCTGGATCTCCCCCGGGGGGACATATCTACTCTTGGCCTTCACCGCCGACAGGGTTTGCGCTCCATCTCCCACTATCCCGTTAATCACGTTTATCATCCGAGGTGCTCCGGGTCCCGGAACTCCTGGTCTAGGTGCTTGTGGGGCGGGGTTAGGAGCAATGTTGGTTTCCGCGGGGCGGTTGCCGCCCTGGCCCTGGCCTCGGTTATTCCTCCAGTTACGTTTCCTTCCTTGACCTGCCGGGGCAGCCGCCGGGTGTGCTTCACCTGCTACACAGTCCCGAAGCTGACCCCGCTCCACCAACTTCTGAATATCCGTCCGCAAGACACGGCAGCCTTCTGTCGTGTGTCCATAAGACTTGTGGAACTCACACCATTTCTGGGCATTTGCCGGGGCCGGGACCCCTTGTATAACTGGGGGATCCGTGAAAAGGCCCCGGTGAATGGCCAAAATCTCCGTTTTGGTCTTGGAGAGTGGAGTATATGTTGGCCTGACCACTAACGTCTGTCCTCCCGGCGCAGGTGCTGCTCCCAGAGCCGGGGGGCGTCTTGCTGCCTCCGGGCGAGGCCCCTGGTGAGGAGTGGCCCGGAGTGTAGTTGTTTGGGTCGCTGTGGCCGTACTCACCCGCTGCTCAAAGAAACCGACCGTGTTCATCCGAGTGTGGTTAGCTTCATGCACAGTGCAATGCATTTCAACTGTCAACTGGAGATGGTAGAAAGTTCCTGGCATGTTCTTCATCAACTCAATGTAGAACATCTCGTCTCTCAGCCCATTGACAAAGTTACCAATCAGGGCCTTCTCATGCAAGTGCCTATCCTGGACCTTCATAGACTCAGCAATATACCGGACATAATATTGCCAAGTAGACTCCGTCTCCAGCTGCCGCATGGCCAAGACCGTGGCCAGGTTGACAAAGTTGGTTTTCATTGCTGCATATCTGTGGACCAGGACCGTAGCAAAATCCCAGAAAGTCTTCAATGAGCCTTGTGGAAGACTTTTGAACCAACTCAAGCAGTTACCCCGGAGGTAAGAAGGCAACAACTTGCACTGCAACGGCTCCTCAATGTCCCGGGCCCCCATGACACTGAGGTAGGTGTGAACAAACTCCTCTGGATCCCCGTCCCCGTTGTACGTCGGAACCCCATCAGGCGCTTTAGTGCCCACCGGCCACTTATAGTTCAACACCTCTGGAACCCACGGGGAATGAGGAACCATCCCCCGCCTACCAATAAGTCTAGTCAAACGATCTTCAATGGACCCGTTGTTAAACGGGGTGTTGTATCCACCATAAAATGGTTGTGCTTGCGAGTTTTAACCTCCTGGAAACTGCTGATCCGGGTACTGCTGTTGCCCCGGAAACATCTGCTGACCGAGAGGCATCTGCTGCCCTGGAGGCATCTGCTGACCCGGGGGCATCTGCTGGCCCGGGGGCATCTGCTGATATCCAGGACCACCTCTCCCATCCTTCTCCAGGTCCACAACTTCGGGCACCTTGTTGGGGGCTGCTGCCTTAGCTGCCTTCCATGCTCGAAACTCCCCAAATTCCTCCGCATTGGTATGAATCGTCTCTGGATCTCTGCGCTCCAGGTCCTCTTCCCTGGAATCGAAATACTCCGGTTCGGATTCACCGCCTTCTCCGAACGTCTCCTGGTCCTGTCTTTCCTTTTCTTGCCGGGCCTTCTCCCTATGCTCCTTCTGCATCTCCCTGAGAGTACGCTCCGGCACTTTCTTCTTTCCTTGGCGCTTCTCAGCGGCCGCGCGGGCAGTCTCCTTGCGTGCCCGCTCCTTCTCCTCGGCCGCCTTCCGCGTCGCCTGGGCAGCCGCGGCCCTTTTGGTCTTAGGACCGCCTTCTGCCTGATTAGCTTTGGAAGAGGGTTCTTCCACCGTCTTTTTAGGTCTGCCGCAGGGCATGACGAAGCGGTCCCACTGGGCGTGCCAACTGATGCTACCAGTAAGCTCCGGGATACCAGCTCCGGTACGAGGTAATCCGGGAAGAAGCTGGAATCCTAGCCCGCGGCCAATCTCTCACCTAGGTCCTGCAAAACAAAGCCGCCGGGGTCTCCCGAGGGTAGACGCTCCGGCGTGATGATGAAGATAGGGCTTTTTACAGAGAAGAGAGAATATGAATAAATACAGAGAGTATTTAAGTCTGATAAAACATACCTATTACTGTTGGTCGCTCCTCTATTTATAATGGAGAGGATCAGAGAGGGTTTTAAGCTAAGTGGTCCTTACCCCGGGTGTGTCCAAGATAGCTGATGTCATGAGAGGACCACTGCTGGGCTTAACCCTTTCTTCTCCTTTGCCAGTATATCCGCTGGACCAGGATATGGGCCTTAGCCCATATCACCACCTAGCTAAACTATCAAACTATATATAACTTATAATAGGTACTATAGTCACGTTCTCACATTCTAACTAAACTTCTGATCTTTTTTTTTTTTGAGGAAAGGATGAATATTATTAAACAGTACGGGAGTATATATTACAAAGTCTCCTACCTAATTTAATAGCTAGATTATGCTCTATCATAAGATTACTTATATGTATCTTCATAACTCGAAATTCTAACATAGATTTCAGCAGCAAACTTATACTAGAAACTATGGACTTTATTTCCAGAGGTGATCTCCCAGGGTCCGTTATCGAATCTGCCAAAATTATTGAATCTGTGACAATGTTAAGTCGACGACATCTTTGTCTGCATGCAGATTTTAAAGCCCTCCAACAGGTTTCCGCTTCAGTCTGAAATGGGGACACAGCCGTGAAGAAATCCGTCCCTTGTGTGTGGAGATCCTTCGGCCAGCCAGGCTTCCATAATCTCCAACCTCCTGTGCCAAGCAGTTCAGCTTTCCTGAAAGATCCATCAAAAGTAAGGACACATGCTTCCTTAAGTAAGCTCTCCACTTCGCCAACTTTGATGCTATCGACTGTTATGCTACTTGTGACAGACTTTCCCCTTGAGCTAGTGGTATCAGCAGCCATCATTACCTCTGTTCGTGCTCTCCCTCTACCAAGCATAATCTGGCACTCAGCCTTTGCCTGTTCCCAACACCAGTTTGATGGTTGTAGCGCCTGATGAAAGACTTGATGATTTCTCTGTTTCCATTTCTGCCATAAAATAGCGATATATTTCACAATCTCCTCCTCTTGTGTGTTCAGGATGATGAGTTGGAAGAACCATGTGGTGAGAGAAGTGCCTGATCCTTGTATCATGATTCCAGCCTCCCTCCAAATCCTTTCTGCCTCTGGACAAGCCAGGAACAAATGTGTCTCATCCTGCATATAAGAAGAGCATCTACTGCAGTTGCTATTGTCTGACAGCTTCCTTATTTGCCTGTTCTTTTGTGTTGGTAAACATCCCAGTACTGCCTTACACAAGAATGTTAACATTTTATGAGGCACATTTAGATTCCAGAACTTAGACCAGAATTTCCTGGCATGTTAAGAAACTCTGATGTGATGTGTTCCACACTTGACTCATTGCAACATGGTACCCCTTTTTTGTACTGTATTCCCCATTGGTACTCCACCTCCAAAAAGGAATGTCCTTCTCATTTGAGTTTATATGGAGTGTCATGATATGAGGAATAACCTAGCTAGGGTAAATGTTCCTTATGAGTGGCATCCTCAATGTATTGGACTGTTGATCTATCAGGTGCTCCACTCTGAGGTTAGTATGGGTAGATACAGCTGCAGAATTCTGTATGGGATTTGCAATGGATGGAATCCAGTTATCATGAATCTTTATATCTTTCCCATTTGCCACCCTCCATTGTAGGTTGTTGGTTATTAGATCAGCTGCCCAAACTATTGATTTCCAGCCCCATGAATCACCAGGCTTCACCATTACTGTCCTGATGGAGTCATTTTTCAAATATTTAGCCCTGTATGTCTGACAGAGCAAAGTAGATCCTCCCTTTAGAATGTGCCAAGCATGTTTGGCTAGTATGACTTTATTTAAGCTCACTGATGACCTGAGACCTAGGCCTCCTTCATGCTTTGACTTACATATCTGACTCCAAGCCTTCCAATGTACTGATCTCCCACTCAATGAACCTCCACATATGAATTGAGCTGTCATAGCATCTAACTTCTTTAGAATGCTTACAGGAATTCTAAAAATCCCCAGTGGATAGATAGCCAAAGATTGCATGACATGCTTTGCCAGAGTCAGTCTGGCAGAGAAGTTTAGGAGCTTGACCTTCCAAGATTCATATTCTTGCTTTACTTTAAGGATTAAGGACTGAAAAATCTGTGACTTCCTCTGATCAAAAATGACATTTGTTCCCAGATATGTTCCACCAATACCTTCCTTTTGTATGTTCATTCTCTGCCTTATGGACAATTACAAGTTGACTGGAGTATTGGGACTAAGTTTCATGGCACACTTACCAAGATTTAACTGTTGACTAGAGAATGTGACATAATCTTCCAGGATGGCTGCCAAATCTTCCACTGCCTGCTGTGTGCATTTGATGAATAGAATACAGTCATCTGCATACATTATATGTGAGATCACAGGACCCCCTCTTGAAACCTGAACTCCTAGGGTTGGATTTTGAAGCATTTTCCTTTTCAGCCAATAGAGGTAGGGCTAATCACCTTGGTGGTGTGTGTTTTCCGCCCACACCATTCAACATAGTTGGCCTCCCGCCCTACGATTGAAGAAATTCCGACTTGCCGATGCTTCAGGGGGCCTATCATGGCCTCTTTGCCGCTTTGTCTTCCTCGATTTGGCCTTGCTTAATCGGCTCCCACCCACGTGTTCTTCGGCTCTTGGAGGTGACTCTCCTTCCTCCTCGGAAGAGGACTCGTATTGCACCTCTTGTTGTCGTTGGATTTCCGCAACTTGCTTGCCTGTGGAAGGATTTTTAGTCCTAACCATGGTGAGAGATTGGACTGAAAAATTTGGAGAGGGGCGGACTGGTTTGGGGATGAACTTGGGGAGGGTTTGCAGATTTGGGGAAAAAAAACCCGTCTGCCCCTTTTATAATTAAAACTTCCAGCTAGGTTTTACGAAAACGAAAACATAGCCGGGCAAGGTTAATTTTTTTTGGCTTATCCGGCTAACTTTACGGTTTCAGAAACGTAGCCGGACAGTACAAAAAATCAGAATAAGTAACACTTAGACTATTTTCTTAGCTAGTCCTCTACCCATTCTCAACATTAGTTTCGAAAATTTCACTTTCCTCCCACCCATTTACTCTCTTCCACCAACAAAATCTTCTTCTCCAACCACTAAGAACACCATTACTCACATTGGCCCCATTTCTTGAGTTCTAGAACAAGAAAGTAGCTTCTTTGTCCATACTATTAGGGTTTTTATTCTACTTGAAAAGGTATTTCTTGGCACTTTGCTTCAATTGTATAATCAATGTTGTTTATTGGCTAATTTGTCTTATTTGTTCATGGGTTTTGCTTAATTATTACTACAAACTAGCTTTGTTTTATGGGCTACATTCTTGATTAATCAATTGGGATTATGGGCTATATTTTTGATTAGTCTTGATGGTCACTAGTTATGTTACTACTAATCTAGGGTTAAGTATGTCATATATGTATGCACTAATTTAATTACAAAGAATTAAGGATGAAGCATGTGATAGGCAATTTATATTAGTCTAATAGGATCCTAATTAAACCCTACTTACCATTAGTCTAATAGGATAATAATAGGATTATTAAAGTGACTAACCATTAATTTAGCATATAATTATTCTTTCTTGATAGTGAGGTTATTTAATATATGTAAACTATTTTTTGTAGACGAGTTATGGCACCACCTAAGAAGAAGGTAGTAGGAATTCCCAAAAGCCCTAAAACGCCTAGCACCGCGGGAGGTGTTAAAAAAAAGGGGGTGAGGCGTCCTAGGACATATTGTGCCGTCTTACAAAAAAGGATGAAGAAGGGGATTTTGACGGACATGACGTTCAACGATGGTGGGGAACCAATATCGGAAGAGTATTATTTATGGAAGAGTTGGGTTGGTAAAATTGGTCGAACTCGTGTGGATATAAAGTATGAATCTTGGCACGAGGTCTCCGACAACGAGAAGACTAAATTATGGGAGGAGTGTTTGGTAAGTTTCTACCTTCATTTAAGGTATTTTTATTTTTGTACACATGAATGAGACTTTATCCAAATTTTCTTGTAACCTTATGTAGGTACCATTCAAAATTGTTGACCCAAATATGGAGAAACTTTTTGACACAACCATGTTTCGCTTGAGTAAGGCGGCACGGGATCATAGAGCAATGTTGTCTAAACATTACATTTATGGAGATTTTAAGGATGAGGACCCTTGGGTGGCCTACACCGATATTCTACAAGAAAGTTGGAAAATATTCAAAGCACGCACCTTGGAGAATGACCGACTAGTAAGATTAATTCCTACCATTCTAGTATCACTCCTTAGTTCACATAACTTAAATTCATTTATGTGTTAGGGTGTGAGGTTGACGAATAGCACCAATGCGAAAGCTAATACGACACCTCACACAATGAGTAGGGAGGGCTATACTATAAGACTAATGAAACATGCAAACAAAAAACAAGAAGATGAGGTGCAAGAGAAAATGGATAGTGGGATGACGGAAGAGGAAGCGCGGGAGAGCACCGAGGTGGTTAATCCTAAAGAGTTCGATAAACTCACTAACTTCTTGATTGGTCGACAAGATAGCAAAGGCGAATACACACACGAGGGAAACAAGAAGTTGATAAAAGATATTGTAAGTTGTTTCTTTGAATATATTGAGCTAATATTATTACAAATATTATTCCTATCTATTTTTCTTTCTACAATATTTTTTTTTCTATTAAATGATAGGATTATGTCAAAGAGAAAATTGCCTCGGGAGAATTCGTTCCCACACAAGATGATGACATCCTTTGTAAGGCGACGGAACGGAAGGAACACCCCGGTAGAGTTCGTGGATATGCATCACATGTGGTGAAGAGAGATCTCATCGGCAAACCAAAATCTTCTAAACCACCAAGACATACCAAGTACAACAAGTTGCAAGAGGAACTTGGAGATACAAAAAAAGAGCTCGGTGATACCAAGAAGGAGTTTGATGAGGCCGTGAAGAATATGATGAAAAGGGACATAGCTCTCCACATAATAGCCAAGCAAACGGTCGCAATTCTCCCACCAAATTTGAATGATCTAAGCGACGATTGGGAACCTCCTTCATGTGGTTCACGTCACTCACCCGATGTTTGTGAGGTGCAAGGCAATCCACCATCGCCACGACCAAACATATGTGATGATAACTTAAACCGACCGAAAAAGGTAAACATACTAACTCACTTTTCGATCGCATTCTTATTCAAATTCTCTATTCGTTCTCTTAATAGTCTTAGCATGTTTACCTCGCCTTACTTTAAAAATGGAATCCACTATTTTAATTAGGCCAAGGTCGATGTCACATATCCATGCAAATTATATATCGATTGTGGAGTGAGGAAGCCTACTATGCATGTTGCAAATGGAATTTTCAATGAGTCGGCGAAGATGCATGGCGACGATAAAATTGCAACCGGTTTGGGGGAGGTTTGCTTGAAAAAAGCTTTGGTTTCAACCGCTCGAATTCCCATACCCAAAGGCCCGTGTAAGGTTGTTGGACCGGCGGAAGGTATGTATTTACTTTGGCCTCGTAGGCTAATTGTTGTCGAGAGTTTAGGAGAGACTCAACCCGCTAGCCTATACAACCCAATTATGAGCGTTGCACGCAAGGTTGAGCCAAAAATTACAAAAAAAATTCCCCAACCCTTGACCGCCCCAAAAGATGTTGTAGTTAAATCTATGACACCGCCTATGAAGGTGTTGTATGATAAATTGTCTACACATTGCAAATTTGGATACTACGAATTCCCGGCTCCAACGGAATTATTTGGTGGTATTGGAAGGCAAATTGTAATGTGTTGGGGTGATTTTGAAGATCTACGGAAGGGTGACAAGGCAACCGAGCCCCTAATGTCCTTATTCCAACTGTAAGTAATTTTAATGTCGAGACTATATTATCTTGTGTGTTTTCAACCGCCGTTCTCCCCGTTGTTTTAACCATTCATCTTTTTTTTTTCTTAAGTTTCTTGAATCAACTAGTTCAAAAACGGTTGAAGCCATGGATAGGCTTCCTATGCCCTGAGCGAATCCAAGAATTAGGTCATACTGATGCAGAGCGATTAAGTTACATGAGGGAGGCTCTCGGTGTGGAGGACAAATTATTCTTCCTAGCACCACTCATTTCCGGGTAAGCATTTCATATTAACTAATTCTATACATTATTATCTCATGTTAACTTTTATGTTGTCATTATTGACAAATGGATATGCATTTTTTTATTTAGTAAACATTGGAGCTTGGTTTTGATCCACAAAAAAACGAAACAAGTTTATTGGATAGATCCTCTCCATCGTCCGCCAATCCCGTCTTTCGAACACCTCCTTAGACAAGCTTTGAATCATGTCAATCCCTCTAGGAGAGAGTTTGGAATGACTGAGATCAAGGTACTCTACACGTTTCTCCCTCATTAATAACACTAGTATTATCGACATCGATCGATTGTATTTAACAATGTGATCTTCCTTTTGTGTTAAAGTACAAGAGACAAGTTAGCAGCTGGGAATGCGGGTACTACGTTATGTTGTATGAGCTCAAATTGGTAGCGGGACTTAACGAATTCGACAACGACCTTGAGTCCGTAAGTTCCAAATCTATAAGGGCATCTACCTTACACATATTCATATGTTTGCGTCATATATTGAATTGTGTATGCTAATGCACAGATTTTCGAAGAGGATACAAGCCCCTACTCACCCGAAGACCTGAATCGACCGAGGAGTAGTATTGCATCAATTTTCGTAACTTCGCATGCATATGCTCTAGTTAAAAATTGACACATTATGTATTATTGGCAATTGTTGTTGTATTTAGCGCATTCAAGTGATTTATTACATTATACATTCATTCGTAATACATCACAACCATTTGAAACATATAATTCTTCACTAGCGCCATTTAAATACTTTCTATTTTGTATTCAAAAGCCGAAATAAATAAAATTCAGATTTTTAATAATTATCCGGGCCACCTTTACGAATTCTGAAATCCTGGCCGGACAGTTCAAAATACTTCCGGCTAGGTTTCCGGTTTCGGAATTCTGGCCGGACGAAATTGGCTTATTTTCACCCATTTTCCCGAACGTTTCCCTGGCACGCGTCCGGTTAAGTAAACTGTTCTGTTCGGCTAACTTTCCGGTATCGTAAAACAATCCGGAACTACATAATTTCCGCCACCGTTTCACGGTGGCCGGATTACTGCCGCCGCCGGAAAATGTCCCGGCTTATCATCCGGGAGCGCAAAACCCTATCTCCGGCTTACTGTCCGGCCCGTAATGGCCGGTGTAGCCTCCTGCTAGCAGCGGGTGTTTACGAGTCCGGAAATGCCATCCGGGTAAGTTTCCGAACTCGTAAACCTTACTCGGCGGTTTCAACAGCCGAGTAACGGTTGCGCCAATTGGACGGCGCCACCAAGGACGGCGGTCAAAACCGCCGTCCAACTGGGACGGAACCGCCGTGTTCCGTCCCATATTCTACTAGTGTGGAGACAAAGGGAAGCCTTGTCTTAGACCTTTGTTAGGAGAGAAAGCCTGACCAACCTCACTTTTTACCTTTATTTGATAAGTGACTGTTTGGACAGAAAGCATGATCAGGTCTATCAGAGACTGTGGTAGTAGTATATGTCTGAGAGCTGCCTCCAGGAAGTTCCATGAAACCCTATCATATGTTTTACTCATGTCCAATTTTATTGCAGCCAATCCCAATTTTCCTTTTTTGTGCTTTCTCATATATTCCATTACCTCATGATCTAGCAAAACACTCTCAGAAATGTTCCTCCTAGGTACAAACCCATGTTGGTTATCAGAAATTATTGATCCAATATGTTTCTTCAGCCTGATTGCTATCATCTTTGCTAGGATTTTATACTTGACATTACAAAGAGATATAGGCCTGAAGTCTGAAGGTGTTTTAGGCATCTTTACCTTAGGAATGAGAATGATTTGGGTGCAGTTCCAATCCATGGGAAATTCATTTGTTTGTGTGATATGAAGGATGGCTGAAGTCACTGAATCTCCCACTGTATTCCAGTATTGCTTATAAAAGCCAGCTGGAATACCATCTTCTCTAGGAGCCCCCCAAGATTTCATACATTTGACAGCCTCTCACACATGTGATTTATTGAAAAGAGCATTTAATTGTTGAACTTGAGAAGGAGTTAGAACCTCTTCATTTGCTTGCATGAATTCTTGAACAGTGTGTGCAGGCAAAGCTTCAGAGTATGGTACTTGTGGATAGACATATACTTCTTTAATGTGATCATTGAGGATTTGGACAATCTTGTTATTCTCTGTATTCCAAACTCCATTAGCATCTAGGATACCTTGAATAGTATTGACTTTTTTCCTCCTGGTAGCCCAACTGTGGAAGAATTTTGTATTCTTCTCCTCAAAAGCCATCCAGTTAAGTTTTGTCCTTTGCTGCCAGTATTCAGATTGCCTTTGCTCCAACTCTTTCTTCTGTGTGATTAGGCTCTTAATCTGGTAATGATTTTGATGCAGACCTGAACCTGCTTGTGCTTTCTCTAACTGCTCTGATACTTCCTTAATTTTTTTCTCCATCTGACCAAATGCTCTTTTGTGCCAGTTGCACAAATGAGTTAATGCCACACTGAGTTTATTGGTCAACATCTCCACAGTGTTCAAGTTTCTGTGGTTCTGCAGATTCCATACTCTAGTTATGATCTGATTAGGAGCTTCCATTTGTATCCACATTGCTTCAAATCTTTTGGTACTCCTAATTCTTCTATTCCGTGGCAGTAGCTCTAGCAGTATAGGACTGTGATCAGACTCAGTGAAAGGTAAATTATTTACCTTTGCAGATGGCCACAAACTCTCCCACTCCTTATTAGCAAAAGCCCTATCTAGCCTTTCTACTATTGTGTGTGGTGGATCCTGATTGTTAGTCTAAGTGAACCAAAGGCCTTTAGTGCTTACCTCTTGTAGTTGATGCTTGAAAATGAGCTTGTGTAACTCTGAATTCAGATGAGATGGAACTGGGGAGCCTCCTCTCTTGTCCCTTTGATCCAAAATCTGATTAAAATCTCCTACAACTATAGTTGGGAAACTATTAAAGTACTGCAAAGATGATAATGCATTCCAAAATTGAGGCATTTCTAAAGCAGATGGTGGCCCATAAACCACTAACAGGCACCATTTCTGGCCATTTGCAGTAGAAACTAAACAAACTAAGTAGTTGCTATGAGCCTGCTCAATTACTAATTCTACATTGTCTGCCCAAAAGAGAGCTAAACCCCCAGATCTACCAGCTGAATTAACTATTCTAGAATTTCTAAAATAAGAGTTTTCCTGCCAACGAGCAAAAGCATTCTCATTGGCCTTTGTTTCTAGCAAACAAAGGATACCAGGCCTATATCTATTTAGCAACTGATTGATCTCAGTGAATGTAGGGGTGTTGTTACAACCCCTACAATTCCACATTATGGTCCTCATGGCTGATTGGGTGGTTGATTTGGTTCAACCACCGGAAAACCTTGTTGAGTGGTCCTTTTCTCAGCCACCTGCAGCAGGAATAGCCTTCTGGAGGACACCTCCTCCTCTCCACTGCTGGTTGAGTCTTCATGATCTTCTTCCTTGACAAGCTCCAAGACATCTTCTAGCTGATCCTCTCCAACAGCATCTGAATTATTCTCTCCCTCATCTGAAGAAATGACTATAACCGAGTTGGATTTTGGATCCATTGCACTTGTCTGCTTCGCAGCCTTCATGTTCATAGTGTGTCTCAGAATGACCCTTCTGCGTTTTGGGGATTGCAAAGCTTGCTCTGACATTTTCACTATGCTTCCACTACCTTCAGATCTAGCTCTCTTCCTGCTTTCTTGTAGTCCTCTCTGAGTGATTGGTTCTGAGGATGCCCAGTGAATCCCTCTGACATTCCAGTTATGTGTCACCTCCACTGCATTTGTATGAATCTGGCTTGGCACCTCTGTTATCTCTATCTCCTGAGGTGGCACTTCCTCTAGCTCCTTAGTTTCCTCTAAATTGCTCACCCTTGAAGGATCTTGTTCCTGAGACTTCTCAGACTTGGACTGCTCAGACTTTGTATCACTGTTGCTGACTTGTGGAACTGGCCTTGATGATTGGCCAACCTCGAAATTTGGCCTTTTCCTTCTCAACACAAAGTAGGTTCTTCTACGATGCCTTCTATTCTTCCACCCTTCTGATTTATCTTCATTTTCTTTTTTCCTTTGTCCTCCTCATCCTCTTGCTCCTGTCTGCTTCTTTTTGGCCTTCGTTGTCTCCCAATGACTATGGTCGGGCCCTGCTTTGTCTGGAAGACTCCAAGTCTGATTCTTCAGAGGATGAATCTGAGTCATCCCCATCTGAGGAGATGACCACCACTTCATTTTGGTTCTCTGTGTATTGCTCCGACTGCAGTTCTTGAGGGCTAATTTGTTGAAGAGGAGGAATATCTGAGATGGCACCCCCCATCTTGGGATCGCAGACGCTCCAATTACTGTGACTCTCAGATGCATCATTTCTGGGTGACCGACCAGAAATGTTGGTATCTATGGATTACCTCTACAGTGACCGACCAGAAGTTTCTGAAATACTGGTTCAGATCTTCCTCTGTGTACTCTTTAGTATCTATCCAATACGTCAAAAGGCAGTTCTGTTCCACCGGCACCGCCTCCTGGATATCCTCCCTTGTGATAGATAATACACCTCCCCTTCTTGTCGGTCTGGCAATGCCATCAAAGTCAACTCCAGCACTGGCCGGACCTCTGCGTTCCTCCGAATAATCTGACCCCCTAGGCGTGAGAGCCATCTCCGCTTCATTGAGTGAGGGACTGTCTCCCATTGATTTCGAATGAGGAAAGCTACTACTCTGTTTAATTTTATCTGATTGTTTAGTATGCTCAGATTGTGAAAAGCTTGTGGTCTTATCTATTCTATTTATAGGGGCAGTTCTCCCTTTCATCTTTTCAACTTCTCTGTGACTTAGTGTGTCTGAATTGAACTTCCTCTTGGAAGAAGCGACTCTCATGATTAATTCCCTTTAGTGCACTGTATTTGTCGAGGAAAATTGATATCTCTACCCAATGAGAAAATTATGGAGCACTCACCTCTTTTCGTACTGACGCTTCAGAATCCCTTTCCACTGCTTCATGCAAAAAATCTCCTTTATGTTGCAGAACCAAACGTGCTCACACTATTCAAGCCATATGCTGCATTTCTCCGTTGCCCAATGAACGCCGGGGAATCTTCTTTTTCGCTTGCTGCCAAAGGGATAGTAAAGAAAACCGTGCAGAAAAAACCCCCTTTTCAAACCTCAATGCATGTTCAATTAAATCACTCCACTGTTTGATTGAGTGACTGATTAAACAGAAACCTAACTTTTTGATGACAAATTCGAAAGATCAGAGACAGAAAGTTTTGAGATCGTGAAGGTGAATAGTACTACTCTCTGGTTTTAGAGAGAGAAAGTTTTTGATTCGTTTGTTTCTTTCGTCACTTCTGATCATTTTATAATCAATAGAATTTTGATACGGAGTCATATAACTTCATAATTAATAAGATTTTGAATGTATAGAAAATATGTAATTAACCGATATCTGATTCAAATATAAGAAAATTAACTATTATTAACGAGCAACAACAGCTTCAGTTAAAGATGTAAATGTAGCTATAAATTAGTCATTAATTTGAAATAAAACCAACTCAAGTTCCGAACAAAACCCTGATTAATTTTTCTTTTATGTTGCAAAACCACTCGAATACTAGCACGTATTAGGTAACAAATGATTGATATACCTCTTTTGGTTATATCCCACTTTTTAATTTAGGCCGATACTTGTGTTGTTGATGCAGGGGAATATACTGTAATGACATATTTATAAAATTCCTTATAATCCTACAAATTGTCTCCTAATCAGTAGTATTGAGTTTTCATGATGTATCTTTTGGATATTTTCGGTTTGAGAAAACATGAATAATCCTCTCTTAAATTATTATTATTTTTAAATAAAAAATGATCGGGATACCATTTTGTAATCAATTAACAAGAAAAATCAACAAACCAACATTATCATTAGCCTAATTTCCTAACAAAAGAGTTTAAAGTTGAACAAATTTCTTTCAAACTTCATTTCCTGAAATGATGAGAGCCCTTCGTCTCCCAATTTAAAGAAACCCTAATTCTCCGTCACCATTCAACACCATGTTAGGCTTCTACCTTTAAAAAAAACATTTTCAACTTTTACTCATACCTTTTATCAATTCGATTTATACACATTTCATCAAAAAAAAAAATTATTTGGGTAATAATCGAAGTGAATTTCTGAAAAAAAATTCCACTCCTAGACCCGAATTGAACCCATGAATTCTCACTACCACTCAACCGTTTAAGTCATTGCTAGTTCCTGCATATCTTCAAAAGTTACGTGTATTATGAACTATATAACATATTAAAATTCAAAAATAGTGTCAAATTGTGTTGTGGTAGGTAACTTGTCGGGTGAAGTAAATAATAGTATTCTCAAATCTTTCAAATACTTTGTTACTAATAGTATGTATGTATCCACTAATATTCCTTATGGACTGATACTCTTTCCGTGAATATACGAACTAGTTAGCTGGGCTAAAACAGTAAAGATATATACAGACCAATGGAGAGGCCCATTAGCAAAATAAACTGAAACAAAATGCTGTAAGCGAGACGGCGTCGTTCCTTTGTTCAAAACTGGCGGCCGATGTGAATTCAAACGTCGGCGCGCATTCATTTATCCTCCCTTTCTTCGCACATGAAACTTATTTAATGTGTGCCTGATGTAATAAATTAATTTTATCCTTAAATCAATACGTGGCATTTCAGTCATGTTTTTTAGATCAGTCTTTTTTATTATTATTATCTCCAAAATGACTAATCTTAAACGCATGTACATTTATATAAAAATTTGAATCAAAGTATGTCATATGAACAAGACTGTATCCATGAACAAACACCTTAAATATATATATATATATATATATATATATATCAGTTTCGGAAGAATGAGAATCTTGATCAAGATATTCCTCATCATGGAACTAGATTTGAAAATGAAGATGGCGTTGCGATGTACATAGAGAAGAATATAAAGGGCGATATTGAAGATAAACCTACGGGAAACGGAGGCTATGATGCATTTGAAGGAGCACATAATTTATACCAAGAACATCCCACCTTGCATTATAAATTTCATTTCTTGCATTTGGTTATTAGAATCAATCACACTAATTGTTATGAATTTTAATTTAAACTATTGGTATATATTATTTTATTCAGAAGTACATTTTTATTCAACAAGAATATTTTAATCACCAAATTCAAGAATATCACTCTTTATGACATGCACATAAAATGCACGCAAGTGGATATTTTATTTACAAAAATTATACGTGCGGGTCTAGATGACTAATAAAAGTTTAATTTTAATTTGAAATATTTCTTGTTTTGTTAAAGAAATTGTAAATTAGTAAATGATGAGGAATAATTACTACATGTATTAGACCACGGTTATTTAATCGCCATGCATGCACGTAAAATGCACTCACATTAATAGTTTATTTAATCAGCATGCATGCACATAAATCATCTAATTAATTATTCATTTTTTAACTCATTACATTTAATTAAAATCCACACATGATTGGGATTTTATTTTGCATTTCAAACCATTCTAGCTAGTTAGAAAGACCATTTACATGAAGGAGGGGAGAGCCTTTTTCACGTCAATTCATTTCATTTCAATTTTATTCACTTTAGTTTATTTTAATATGAATATAAATTAATTTGATAAAATTAAACTTAATTTAACTAACTATTATTGTTTACCAAATACATTCATTTCAACTTGAGTTTTAATCCATTCAACAAAAATAAACTGTTACTTTTGAAATATCAATAAATAAAATATTTAATTGTGAAATGAGTCGGGTCAAAGTTACCGACTCACTCTATTAAAAATAATTTAGTAGTTCATGATTTGAAACTCATCATATTATAAAAATTGTAGACTTGCCTTAAACTGCAAATTATTTTAAAATGAAAGGAATAATATATTATATTAAATCGGGTCGGCTTGATTCGAAATAGAATATGTATACTTAAAAAAAATTATATTTATAATTATTTTATAATTGGGTCCCCCTGACCCGTCAAATTTTGACTCATAATTGGTTAATATTTTTATAAGTCTTAAAATAAATTTCAAAACTATACATTCTTACCATTTTATATTTGAATTAAATTGGATGACAGGGTCGAATTTATAAAATATACTTTAAAACAATAATATTTAAGATATTTATATTTAATATAAGTATTAAAATTATGTAAGAAATCTTAAGTTCTTAAAAAAAACCTACTCCAAATTAAAAGAAAAAACTACTCCAAAAAAGAATACAAATACGTGCATAATTTATTAGTAAATTGCAAACCCTAAAACCCGACCCAATCGAAAACAACGCGCTCCTCCTTTTTCCTCTCTCTCTGAACAGTACCCCAAACCAGATCTAGTTTTTGGCGGGGTGGCCGTCGGCGCCATCGCCGCCGGGCAGGTCACCCCTCCCTCCTCCTCGACTTGGTCTAATTATCTATACCACCACTACCAACCCAAACCCGAAACCACCTCTTTTCATCAAAAAATTACAGCTTTTTTTCTCTGACTTGAAAGACCCATCTCTGAGCTTTTTAGCTGTGGTTGGAGCAAGTGGGTCGCTACCGCTTGATCTCCGCCGCAGCTCGATCCCCGCCGTGACCCAAGACCACCGCATCGCCGCCATGTCTGGAATGCACAGATCTGATTTGTGCTTATCGCGACCCAGTCGCAATGACGGACCCACTGGCGACCTACTGGCGCGAGCCCAGCAGACTCAGGATCTGCCGATCGAGGAAGGCCGATCGAAGCTAACACGAGCGAAGCTCATCGCCGACAGGATGCAACAAACCAGATCCGTTTCTTTTCGGACCAGCCAAGTCAACGTGACAGAGGGCTCGGTTCGGGTCGGCTCGGGTCGGGCCGGGCAGGTTTTGGACAAGTTCTACCGGAGCTGGCAGAATTAGAATGAGGAGGTGGTTTTATTTATTTTTTCTTTTTTAAAATTTATTTTCAATGTTTTGATGATACAGGGTTTTTGTGATTTATTCATTTTTCTTGATGATGGACTATATCACCTCTAAAGGAGAAATCCATATGGCAATCTCTAGTTATAGTTCTAGATGAATCTTTCTTAATTTTCATTGCTAGATGTAAGTCCGGTATGCTTATGGATTGCTCTACTGTAAGCGCAAAACACAATAAGGAACTCCCTTTTACCCTGGGACTCCGCAACGTGATTGAGGGGTACAGGTAGAGGGTCTTTATTTTAATAGAACCGGCTGTACATTGGACAATGGAGCCCTAAAATGTTGTACATTGGTGAAGTGTCTAGATTCAGGAGAAGGAAGAAAATTTGTTAGTTTGTAATATGCTGCCCTGAGTATGGTGTTATCGTCATGAGTACGGAGAAGAATTAGATAGTTATATTCTTAGAAACTTCTCCTAATCTCAACAAATTGTAAGCCTATTTTTACAACTTTGATCTTAATGGAAAAGGGAGAACACTGGTGATATCAGGCCCAGGCCCAACTACCCCATGGCAGTTCGGGCTTAGCCCATGATGAGGTAAGCTAATATGGAAGTACCCGGGACAGCTCAACTCGGACAGGGACAGATACGCTAAACAACATAGAAAGCATGGACCACGTTAGGAGCATGTATCACTGTATAAATAGTGCTCCTAAGCACTATTCCAAGTAAGTGTTCTCTCATTATTCAAGTGATTACCCCTTTTCTCTCCCGGATCCGTCTTTCATCATCACACCGGAGGGTCTACCCTCGGGTACCTCCCGGGGCTCTGTCTTGCAGGGCCAGGTTGTCGGATCGGGGATCAGGGGACCTCTCGGACCAACCAGGCAGGCAGCATCAAGTTGGCACGCCCGGTGGGACACGATTCTGTGTTCACAAAAGTATTAAGATGCCGCCTCGAGGTCGGCCGCCGCGAAGAGGTAGAGGGGGAAGAAGACCGGAAGCGGTAGAGGAGGACCTTACTTTGCGTCAAATGAGGGATCGAGCGCGCAAGGGGAAGGCTCCGGTGCATTCGGATCCAGACGTCTCTGAAGGAGAGTCAGAGCCGGAAGGAGAAAGGGAACCGGGAATGACGCAGGATGATCGCGACAGAAGGGAGTTTGCTGCCACCCAGGAGGAAGAGTACCGTCGTTGGTTGGCGGTGAAGCAAGGATCAGGATCGGGAACGAAGCCGACTGAAGAACAGTCGAATCCTCCGGTGTCTGAGGTCCGGGTACCCCCGGTTCAGCCCGGTTCAGGATCTAACCCGACCCCGATGGGACCTCCTGCAGGTTTACCTCCGTTGGCTGCGGAGGTGGTCAGCCGAGGACCCCCTGC
The DNA here is from genome assembly GCA_948330725.1 of Sherardia arvensis. Lineage (NCBI taxonomy): Eukaryota > Viridiplantae > Streptophyta > Magnoliopsida > Gentianales > Rubiaceae > Sherardia > Sherardia arvensis. Next base: position 3,303,454 of record OX415242.1, read on the forward strand.
CATTCACGGGCAGGAGAGTCTTCGGCCTCCGGTAGTGATAGACTTGGAAAGGCAGGTTGGGAGTGTAGGGCAACCGGCTGGAATGGTGCCAGGATATGGCCAAGGTGGGGGCTATCCCGGTTATGGAGCTCCAGGACACGGGATGATTCAACACGGATATCAGGGGTACCCCCCGGCACCAGGAGGGTATTACGCCCAACCCCCTGGAGCCTCGGGGGGCTGGGCCCCCGGGATACAAGGACCGGTTTGGATGCAGAGCCAGGCACCGATGGCCGGATATGCCATGGCTCAGCCAGCCCCAGTCGCGGGAACCTATGGCACATACCCGGTGGTCGTAGATCGGGCCCCGGCGGCTCCAAACTCGGTAGAGGAGAGATTGGATCGGTTGATAGGAAGGAATGGAGGAAGGCCTACCTCTCCCTGGATAGGTTACATCAGCACTTTCCCTTGGCCGATGGGAATGAGAGTCCCGGAGGGGGTGCCGACCTACAGTGGGGAGACTGATCCAGAGGAATTTGTCAGGACGTATCATAATGTCATGGGAACACGTGACATTCGGGAGGAGCTGATGTGCAAGCTGGTGAGCTCGTATTTGAGGGGAAGTTGTTTGTCATGGTTTGAGGCACAACCCTCGGAAAGTTTTAGAAATTACTATGACTTTTCCAGGGCTCTGATGCACAGATATGAGACCAAAAGGAAGAAGTACCTCCCTCTGGCCGAGGTGGCTTATAGTCGGCAGTCGGCAAAGGAGGAAGTCCGAGGTTTCCATAGGAGGTACATGGATGATTCTATGAAGGTGATCGACAGAGACGCTCATGTGAAAGCCCTGATAGCAGGGTTCATTGCAGGGCTGAGAGATGAGGTGCTATGGGCAAAACTCATGGAGAATATCCCGACCACTTTTCATCAGCTGGATCTTGAGGTGGAGATGTATTGTTCGCTTCTCGAAGGGAGCAAGAAGAGGAAGGAGGAAGGGTACTTCGAGGACAAGGGGATGGGAAAAGGTGACAAGGCTCGGGCTGCTGACCCTGTCAGGAGGGAAGCGGGCCCGGCTCCGGTGAGGCCGAGGGTAGACCCCCCTCGGGCTGAAACGTTTACTCCCCTGACGAAAACCCGGTCGGAGATCCTGACAATTCATCGAAACCTGTTTCAAGACCCGGCCCCCATACCGGGAAACCCGACTCCAGCGAATGCGGCTAAATATTGTGCTTTCCACAAGTCTAACGGACACACAACAGATGGTTGCCGAAGCTTAAGGGTGGAGATCGAGAAGTTGATCGAGAGAGGGCAGTTAAGAGACTGTGTGAGCCAGGAGAACCAGCGTCCGGCGGCTGGGCAGCAGGCCGGAGCGGGGAAAAAGAGGAATTGGAGGAACAGGCCGCGGAATGATAACCAGCGAGGAGCTCCGGCACCGGCTGCCCAGCCGGGTGCAGCGGCTCTGGTCATGGCCCCGGAACCAGTCAACCAGGTCCCTCCCCGGATGATAAATGTCATACATGGGGAAGTAGGGGGTGGGCCCCAGTCTCACGCAGCGGCTAAGGCCCGGAGCCGGTATGTGCCGGCTGGCGAGGACAGGGAGAAGAGACTGCGCCCCACCGAGGCCATTACCTTTTCGGATGAGGATCCGGTGCCCAGTCTGATGCCCCATACGGATCCGATGGTGATCACGGCGGAGATAAAGGGGTTTACGGTCAAGCGAGTGTTCATTGATGACGGAAGCAGTGTAGAAATCATGTTCGCCTCTTGCTTCGACCAGCTGGGAATAGGCCGCCATAACCTTCGCCCGAGCACCTCTCCCTTGTCAGGGTTTACCGGCCGCACAGAGCATCCCTTAGGGGTGGTGTCCTTAACAGTAACAGTGGTCGATGACCTGGACAAGAGCAAGAGGACATCGGTCCGGTGCAATTTCGCGGTTATAGACGCTCAGTCTCCATACAACATCATCATCGGACGGCCGTGGATGGCTCAAGCCAGGGCCATTTGCTCGACGTACCATTTGACCATGAAGTTCCCAACCGGTCAGGGGGTGGCGACGGTTCGAGGAAGCCAGTCCACGGCCAGAAGTTGCATGCTCACAGCCCTTCAGGAGGCTAGGAAGGCCCCGGTTGGAGCAGTGCAGGGAGAAGTAGGTCCGGGGGATGTAGAAGATATGCAGGTCGGGAGCCGAGGCATGATCAAGGTCGGGAGAAAAATGCCGACCGATGTGAAGGAAGAGTTACGATCCTTGCTTTCAAAATATGAAGATGTGTTTGCATGGGAAGAGAAGGACTTCACAGGCGTACCTCCGGAGTTAGCTCTCCACAAGCTGAATGTATACCCTGAGTTAAAGCCGATCCGACAGAAGAAAAGGGCCCTGGCTGGGGACAGGGCCGAGGTGGTGAGACAGGAGGTGTTGAAGTTGCTGGAAGCCGGGGTAGTAGAGGAGATTATATACCCGGAATGGTTGGCTAACCCGGTGTTAGTAAAGAAGCACAATGGGTCATGGAGAATGTGTATCGACTTCACTGATCTTAACAAGTGTTGCCCGAAAGACAGTTACCCTCTTCCCCCGGTCGACCGGTTGGTAGAAGCCATCACCGGGTATGAGGCCCTGGCTTTCTTCGATGCATACCGGGGCTATCACCAGATTCAAATGTCGGGAGAGGACAAGCCGAAAACAGCTTTTATTACGGACTTCGGAACCTATTGCTACAGGCGAATGCCGTTCGGCTTGAAGAATGCAGGGGCGACGTACCGGCGGATGGCAGACTCGATATTTCGAAATCAGTTGGGCCGAAGCATGGAGCTATACGTTGACGACATGGTAGTGAAGAGCCGAAGCTACCCCAGTTTCCTAGAAGACTTGGAAGAGATGTTCGGCATTCTCAGGAAGGTCAACCTAAAGTTAAACCCCGAGAAGAGTGTGGTAGGAGTAGCGGCCGGGAAGTTCCTCGGATATATGGTGTCTAGCCGGGGGATTGACGTCAATCCGGAGAAGGTGGAGGCAATAAGCCGGATGCAGTCGCCAAAGAACGTAAAGGAAGTGCAAAAACTGATGGGTTCCCTGGCAGTCTTGAGCCGATTTCTGTCGAAAGGGGCTGAGAGACAACTTCATTTCTTCAACATATTAAGGAAGGCAAAGAAGTTCGAATGGACGGAGGAGTGCGAGAAGGCGTTCGGGGATCTGAAGGAACATTTGAGCCGGCTCCCGACCCTCTCGAAGCCAAAAGAGGGGGAGGATCTGCTCTTATACTTGTCCGCGTCCGCATCGGCTGTTAGTGCGGTTTTGGTCCGGGAAGAAGACGGGAGGCAGTGTCCGGTATACTTTGTCAGCCGGGCATTACAGGGCCCGGAAACTCGGTACACAAGTTTGGAACAGCTGGTGTTGGCGCTGGTTTACGCCTCAAAGCGACTGCGCCCGTATTTCCAGGCTCATCCGGTTGTGGTCCTGACCAATCACCCCCTGAAGCAGGTGATGCTTAAACCAGAGGCGTCGGGACGTTTGATGAAGTGGGCCATAGAGTTGGGTGAACATGAGATAACATATCAGCCGAGGAAAGCCATCAAGGGCCAGGCAATGGCGGATTTCCTGACAAAGATGGTTGGGTTGGATATGGTTGCCGAGGAAGTGCCTGAGGTAAGCTCGGGATGGACGCTGCATGTCGACGGGTCAGCACATGCGGGAGGCAGTGGAGCCGGGGTATTGTTAACATCCCCGGAAGGAGAGGAGTACCACTATGCGTTGCACTTTGATTTTAAAACTACAAACAATGAGGCAGAATATGAGGCGTTGGTAGCAGGACTCAAACTGGCTCGGGAATTGAAGATAGGAAGGATCCGGGCCTTCAGCGACTCTCAGATTGTAGTTCAGCAGGTGAATGGGGAATACGAAGCAAAGGAGAGAAGTTTGCAGAGGTACTTGGAGCTGGTCCGGCCTATGATCCGGCAGTTCGATAGTTTCAGCCTGGAGCAGGTGCCGAGAGAACAGAATGAAAAGGCCGATGCGTTGAGTAAGTTGGCATCTTCGAAATTGAAGCCAGGGCAGAAAGCACCTCTCAGAAGGGAGACACTGGAGAGGAGAAGTTATGAACAGGGTGATGAGATCCTGGCAGTGGAAGTGGTGCCAGATGACTCTTGGATGGCCCCGATCCGAGCGTACCTCCTGACAGGAGCAGTCCCGGCCGACCGAGTGATGGCTAGGAAAATTCGGGTCAAGGCGCCGAAGTATACACTCCAGGAAGGGGCGCTATACAAAAGAGGCTATCTCCAGCCATTGCTGAAATGCGTGGAACAGCAGGAGGGCAAGTACTTGGTCCGGGAGGTTCACGAAGGCCCGAATGGTAGTCATCAAGGAGCCAGAACTGTGGCCCGGAAGATTTTACGGCTGGGGTACTATTGGCCTACCATGTTTGAAGACTCGCGGGATAGGGTTCGGTCATGCCTTCAGTGCCAGAAGTTCGCACCGCTGGTGCATATACCCAGGGAAGAGATGATGGGGATAATAGGTGCCTGGCCTTTCAGCAGATGGGGACTGGATTTGGTCGGACCTTTTCCTACAGCTCCCGGCAGCTTGAAGTACCTGATTGTGGCTATTGATTACTTCACCAAGTGGGTGGAAGCCGAGCCCCTGACTAACATCCGGGGGTCTACCTGCGTGAAGTTTTGTTGGAGGAACATTGTATGCAGGTTTGGAGTTCCGAGGGCCATAGTAACCGACAATGGAGCGCAGTTTGAAAATGATCCTTTCAAGTCCTGGTGTGTGAAATATGGGATAAGTCAGAAGCTGACGTCAGTTTACCATCCGCAAGCTAACGGTCGGGTGGAGGTAACGAACCGGACAATCGTGAATGGGATTAAGGCCCGGCTACAGGGAGTGAAGGGTAACTGGGTGCACGAGCTCCCGAGTGTTTTGTGGGCTCATCGGACTACGGAAAGTTCGGCAACCGGAGAATCCCCCTACAGTCTGACGTATGGATCCGAGGCAGTAATCCCGGCTGAGATTGGCATCCCCAGTCTTCGGACGGCCGAGCCGGCCTCTGAAGAGAAGAACGAAGAAGAAATCAGAACAAATATGGACCTGCTGGAGGAAAGAAGAGAGAGGGCGGCCTTGCACGAGGCTAAGGTGAAGGAGAAAGTTAAGAAGTATCACGACAGGAGAGTAAGGAAGGAGCAGTTCAAGGTAGGAGACAGAGTTATGAGAAGAAACGACAAGAGTCACCAGGAGCCGGAGGGCAAGCTGGCACTCAACTGGGAAGGACCGTACCGGGTGATAGAAGCCCACCCGGGCGGGAGTTATGTGCTGGAAGATTCAGCGAGGAAGGGAGTCCCCCGAAGGTGGAACATAGCAAACCTCAGGCGGTTCTATGGATAGTCTCTGGCACCTGTTGCCTAGATAGAATAGCCTCTGGCACTTGATGCCTAGGTAGAATAGCCTCTGGCACTAGATGTCTAGGTAGGATAGAGTCCCGGTGGCAGGATCCCGGGACAGGAACCTAGAGGTCGGATGACCGAAGGGTAGGTAGGAGGACACCCGGAGAGCAGGGATTTTTGTAAAGAAAAAGGGGGGCTTACCCCCTTGTGCCCGTTTTTAAATGAAAGAATGAATGCGCGCATTGGAGTTTTAAAATTGAAAGATATGTCATAAACTGAAAATTATTATACATGTCCGAAATAAAAAGAAATAGAAAGGTTACAACTGTTTACAGGTCCGGGCCGCTACAGGCTCAGAAGAGTTATACAATAGAAAACTATCCTATTCGCCTCGCCGGGAGGAATTCTCCTGGTCTCGCGACGACTCCTCTGGACAGCCATCTCCAGCATTCGCTGCTCTTCGTCCGAAGTGTGAGGAACGTCCGAACCGTCATTAGGAGTGCCACCTGTCCTTGTCGCCGGGTTAGGCGTTCGTTGTCTAGTTTGGGCAGGGACCCTGTTAGTCGTAGCCGGACCCCCGATTCGGACAGGGGTTTGCCTTGGAGCTCTCGGCCTGGTCAATACATCCTCGGTCCCAGTGACTTTCTTTTTGCCCTTCTTGTCATTCCGGGGCGGGCGCGAATCGCCGCGAGGTGGAGGATCGGCCCCCTGAGCAGGATCGGAAGCCCTTCCTTGACCAGGGTATCGGGCACGGAATCGGGCTGCGACTGTCCGGAGCCGCGCCAAGCGCCGCTCTGAAGCTTCCAAGTCCAAAAGTTGAGGAGCATGCTCATATCTTTCGTAGGCCAGGTCGACTTCGTCCGGAGGAGGAATCCGCGATAAGGACTCAGGAAGGATATTTCGACTCAATATGTTCTTCCTCCAATCCTTAGCTGCCTGGTAAGCAGATGCCCAGCTGCCCGATGTCCGATCAGAACTTTCCATCCACGCGATGAGATCGTCGACGGCCCGATGAACGTCAGTTAGTACGGGTATGTCGACCTCCCCCTGGCGGAGGCCCAGCAGGTGGTAAGAAAGATGAACTATTACCAGCTCCTGCTGCAGAGTCCGATTCCTAGTGGCCAGTCTCTCGTTCTCGGTTTCCAGCGTGGTGACTTGCCTACGGAGCTCGGTTGTGCTCTGTATTCGCATACACTTATTGTAGTACAGGATGACATCATGCCACACCTCGTCCAGTTCTTTTTGGATCCGGACCTGGAAATTGTGGTGTTGGGCTTCCCGCTCCGTCATAACTTGGTCGAATTCCAGAACTCGGTCGATGTTCTCGAAGGCCATCCGGTAGCACTTCGGCAGGGACCCGAAGTCCTCTTGGATCTGAAGAAGACAGGTGAGCAAGCAATCAGGATCAGGGAACTCCGATATCAACGACCCGAGCCCACCCTCGGATAACAGATCCATTAGCCCCGGACAGCCAGCCCGAGTCTGACCCGGGGAAGGAGGTTTAAGAGGTAGCCCCTAATCATGATGAAACCAGAGTTAAAACGTAAAAAAAAAGGGAGAAAGAGAAAAGACAGGGAGACAGCTAAAAAGAGATGAACAGTAGGTAGGAAGAGGAACTTTTCATTGATAATCCGGAGAACCGGGCAGTGGGTTACAAGAAGTAAATAAAATAGAAAAGAGAAAAAGCCTAACGAACATTGTTGGAGTCGCCCTTCCCCCCATCATCGTCGCTGTCTTCATCCTCCGATCCAAACACCAGCTCGGGGGAGGGGGGCGGGTTGGCAACGTTGTTATCAGCAGCACCGGGCCCAGGAGAGGGAGAATCGCCACCCTCGATGTCCTTCGGATCAAAGAGGCCCCGGTAGAGGTCATACATAGTGCAGTATGGGGTAAAGTTGTCGTCCTCGGGAAGGTCAGATCCGGATGAAGGAGCCGGGGGCAGAGTCCCGGGCAGCCGGACAACATCCGAGGACCAACTCCGGACATCTTCGGCGGACATGCGATTTTTCTGCAAAGCCTCCCAAAGTGCCGGAGATAAGCCCCTCACCCCTCCTTTCTGAAGCACGGTGAGCAAGTGAAGCTGCTGAGCTTCGGAGTTAGGATTAAACCACCGCTTCTTAAAGGTCTCCCGGATCTGGGGAGGAAACCAGCCTCGGATTTCCATGTAGGTGTTGTGGCATTGGTGGGAGCTGGCAGCTAGATTGAGTTCGGTCAGACGGCGAGATAAGGTCCCGCTAGCCAGAACTTTGTCCACAACAGCCTCGGCAAAGTTCAGTTGATCCTGGTAGCTGGATTCCTTGGCCGCGGCCAGCTCCCCCTCCAGCTGGCTTATCTTCTCCTGAAGTTTGGCCGACTCTTCCCTCTCGGCCCGGATCTGCTCATCTTTCCTCTCCAACTGGCAAGAGAGGAAGGAAGATAGGACGGTTTGAAACTCCGAAGAGTTAGCAAATTCCGAGCTCAGCCACTGGACCTACGAGGGAGAAAGTTCTCTTATATAAATATACGCATAAGTATGGATAAGAGCGGGGAAACCGGGAAAGAAAGTTACATGTTGGTCAGAAGAGGTAACAGGAGGTTTGCTGATAGCGGTCGGCTCCGAGGTCAGGGACAGAGACTTGCCATCCCGCGCCTTCTTGGCGTCCTTGCTTAGGGCTTCCCCGGACTTCCGTTTGTTTAGATAAGATGGAGGAATTGGAATGACAGGGGCAGAAAGGGTGGTATACTTGGCAGCAGGAGACCTTGTGTCGGCCGAAGTCGTGGGGCGAAATACAAACCATCCGCGGCCGGAAGACCCACCCTCGCGGTGAGGTTCCGTCTGTGCTCCCGAGAGGGGCAGGGAAGGGTCAAGAGGACAAGACCCGGCAGGGGTCAGTTGGAGGCTATGGAGATTTGGATCGGGGATGATGGCAGGAGTCACCTCTGGGGCATCCTCGTGCACTGGAGAGTCGATCTCCACCACCTCGGGGATCGGACTGTTGACCTCCTTGTTAACAGATGGCGGCGGTTCGACAGTTTGGACAGGGATTTCAGTATTGTTGGGAGGAGGGGTAACCACAGGAGTCTTTGGTTTCGGACCGTGGGGCCTGCCACTGGCGGATTCAGCCGTTTCAGTCCCGGCTTTCTTGGCCTTCTTCTTCTCCGGGATAGGGGCAGCAGGGTCGTGAGCAACAGTGGGAGCTGTAACACCAAAGAATAAGAGAAGATCGCAAAAAAGCAAAAATAAACAAAAATGGTATAAAGTACTGATTCCGAACCTTGCAGAGGCCAGGTCATAGCCCATCGGCTAACCTGGAAGACATCAGCCGGATATATCTCATCCGGGAAGAGGTAGATAGAATTGGTCGCTAGCCAATACTGCTCCAAATTCAGGGGCTTTGTGGACAGAAGGGTATGGTTCGCCCGGTGCTTGTCCGGCAAGAAGGCCTTCCGGACATCCGCGACTATTTGCCTTTTCCATTTGGGACCGGCATATAGCATCGGATTCACCTTGGTGTACCCCTTCTGCTGCCAACCCTTGCAGGAGTCTTTCTTGCCTACTATGAAGTCCTGAACGCCAGGCCGGGCCTGCACAGTGCATATCTCCTCTTTGCCGGGGCACCGGATCAGGAGATAGAAAGATTTCCAGAGGTTGAAGCAAGGAGTCACATCAAACCTCTGGCATTGTACCAGGAATCCCATCATCACCGCCACCACGTTGGGATGAACTTGGGCCGGGGACACTTTGTACACTTCCATAAACCTGGAGTACAGCCGGGGGACGGGTAGGCTCAGACCCCACATGAAATGAATCCGGGGGATGCAAAAGATATCCTTGATCGATTCGTCCGAAGAGACCGCCACGAGTTGGGCGTCGACTGGTAATGGTATGCCCATGCCACTGAGGCACATTTTCGTCCAGTCGTCGGCTGCAAGGGAATGCGCCCGGGCGGTGTCCAGAACCCTCTGCTCGGCGTTCTTGGATCTCCTGAACCTGGGTCCGGAAGGGTGCACAGACCGAGACAAGTACACCAGCTTAAGAGGAGAGGGCGGCCTCCGACCCGCGGGGAGAGGAGGAGAGCTTTCGCGGGAGGTACTGGCCAAAGTATAGGCGGTCGGAGACTGACTGTGGGCATCGTTGCCGGAATCGTTGTTTGCAGCAGTTGAAGACATAGCTAACGGAGGAAGGAGGATTGGGGAAGAAAATTCGAGATCTAAAAGCGAAGAGAGTATTTGAAATTCGAAAGCGAGAAAACGAGGGTAAAACTGATGCGAAAATGGAGGGGCTATTTATAGAGGAGCAAAATAGGAAAACGAGAAATCAATGATTAATGCTTTCGAAAAACGAGAAAGGAGCGCAGACGTTATTAAATGGCGCTCGAGAATCGTGGCCACGTGCCACTCTTGTCGGGCAGGACAGAATTTAGGAAGCCACCCCTTCTCGACCTCGGACAGGCGAAGCATCCTTCCTCGGCCGAAAGGACCGGCTTCCGGGGGGCTAGTGGTGATATCAGGCCCAGGCCCAACTACCCCATGGCAGTTCGGGCTTAGCCCATGATGAGGTAAGCTAATATGGAAGTACCCGGGACAGCTCAACTCGGACAGGGACAGATACGCTAAACAACATAGAAAGCATGGACCACGTTAGGAGCATGTATCACTGTATAAATAGTGCTCCTCAGCACTATTCCAAGTAAGTGTTCTCTCATTATTCAAGTGATTACCCCTTTTCTCTCCCGGATCCGTCTTTCATCATCACACCGGAGGGTCTACCCTCGGGTACCTCCCGGGGCTCTGTCTTGCAGGGCCAGGTTGTCGGATCGGGGATCAGGGGACCTCTCGGACCAACCAGGCAGGCAGCATCAAACACCCTTAAAACCCCGTTATTGACGGTTTAATTTTTTATTTTATTTTTTAAAAAAAAAGATGCAAAACCCAAAACCCAGTTTTTCATAACATACAAATGTTTATATTAATAAAGTTGTCCAATTTGCATTGTCCAAAAACTTGGAATTTTAAAAGAACTCCATCATAAAATAGGGCTTCGCTCAAATTTTAAATAGTAAGATGACGCCATAAAAAAAACTAATTATGTCCAAATTTAAGAATGATCTTTAAAATGACAAATCAATCATCAAATGAACATAATTAAACATAACATTTCTACCATTTCTACCATTCTTGGTAATGTTGCATCGTATTCCTTAATGGTGAATTTAACTAATGAAGGTATCAATTCCTTTAATTTGTCGGCACGCTCTATGAATTCTTTCTCCGCCAATAAATCTCTCGGGTTTGGATGTGGATAATTCAGAAATCAACAGTGGAAGCACGAATCGACCAATCTTCTGGAACGGATCAGATGCCATCCGGCATACTTTCACAAGGTTTGGATTGTTTCCTAGGATCGACGGTTTATTAACTTTCAGTGACACGAGATTTTTTTAAGGTTACATAGCGACAATGGCATATATCCACATGTTTGAGTGTAGGGAATGTTGCACAGACCTCAAGGTTGACTAGATTTGTTGCAGTACAGAGTTTTATCCCTTCCAGATTCCGACACTTGTTCAAGAAGAAACTAATGACTTCCTCACTCACACTCACGCGAACTAAACTTAACGATCTCGGAGAATCAAAACCATGCAGTCTGAGAATATGCTTATTTTGGGTAAATTTACGAGGACGAGGAGGAGGGCTCCTCGGAGATTTCATAATCGTCTAGATCAGTAGAAACGGTGTGGCAATCGGCAAGCAGATGCAATTCTATCTTTCAGTGTTAGAAAAGATATAGTATGTGTAGGAGAAGGTGATTAGGCAGCTCACTGATGCGATCATGGTCGCATGGATGAATATCGGTGTTTCTCACCTTCGACAGCTCTTGAAAATCAGACCACCATGTTAACAACAACGTAAGAGAATGGACCGATCGACAAAATAAGAAACTCTCTGATCGAAGCTTAATTATAAACAGTAAACCTTTTTGTTCAATTCCTGGTTGAGAATGGTTGAATAAACACCTTTTTACCTTTCCTTTCTAAGATCAAATTTGTCCTAAGACACACATAAATTACAAGTACGTACTGTATATATATATTCACCATAACGGATCTCCAATAATGTTGCATCCACGAAATTAAATTAAACAAGTGAGCCAAATTAAAATGGCCAACGATCGTGCGAGATTGGTAAATAATTGTACGAGAGCTTATTTTTTAGCTTATCCAAAATGCATGCATGGATATTGACATGAAGAGGATAAATACATCAACAATTCAATGAAATTAAGTTTCCAAAAACATACAAAAATACATCAAACATTAAAACAAGAGTCAAACTGCGTCAAAACCTAATTTCATCCTCATATTGCGAACTCCGGCTAAGTGCGGTGTCGCCGGCGGAGTTGGGCTGAGCGCCGCCGTAGAGGCGTCATTCCTGTGAAAGCTCGCCGACATGCAGGTGGTGATGGTGAACCAGACGGTGGCGGAGAGAGACGGATGGAACTGCGGTGGCATGGTGATTCTGCCCTTGTACAAATACAATACATTTGGTGGAAATGCAAATATTTTGCTTCTAATAATCTGTATTTATACCTGTTTCGTGAATATTAAAACATAGTTAGCTGGGCTAGGAACAGTAAAGAAAATACAGTCAAATAGACAGGCTCGTTGGCTAAATAAACTGAAGCAAAACGCTGGAGCGAGACGGCGTCGTTTTACAGTTCAAAACTGGCGCCATGAATGAATTCAAACGGTGGCGCGCATTTCTCACCCAATAGCATCTTCATCCATCTTCATTTATCTGCAGTTTCTTCGCACGTGAGAAACTTATTTAATGTGTGCCTCATCTAATACATTTACTGTACCCTTGAATCAATATGTTCCGTTCAATCATGCATTTTAGATCCGTTTGTTTAAATCTCCAAAATGACTAATTAATCTTAATGCATATACATAAGGATTATAATCAGGATATTGAACCAGATATACCTCGGATCGAATTAGATTTGACAATGAAGAGGGCGTTGTATGAGATAGTGAAGACGATGGGTGAGAATGAAGAAAAACTCATGAAGATGGAGGCTATGATTGCACTTGGTTATTAGAATCAATAGCTCTTTAAGGATTATAATAAAAAATAGCAGTATGGTATATATATATTGTTACGGATTGTAATTTAAATTGCTGGTAGATATTAGTTTATATTCAGAAACACATTTTTGTTCAACAAGAATATTTTAATCGCCAAATGCAAGAACATCACTCTTTATGGCATGCACATAAAGTGCACGCACGTTAATATTTTATTTATAGAAATTATACGTGCATATCTAAATTATTAATGAGGGCATGTTTGATTTTGATTTAAAATACTCCTGATTTTGCTAATGCAAATCTAAATTATACTAAATGATGAAGGATAATTATATATTTTCCAACCCTACACTACCATTAATTAGTACATGAATAAGACCACGTTTATTAATCACCATGCATGCACATAAAATGCACCCACATTAATAGTTTATTTAATCACCATGCATGCACATAAATCATCTAGTTAAAAATTTTTTAACTCATTACATTTAATTAAAATGCACACTATGATTTGGAAATTTGTTTGCATCCCAAACCATTCTAACTAGTTAGAAAGACCATTTACATGGGAGGGAGAGCCTTTTTTCACATTAATTCAATTTAATTCACTTTAATTTAGTTTAATATTAATATAAATTAATTTGATAAAATTTAATTTAGTTTAACTATACTAATTGCTTACCAAATACATTCACTTTAACTTGAGTTCTAATCCATTCAACAAAAATAAACGGTAAGGAGTGCGGACCCTTACATATCCACTCATGTTATTTTTTCCCCTTTTTATTTTACCAATTCAACCAGCCATCTCAAAAAAAAAAAAAAAAATTATTCGCTCACTTCCTCTTAACTTAATTTCTCGTATTATAATTTACCCCTGTTCAAACTTACGAAAAACACTATTGAATGTAAGATTAGATACTATAAGAAATTGAGAGATTAATGGAAAGTCAATTGGTATAATTAGACATAATGTCAAAATATGCATGCCTTAGAAACTCGATAGGTTACATTCTGTTCGCTTTCTTTAATTTAACCGGAAAAAACCAGCTTCTTGAAACCTATTTTAATTTCAATCTAATTTTTAAAAATAGAGTCATGAAATCGAAAAATAAAAATTGAAACCAATGTTTAATCAAATCAAATCCGATGGATTTCAGCTCTGATGTCTTCAAATCCGATGTAAAATCAAATCAAATCCATAAACTCAACAATGTGCAACCGATTTAAAAATCTTAGGATGATATCCTTGCGGATTGGACCTAACAAATTAAACCGTGTAATTGGATGATATCTAGTGAAATTAAATTAGGATGATGCCCTTGCGGATTAGATCGGTGCCTACCGCTGGGAGATTATATCATGCATTTCGTAATATCCATTAGGCATCCAGAAAGTATGACCGTCTTCCTTTACATGACACAAATCATGTGGTTTTTTTAGTCGTCTCTTCATTGATTTAGTTTCCCTGCAACTAACTTGACATACTATTCGTGAATTGAAACAATCTGATGTTGCTCCAACCTTATAAATAGAAGCATAAACTCTCTCCATTTTTCACACTCCTTTCTTCTATTCTCTTTTTAGTTCATACCATATATAATAACTTGCCTTTTTCTTCCTTGGTCATTTTGCAAAAACATGGATGAGCACCGTAAGTCTCTCCAAAACTCCAAATCTCTATTTGTAAGTTATTGGGACACGTGTAAGGTGATGAAGGAGGCGAATACCAACCTCGATGAAGATGAAGAAACCAACATCAATTTATGGATCATTTCACGGATATACAAGCTAACCTATTCTAATTGGAGGAGATTCTCCTTATAAATGAAACCGATATTCTCATTGCCATCGCACTACTCGGTGAGGCGGATGACAGTTAGAGTGTTACTTGGTATTACAAATGGACAATCTTAATATCGAGGAGATTAAGAAGGAGTTGGGGAAAGATTTGGTCTATGCACCTAACTAATAAATTCCGGCAAAATTGAAAGTTTATAGTCTGCAAATCGAGCATATGCTCTTTGTTTAGTATTCATTGTGTGCTTGTGTTGTTTTTGTTCTATTTTCTTGTGGTGTAGTTTCAATTCTTGTTTGTTGTTTATATTTTCTTGTGGTGTAATTTCAATTTTTAGTAGTTGTTTCTCTTTTTTCATTATGTTGTAATGCGGATGGATCTACTAATTATGGTTTTCTTCTTATGTACTCTATGCTCTTTCTCATGTATTCCTTCTGTTTGCCTTAATCTTATCTGCTTGTTTGAGTTATATAGCATTGTTTTTTCTCATGAATCATGTTCTGAATGGTATTAATTATTAAAACGTTCACTTCTTTTCTTATTAAACAGTTGAATATTGCATATGGTTGGTATTGTGAGATGTACAAAAATAAATGAATTATAGTAATGTTAAAACTAAGCACACTAAAAACACAAACTACACCAAATTGCATCAAGTCTAATTGTATATGAGTGAATGATGTGTTTGTCATCGAAACATGATGACCATGTGATTGTTTATAGATGAAGTTACTAACAAAATAATATATGGTTGTTAGAACTTTAGGAAAATCTAAGTTATAGTTTATGAGGTTAGAATCTTATATAGTGTCATATGTTTTTGTACTTATTAGTTCAATGCACTTCACCAAAAATATGATTTAATGAAATTCAGTTTAATTTAGTAACACTATTTTTCAATACATTGAAAATAATCACTTCAATTTTTCTATTTTTTCATTTTAATTTAGTTTATTTCTTACAAAAATCTGCACATTATCTAAATTGAAGAGTACATGAAAGCGTCATCACCTTGGGGAAAAACTGCATATAGTTTTCAAAATGCATGAAGTTTGACGAGAGGTTCTCCTGCATGAAGTTACTAACCAAATGTTGAAATGAATAAAGTTTTAAAAATACACGAAGCTCTAAAAGTTCATGAAATTCATGAAAATAGCCGCCATGAAATAAATGACCAGATCGAAGAAATGCTATGAAATAGTCTTGGAGGAAGGCTATAGCTCGAAATCTTGCCACAGGTCAACAATAACCAGTTACAAATAAATCAAAACTTCTATTAATTAACAGCCATAAAAGATTCAGATCAGAGAGAAACGGATCGGAAAGCAAATTGGAGGCTTACCCGGCAGAAAATGGACTCCGGTGGCCGTCGTCCGGGCCGTCGTCCGGGCCGTCGCCGGCTCGTAGCCACGGCCGAGGCTGGCCCGGAATTCACGGTGGATCTTCCGCCTTCTCTCCGAACGGCGACGATCCTTGATCCACTTCAGAGCATCTTTCGAAATCCTTGATGCCATGGGATGGTAGGGTTCTTGAGAAGCCACACGAAGTGGAGGGATCGTCGGCTGGCGGGATGTTAAACCCTAAAAGACGAAGGAGCGTGGACTATTTATACGTAGGCGAAGTGTAGGATCTCTGGCGGGTTCTTAAACCCTAGCGTTGATTATATGTATGGGCGGCTGGCTTTTGGGCATGTAAAGAAATAGTGAGGGCTAATGGTAATTCAAGCCAATGCCAGGGGCATGATGGTCTTTATCCAGTGGCAACAAGCAGTGGAAAATTGTTAAACTTGATATCAATTACATTGTGATCTCAATTAAGCATTTCATAAAACTATTAATCGATTGCAAAAAAACATTTCTATGATAAAATGAGAAATCACTTTTTACTTTTGATAAAATCTGCAGTACACTCTATGATTCATTAAATGTAGGTTCATTATATGATTCAACAAATAAACAATCATTAAATCTTTTCACATCTTTTCCCAATCTCTTGTTCAAACTTCGGAAACCAAACTCAATCACTATTTGAATGGTTAATTATATGATGGCTGGATCTTGCATCTTACTTTTTGAAATAATTCTTTGTTGATAGGTTTTGTATGGGATAAGCCAATTTAATAAAGAGTTTAGTAATTTTATTTATAACAATAATTATTTACAATTTTATAACTAAAAATATTAATGTTCTTTAGATAAGAGTATTAAAAACATACGACAGGATGAGTTTATTTTCACACGTTTAAAAATACAGATATACCTACAAAAGTACTTAAGAGTATTAAGAGTATAAAGAGAGGTATTTCTTCTCATGTTTTTTTAAAAAAAAATAAGGGATATCAAAAGATATACAAATGCAAATTTGATTTAATTTTTAAAAAATACTATATTGAAAAAGATTAATTAAAATATTAATCTTCTTTAGACAAGAGTATAAAAACCCACTATATTAATCTTCTTTAGATAAGATTATAAAATATATAATATTAATTTTTAAGTTGAATAATGAATATAATGTAGCATATCTATTGATAATTTATTGTTTTTTTAACTTTTAGAACCTCAATATTTGGAAGAGCCATCTATTGAACAATTCAAGCTTAATCACTTGGTACATTCTTCATTACAGAAGAAAGGTATAATCATAATTCTATAGTGTTAAAAATACAATACAACTTTTTATTCAGTATATTAATAAAATCTCTGTATTAAATGATTGTTTAATTATTCAAGATTGCAGATAAAGGGAGCAAAAACAAGAAGATATACGTTGGATTGCTATAAACTATTCCAGCTGAAGGTAAAATTTTACCTAGAGCCAACAATTGTGTCCATTGCAATGGAAAACTATTGAAAGGAGAACCACCCAATTTATGTTGTTTGAGAAGTTGAAATTAAAATACAATCAAAATCAATGCCTTAAAAGTCGTGTTCTTTATTGGTTGGAACTAAATCTCAAAGTGATCAATTCAAGAGGAACATCAGAACCAACAACAACCATTTCACATTCACAACATTCGAAACAGATAAATATGATAAAAAGTTAACGGCATGCATTGATGGCGTATACACATTTTAAGCACAAGGTTATATGTATCATTATTTGAACCACCTAAATAAACCTCTGAAGGTGGATCCGTCTGATATTCAATTTTATTTTAATTATACCGAATATAAAGCACTAGAAGGAAGGATTGGTTGCATGGACAACTTTAAAATCCATTTTGAAGTAGAAATTTTGAAATTGTTAATAAAGGTGTTCCGAAAAAATCCTTATGCAAAAGTTGTTAGGAGGTTAAAGAGCATGACTCTATAGAAATCAAAAAGCGTCATTCTAAATGGTGATCCATATATTGATTAGAGAAGGTACAATCTTCCAACTATTTCTCAGGTTGCAGCCATTTATGTACAAGGCGACAAATTTGATCCCGAAAATTCAGTGCGAGTAAGAGTAAACAACTACGGACAAAAAAACACAAAGACAGTATATGGTACTCAAATATAAAAAGACATCAAAGTCGACTCTCTGAAGTAAACTAGAAGTCAAAATAGTTAAACTGAAGGTAATACTTCTCCTTAATTATTGTAATTTAGTTATTTTCAATTATAATTTTTCCAGCATTTATATAATAAAAATATTTATTCACTTTAAATAATTTATTATATACAATACTATTTGTAGCGAATAGTTACTTTGTATTTTTATACTCACTATTATTATTTTAAAAGTACATCATAGAAACCGTGCAACGCGCGGTTAGCATAGTCTTTGTAACATCTCAGTGCGTTGTTTACAAGCTAGACTAATATTCGCATGTGTCCATACAAATCAACAAACAAATCAACTAATATTCGCATGCTTCTTGACCAGAGATTTCTCCATGTTGATCAGATTGGATCTCCAGTGTTGTATGCACGAAATAAATTAAACAAGTGAGCTAAATTAAATTGGGCAACGATCGTGCGATATTGGGAAATAATTGTACGAGAGCTTATTTTTTAGCATATCCAAAATGCATGCATGGATATTGACGTGAAAAGAGGATAAATAGATCAACAAATCAATGAAATTTAAGTATACAAAATCTTACAAAAAAACATCAAACGTTAAAACAAGAGTCAAACTGGCAGAATTGACACCACATCTAACGCGGTTATTATTTGAATGAAAATAGTTCTAATAAATATAGAATAATAAATTATTCAAAATATTACTTAGAAATGATTGCAAAGTTTAATTACATTTAGAATGGCTGTTAAATATTTGTTCACAGATTTTTTTGGAAATTTGAGACAATTTATGCATAATTGAAAGATAATAATAAAAATAAAATGTATCATCAAGACAACTACAAAATCTACAACTGTAACACTAGAAGCTTCCTTGCACTTTCACAAAGGATCACAAGCTCAATATAATGTGTTTGTTTCCAAATTATCCAGTGAAAACTTATGTTTTGATTTCGCAATTTATAAGAATTGAAGTGCTGATTTTGCAATTAACTCGTACAAACTAATGAAGGCCATTATAGTATTATATGGATTGCATAGCTAATTAAGCTATTAAACTAAATATAACTTGTAACAGGTAGTATAATCCCGTTCTCACATTTTTACAGAACCTCCGATAATTTATAACCAATCGAATTTTGACACACACTCATATAATTTCATAATTTATAAGATTTTGAATTTTTAATGAATATATAATCAACCGATCTTAATAGAATATCTTGATTTAATTACAAGATATTCTTATATTGTTGTAGAATATATCCATTTCTATTTAGAGTAGCCTAGTTTAGGACTCTTGTATTATATATTGTACACTCTCGTATCAATGAAATCATTCTGAATTTCACATTCACATGGTATCAGTTTTGGTTATCGATCTCCAAAATTTTTGCCAATATTCTTGTTAGGTGCTCCTAAACCCTAACTTGCAAACCCTAGCCGTCAAACTCTAGGTGTCACCTTAAACCCTAGTCGCCGACCGTGCTTGGTGTTCTTCCGATCAAATCCTAGCACCTCCGCCGTGTTTTAGGTGTCTCCGATCCAAATCCTAGGTGTTTCGGCCGTGTCCTAGGTGTTCCGATCAAAACCCTAGACCTCCACTCTAGGTGGCTCGCTCTTCCATTGCTCGCACCCGCTGTTTCTTCTCATTTTCCGGCCAACTTCATGGATTCCGGGAAGACTCTTTCCTATGCCACCATGATCCATATGTTGCGGATCAAGCTTGGATCCGGAAACTTCATGGCTTGGCGTTCGCAGGTGCAAACCCTCTTTGAATCGACCGGATTGTTTGGCTACCTTGATGGATCTCTTGCCAAGCCTCTCGTCGCTTCTCCGGCTATGTCAAACTCCTCGTCGGACTCTCCTCAAGCTGCCCTGAAGGCTCCCCGCCGAACCAGTCTCGTCGTCGGACTCCGGTCTCACGCCGGAATCCTGGACCGCTCAAGACAAGCTTGTCCAGGTGCTTCTTCGGTCCTCCCTCACTGATGATTCCGTCATGGAGATTATCGGCTGCTCGACTGCCGCCGCCATGTGGAATGCTCTGCTTGCCGCCTATGATAACGTCTCTGATGCTCGTGAGATCCAACTTCACGACGAGCTCCACTCGACCCGCCGTGGCTCCTCCACTATCATCGCCGTTTCAAGCTTATCACTGATGGGCTTGCTGCCATTGGAACTCCAGTGGCAAACAGGGACAAAGTACTGCACTTTCTCCGGGGTCTCGGTGCCGCATTCGACACATTTGTCACGGTCCAGTTTGCATCGTCTCTTCTCCCGCTCTATGCCGAGATCGTCGCTAGGGCTCGCAGTAATGAAATATTGATGTCCACTGGTGGCTATGGTTCTTCACCAGCGCCGGAAATGCTCCCAGTTGCGTTCGCTGTGTCGACTCAGCACGGGTTTGGTAACCCTAACCAGGCGCGTGGGCAGCACACGCCGCCGTCTGGCGCGTCGGCTGCCACGCGCCGCCGTTCTGGCGATGGCTCCTCTGGTGGCAGGTCTGGTGGTGGTCAGTCCTCTGGTGGTGGTCAGTCCTCGGGTGGTCGCAATCGTCGTGGTCGCAAGAAGTGGAACCTTAAATGCCAGCTCTGTGAAGAATGCCAGCCAGATTCCAATTTGCTGATGCGTTTCAGTCCAATGTGTCTCTCGACAACTCTTCTGACTGGTATCTAGACTCTGGTGCAACCAATCACATGGCAACCACATCTTCTGGTCTGGACAATATTGCTCCTTGTAACGGTAATCGTTCTGTTGCCCTTGCTAATGGTAGACCTGTTAATATTACTCTTATTGGTCATCGTCGATTTTCTCGTAATCTTTATGTATCTGATGTGCTGGTAGTTCCGGATATTACGAAAAACCTTCTCTCCATTAGAAAACTGACCAGGGACTTGAAATATGTGATCTCTTTTGATGAAAATATGTTTGTTATTCAGACAAAGGTCACAAAGGAAATCGTGGGCCGAGGTCGCTGTGATAATGGTCTGTATGTGTTGGAGCAGGGTGGTGCTGCTTTTGTTGCTTACATTCAGGCGAATAAACATAGGGCATCTTTCGACATATGGCATGTCAGGCTAGGCCATACTTCCCTAGTTGTTATTTCCTTATTAAATAAGTTGAACCTAGTTAAGGTTGTTTCTTTTTCGCCTAAACCCTCTTTATGTTCTTCATGTGAACGAGCTAAGGGTAAACAGCTTTCATTTATGGATAGTCCCAGACGGGCTGACTCTTTACTTGCTTTGGTACACTGTGATTTGTGGGGTCCTGCTTCTGTTTTATTAGAAAGTGGTTTTTCATACTATGTTATCTTTGTTGATGATTTCCTCGCTTTACTTGGTTCTATCTGTTGAAGCGGAAGTCAGACTTTTTTGAGACATTTGTGCGGTTTCAGAATTTGGTTGAGAATCAGTTTTCATGCTCTATAAAAATCTTTCAAAGCGATGGAGGCACTGAATTCACAAATTCGCGTCTGCGGGCTCACTTTTCAGATAAAGGGATTTTTCATCAAATTTCTTGTCCTGCTACACCTGAACAAAATGGTAGAGCCGAACGGAAACATAGGCACATTACGGAGATGGGACTTTCGATGCTCATGCACTCTCAGCTACCATCATCTTACTGGGATGTTGCTTTTGCTACTGCAGTCTATACCATCAATCGTCTTCCAACACCGGTGTTTCGCAATGTCTCACCACATTTTCTGGTCTACGGTCGCATCCTGATTACTCTAACTTTCACCCTTTTGGGTGTAGAGTTTATCCTTATACCCGACCTTTTGCACCTCACAAACTCGCGCCAAGAAGTGTTCCTTGCATCTTCATTGGGTAGAGTGCTCAGTATAAGGGTTTTCATTGTCTTGACCCCTCATCCAAGAAGGTCTACCTCACTCGTCATGCTCGTTTTGATGAGACCTCTTTTCCATCTGCTACAGATTCGCCTACTCCTGCTGATGTTGCTCCAAACACCTTGGATGTTTCGGTTTTTGTGGATTTGGTTGATTCTGTTTCAGACACAGTCTCGCCTCCAGCCCCGTTGGACGACATGGCTTCGGCTCAGTCACCTGCTGAGACTCCAGTTTCGTCTCCCATCTTATCGGCCATTTCCTTACCAGTCTCTACTTCACCGCCCTCGTCTCCACCAGTTTCTCCTCCTTGTGCGATTTCTGCGGATCCGTCGCCCTTTCCTTCGCCACGCATGACTACTCGGTTGCAAACTGGTAGTCTTACAGCTAATCGTATTTGGAGATTATGAGATGACTGGACTTCTTGCTGCCTTGCTTGCTGAGACTGAGCCGCGGGGTTTTCGCTCGGCTATGAAGGATCCTCGTTGGATTTCTGCCATGGATGAGGACATGTAAGCTCTTCGCCAACAACACACTTGGGATCTGGTTCCGCGTCCTGCTGATGCAAATGTTGTTGGTTCCAAATGGCTATACAGGATCAAGCATCGTCCTAATGGCTCTGTTGATGGATACAAGGCTCGTCTTGTGGCTCAAGGGTTTACTCAGCTTCCTGGTTTTGACTTCTCTCATACCTTTAGTCCTGTTGTCAAAGATTCTACTGTTCGCATCATCATTGCTCTGGCTGTGACGTTTTCGTGGCCGCTTCATCAGCTGGATGTTAAAAATGAGTTTCTCAATGGCGTTCTAGATTAGCCGATCTACATGGAACAACCTGCTGGTTACTCTGATCCTTTTCATTCGGATTCCGTCTGACGTCTTCGGAAAGCCATTTATGGGCTTAAGGAGGCTCCTCGGACTTGGTTTCAGCGGTTTAGCTCCTTCCTTGTGCTCTTAGGGTTCAAGTGCTGCTTAACGGACACTTCCTTATTTTTGTTCTCTCGTGGATCAACTGTGCTCTACCTGTTGGTGTATGTTGACGACATTATCCTTAGTGGCAATGATCCTGCTCTTATCCGTAAGTTTGTTGCTCGTGTTGACGCTGAGTTTGCTGTTAAGGATCTTGGTTCCCTTCATTACTTTTTGGGAATTGAGGTTGCTCGCTCTCCGGCTGGGCTGTTCTTGGGTCAGGCTAAGTATGCTATGGAGGTTCTTCAGCGAGCTGGTATGGCCGATGCTGCTTCTGTCTCTACTCCGTTTATTTCGGGTTCGCAGCTTGTCAGCTCTTCTGGTCCTTTTTTTTTTCAAATCTCAAATCTCGCATTTTGCGTTATGTTCGTGGGACGCTTCACTATGGACTGATGTTTCGTCCTTCGCCTGTTGATCTTCCTTTTCTTGTCGGGTGAGGTAAATAATAGTATTTACTAATCTTTCAAATTCTATTTTGCTGTTATTAATCATCTGTATTTATGCTTTTTCCGTGATTATACGAACTAGTTAGCCGGGCTAGGAACAGTGAAGAAATGTAGAGTCCAATAGACAGGCCCATCACCTAAATAAACCGAAACAAAATGTTGGAGTGAGACGGCGTCGTTCCACAGTTCAAAACGGGTGCCTAGAATATGAATTCAAACATTGGCGCGCATTCCTCACCCTAAATCACCTTCATCCATCTTCATTTATCTGCACTTTCTTCGCACATGAAACTTATTTGATGTGTGCCTCATCTAATAGATTAATTGTATATTTCAAAAAAACATTTAATTGTACCCTTAAATTAATATGTGGCATTTCAGTCATGCGTTTTAGATCGGTTTTTATTTTTTATTATTATTTCCAAAATGACTAATCTTAAACACATGATTGAAGATGACTTTTTTGAAAATTTTCGAATCGAAGTATGTCATTTGAACAAGAATGTATCCATGGAAAAAGACCTTAAATATATCAGTTTCGGAAGAATGAGCATCTTGATCAAAATATTCCTCAAGACTGAACTAGATTTGCCAATAAAGAGCTCGTTGCGCTTTACAGAGAAGAATATAGAGGACGAGAATGAAAAAAACCCTCTTGATTCATTTGAAGGAGATGAATACAAAAATATTTTATGTGGGTATTACCAACCATTCCATTTCTTGCATTTGGTTATTAGAATCAATCGCTCTGAGGATTACAACAAGAAATAACAATTCGGGTATATATAAATTGTTATTTGTTGTGAATTTTAACTCGAATTGTTTGTGGATATTGATTTATAGTCATAAACACATCTAGCTCAAAATTTTGGTGGATGACTAAATACAAGAACATCACTTTTTATAACATGCACATAAAACGCACGCATGTTAATAGTTATTTACAGAAATTATACGTGCATGCTTAATTTATAAATGCAGGGTTAATTTTAATGGAAATGCTTCTGATTTTATAAGTGTAAATCTAAATTATAGTTAATGGTGAAGGATAATCATGTTTTTTTCTAATCCCATACATGTATTTGACCTCATTTACTTAATCATCATGCATGCACGTAAAATGCACGCACCATGCATGCACATAAATCATCTAGTTTTTTTTTTTTTTCTAAAAATGTTTTCTCCTTGAAGAGATCACTCAACCATTACTGCATATCCAAACTGGTATCAAACAGTTCACTGCTGACCACTCATTACAGAAACACAAAATTCCACAGAATATAGAAATGGCAAGTTTTGCCACGCTTTACAAAACGGTAATTCGACAAAATTAGTTCAGGTGCACAAATGAATCTATTACCGAGCAGTGGTGGCGGCATCAAGGCTAGTACTTCTTCTGGCTCATCCTTGATTTTTATATAAGCACTCAATGGCGGCATCAAGGCCGGAAAGTTTTGGGAGATTTTACCTTCTTCAGCAGCACACAATAGTTCGAATCTGCTTTCTTGCATCTTAAACCTCTTCAGAATGCCTTCCTGTGCTTTTCGCTCCTTCTTTAGACAATCTTGAAGATTCCACGGAGCCTCCATCTTCACTTCAATCTCTGATTCTTCGCTTCTCTGATTATTATTTAATCTTTAAATAATAATCGCAACATAAAATATTCAACTATCAAATTTTTATTTTTCAATTTTATAAAGATATAATTGGTTAAACATATGTATTGGATAGTGTGAGAAATCAACTGCACAGATTAAGATAAGATAGATGTAATAATATATTTTAAATTCCTTCTCCGTTGAATAACTTGACATTGCACGCGCCTATATCATTGCACGCGCCTATTTCATTGCATGTGTATTGCACGCGCTTTCATTTCTCTTATGTTTGAACATCAAACACATATTCAAGAGTACACATCTTTATTATTTTCGTTAACGAAAGAATTTTACAGTCAAATTGGATGTGAATATTGATTAGTTTAAAAATATTCAAAAAAGTACAAGTATTATATATTTCAGTTCAAGTCGAAAGGGAAAAAATTATAGATTTTAGTAATAATAGAAATTTTGCAAATAAATATTTCGAAACTCAATTCCTCTAACCATTATCACCTACATACCTCAAATTTCAAATCTTTCACATCACCCGCCATCTTCATTCAGATCACTATTCACACGTGTTAATAAAAGGAAAGTATGTATAATAGAAAATATATATATGCTAATCATAGACATAATCAAAAAAATTGTTGGGTATTGGAAAGTGAAAAAAGTCTTCTTAAAAATGTAGTCGAGTATTGAGATGGAAGATGTAACAATTTAAAATTTTATTAGAAATCCAAGTTATGCCAACTTTTTATAAAAATATATCAAGAAGTTTAAAATAATTAAAAGACTTTTATTAAATAAAAAAAAATTAGCAATAAATATATTTTTAAAATGTGATTATATATCCTCCTCAGTACATCCCTGCACGCGCTTATTTCGTTGCATGTATCTTGCACGCGCGTCCATTTCTCTTAATAATTTAACACATGTATCTTGCATGTATCCTGTACGCGCGTCAATTTCTCTTAAATAAAATAAAAAGCAAGTATGTATCTAATGGACGCTTATTTCGTTGCACGTATCTTGCACGCGCTTGCTTTTTATTTAAACAAGATAATGTGATGCATATTATATATGATCAACCATGACTAAAAGTTATATCAAATTGCTTGAGGCAATTTCATAGTTTTTTTTAAAAAAGTCAAAACCATCCAAATGGACGAGAGGATTATTCACGGCTCCTCAACCCTAATAAAAGCAATAGATGTACATGATCAGGTTTGAAACCCAATATTACACATGAAATCCTGTTAAGGTAACTGTGGCAATTTGTTGCCCGAAGGCTATACTCCGATCTAATATCGGAAGCAAAGTGAGATATTAGAGATGTGTCTAAAAATATAACAAGAAAACTAAGTCATCTCTGTATCAATGCCGGTCACAGCATAGCTAAAACCAGACTTCCCTCCTTCTGCTGCGTATAGACATCACCAAGTACAGCATTCTAGAGCTCATTAGAATTCACCATCCCACTTTCTCACAGTCAAAACAGAAAACTCGGTTCTATTATAACAAATACTCTTTACCTGAACCTCAACCCGACTACCCATTGAGCCTGGTGGCCTATGGACCACCGGAAGATAGCAAGTTTTCACAAGGTTGGATAACAGAGTAGTATGTAAAGCATACCGAGTTATTCTATCCAACCATCATACTAATAGGAAAGTTTCATCAAGAGCCTAACTAGAGATTGCTATAAAGATTTCTCTTATAAGGTGATATGCTACAACACAACATTAAGAAGAAAATCACAAAAGTCTAAGAATAGATATATGCAATTTAATATCGGTACCAGAGCAATCCCAACCAATCCTGATCTGATTGGCTGGTGGCCAAATACTGGATAGAGCAAAAGCAATCTAACACGATATAAGCATAAAGCCTAACCGGTCTACGGATCTAGCAGCAGTATCGCCAACATTAGTATTCAACTACTACTGTGACTCAGATTTCTCCTAACTGTACTAACTAGATCGGAAGCTAATCAAAGTTTAACTGAGCAAAATGACCCGTCAGAAAACTAAGATTAGCAGATCACTTTCAATCCAACATTTAAGTACAAACATCAATAAACATATACCCGAAAAAAGACTGAGAATAAAAAATTTTAAGAAGAAAAAAAGAAGTAAAACCACCTCCTCGGTCTAAATGTGCCAATTCCAGTAGAAACTGCAAATCTGCCCGAGCCGAGCCGAGCCGACCGACCCGACCCGACCGACCCGAGCTGAGCCAACCCGAGCCGACAGGCCGATCGAGTAGCCCATGGATCCAGGCGTCCAGCGCTGCTCATCCGTGCCTTGTCCTCTTGACCGTGGTCCACCTGTTCAGCGCCTGGGGTGGGCTCGTCATGCTCCGGTCGGCCAGATCTGGCTTGACAAGCTCGATCTTCTGGCCGTCGGCGGTCCTCCCTTGGGCGGCGTCGCTGTGGTCTGTTCGCAGCGTCGTTGACGGCGTCCTTCGTGCGGCGGCTTGGGAGCGGTTGCGACCCGCTCCCACCGACGTTTTTGCTACCTGCCCGCTGCGAGCCTTCCGACGGCTTGACTAGGACTCCGATAGGCTGGATTTTAGCCGTTGACCGAGCAAATTCCAGATCTGGAACTGTAGTTTTGTGAGGGAGAAGATGGTTTCGGGTATAGAGGGTTAGAGAGGGGTGGTTCCGATATTTATTGGATAGGGGAGAGGGGGAGGGGAGGTCACCTCCGGCCCCGCGAGAGGCGCCGGCCGGAGCCTCCCCGACGGCGAACTGGGCAAAAAGGGGTGGGGAGTTGGGGGCTTTTTCTGGAGAGAGAAAAAAAGGAGGAGGAGGCAATTTCGTAGTTATATCAAGACTATCCAACGAATTCGACAATTGTTTAAGCCAAGTTCCTTTTTGAGTCTATTTTGGGTGGTTAGAGAGGAGAATCATATGGCTCATTCCATTGCTTCTTTCGCAAAGACGAGCGCTCTAGATTTCAATACTTTGGCGTCTTTAGCGTCTTTTATGTCAAACGATTCTGGACGTTTTTCAGAACCATGAAATGAAATAACTTGTTTCTGTTCAAAAAAGTTATATCAAATTCATTACACACCATATTAGTTCTATAAATTTTAACTACTAGAAAATGATAGAAAAACGTTTCGAAAAGAGTTCAATTGTCTTCCACTGTCCTCTTAAATTCTATAACTTTAATTTTTCTTAAATTATAAAATGATATTGTTTGTTACATCTTCTCCTTATGCATCACTCTTATGATAGAGAAATATATAACAAAAAAGTTGTGACTGATTTTTGTTCATTTTTAGGGACTCAAAAATACATTTCATTCTACAACACGAAGTAATTAATTGATGTGAATTTTAAATATTACATCTTATAATTTGTTCTCGAAAATAATTACCAAAAGTATACATTAAAATAACTTAAAACATAAGTATGAAGCAACAACAAAAACTCAGTACTTCATACTCTGAATTTGCACCAGCCTACATTCGCATTCGTTCTGATGCATGAGCCACCTGTTATCAAATCAAGATATTGCCGGAATCTGTTAAGCACCGGAAGAAGGTAAAAAGTGACTATGCAAAGGCCGTTGACTGCTCGGAAATAGTATTTTTGAATCGATCGGAGACGATGCTGAGGTCTTTCTTCATCCGCATATAATGGCCGGCCGGTTCGTTTCCGGTTTGTTATGGCTTTTGTTGACCATGCATGAAGATGGACGTGAGAAGTGGTTTTTTAATGAAAATAATATCATATTATGTTTCCTATAAATACGATTAACAATAGTTTGGAGTAGGGGTTTCAAATGGTCAGGTTTGGGCGGACTTGGATTGGGTTAAAATGGGTTGGGCTTAAATGGGCAAATACCCATCTATACCCATTAGGTTAACGAGCTTAAATGGGTTGGGCTTAAATGGGTTGGGGTTAAATGTGTTGGGCTTAAATGGACAGGGTACCATAATGGGAACCATTATGCCCAAGTACTAAAAATGTAAAATCGATTTTTTAATATTAAAATTTGAAACGTCGTTTTAGGTTCTCGTGTGTAAGTATTATTCAATTTCTCTTATTTAATTTAATTGATTTTTTCGAAATTAGTACTACGTTTAAAACAAGAATTTTGAGTTTTTTGGTTATTTAGGGTACCAAATGGATGGGTTTAATCGTACCCAATGGGTACCCTAAACCCGTTTGATTTCACATGGGCTGATACCCGCCCGCAACCCATTAATTTGATGGACGGGTATTTTAGGTCCATTACCCTATGGACTTGGGCGGGCAAAAACCTATGGGCTAAATTGCCACCCCTAGTTTGGAGGATGTATATTTGGAATGTGCCCTTTTAAAAAAGTATTACTATGTAATTTAATTGCCTTGATGAAATTTTAATCTTCCTTTTTTACTTTTTGTTTTTGAAGCATTAATCTTCTGATTTTAATATAGTTCCGTCAATTATAATATAGGGCAAAAATTCAGTGTACCCCTTAATATTTGGATATGTATTAATTAATATACTCTTGAGTTTTTGTAAAGTGTTAATTTCGCCGTTTGATATGTTTTTGGAAGGGCATCAACATGTATTTTATAAATAATCTAAATTTTTGAGTTTGATTGATCAAAACTTACCATCAAATAGTATAAAAAAAAAATTGTAAAAAACTCAGAGTATTTGATTAAAACAAGGTAATTTATCATATTTTAATTGAATTAGATTATTATTTTCCATTCTTCGTTGATTGGTACACATACTTGTGTGATGAATATTAACTCATAAAAACTAATGAAGTCCATTACAGTCATATATCTAAATACATACCGCAATACAGTATTATACGGATTGCCTAGCTAAACTATCAAACTAGATATAACTTATAATAGGTACTATAGTCATGTTCTCACATTCTAACTAAACTTCTGATCATTTTTTTTTGAGGAAAGGATGAATATTATTAAACATTACGGGAGTTTATATTACAAAGTCTCCTACCTAATTTAATAGCTAGATTATGCTCTATCATAAGATTACTTCTATGTATCTTCATAACTCGAAATTCTAACATAGATTTCAGCAGCAAATTTATACTAGAAACTATGGACTTTATTTCCAGAGGTGATCTCCCAGGGTCTGTTATCGAATCTGCCAAGATTATTGAATCTGTGACAATGTTAAGTCGACGACATCCTTGTCTGCATGCAGATTTTAAAGCCCTCCAACAGGTTTCCGCTTTAGTCTGAAGTGGGGACACAGCCGTGAAGAAATCTGTCCCTTGTGTGTGGAGATCCTTCGGCCAGCCAGGCTTCCATAATCTCCAACCTCCTGTGCCAAGCAGTTCAGCTTTCCTGAAAGATCCATCAAAAGTAAGGACACATGCTTCCTTAAGTAAGCTCTCCACTTCGCCAGCTTTGATGCTATCGACTGTTATGCTACTTGTGACAGACTCTCCCCTTGAGCTAGTGGTATCAGCAGCCCTCATTGTCTCTGTTCGTGCTCTCCCTCTACCCAGCATAATATGGCACTCAGCCTTTACTTGTTCCCAACACCAGTTTGATGGTTGTAGCGCCTGATGAAAGACTTCATGATTTCTCTGTTTCCATATCTGCCATAAAATAGCGATATATTTCACAATCTCCTCCTCTTGTGTGTTCAGGATGATGAGTTGGAAGAACCATGTGGTGAAAGAAGTGCCTGATCCTTGTATTATGATTCTAGCCTCCCTCCAAATCCTTTCTGCCTCTGGACAAGCCAGGAACAAGTGTGTCTCATCCTCCATATAAGAAGAGCATCTACTGCAGTTGCTATTGTCTGACAGCTTCCTTGTTTGCCTGTTCTTTTATGTTGGTAAACATCCCAGTACTGCCTTCCACAGGAATGTTAACATTTTATGAGGCACATTTAGATTCCAGAACTTAGACCAGAATTTCCTGGCATGTTCTGAAACTCTGATGTGATGTGTTCCACCTTGGACTTGACTCATTGCAACATGGTACCCCTTTTTTTGTACAGTATTTCCCCTTGGTACTCCACCTCCAAAAAGGAATGTCCTTCTCATTTGATTTTATATGGAGTGTCATGATATGAGGGATAACATGGCTAGGGAAAATGTTCCTTATGAGTGGCATCCTCCATGTATTGGATTGTTGATCTATCAGGTGATCCACTCTGAGGTTAGTATGGGTAGATACAACTGCAGAATTCTGTATGGGATTTGCAATGGATGGAATCCAGTTATCATGAATCTTAATATCTTTCCCATTTGCCACCCTCCATTGTAGGTTGTTGGTTATTAGATCAGCTGCCCAAAATATTGACTTCCAGCCCCATGAATCACCAGGCTTCACCATTACTGTCCTGATGGAGTCATTTTTCAAATATTTAGCCCCTGTATGTCTGACAGAGCAAAGAAGATCCTCCCTTTAGAATGTGCCAAGCATGTTTGGCTAGGAGGGCTTTATTTAAGCTCACTGATGACCTAGGCCTCCTTCATGCTTTGACTTACATATCTGACTCCAAGCCTTCCAATGTACTGATCTCCCACTCAATGAACCTCCACATATGAACAGAGCTGTCATAGCATCTAACTTCTTTAGAATGCTTACAGGAATTTTGAAAATCCCCAATGGATAGACAACTAAAGATTGCATGACATGCTTTGCCAGAGTCAGTCTGCCAGAGAAGTTTAGGAGCTTGACCTTCCAAGATTCATATTTTTGCTTTACTATCAGGATTAAGGACTGAAAAATCTGTGACTTCCTCTGATAAAAAATGACATTTGTTCCCAGATATGTTCCACCAATACCTTCCTTTTGTATGTTCATTCTCTGCTTTATGGACAGTTGCAAGTTGACTGGAGTATTGGGACTAAATTTCATGGCACACTTACCAAGATTTAACTGTTGACCAGAGAGTGTGACATAATCTTCCAAAATGGCTGCCAAATCTTCCACTGCCTGCTGTGTGCATTTGATGAATAGAATACAGTCATCTGCATACATTATATGTGAGATCACAGGACCCCCTCTTGAAACCTGAACTCCTAGGGTTGGATTTTGAAGCATTTTCCTTTTCAGCCATGTAGACATGTACTGCTGGCATATGATGAAATAAAATGGAGACAAAGGGCAGCCTTGTCTTAGACCTTTGTTAGGAGAGAAAGCCTGACCAACCTCACCATTTACCTTTATTTGATAAGTGACTTTTTGGACAGAAAGCATGATCAGGTCTATCAGAGACTGTGGTAGTAGTATATGTCTGAGAGCTGCCTCCAGGAAGTTCCATGAAACCCTATCATTAGAGCTGGCAAAATATTACCGAACCCGAAAACCCGACCGATTATACCGAACCCGAACCCGAAATAAGACCCGAATAGTGATACTTGTTTGATGACCCGAACCTGAATTACACCCGATACACCCAAACCCGAACTAAAAGTTTCAAACCCGATAGAACCCGTACCCGAACAGATACCAAACTCGAATCAGACCCGAACCCGAACCCGAAAAACACCCAAAATCCAAAAACACCCGAACTTGGTCTGAACCCAAACCTGAAAAATACCCAAACCTGAATAACACCCGATCCAAAAGGTACCTAAATTGATCTTTGCCCAATAATTTGGACTTAAATCAAACGATACCCAAATATTATTATTATATTTAATTCTTAACTTTTTATTACTATTCTACTAATATAGTTTTTTATACTAATTAATAATTAGTGTAGCTACTAGCTACCATTCACCAAATAAAATGAAGTGAACTAAACTATATTGAATTGAACTGGTCTACGAATAGGTTGAAGAGAAAAATAATGGCTTATTCATTATTTCAATTTAATCAAGTTTCAATTCAGTTTGATTAATAAAATAATGTTTACTTTTTTTTGTCATATCATTTTATATAATTTAATTCAACTCTAAATCTCTCTATTGATTAAAAGTAACTAAATTTGACACGAATTAAAAGTCAACTAATCTTGGTTGTGTAAGATAAACTTGCAAATACATATATAGTAACAACATTACCTATAAAGATAACTTAAGAGTTCAAAAAATACTAAAACTATAATTGACCTAATAACTATTATATATTTAAATTAATAAATTTATTTTAATGATATGCTTATTACAATGTTATATGTTATTACTTATTAGTCTCTGTGGATATAAGTTCTCATTATATATCTTGAAACATTAGATAAAAAAAACTTTTGGGCACAAACTTAATTCTACTATATAATATACATTTATCAAATGTTTAAGATGAATAATTTTTCTATGGTCATTATAAGTTTATAGTTCAAAATAAAATAAATTTTAATTAAATGTGTTTTAACGTGATCTTGACCGAGTATATCTGAATCAAACTCGACTCAAAAGAGATTGTATCCGAATTGTATCTGAAATTGAACAAACTAAAACCAAATCTAATCCAAACCCAAAAGGAAAAATCCAAATCCGAATCAAACCCGATATTTTTTCAAAACAACTGACGAGACCCAAAACCGAAACAATGAAATCCAAACCCGAACTGAAACCGATAATTTTTCAAAAGACCCGATGGGACCCGAACCCGAAAAAACCCGATCAAGACCCAAACCCGAATAAAAGTCATATACCCGAACTATACCCGAACCCGTTGGGTGTCACCCAAACCCGACCGATAGACCCGTTTTGCCAGGTCTGCCTATCATATGCTTTACTCATGTCCAATTTTATTGCAGCCAATCCCATTTTTCCTTTTTTTGTCCTTTCTCATATATTCCATTACCTCATGAGCTAGCAAAACACTCTCAGAAATGTTCCTCCCATGTACAAACCCATGTTGGTTATCAGAAATTATTGATCCAATATGTTTCTTCAGCCTGATTGCTATCATCTTTGCTAATTTTTTTTACTTGACATTACAAAGAGATATATGCCTGAAGTCTGAAGGTGTTTTAGGCATCTTTACCTTAGGAATGAGAATGATTTGGGTGCAGTTCCAATCCATGGGAAATTCATTGGTTAGTGTGATATGAAGGATGGCTGAAGTCACTGAATCTCCCACTATATTCCAGTATTGCTTATAAAAGCCAGCTGGAATACCATCTTCTCCAGTAGCTCCCCAAGATTTCATACATTTGACATCCTCCCACACATGTGATTTATTGAAAGGAGCACTTAATTGTTGAACTTGAGAAGGAGTTAGAACCTGTTCATTTGCTTGCATGAATTCTTGAACAGAGTGTGCAGGCAAAGCTTCAGAGTATGGTACTTGTGGATAGACATATATTTCTTTAATGTGATCATTGAGGATTTGGACAATCTTGTTATTCTCTGTGTTCCAAACTCCATTAGCATCTAGGATACCTTGAATAGTATTGACTTGTTTCCTCCTGGTAGCCCAACCGTGGAAGAATTTTGTATTCTTCTCCCCAAAAGCCATCCGGTTAAGTTTTATCCTTTGCTGCCAGTATTCAGATTGCCTTTGCTCCAGCTCTTTCTTCTGTGTGATTAGGCTCTTAATCTGGTAATGATTTTGATGCAAACCTGAACCTGCCTGTGCTTTCTCTAACTGCTCAGATACTTCCTTAATTGTTTTGTCCATCTGACCAAATGCTCTTCTGTGCCGGTTGCACAAATGAGTAAATACCACACTGAGTTTATTGGTCAACATCTCCAAAGTGTTCAAGTTTCTGTGGTTTTGCAGATTCCATACTCTAGTTATGATCTGATTAGGAGCTTCCATTTGTATCCACATTGCTTCAAATCTTTTGGTACTCCTAATTCATCTATTCTGTGGCAGTAGCTCTAGCAGTATAAGACTGTGATCAGACTCAGTGAAAGATAAATTATTTACCTTTGCAGATGGCCATAAACTCTCCCACTCCTTATTAGCAAAATCCCTATCTAGCCTTTCTACTATTGTTTGTGGTGGATCCTGATTGTTAGTCCAAGTGAACCAAAGGCCTTTAGAGCTTACCTCTTGTAGTTGATGCTTGAAAATGAACTTGTGTAACTCTGAATTCAGATGAGATGGAACTGGGGAGCCTCCTATCTTGTCCCTTTGATCCAAAATCTGATTAGAATCTCCTACAACTATAGTTGGGAAACTATTAAAGTACTGCAAAGATGATAATGCATTCCAAAATAGAGGCCTTTTCGAAGCAGATGGTGGCCCATAAACCACTAACAGGCACCATTTCTGGCCATTTGCAGTAGAAACTAAACAAACTAAGTAGTTGTTATGAGCCTGCTCAACTACTAATTCTACATTGTCTGCCCAAAAGAGAGCTAAACCCCCAGATCTATCAGCTGCATTAACTATTCTAGCATTTCTAAAATAAGAGTTTTCCTGCCAACGAGCAAAAGCATTCTCATTGGGCTTTGTTTCTAGCAAACAAAAGATACCAGACCTATATCTATTTAGCAGCTGATTGATCTCAGTGAATGTAGGGGTGTTGTTACAACCCCTACAATTCCACACTATGGTCCTCATGGCTGATTGGGTGGTTGATTTGGTTCAACCACCGGAAAACCTTGTTGAGTGGCCCTTTCCTCATCCACATGCAGCGGGGATAGCCTTCTGGAGGACACCTCCTCCTCTCCACTGTTGGTTGAGTCTTCATGATCTTCTTCCTTGACAAGCTCCAAGACATCTTCTAGCTGATCCTCTCCAACAGCATCTGACTTATTCTCTCCCTCATATGAAGAAATGACTATAACTGAGTTGGATTTTGGATCCATTGCACTTGTCTGCTCCGCAGCCTCCATGTTCATAGTGTGTCTCAGAATGACCCTTCTGCGTTTTGGGGATTGCAAAGCTTGCTCTGACATTTTCACCATGCTTCCACTACCTTCAAATCTAGCTCTCTTCCTGCTTTCTTGTAGTCCTCTCTGAGTGATTGGTTCTGAGGATGCCCTGTGAATCCCTCTGACATTCTAGTTATGTGTCACCTCTACTGCATTTGTATGAATCTGTCTTGGCACCTTTGTTATCTCTATCTTCTGAGGTAGCACTTCCTCTAGCTCCTTAGTTTCCTCTGAATTGCTCACCCTTGAAGGATCTTGTTCCTGAGATTTCTCAGACTTGGACTGCTCAGACTTTGTATCACTGTTGCTGACTTGTGGAACTGGCCTTGATGATTGGCCAACCTCGAAATTTGGCCTTTTCCTTCTCAACACAAAGTAGGTTCTTCTATGATGCCTTCTATTCTTTCCACCCTTCTGATCTATCTTCATTTTCTTTTTTCCTTTGCCCTCCTCATCCTCTTGCTCCTGTCTGCTTCTTTTTGGCCTTCGCTGTCTCACAATGATTATGGCCGGGCCCCTGCTTTGTCGGGAAGACTCCAAGTCTGATTCTTCAGAGGATGAATCTGAGTCCTCCCCATCTGAGGACATGACCACCACTTCATTTTGGTTCTCTGTTGATTCCTCCGGCTGTAGTTCTTGAGGGCTAATTTGTTGAAGAGGAGGAATCTCTGAGATGGCACCCCCCATCCTGAGATCGCAGACGATCCATTTACTGTGACTCTCAGATGCATCATTTCTGGATTTTCTTGTAAAGCAGACATCATTAGTGCAGTTAATGTCTCCTCAGCTGTTTCCAATGCCCTCAGATCCACTGTAACCCTTTCCATTTCTGTGTTGACTTTATCCTGGACATCCACCATTCTCTGCTGAACAACTGTAGTCTCAATGTGTGGGCCATGAACTTCATTGTCAATTAGGATATCTGTTGGTGGGGACGGAGAATTTGACCTGATCCGTACTAGATTCTCCAATTCCACTCCGAAATAGGGATCAAAAGTCTGATTCCGCTGCTGAAACGGATTCCCTTGAATCCGATCTCCAATTGTCAATCTCCTCCCATTTCCAGGCTCCACTCTCATAGAAATCAGGAACTCTTCCTGTATGTCTCTTTCCCGCATATATCTGTATCTGAGCCTTCTTGAAACCATATAGTCAGCTGGCACATTAGTGTTACGATGTCCCCTTCGAGGATTATAGGCTCGGACATCGCCAGCAAACATTTGCCTACGGGGATCATAGACAATGTTCACTCCCCTCTCAGCGAATGGGACCTCACCTTGTGCTCAATAAACTGATCCAACACCACATCACTTTCAATTGGGCAGTTGTACATAAGGTGACCAATCACACCACACCTTCTGCAGAATCTGTACACCCTTTCATAATGGACGTCTACCCATATTCTTCTATTCTCCGGAGCTCGCACATACTCAAGATCTACATAAAACCCAGTGACCAGTGGCTCCCCCGGCACAATCCACATTGTCACCCTTAGAAAATTAACATTCATTGCTGGCGGTGGCTCTATCTCAACATCAATAACCTCCCCAGCCATATTTGCAGCCTTAATCACTGCCATTGGAGCAAAGCATTCCGCTGGTAAGCCATGTAGCTGCACTCGAACCTTTACCTTTTCGACTTGTACATCTCTTAAAACTATCCCCGACCCCCATCTCCTAAAGGCTACCAACCCCCTGCCACTGCAAAGGGGTTGCGGTGCAGAATTGCTAACGCTTCCTCCCTAGTATCAAAACGAACTACAAAGAGATGTTGGTATCTATGGATTACCTCTGCAGTGACCGACCAGAAGTTTCTGAAATACTGGTTCAGATCTTCCTCTGTGTACTCCTTAGTATCCATCCAATACGCCAAAAGGCAGTTCTGTTCCACCGGCACCGCCTCCTGGATATCCTCCATTGTGATAGATAATACACCTCCCCTTCTTGTCGGTCTGGCAATGCCATCAAAGTCAACTCCAGCTCTGGCTGGACCTCTGCGTTCCTTCGAATAATCTTACCCCCTAGGCATGAGAGCCATCTCTGCTTCATTGAGTGAGGGACTGTCTCCCATTGATTTCGACTGAGGAAAGCTACTACTCTGTTTGATTTTATCTGATTGTTTATTACGCTCAGATTGTGAAAAGCTTGTGGTCTTATCTATTATATTTATAGGGGCAGTTCTCCCTTCCATCTTTTCAACTTCTCTGTGACTTAGTGTGTCTGAATTGAACTTCCTCTTGGAAGAAGCGACTCTCATGATTAATTCCCTTTAGTGCACTGTATTTGTCGAGGAAAAGTGATATCTCTACCCAATGAGAAAATTATGGAGCACTCACCTCTTTTCGTACTGACGTTTCAGAATCCCTTTCCACTACTTCACGCAAAAAATCTCCTTTATGTTGCAGAACCAAACGTGCTCACACTATTCAAGCCATATGCTGCATTTCTCCGTTGCCTAATGAACGCCGGGGAATCTTCTATTCCGCTTGCTGCCAAAGGGATAGTAAAGAAAACCGTGCAGAAAAAACCCCCTTTTCAAACCTCAATGCATGTTCAATTAAATCACTCCACTGTTTGATTGAGTGACTGATTAAACAGAAACCTAACTTTTTGTTGACAAATTCGAAAGATCAGAGACGGAAATTGAAGTTTTGAGATCGTGAAGGTGAATAGTACTACTTTCTGGTTTTAGAGAGAGAAAGTTTTTGGTTCGTTTGTTTCTATCGTCACTTCTGATCATTTTATAATCAATAAAATTTTGATACGGAGTCATATAACTTCATAATTAATAAGATTTTGAATGTATAGCAAATATATAATTAACCGGTATCTGATTCAAATATAAGAAAATTAACTATTATTAACGAGCAACAACAGCTTCAGTTAAAGATGTAAATGTAGCTATAAATTACTCATTTATTTGAAATAAAACCAACTCAAGTTCCGAACAAAACCCTGATTAATTATTCTTTTATGTTGCAAAACCACTCGAATACTAGCACGTATTAGGTAACAAATGATCGATATACCTCTTTTTGGTTATATCCCACTTTTTTATTTAGGCCGCTACTTGTGTTGTTGATGCAGGAGAATATACTGTGATGACATATCTATAAAATTCCTTGTAATCCTACAAATTGTCACCTAATCAGGAGTATTGAACTTTCATGATGTATTTTTTGGATATTTTCGGTCTGAAGAGTCATGAATAATCCTCTCTTAAATTATTATTTTTTAAAATAAAAAATGATCGGTATACCATTTCGTAATCAATTAACAAGAAAAATCAACAAACCAACATTATCATTGTGACAATAGAAGAAGAATCTGATTAGGGTTTTGTTTGTGTTTATTGTATTTATTGTATATTGCAATTATGTCCTTAGGGTTTAGATAGTTTTGGTAATTATTATTACACCCATGTATGTAGTATAAATACTTATGTAAATCCTAATGAAAATCAGTTTGGGAATTAGTCTTTACATGGTATCAGCAGCCTTTACGATCCTCTTAACCCTCCCCTCTTTTTTCTTCTCTTTTCTCTCGGCCGCAAGCCCCCTCTAGGCCGCCGACCAAAAAATTCTTCCTCCCTCCACTCATCAAAATCTTTGCTTTTTGTATTTTTCCTGCTATACGATGGCTTCTAGTGGACGTCATGAAAAGTTATCCATCAAAACGATGATTCATATGCTTAATACTAAGCTTGATGTTACTACGTATCTGCAGTGGAAGCAACATGTCCAGTATGTTCTTCGTCCCCAAGTCTGTTTGGCCATCTTGATGGCTCTTCTCCCTGTCCTGCTCTTCCGGTGCCTGTGCCACCATCCTCCTCCACCGTTCCTCCCGATGATGCTGCTATGAAGGCCAAGGAGGCCTATGACGCTGCCAAGGCGGTGTATGATGCCTGGATGGATGATGATCAGGCGATTTGTGGAGTTTTGTACTCTTCGCTTACTCCAGAAGCGAAGAAAGAGGCCTCCCAGTGTCACACTGCCAAGATGATGTGGAATGCTTTTATGAAGGCCTACCAGCATGGATCTGCGGTTGCCAAGTTCAGTCTCCGTCAACAGGCTGCCGCAATCAAAAAATCGGGTACCGTTCATGAGCTACATCTTACTTTTATGTCAATTTTTGAAAAGTTGAATGCTATGGGTGATCCAGTTGATAACCGGGAGAAGTTGATTTGGTTTTTGAATACTCTGGGACTTGATTTTAGTTCCTTTAGTTTCCCTATTGCCTCTAGAGATCCTTCCCCCTTGTATCAGCAGGTTGTTGATGAGGCACAAGCTCATGAAGCGTTTTTGGCCAATTTAAGGGGTTCTGCTGGTCCAAATCCAACTCCGGCAGTTTTCATGGCAAGCTCACAACAGCAGGGACAGACTGCCGCCGTCGCCGACCCAGCGGCAGGCGGCGCGTGGCCACACGCGCCGGCAGAAGACGCGCGTGGCCCACGCGCCGCCGGTTCTGGACGGTCCGGTCAGCGGCGTGCGATAGGTTCTTCGGCGGGCTCTGGGCGTGGTCGTGGTGGTCCGATTCAGTGTTATACCTGTGAGGGTTATGGTCATGTGTCCAAACAGTGTCCGTCGTTCACTCCTCGTCCGGCATCTCAGAATTCCCAGCCCTATGTTCAGCCTTATGCTCAGCCCTATGTTCAGCCATATGCTCAGCCGCAGTTTCTGCCTTTTGTGGCTTAGCCAGGTCAAATTCCCCGGAGTCCTCAGGCTAATCTTGTCCAGATGCAACCATATACAGTACCTCAGCAGCCAGCGCCGCAGTATGTCATGTATTCTTCTCAGCAGCCCCAGCAATACTTGACATATCCAACTCAGGGATCTACTCAGTATCAGCCCTCTCTTGCTGCTTCATCCTCTACTACTCCGGATTGGTACATGGACTCTGGAAGTACGAATCACATGAGCTCATCTGCATCGAACTTGTCCAGCATCACGCCTTATAACGGTAACACTCTTGTCTCTGTTGGTAATGGCGCGGGTATTTCTATTACTGGTATTGGTGATGCTCGTGTTAGTCCTTCTTTGCATTTATCTGATGTGTTGGTTGTGCTTGCTATTACTAAGAACTTGTTGTGTATCAGTAAGCTAACTAGGGCGCTTGGTGCTGTTATTGCATTTGATGATCAGTCTTTTCTTATTCAGCACAAGGCCACCAGGGCAATTCTGGGTCGGGGCAGATGTGAGAATGGTCTCTATGTTTTGGACCGTGGTGAGGAGGCATTGCTGTCATTTGTGGTGAATAATAAGAATAGAGCATCGTTTGAGACTTGGCGTGCTCGTCTGGGACTTGTGTCCCCTAGTGTTATTTCCCTTTTGAATAAGACTGGTTGTTTGTCACTTACTTCTTTGCTCCCTAGACCTAGTGTTTGTGAGTCTTGTGCTATGGCTAAGGGACAGAAATTATCTTTTGTTGAGAATTCTAAGCGTGCTGCTCACGTTCTTGATTTAATTCATTGTGATTTGTGGGGACCTTCTCCCGTTTTATCTGGTAATGGCTTTGCTTATTATGCTGTGTTTGTGGATGATCACTCGCGTTTTACTTGGTTTTATCCCTTACGTCGGAAATCAGATTTTGTTGATCTATATCTCCAGTTTGAGGCGTTTGTTGAGAA
The DNA here is from genome assembly GCA_948330725.1 of Sherardia arvensis. Taxonomy (NCBI): domain Eukaryota; kingdom Viridiplantae; phylum Streptophyta; class Magnoliopsida; order Gentianales; family Rubiaceae; genus Sherardia; species Sherardia arvensis. The sequence continues at coordinate 3,344,444 of OX415242.1, forward strand.
TCAATTTTCTTCAAGAGTCAAAGTCTTTCAGAGCGATGGTGGAATTGAGTTTACCAACAATCGATTACAGACTCACTTTAGCACTCGAGGCATTCATCATCAGATGTCTTGTCCTTACACGCCAGAGCAGAATGGTAGAGCTGAACGGAAGCACAGACATATTACGGAGATGGGGCTATCCATACTGTTTCACTCACACTTACCTCTTTCCCACTAGGATGATGCGTTCAGCATTGCGGTTTTCAACATTAATCGTCTGCCTACTCCTGTTCTAGGTAATATATCCCCTTTTGAGGTTTTGTTTGGTCGCTCTCCAGAATACTCCAACTTTCATCCTTTTGGTTGTCGAGTATTTCCATATGTTCGCCCTACAACAGCTCATAAGACGGCACCACGTAGTCTTCCATGTGTTTTTCTAGGCTACAGTGCACAGTACAAGGGGTTTAAGTGCTAGGACACAGCTACCGGTCGTGTTTATATGACTCACCATGCCAGATTTGATGAGACTCATTTTCCTTTCTCGAGTGCTACTTTGGAGGCTAAGTTTACTTCACTGGATGTCTCGCCGTTCTTGGATCCTTCCACTTCTGACTTGGAAGTACCTTCTGTTGGGCCTTCTGTTGGGTCTTCTCCAGCGGAATCATCTGCTCCTTGCCTTGTGTGTCCTGAGTCTCCTGTTTCTTCTGAGCCAGTGCCACCTACGGCTGGTTTGGATGATCCTATTACTGTTGATGAACCTGTTACTCCTCCTCGTTCGCCTACACCCTCGGTGTTATCGCCTGAGTCCTCGGCTCCTGCATCCTCGTCTTCAGCTTCGACTCCTCCTGCTCCTCGGGCTCATAAGATGGTCACTCGTCATCAGGATGGGACACGTGTGCCTCGTGATCTTGGCCCCGACTTTGTTGTCACTGGACTAGTTGTTGAGCTGGTTGCTCAGACGGAACCTCGAACTTATCGTACTGCTGCTAAGGACTCTCGATGGGTAGCTGCTATGGATGAGGAGATTGCTACACTTCGTCATCAGCACACGTGGGATCTGGTTCCGTGTCCTCCACAGGTTAATGTTGTTGGCTCTAAATGGGTCTATCGCCTCAAGTATCGACAGGATGGATCCATTGATCGCTACAAGGCTCGTCTGGTTGCTCAGGGTTTTTCTCAGATTCCAGGTTTTGATTTTGATCACACCTTCAGTCCGGTGGTCAAGGCTGGCACTGTTCGCACTGTTCTTGCCATTGCCACCATGAGGAACTGGCCGCTCCATTAGTTGGATGTCAAGAACGCTTTTCTCAATGGCATTCTTGATACTCCAGTTTATATGGCACAGCCAGCGGGTTATCAGGATTCAGCTCGTCCTCATCATGTGTGTCTTCTTCGGAAGGCTATCTATGGACTGAAACAGGCTCCCATGGCATGGTTTGACAGGTTCAGTGCGTTTGTTCGGGATCTTGGTTTTGTTGGGAGTCTCTCGGATCCGTCTTTGTTTGTGTTCACTCGTGATGATGTTATTCTCTACCTGCTTGTCTACGTTGATGACATCATTCTCACAGGGAACAACAGTACAACTATTCGCCAATTCATTGCCCGAGCTGATCGTGAATTCTCGGTCAAGGATCTTGGCTCTCTTAGCTATTTCTTTGTTTGGAAGTGACTCCAACCTCCACTGGTTTGTTTTTGGGGCAGGCCAAGTATGCTAGAGACATACTTCAGCGAGCTGGGATGTTGGATGTTACACCTGTTTCTACCCCGTTTTTACCTTTGTCTCAGCTTCATAGCAGCACGAGTGGTCCTTTTCATAATCCCAAGTTGTATGTTCACTTGTTGGAGCTCTTCAGTATCTGACTATCACTCGTCCGGATTTGTCATTTGCGGTTAACTCAGTGAGTCAGTTTCTTCAGGATCCTCGTGATGATCACTTCTCGGCAGTGACTCGGATACTTCGGTATGTTCTTGGTACACAGCATTGTGGTTTGACCTTTTCTGCTGCTGGTGTTTCGGAAGTACTTGCTTACTCAGATGCGGACTGGGCTCGGTGTTTAGAGACTCGGCGTTCTACATATGGATATGCTGTTTTTCTGGGTTGAAATCTAGTTCCTTGAAGTGCTAAGAAGCAACCTACTGTCTCTAGATCGAGTTCGGAGTCGGAGTATCGTGCTTTGGCCAATACAGCTTCAGAAGTTGTCTGGCTTATGCATCTTCTTCGTGATCTGCGTTTTCCTCTGCAGGGTTCTCCTTTACTTCTCTGTGACAATAATAGTGCAATTTTTTCGGCGGAGAATCCTGTTGCACATAAGAGGGCTAAGCATATTGATATTGATTATCATTTTGTGCTGGAGCTGGTTGATGGAGGCAAGCTTCGTGTTGGTCATGTTCCTACATCTCTGCAGGTGGCAGATATTTTTACCAAGGGTCTCAATCGTGCCTTGTTTGATTTTTTCCGGTCCAAGCTTTGCGTCTCCATCAATCTGACGCTTCGCTTGAGGGGGGGTGTGACAATAGAAGAAGAATCCGATTAGGTTTTTGTTTGTATTTATTGTATTTATTGTATATTGCAGTTATGTCCTTAGGGTTTAGATAGTTTTGGTAATTATTATTACACCCATGTATGTAGTATAAATACTTATATAAATCCTAATGAAAATCAGTTTGGGAATTAGTCTTTACAATCATTAGCCTAATTTCCTAACAAAAGAGTTTAAAGTTGAACAAATTTCTTTCAAACCTTCTTTTCCTGAAATGATGAGAGCCCTTCATCTCCCAATTTAAAGAAACCCTAATTCTCCGTCACCATTCAACACCATTCATCTTCTACCTTTAAAGAAAACATTTTCAACTTTTACTCATACCTTTTATCAATTCGATGTATACACATTTCATCAAAAAGAATTTATTTGGGTAATAATCCAAGTGAATTTCTGAAAAAAATTCCACTCCTTGATCCGAATTAGAATCGAATCCATGAACCCTCACTAACACTCAACCGCTTAAGTCATTGCTAGTTCCTGCATATCTTCAAAAGTTACGTGTATTATGAAATATATGACATATTAAAATTCAAAAATAGTGTCGATATTGTGTTGTGGTAGGTAACTTGTCGGGTGAAGTAAATAATAGTATTCTCAAATCTTTCAAATACTAATTTGCTACTAACAGTATGTATGTATCCACTAATATTCCGTATGTACTGATACTCTTTCCGTGAATATACAAACTAGTTAGCTGAGCTAGGAACAGTAAAGAAATATACAGTCCAATGGAGAGGCCCATTAGCAAAATAAATTGAAACAAAATGCTGTAGCGAGACGGCGTCGTTCCATTGTTCAAAACTGGCGCCGTGAATTCAAACGTTGGCGCGCATTCCTCACGCAATTGCATCCTCATCCATCTTCATTTATCTTCCCTTTCTTCGCACATGAAACTTATTTAATGTGTGCCTGATGTAATAAATTAATTTTATCCTTAAATCAATACGTGGCATTTCAGTCATACGTTTTAAATCAGTCTTGTTTATTATTATTATCTCCAAAATGACTAATCTTAAACGCATGTACATTTATATAAAAATTTGAATCGAAGTATATCATATAAACAAACACCTTAAATATATATATATATATATATATCAGTTTCGGAAGAATGAGAATCTTGATCAAGATATTCCTCGTGATGGAATTAGATTTGAAAATGAAGATGGCGATGCGCTGTACATAGAAAAGAATATTAAGGGCGAGAATGAAGAAAAACCTACGGGAAACGGAGGCTATGATGCATTTGAAGGATCACGTAATTTCTACCAAGAACATCCCACCTTGCATTATAAATTTCATTTCTTGCATTTGGTTATTAGAATCAATCACACTAATTGTTATGAATTTTAATTTAAATTATTGGTATATATTAATTTTATTCAGAAGTACATTTTTATTCAACAAGAATATTTTAATCACCAAATTCAAGAATATCACTCTTTATAACATGCACATAAAATGCACGCAAGTTGATATTTTATTCACAAAAATTATACGTGCGGGTCTAGATGACTAATAAAAGTTTAATTTTAATTTGAAATATTTCTAATTTTGTTAAAGAAATTCTAAAGTAGTAAATGATGAGGAATAATTACTACATGTATTAGACCACGGTTCTTTAATCGCCATGCATGCACGTAAAATGCACTCACATTAATATTTTATTTAATCAGCATGCATGCACATAAATCATCTAATTATATTTTCATTTTTTTAACTCATTACATTTAATTAAAATCCACACATGATTGGGATTTTATTTTGCATTTCAAACCATTCTAGCTAGTTAGAAAGACCATTTACATGAAGGAGGGGAGAGCCTTTTTCACGTCAATTCATTTCATTTCAGTTTTATTCACTTTAGTTTATTTTAATATGAATATAAATTAATTTGATAAAATTAAACTTAATTTAACTATACTATTATTGTTTACCAAATACATTCACTTCAACTTGAGTTTTAATCCATTCAACAAAAATAAACTGTTACTTTTGAAATATCAATAAATAAAATATTTAATTGTGAAATGAGTCGGGTCAAAGTTACCGACTCACTCTATTAAAAATAATTGACTAGTTCATGATTTGAAACTCATCATCATATTATAAAAATTATAGACTTGCCTTAAACTGCAAATTATTTTAAAATGAAAGAAATAACATATTATATTAAATCGGGTCGGCTTGATTCGAAATAGAATATGTATACTTAAAAAAAATTTATATTTATAATTATTTTATAATTGGGTCCCCCGACCCGTCAAATTTTGACTCATAATTGGTTATTATTTTTATAAGTTTTAAAATAAATTTCAAAATTATACATTCTTACCATTTTATATTTGAATTAAATTGGATGACTCGGTCGAATTTATAAAATATACTTTAAAACAATAATATTTAAGATATTTATATTTAATATAAGTATTAAAAATATGTAAGAAATCTTAAGTTATTAAAAAAAACCTACTCCAAATTAAAAGAAAAAACTACTCCAAAAAAAGAATACAAATACATGCATAATTTATTAATAATTGCAAAACCCAAAACCCGACCCAATCGAAAACAACGCGCTCCTCCTTTTTCCTCTCTCTCTGAACAGTACCCCAAACCAGATCTAGTTTTTGGCAGGGTGGCCGCCGGCGCCATTGCCGCCGGGCAGGTCACCCCTCCCTCCTCCTCGACTTAGGCTAATTATCTATACCACCACTCCCAACCCAAACCCGAAATCACCTCTTTTCATCAAAAAATTACAGCTTTTTTTCTCTGACTTGAAAGACCCATCTCTGAGCTTTTTAGCTGTGGTTGGAGCAAGTGGGTCGCTACCGCTTGATCTCCGCCGCAGCTCGATCCCCGCCGTGACCCAAGACCACCGCATCGCCGCCATGTCTGGAATGCACAGATCTGATTTGTGCTCATCGCGACCCAGTCGTAATGACGGACCCACTGGCAACCTACTGGCGCGAGCCCAGCTGACTCAGGATCTGCCGATCGAGGAAGGCCGATCGAAGCTAACACGAGCGAAGCTCATCGCCGACAGGATGCAACAAACCGGATCCGTTTCTTTTCGGACCAGCCAAGTCAACGTGACAGAGGGCTCGGTTCGGGTCGACTCGGGTCGGGCCGGGCAGGTTTCGGACAAGTTCTACCGGAGCTGGCAGAATTAGAATGAGGAGGTGGTTTTATTTCTTTTTTCTTTTTTAAAATTTATTTTCAATGTTTTGATGATACAGAGTTTTTGTGATTTATTCATTTTTCTTGATGATGGACTATATCACCTCTAAAGAAGAAATCCATATGGCAATCTCTAGTTATAGTTCTAGATGAATCTTTCTTAGTTTTCATTGCTAGATGTAAGTACGGTATGCTTATGGATTGCTCTACTGTAAGCCCAAAACACAATAAGGAACTCCCTTTTACCCTGGGACTCCGCAACGTGGTTGAGGGGTAAAGGTAGAGGGTCTTTATTAATAGAACCGGCTGTCTTGGCACTGTTAACTGAGAGGGTGAATTCTTTGGAGCCCTAGAATGTTGTACATTGGTGAAGTGTCTAGATTAAGGAGAAGGAAGAAAATTTGTTAGTTTGTAATATGCTGCCCTGAGTATGGTGTTACCGTCATGAGTACGGAGAAGAATTAGATAGTTATATTCTTAGAAATTTCTCCTAATCTCAACAAATTGTAAGCCTATTTTGGCAACTGATATTGATCTTAATGGAAAATGGAGAACACCCTTAAAACCCCGTTATTGACGGTTTAATTTTTTATTTTTTTTAAAAAAAAGAGAAGCAAAACCCAAACCCAGTGTTTCATAACATACAAGATCTTGCCATAATCTGGATTCGCAAGATGCCAAGATTCACTCCAAAATCCAGATTTTGCAAGATCTCAAACTACACTATCCAACTCTCACAACAACCCAAATTTGAAAAATAAGTTGTTACCATGTGGTGATAAAATCACCTTCATTCAGTATTGTCTCTATACTATCCCACAAACCATCATCAATGATATTATCCTTACAGTTTATACAGTTAAAACTTTGGAAAAAAATGTTTGCCAATTTCTTCTAGAGCTCAACTGCAGTCAGGGCTAATAAAAAAATGGCCAAAGTTTTATTTTCCCGTGAGATTTGTGGTAGGTTGGCGAAAGACGTTTTTATCATTCCAGACTTCCGGTTAGTAGTATGTCTAAACTAAATAAATCAATTAATCAACTCAATGTTTTAACAAATTAAAATAAAATATAATAAAATACCAAATGTTTATATTAATAAAGTTGTCCAATTTGCATTGTCCAAAAACTTGGGATTTTAAAAGAACTCCATCATAAAATAGGGCTTCGCTCAAATTTTAAATAGTAAGATGACGCCATAAAAAAATACTAATTATGTCCAAATTTAAGAATGATCTTATAAATGACAAATCAATCATCAAATGAACATAATTAAACATTACATTTCTACCATTTCTACCATTCTGAGTAATGTTGCATCGTATTCCTTAATGGTGAATTTAACTAATGAAGGTATCAATTCCTTTAATTTGTCGGCGCGCTCTATGAATTCTTTCTCCGCCAATAAATTTCTCGGTTTTGGATGTGGATAATTCAGAAATCAACAGTGGAAGCACGAATCGACCAATCTTCTGGCACGGATCAGATGCCATCCGGCATACTTCCACAAGGTTTGGATTGTTTCCTAGGATCGACGGTTTATTAACTTTCAGTGACACGAGATTTTTTTAAGGTTACATAGCGACAATGGCATATATCCACATGTTTGAGTGTAGGGAATGTTGCACAGACCTCAAGGTTGACTAGATTTGTTGCAGTACAAAGTTTTATCCTTTCCAGACTCCGACACTTGTTCAAGAAGAAACTAATGACTTCCTCACTCACACTCACGCGATCTAAACTTAACGATCTCGGAGAATCAAAACCATGCAGTCTGAGAATATGCTTGTTTTGGGTAAATTTACGAGGACGAGGAGGAGGGCTCCTCGGAGATTTCATAATCGTCTAGATCAGTAGAAACGGTGTGGCAATCGGCAAGCAGATGCAATTCTATCTTTCAGTGTTAGAAAAGATATAGTATGTGTAGGAGAAGGTGATTAGGCAGCTCACTGATGCGATCATGGTCGCATGGATGAATATCGGCGTTTCTCACCTTCGACAGCTCTTGAAAATCAGACCACCATGTTAACAACAACGTAAGAGAATGGACCGATCGACAAAATAAGAAACTCTCTGATCGAAGCTTAATTATAAACAGTAAACCTTTTTGTTCAATTCCTGGTTGAGAATGGTTGAATAAACACCTTTTTACCTTTCCTTTCTAAGATCAAATTTGTCCTAAGACACACATAAATTACAAGTACGTACTGTATATATATATTCACCATAACAGATCTCCAATAATGTTGCATGCACGAAATTAAATTAAACAAGTCATGAGCTAAATTAAACTGCCCAACGATCGTGCGAGATTGGTAAATAATTGTACGAGAGCTTATTTTTTAGCTTATCCTTAATGCATGCATGGATATTGACATGAAGAGGATAAATACATCAACAATGTTAGAACTGTACGTACGTACAGCTATGTGGGAACCGGATAATGTCTTCCAAGCACGTATTAGATACGCTTTCCTAAAAGAAATTTACCGACCCACTGTAAACAACAAGGTATCACGGTAACTCTTTTGAGATACGAAGAAGAACAATTGAATCTTGGTTGTTATACAAGAAATAATCACACAAGTGTTTGTATACTTTGTTTATATCTAGGGACAAGAAAAGGTTCTGCAGGAAACCTCTTCTAAGGCAAGATGGTAAGTAATTTCGTACTTCATATGAATGGCAGATCATGCTTTATATAGACAATGATTTGTAAGGATACAATTCTTCATACTATTCGTAAAGTCCTATCTCTACGAAGTAGTATAGAAGATACATTCATTTTTCAGCTTACAGTAACTTAATCAAACTGCTACAATGAATCATATACGAATGGAAGTAACCTTTCGTATTATTTATATTTTAATTTTATCCTCAAGTAACATACACTTAAACTCCACAACTCCTGTGTATCCATACTCCATATATATCATGAATACATAATACTATAAATGTTCCAACAATCCTCCTCCCATTTATAGTATAAATGTTCTAAAATTCGTATCCTTGCAATAAAGACAAACAAACAAGACTTATGCATAATGAAAATATCACGAAGATTGAATTTCCACTTAGTACAACATACTTTACAATATCTCGGATTGAAATGATTCACCAGGCATTGAATCATACAACCACTACGAAATACTGAAAATGTTACACACACAAGACTAAAACAAACTATATTGTATCTTGACTCCTTTAAAGGCCTTGAGTCCATATCCATTTATAATGAGCAATCTACGTCAAGCCCCGGACTAGATGAAGCGGCCAAACCTCTTACTCATATAGGTAAATCTTTAAATTCATGCTCCTGCAACATGAGCAACTTTGTCAAAGATTTATTAAGAAACTAATCAACCTCCTAACATTGCAGAAAAAACATGCTCTCACCTAGGGATTAAGGATTTATAGTGCAACAAATTTCAAGTAAAGTTGGATCCTCATTTGAATTCAAGATCTTGCGTTATACAAGACGTTGAATTGAGTTTTCTTCACTTGTTATTTAATAAGGGCTTTAGACCCATCCCTCTTGAATTTTTGTACACCAATTCTCTTGGCAAAGCTTTAGTGAACGGATCCGCCAAGTTCACATTTGAGCATACAAAACCAATGGTAATGACTCCATTCCGTATCATTTCTCGAACATAACTATGTCTAACACCTATGTGTCGACATTTACCATTATAGTTTTGGCTATATGCGTTTGAAATACTTGAAGTACTATCACAATGTAATGCAATAGGTGATATTGGTTGCGGCCATAACTCCACTTCATTCAGTAAATTTCTAAGCCACTCCGCTTCTCTACAAGCCAAATCCATTGCTATAAATTCTGCAGACATTGTTGAGTGGGTAATACATGTTTGCTTCTTAGATGCCCATGAAATAGCACCTCCTCCAAGAAGAAATACCCAACCACTTGTAGACGAGTAGTCTTTATTCGAGATCCAACTTGCGTCTGAGAACCCTTCTAAAATCGAAGGCTTACCATTATATGTCAAAGCATAGTCCATGGTCTTATTCAAATACCTTAACACTCGCCTCAAGGCTTGCCAATGAATCAAACTAGGATTATTAGTAAACCTACTTAACTTTCCAATATCAAATGCTATATCAGGTCGAGTGCTAGTCATAGCATACATCAAGCACCCAATCAATCTTGCATACTCCAATTGTGAAACTGGGTTACCAGTATTTTTCACCAGTTTAATGCTTGGGTCCATTGGAGTTGCATACAGAGTACTATTCCATTCATTAAATTTCTTCACCACTTTCTCAATATAATGAGATTGTGTTAAAGACAATGAACCATCCTCTCTTTTTATCTTGATTCCAAGGATCACATCAGCTTCACCCATATCTTTCATGGAGAAGTTCGAAGAAAGTAAACCTTTTGTTTTATTGACTTGATCTAAATCAGTCCCAAATATGAGCATGTCATCAACATACAAGCAAATTATAACACCTTGACCCTTATAAACACATTTATCTGACTGATTAATGCGAAAACCATTAGCCAGAACCACATCATCAAATTTTTGATGCCATTGTCTTGGTGCTTGCTTTAGTCCATACAATGACTTAATAAGCTTGCATACCTTGTTTTCTTGTCCATTAACCACAAAACCTTCTGGCTGTTTTATGTACACCTCCTCCTCCAAATCACCGTTTAAGAATGCTGTTTTAACATCCATTTGGTGAATGACAAGGTCATTAATCGCCGCTAGAGCAATTAATAATCTAATTGTGGTAATTCTAGCCACTGGGGCATATGTGTCAATATAATCAACACCAAATGTTTGCTTAAAGCCTTGGACTACGAGTCTTGCTTTATATTTTTCTACAGTTCCATCGACTCTCATTTTCTTTCTGAAAATCCACTTACACCCAAGTGGTTTACAACCAGGTGGTAAATCAGATAAAATCCATGTATTATTACCCATAATTGAATCCATTTCATCATTCACAGCTTCTTTCCAGAAAGCAACATCATGAGACTTCATAGCCTCATTAAAACTTTTAGGATCCTCCTCAACACTAAAACAATATAGTGTTTCGGTACATAAAGACTCTCTTGTTCCGTCAACCAAGTAAATTTGGAAATCAGGACCAAAAGATTTTGTTTTTCTAATTATTTTGCTTCTCCTAATTTCCGGAGTGTCATGATCATTTTCAAACTCAACTTCTTTAGAGTTACAAGAAACATTTGGCATGTCCTTTGGCCTAGGAATAGAAGAGAACCTTGTTTCATCAAAAATTGCATCTCTCGATTCTATTACAGAATGAACCGATACATAATCATTATGTTCTAATACATAAAACTTGTAGGACTTGCTATGTTCAGCATATCCAATAAAGATGCAATCAATTCCTTTTTCACCCAAAGCTTTTCTTTTAGGTTCCGGCAATCTAACAATCGCTCTACAACCCCAAACTCGTAAGTAGTTGAGATTAGGTTTTCTTTTGTGCCAAAGTTCATATGGGGTGACTTTGTTCCTTTTATTTGGAACTCTATTTAATATATAGCAAGCTGTCATCATAACTTCTCCCCAAAATCCATTACTCAATCCAGAACTAGACAACATGGAGTTTACCATTTCTTTAAGAATTCTATTCTTTCTCTCCGCCACACCATTTTGTTGTGGTGTATATGGAGCAGTTGTTTCATGAATGATTCCAACCGATGAAAAATAACATGGATCATAATATTCTCCACCCTTATCAGTCCGAAGTTTCTTAATCATAACATTAGTTTGTAACTCAACTTCGGTCTTATAAGTTTTGAACTTATCTAGTGCCTCATCTTTAGAAAACAACAAGTAAACATAACAATATCGAGAAAAATCATCAATAAAAGTTACTACATATTTTTTACTTCCCAAAGATGGAGTGCTATGAAAATCACACAAATCACTATGTACTAATTCAAGTAAATTAGATTTTCTTTCAATGCTTGGAAAAGAATTTCTTGTAATTTTATTAAGCATGCAAGTCTTACATTTTTCAACATTCATGTCAAAAGTAGGAATTAAACCAAGTTTAGACATTTCATGCAAACGGCGATAATGAACATGACATAAACGATTGTGCCATAAAGAAGAAACATCAAGCATGTAAATAGAATTCATACTTTTATTATCAATAGATAGTTTGAACATACTATAACAATAGTATCCTTGTCCTACAAACACATTGCCTTTACTAATTATTAGCTTATCGGCCTCGAATACAAGTTTGAAGCCATACTTATTTAACACACCAACAGACATTAAATTCTTTCTAACTTCGGGGACAAAAACAACATCATTTAGAGTCAACGTTTTTCCAGAAGTAAGAAGCAACTCTACTTGTCCAATGCCTTTAGCTTTGACAGCAGAATTATTCCCCATGTATAGAATCGGCCTATCTTCCAATTCTTGGTAAGTTTTGAAATAACGTCGATCTTTACACACATGTCTAGATGCCCCGGAGTTCATCCACCAAGAATCATCCTCCTGCACAACATTGATTTCAGAAATTGTTGCTACAAAGTTCATTTCAACCTTTGTAGTAACATCATGTGCTAACTGACCTTGAGTTGGATCAACATTGTGTCGACCCTTTGTACTGGTTTTCTTTTTCTCCAGAGAAGGGCAATCCCTCTTCATATGAGAACTACCACACTCCCAACAAGAGATTTTCTTTTGCTTCTTGTTCTTGTCAAAGTTGGAGATTTTCTCGTTGGACTTCCATGGGCGTTTCTTGGACTTGTTAGTACCACTTGAATGGCCTTCCTCCACTACATTGATAGAGGAAATTGGAGTGTTTTTCATGTCCTTCGAACCATCTTGAGATTTGATGCTCTCTTCAATACGAAGGTGAGAAGACAAGTCTCCCAAGGACAAAGTTTCTTTCTTGTGTTTCAGAGCATTTCGCGCATCCTTCTATGATGGAGGTAATTTGTCAATTATGGATGCAACTGCAATTGCTTCATCCATAATCATCCCATGTTGTCTGATTTGATTCAACATATGCTGGACCTCATGGAATTGCTCCATAACAGGACGACTATCAACCATTTTGTAGTTATTAAAATTGCTAACCAGAAATTTCTTACTTGAAGCATCTTCTGATATGTATTTGGATTCAAGCTGGTCCCAAAGTTCCTTTGCGCTCTCCACATTTTGGTATATGTCGAACAGATTGTCTGACATTGCATTCAGGATGTGTCCACGGCAAATGTAATCGTCATTCTCCCATTGAGTTCTGCGGCGTGTGGTCTCTAGAGGCTCATTTTCTTCTTCTTCTTCTGCTGGATAAGGCGGCATTGGGGTGCTTAGTACATAAACCACATTCAGGTTTGTCAACAGAAAGTGCATCTTTTTCTGCCAACAACGATAGCCAACACCTTCAAACTTATCAAACTTTTGAAAGTTGGTAGTCATCTCTCGCAAGGAAGAAACCATTATCCCACGTATAAATTTATTTTAGATTGTTAGAACTGTACGTACGTACAGCTATGTGGGAACCGGATAATGTCTTCCAAGCACGTGTTAGATACGCTTTCCTAAAAGAAATTTACTGACCCACTGTAAACAACAAGGTATCACGGTAACTCTTTTGAGATACGAAGAAGAACAATTGAATCTTGGTTGTTATACAAGAAACAATCACACAAGTGTTTGTATATTTTGTTTATATCTAGGGACAAGAAAAGGTTCTGCAGGAAACCTCTTCTAAGGCAAGATGGTAAGTAATTTCGTACTTCATATGAATGGCAGATCATGCTTTATATAGACAATGATTTGTAAGGATACAATTCTTCATACTATTCGTAAAGTCCTATCTCTACGAAGTAGTATAGAAGATACATTCATTTTTCAGCTTGCAGTAACTTAATCAAACTGCTACAATGAATCATATACGAATGGAAGTAACCTTTCGTATTATTTATATTTTAATTTTATCCTCAAGTAACATACACTTAAACTCCACAACTCCTGTGTATCCATACTCCATATATATCACGAATACATAATACTATAAATGTTCCAACAAACAATTCAATGAAATTAAGTATCCAAAAACATACAAAAAAACATCAAACATTAAAACAAGAGTCAAACTGTGTCAAAACCTAATTTCATCCTCATATTGCGAACTCCGGCTAAGTGCGGTGTCGCCGGCGGAGTTGGGCTGAGCGCTGCCGTAGAGGCGTCATTCCTGTGAAAGCTCGCCGACATGTAGGTGGTGATGGTGAACCAGGCGGTGGCGGAGAGAGACAGATGGAACCGGTGGCATGGTGATTCTGCCCTTGTACAAATACAATACATTTGGTGGAAATGCAAATATTTTGCTTCCAATAATCTGTATTTATACCTGTTTCGTGAATTTTAAAACATAGTTAGCTGGGCTAGGAACAGTAAAGAAAATACAGTCAAATAGACAGGCCCGTTGGCTAAATAAACTGAAGCAAAACCCGTTGGCTAAATAAACTGAAGCAAAACGCTGGAGCGAGACGGCGTCGTTTTACAGTTCAAAACTGGCGCCATGAATGAATTCAAACGGTGGCGCGCATTTCTCACCCAATAGCATCTTCATCCATCTTCATTTATCTGCAGTTTCTTCAAACGTGAGAAACTTATTTAATGTGTGTCTCATCTAATAGATTTACTGTACCCTTGAATCAATATGTTCCGTTCAATCATGCATTTTAGATCCGTTTGTTTAAATCTCCAAAATGACTAATTAATCTTAACGCATATACATAAGGATTATAATCAGGATATTGAACAAGATATACCTCGGATCAAATTAGATTTGACAATGAAGAGGGCGTTGTATGAGATAGTGAAGACGACGGGTGAGAATGAAGAAAAACTCATGAAGATGGAGGCTATGATTGCACTTGGTTATTAGAATCAATCGCGCTCTTTAAGGATTATAATAAAAAATAGCAGTATGGTATATATATTGTTACGGATTGTAATTTAAATTGCTAGTAGATATTAGTTTATATTCAGAAACACATTTTTGTTAAACAAGAATATTTTAATCGCCAAATGCAAGAACATCACTCTTTATGGCATGCACATAAAGTGCACGCACGTTAATATTTTATTTATAGAAATTAAACGTGCAGATCTAAATTATTAATGTGCGCATGTTTGATTTTGATTTAAAATACTCCTGATTTTGCTAATGCAAATCTAAATTAGACTAAATGAGGAAGGGTAATTATATATTTTACAACCCTACACTACCATTAATTAGTACATGAATAAGACCACGTTTATTAATCACCATGCATGCACATTGATGCTACCAGTAAGCTCCGGGATACCAGCTCCGGTACAAGGTAATCCGGGGAGAAGTTGGAATCCTAGCCCGCGGCCAATCTCTCACCTAAGTCCTGCAAAACAAAGCCTCCGGGGTCTCCCGAGGGTAGACGCTCCGGCGTGATGATGAAGATAGGGCTTTTTACAGAGGAGAGAGAATATGAATAAATACAGAGAGTATCTAAGTCTGATAAAACATACCTATTACTGTTGGTTGCTCCTCTATTTATAATGGTGAGGATCAGAGAGAGCTTAGACTAAGTGGTCCTCTTCCGTGTTTCAGTTGACCCGGAAGAGTCCGCCCGGAGGGTGTCTAGACTTCGTGAGGACGCCGCCAGAATCCGGGCCTACATTGCCCGTGAAGACGCTGCTAAAGAAGAAAGGCGTCTGGCCCGGGAAAGGGGGAAAGGTAAAAGCAAAGTCGTTGCTACCAAAAAGAAAAGATCCCCCCGTGCCCAAGGTCCCGTTATCATTGGAGCTCGCCAACGGACGCCATCTCCCGAGGTTTCATCCTCGGACGACGACTTCGACCCGTATGCCGAAGTTACCTCAGGGGCTGGTCCCTCGGGGGCTGGTCCTTCGGGAGCTGGTCCTTCGGGAGCTGGTCCCTCGGGAACCGGTCCGTCCGGTACTCATCCAGCTGCAACCCCCAATGTCCCGGGGAGCAATGTTCCTAACAACCCGGCGAACCCTCCTGCTGCTAATAATCGGCCAAATCACCCCGGAACCCAAGATGATCCGGACTCTCCTATTAGCTGGGACGGTCCTCCTTCCCTTTGTTAGCTTTGTTTAGGTTTTTCAAGTTTCAAAGTTGTAAATGTTGTACTTTTTAATCATAAGTTAATGATTTGATTGTCATATTGCCCTTCCTTTATATTTGTTCAAATATTCGTTTCAGTCGCTTATTCAAGCGTGCCTAGGTCGTCCTCCGGGTGCTTGTTCAAGCATCCCGTATATTCTTGCCCTAGCCCGCCGGGTGCTTATTCAAGCGTTCCCGGATCGACTTGCTCTAGCCCCCCGAGCGCTTGTTCAAGCGGCCGGGGTTAACTGTACTTAAGGGAAAATACTAACTCGAAAGATAATCTTCATAAATAAAAATGAGAAAATGCAACTGCGGGCCACGGGACAACCCAGGCTCAATCCTGGCCAGGGGTCCCAGTGCCGCTTCTCTGCCACCGTCCTAGGCATAATCCATGCCAGAGGGGTGAATACATAGGAAAATCTAAGCATAGTACCTACGTAGGTTTGCAATATTCCAGTGTCTCGGGACCTTCTTCCCGGCCTTGTCCTGCAGTTCATAACTTCCCCCGGGGTGGGCTGCTACCACCTTGTAAGGCCCCTCCCAGTTGGGGGCTAACTTCCCGCTTGCAACCTGCTGGCTTTTGTCATTCCGGCGCATCACCCACTCCCCCGGGATAAACTGCTCTTTGCGAACCCTTCTGTCATGGTATTTCTTGACCCGTTCCTTCACCCGGGCCTCATGCAGGGCTGCTTTTTCTCGCTTCTCTTCCAGTAAATCTAGATCCAGGAGTCGGTCGTTCTGGTTTGTCTGCTCATCCGGGGTCTTTGATCGGAGGCTGGGAACTCCGATTTCAGCCGGGATGACCGCCTCCGCCCCATAAACCAAGCTATAGGGGGACTCGCCTGTAGCGGAGCTCTCTGTCGTCCTACTTGCCCATAAGACACTTGGGAGTTCATCAACCCAGTTTCCTCTTGCCCCCTGGAGTCGCGTCTTGATCCCGTTAACCAAGGTCCTGTTGGTCACTTCAACCTGCCCGTTAGCCTGTGGGTGATAGACCGAGGTCAACTTCTGTTCAATCCCGTACTCCTTGCACCAGGACTTGAAAGGATCATTCTCGAACTGCGCCCCGTTATCTGTCACTATGAACCGGGGAATTCCGTAGCGACAGATGATGTTCTTCCAGCAGAATTTTACGCACGTACTTCCCCTAATGTTTGTCAGAGGAGCAGCTTCTACCCATTTGCTGAAATAGTCAACTGCCACTATCAAATACTTGAAACCTCCCGGAGCAGTTGGAAAGGGGCCTACCAGGTCCAGACCCCATCGGATGAAGGGCCAAGTTCCTGATATCCCGATCAACTCCCCCTGTGGCACATGGATCAGGGGTGCAAATTTCTGGCACTGTTGACAGGAGCGGACTGCCTTTTGAGCATCCTCAAATAGCGTTGGCCAGTAATACCCCGTACACATGATCTTCCGAGCTACTGTCCGAGCCCCTTGATGACTTCCATTAGGGCCCTCGTGAACTTCTTTCAAAAGGTGGCGTGCTTCCTCTCCATCCACACACTTCAACCAAGGTTGGAGATATCCCCTCCGGAGTAACTCCCCGTCCAGGACGGCATACCGGGGTGCTTTGACCCGGATTTTCCGGGCCTTCACATTGTCGTCTGGCAGCGTTCCATTCTCCAAGTACTCCCGAAGGGGTGTAATCCAAGATTCGGCTTCACGCACTGCCGCAACTTGGCTTGGCTGCTCATATCCCCGGGTTGATACCATCTCCATATACAGATTCCGGTCCTGACTTGGCTTGAGCTCTGAGGAAGCTAACTTGCTTAATGCATCCGCTTGACAGTTTTCCTCCCGGGGGACCTGTGTTAGGGTCACCCGGAGGAAACCCTGTATCATCAACTTCACCGCCTCCAAATATTTCTGCAAACTTCTTTCTTTTGCTTCATACTCCCCATTCACTTGCTGGACCACAATGGCCGAATCGCTGTAAGCTTGTATCACTTTGGCACCTGTCTCCCGGGCTAGGCGTAATCCGGCAAGGAGAGCTTCATATTCAGCTTCATTATTGGTGGTTTTAAACTCAAACTGCAACACATACCGATACTCCTTGCCGCCAGGACTGACCAGCACTACCCCGGCACCGCTCCCCCCGGCATGGGAGGAACCATCCACGTGCAACTTCCATTCCGGTTCCCCTTCACCCGGGTCCTTCACTGCGTTTTCCGCCATCTCAACCAAGAAATCAGCCAAAGCCTGGCCCTTGATAGACTTCCTGGCTTGATAAGTAATCTCGTGCTCTCCCAACTCTATCGCCCACTTCATCATTCGGCCAGATGCCTCTGGTTTCAGCATGACTTGCTTAAGTGGGTGATTTGTGAGAACTGTGATAGGATGACCCTGAAAGTATGGGCGAAGTCTCCGGGACGCGTGCACCAGTGCCAGCAGCAAACGTTCTAGTGAAGAATAACGCGTCTCCGGTCCTTGAAGAGCCCTACTCACAAAATACACCGGGCTCTGCGCTCTCCCGGACCCTCGAACCAAGGCCGCACTTATAGCCTGATCCGTGGCTGCCAGATACAAGAACAATTCTTCCCCCGGGACCGGTTTGGACAAAGTAGGGAGTTTACTTCTCTCAACACGACGAAAAGCTCCCGGAGATCGTCCAAAAAAGCGTCATGAGTCCTGCTTTTGATTACCATATCATCTACATAGACCTCCATGATTCTTCCTAGCTGGTTTTTGAACACCCGGTCCACCACGCGCTGGTATGTTGCTCCTGCGTTTTTAAGACCGAATGGCATCTTCCTGTAACAAAAAGTACCAAAGTCAGTGATAAAAGAGGTTTTTGGTCGGTCTTCCGGGGCCATGACGATCTGGTGGTATCCCCGGTGTGCGTCGAAAAAGGCTAGAAGCTGGTAGCCTGTTATAGCTTCCACCAGTTGGTCAATGGAGGGCAACGGGTAACTGTCTTTTGGGCAGCACTTGTTTAAATCTGTAAAATCGATACACATCCTCCATGACCCGTCATGCTTTTTCACTAGGACCGGGTTGGCGATCCATTCTGGATAAGTGATTTCTTCTACCATTCCCGCGTCCAGCATCCTTCTCACCTCCGCCCGGACGAATTCTACCCGATCTGCTGCCAAGGCTCTTTTCTTTTGCCTTATGGGCTTTAAATCCGGGTAAACATTCAACCGGTGGATGGCGAACTCCTCCGGTATCCCTGTTAAATCTTCCGTTCCCCACGAGAACACATCCTCATATTCCTTTAACAACTTCCAGAGCTCGTCCTTCACACTCTCCGAGAGGTGCTTTCCGATACTCACCTTTCCCCGGGATCCTACTTTCATGTCCTCCACTTCAAAAGAGGCCGGGTCACCATGCACGGCTCCCACCGTGCTATTCTTCCCAGAACACTCCCCGGGCTCCAACACGTTTGTTCTTTCCGATCCTCCATTCTTGGCTTCCTTTATTGCGGTGAGCATGCAGCTGCGGGCGGTCGTTTGATTGCCAATGACCGATGCAATTCCTTGATCCGTTGGGAACTTCATGGTTAGATGGTAGGGCGAACATATCGCCCGGGCCTGCGTCAACCAGGGACGACCTATGATCATGTTGTACGGGGAAGAGGCGTTGATGACCGCAAAGTTACACAGGACAGTGCACCTCTTGTTAATATCCAGATGATCAACAAGAGTCACCCGTAGCGCTATGACACCCAGCGGGTGAACTGTGCGCCCCGTAAAGCCTGACAACGGGGACAAGCATGGCTTCAAATTCTGTCGACCAATGTTCAATTGATCGAAACAATCGGCAAACATAACTTCTACACTGCTCCCATCGTCCACAAAGACTCGCTTTATCACCACCCCTTCTACCTCAGCTGAGATCACCATCGGGTCCGAGTGAGGCACTTGGGCCGGAACTGCATCCTTTTCTGAGAACGTGATTGTCTCATCATGTTTAAACCTTTTTCCCTGGATCTCCCCCGGGGGGACATATCTGCTCTTGGCCTTCACCGCCGACAGGGTTTGCGCTCCATCTCCCACTATCCCGTTGATCACATTTATCATCCGAGGTGCTCCGGGTCCCGGAACTCCTGGTCTGGGTGCTTGTGGGGCGGGGTTAGGAGCAATGTTGGTTTCCGCGGGGCGGTTGCCGCCCTGGCCCTGGCCTCGGTTATTCCTCCAGTTACGTTTCCTTCCTTGACCTGCCGGGGCAGCCGCCGGGTGTGCTTCACCTGCTACACAGTCCCGAAGCTGACCCCGCTCCACCAACTTCTGAATATCCGTCCGCAAGACACGGCAGCCTTCTGTCGTGTGACCATAAGACTTGTGGAACTCACACCATTTCTGGGCATTTGCCGGGGCCGGGATCCCTTGTATAACTGGGGGATCCGTGAAAAGGCCCCGGTGAATGGCCAAAATCTCCGTTTTGGTCTTGGAGAGTGGAGTATATGTTGGCCTGACCACTAACGTCTGTCCTCCCGGCACAGGTGCTGCTCCCTGGGCCGGGGGGCGTCTTGCTGCCTCCGGGCGGGGCCCCTGGTGAGGAGTGGCCCGGAGTGTAGTTGTTTGGGTCGCTGTGGCCGTAATCACCCGCTGCTCAAAGAAACCGACTGTGTTCATCCGAGTGTGGTTAGCTTCATGCACAGTGCAATGCATTTCAACTGTCAACTGGAGATGGTAGAAAGTTCCTGGCATGTTCTTCATCAACTCAATGTAGAACATCTCGTCTCTCAGCCCATTGACAAAGTTACCAATCAGGGCCTTCTCATGCAAGTGCCTATCCTGGACCTTCATAGACTCAGCAATATACCGGACATAATATTGCCAAGTAGACTCCGTCTCCAGCTGCCGCATGGCCAAGACCGTGGCCAGGTTGACAAAGTTGGTTTTCATCGCTGCATATCTGTGGACCAGGACCGTGGCAAAGTCCCAGAAAGTCTTCAATGAGCCTTGCGGAAGGCTTTTGAACCAACTCAAGCAGTTGCCCCGGAGGTAAGAAGGCAACAACTTGCACTGCAACGGCTCCTCAATGTCCCGGGCCCCCATGACACTGAGGTAGGTGTGAACAAACTCCTCTGGATCCCCGTCCCCGTTGTACGTAGGAACCACATCAGGCGCTTTAGTGCCCACCGGCCACTTATAGTTCAACACCTCTGGAACTCACGGGGAATGAGGAACCATCCCCCGCCTACCAATAAGTCTAGTCAAACGATCTTCAATGGACCCGTTGTTAAACGGGGTGTTGTATCCACCATAAAACGGTTGTGCTTGCGGGTTTAGACCTCCTGGAAACTGCTGATCCGGGTACTGCTGCTGCCCTGGAAACATCTGCTGACCGAGAGGCATCTGCTGCCCTGGAGGCATCTGCTGACCCGGGGGCATCTGCTGATATCCAGGACCACCTCTCCCATCCTTCTCCAGGTCCACCACTTCGGGCACCTTGTTGGGTGCTGCTGCCTTAGCTGCCTTCCATGCTCGAAACTCCCCAAATTCCTCCGCATTGGTATGAATCGTCTCTGGATCTCGGCGCTCCGGGTCTTCTTCCCCGGAATCAAAATACTCCGGTTCGGATTCACCGCCTTCTCCGAACGTCTCCTGGTCCTGTCTTTCCTTTTCTTGCCGGGCCTTCTCCCTATGCTCCTTCTGCATCTCCCTGAGAGTACGCTCCGGCACCTTCTTCTTTCCTTGGCGCTTCTCAGCGGCCGCGCGGGCAGTCTCCTTGCGTGCCCGCTCCTTCTCCTCGGCCGCCTTCCGCGTCGCCTGGGCAGCCGCGGCCCTTTTGGTCTTAGGACCGCCTTCTGCCTGATTAGCTTTGGAAGAGGGTTCTTCCACCGTCTTTTTAGGTCTGCCGCGGGGCATGACGAAGCGAGTCCCACTGGGCGTGCCAACTGATGCTACCAGTAAGCTCCGGGATACCAGCTCCGGTACAAGGTAATCCGGGGAGAAGCTGGAATCCTAGCCCGCGGCCAATCTCTCACCTAAGTCCTGCAAAACAAAACCCCCGGGGTCTCCCGAGGGTAGACGCTCCGGCGTGATGATGAAGATAGGGCTTTTTACAGAGGAGAGAGAATATGAATAAATACAGAGAGTATTTAAGTCTGATAAAACATACCTATTACTGTTGGTTGCTCCTCTATTTATAATGAATCGGATCCGAGAGGGTTTTAAGCTAAGTGGTCCTTAACCCGGGTGTGTCCAAGATAGATGATGTCATGGTAGGACCACTCCTGGGCTTAGCCCTTTCTTCTCCTTTACCAGTATATCCGCTGGACCAGGATATGGGCCTTAGCCCATATCACCACACATAAAATGCACTCACATTAATAGTTTATTTAATCACCATGCATGCACATAAATCATCTAGTTAAATTTTTTTTAACTCATTACATTTAATTAAAATGCACACTATGATTGGGAAATTTGTTTGCATCCCAAACCATTCTAACTAGTTAGAAAGACCATTTACATGGGAGGGAGAGCCTTTTTCACATTAATTCAATTTAATTCACTTTAATTTAGTTTAATATTAATATGAATTAATTTGATAAAATTTAATTTAGTTTAACTATACTAACTGCTTACCAAATACATTCACTTTAACTTGAGTTCTAATCCATTCAACAAAAATAAACGGTAAGGAGTGCAGACCCTTACATATCCACTCATGTTATCCTTTCCCCTTTTTATTTTACCAATTCAACTAGCCATCTCAAAAAAAAAAAAAAAAAAATTATTCGTTCACTTCCTCTTAACTTAATTTCTCGTATTATAATTTACCTCTGTTCAAACTTACGAAAAACACTATTGAATGTAAGATTAGATACTATAAGAAATTGAGAGATTAATGGAAAGTCAATTGGTATAATTAGACATAATGTCAAAATATGCATGCCTTAGAAACTCGATAGGTTACATTCTGTCCGCCTTCTTTAATTTAACCGGAAAAAATCAGCTTCTTGAAACCTATTTTAATTTCAATCTAATTTTTAAAAATAGAGTCATGAAATCGAAAAATAAAAATTGAAACCAATGTTTAATCAAATCAAATCCGATGGATTTCAGCTCTGATGTCTTCAAATCCGATGTAAAATCAAATCAAATCCATAAACTCAACAATGTGCAACCAATTTAAAAATCTTAGGATGATGTCCGTGCGGATTGGACCTAACAAATTAAACCGTGTAATTGGATGATATCTAGTGAAATTAAATTAGGATGATGCCCTTGCGGATTAGATCGGTGCCTACCGCTGGGAGATTATATCATGCATTTCGTAATATCCATTAGGCACCCAGAAAGTATGACCGTCTTCCTTTACATGACACAAATCATGTGGTTTTTTTAGTCGTCTCTTCATTGATTTAGTTTCCCTGCAACTAACTTGACATACTATTCGTGAATTGAAACAATCTGATGTTGCTCCAACCTTATAAATAGATGCATAAACTCTCTCCATTTTTCATACTCATTTCTTTCTATTCTCTTTTTAGTTCATACTATATATAATAACTTGCCTTTTTCTTCCCTGGTCATTTTGCAAAAACATGGATGAGCACCGTAAGTCTCTCCAAAACTCCAAATCTCTATTTGTAAGTTATTGGGACACGTATAAGGTGATGAAGGAGGCGAATACCAACCTCGATGAAGATGAAGAAACTCAACATCAATTTATGGATCATTTCACGGATATACAAGCTAACCTATTCTAATTGGAGGAGATTCTCCTTATAAATGAAACCGATATTCTCATTGCCATCGCACTACTCGGTGAGGCGGATGACAGTTAGAGTGTTACTTGGTATTACAAATGGACAATCTTAATATCGAGGAGATTAAGAAGGAGTTGGGGAAAGATTTGGTCTATGCACCTAACTAATAAATTCCGGCAAAATTGAAAGTTTAAAGTCTGCAAATCGAGCATATGCTCTTTGTTTAGTATTCATTGTGTGCTTGTGTTGTTTTTGTTCTATTTTCTTGTGGTGTAGTTTCAATTCTTGTTTGTTGTTTATATTTTCTTATGGTGTAATTTCAATTTTTAGTAGTTGTTTCTCTTTTTTCATTATGTTGTAATGCGGATGGATCTACTAATTATGGTTTTCTTCTTATGTACTCTATGCTCTTTCTCATGTATTCCTTCTGTTTGCCTTAATCTTATCTGCTTGTTTGAGTTACATAGCATTGTTTTGTCTCATGAATCATGTTCTGAATGATATTAATTATTAAAACGTTCACTTCTTTTCTTTTTAAGCTGTTGAATATTGCATATGGTTGGTATTGTGAGATGTACAAAAATAAATGAATTATAGTAATGTTAAAACTAGGCACACTAAAAACACAAACTACACCAAATTGCATCAAGTCTAATTGTATATGAGTGAATGATGTGTTTGTCATCGAAACATGATGACCGTGTGATTGTTTATAGATGAAGTTACTAACAAAATAATATATGGTTGTTAGAACTTTAGGAAAATCTAAGTTATAGTTTATGAGGTTAGAATCATTATATAGTGTCATATGTTTTTGTACTTATTAGTTCAATGCACTTCACCAAAAATATGATTTGATGAAATTCAGTTTAATTTAGTAACACTATTTTTCAATACATTGAAAATAATCACTTCAATTTTTCTATTTTTTCATTTTAATTTAGTTTATTTCTTACAAAAATCTGCACATTATCTAAATTGAAGAGTACATGAAAGCGTCATCACCTTGGGGAAAAACTGCATATAGTTTTCAAAATGCATGAAGTTTGACGAGAGGTTCTCCTGCATGAAGTTACTAACCAAATATTGAAATGAATAAAGTTTTAAAAATACACGAAGCTTTAAAAGTTCATGAAATTCATGAAAATAGCCGCCATGAAATGAATGACCAGATCGAAGAAATGCTATGAAATAGTCTTGGAGGAAGGCTATCGCTCGAAATCTTGCCACAGGTCAACAATAACCAGCTACAAATAAATCAAAACTTCTATTAATTAACAGCCAGAACAGATTCAGATCAGAGAGAAACGGATCGGAAAGCAAAACGGAGGCTTACCCGGCAGAAAATGGACTCCGGTGGCCGTTGTCGGGGCCGTCGCCGGCTCGTAGCCACGGCCGAGGCTAGCCCGGAATTCACGGTGGATCTTCCGCTTCTCTCCGAACGGCGACAATCCTTGATCCACTTCAAAGCATCCTTCGAAATCCTTGATGCCATGGGATGGTAGGGTTCTTGAGAAGCCACACGAAGTGGAGGGATCGTCGGCTGGCGGGATCTTAAACCCTAAAAGACGCAGGAGCGTGGACTATTTATACGTAGGCGAAGTGTAGGATCTCTGGTGGGTTCTTAAACCCTAGCGTTGATTATATGTATGGGCGGCTGGCTTTTGGGCATGTAAAGAAATAGTGAGGGCTAATGGTAATTCAAGCCAATGCCAGGGGCATGATGGTCTTTATCCAGTGGCAACAGCAGTGGAAAATTGTTAAACTTGATATCAATTACATTGTGATCTCAATTAAGCATTTCATAAAACTATTAATCGATTGCAAAAAAACATTTCTCTGATAAAATGAGAAATCACTTTTTACTTTTGATAAAATCTGCAGTACACTCTATGATTCATTAAATGTAGGTTCATTATATGATTCAACAAATAAACAATCATTAAATCTTTTCACATCTTTTCCCAATCTCTTGTTCAAACTTCGGAAACCAAACTCAATCACTATTTGAATGGTTAATTATATGATGGTTGGATCTTGCATCTATATTTAATGATCATTTATTTGTTGTCTGACTCTTGCATCTGTGTTTTATGATTGATTATTTGACGGCTGACTCTTGCATCTGTGTTTTATGATTGATTATTTGATGGTTGACTTGGTTGATTATTTAATGGCTGACTCTTGCATCTGTGTTGATTATCTGATGACTGACTCTTGCATGTATTTTGATTGGTTGATTATATGATGACTGCCTCTTGCAGCTATTTTGATTGGTTGATTATCTGATTAACTAAAGATATGTAATTTATGAGAGATAATGACACTATAACTAATTTTTCACAGTATGCATTAAATAAACATTGTATGAGCCAGTCTCATGGCGAGGCTTGACCAAATTTATACCAATCAAAATGTGTAATATGGCATTAGTGTATTGGTTTATTCAATTTGACGATCATTGATTTGTTACATAGATATTGTCTTGCATTTGTTGCACAAATACGGTGAATTATGAATTAGATATATACGCTAGCTACCTGCAATATGTTCATTATGGATGTGCAATTTTAGGGTTCAGGGTTCATCATTAACTTTATCTGGTTAGTCTCCTTACCTCGATGACAACAAAATTAGACATGACCTCATAGTTAAGGGATGTACATGATTGTAGTTTAGGGCATGATTGTACATGATAAATTAGACATGATTGTTTCCCGCGGATACCTGACCCGGCTGTTTCCCCTTACCGCCACCTGCAGTCACAGTTAGTAGGAGAAGCAATGCCTCCAGCTCGAGAAAAAGCTCCGATCGAAATCGTCAATGTTAATAGCAGCAACGACGATGAAGATTCCGGAGGTCCGGTGGCAGGAGCGAACGGCGGCGACACCACTCTTAATCCCGGAAAGGTGCTGATTATAAAACCCAAAGTCGAAGGTCATATGGAACATGATATTGTGCTAATGAATATAAATAGATTGAGAATGTTGACAAGCATATGCAGTTGATTTCGTGTTGATTATGACTGTGATAGTGTATTTGCATTCTTTGCTCTCTTTAATTTGTTTTTAGCTGTATGCCATTTCATTGACTTGGCGTCGAGGATTTAGAAATAAGGTCAGATGGTCAACTTAACATATTTTTGTTACACAATCTTTTGGAGATTGCAAAGCTGTTTTTCTATAGAGTTACAATGTGTTGTTTTCCTGTCCAATATTGCCTCTTCCTTTGTAAAGTTTATTTTTAACATATAGTAGAAGATTGTTAAGAATTAAGAAATATTATTTTATGTGTTCTTTTTAGTTATTAATGAATTTAAATTTTAGTTATCTTCTACTTTTGTATATTAAATAGCAAAGAGTGGAAGTTAAACGACAGTCAAATTAGCAAAAATAAATCCCAAAAAATGAACATAAAGAAATAACAAAGCAAAGTTTGAAACGGCAGACAGTCTGAACTTCCAAAGCAAAAGTTATTCAAATCAAATATTCACCACAAATCCTTTTTATGCACAATAAATATTACTTGAACAAAATTTAAACAAAAAATCAAGTGTGTAATCGCTTTTTCATACAATACTATGCAAAAAACATAACTTGCAATTTGGCGCTGTTAAGAAAAAGAAGATGGAAATTAAAGTAAGATGAAACTATTAATATTGATAATTCTTTTTCTTTTTTCGAAAACTTCTTCTATTTTTTGAAAAATGTAATAAATTTGTATTTTCCTTTCAAAAATAATATAAAATTCTATACTTTTTTAGATAATCCTTTGTTGATAGGTTTTGTATGGGATAAGCCAATTTAATAAAGAGTTTAGTAATTTTATTTATAACAATTAGTATTTACAATTTTATAATTAAAAATATTAATGTTGTTTAGATAAGAGTATTAAAAACATATGACAGGATGAGTTTATTTTCACAAGTTTAAAAATACAGATATACCTACAAAAGTACTTAAGAGTATTAAGAGTATAAAGAGAGGTATTTCTTCTCATGTTTTTTTTAAAAAAAAAATAAGGGAAATCAAAAGATATAAATGCAAATTTGATTTAATTTTAAAAAAATACTATATTAAAAAAGATTAATTAAAATATTAATCTTCTTTAGATAAGAGTATAAAAACCCACTATATTAATCTTCTTTAGATAAGATTATAAAAAATATAATATTAATTTTTAAGTTGAATATTGAATATAATGTAGCATAATCTATTGATAATTTATTGTTTTTTTAACTTTTAGAACCTCAATATTTGGAAGAGCCATCTATTGAACAATTCAAGCTTAACCACTCGGTACATTCTTCATTACAGAAGAAAGGTATAATCATAATTCTATAGTGTTAAAAATACAATACAACTTTTTATTCAGTATGTTAATAAAATCTCGGTATTAAATGATTGTTTAATTGTTCAAGATTGCAGATAAAGGGAGCAAAAACAAGAAGATAAACTATTCCAGCTGAAGGTAAAATTTTACCTAGAGTCAACAATTGTGTCCACTGCAATGCAAAACTATTGAAAGGAGAACCACCCAATCTATGTTGTTTGAGAAGTTGAAATTAAAATACAATCAAAATCAATGCCTTAAAAGTCGTGTTCTTTATTGGTTGGAACTAAATCTCAAAGTGATCAATTGAAGAGGAACATCAGAACCAACAACAACCATTTCACATTCACAACATTCAAAACAGATAAATGTGATAAAAAGTTAACGGCATGCATTGATGGCGTATACACATTTTAAGCACAAGGTTATATGTATCATTATTTGAACCATCTAAATAAACCTCTGAAGGTTGATCCGTCTGATATTCAATTTTATTTTAATTATACCGAATATAAAGCACTAGAAGGAAGGATTGGTTGCATGGACAACTTTAAAACCCATTTTGAAGTAGAAATTTTGAAATTGTTAATAAAGGTGTTCCGAAAAAATCCTTATGCAAAAGTTGTTAGGAGGTTAAAGAGCATGACTCTATAGAAATCAAAAAGCGTCATTCTGAATGGTGATCCAGATATTGATTAGAGAAGGTACAATCTTCCAACTATTTCTCAGGTTGCAGCCATTTATGTACAAGACGACAAATTTGATCCCGAAAATTCAGTGCGAGTAAGAGTAAACAACTATGGACAAAAAAACACAAAGACAGTATATGGTACTCAAATATAAAAAGACATCAAAGTCGACTCTCTGAAGTAAACTAGAAGTCAAATATAGTTAATTTGAAGGTAACACTTCTCCTTAATAATTGTAATTTAGTTATTTTCAATTATAATTTTTCCAGCATTTATATAATAAAAATATTTATTCACTTTACATAATTTATTATATACAATACTGTTTGTAGTGAATAGTTACTTTGTATTTTCAAACTCACTATTATTATTTTAAAAGTACATCATAGAAACCGTGCAATACGCGGTTAGGATAGTCTTTGTAACATCTCAGTGCGTTGTTTACAACCTAGACTAATATTCGCATGTGTCCATACAAATCAACAAACAAATCAACTAATATTCGCATGCTGCTTGACCAGAGATTTCTCCATGTTGATCAGATTGGATCTCCAATGTTGCATGCATGAAATAAATTAAACAAGTGAGCTAAATTAAATTGGGCAACGATCGTGCGATATTGGGAAATAACTGTACGAGAGCTTATTTTTTAGCATATCCAAAATGCATGCATGGATATTGACGTGAAAAAAGGATAAATAGATCAACATATCAATGAAATTTAAATATAAAAAAAACTTCAAACGTTAAAACAAGAGTCAAACTGGCAGAATTGACACCACACCTGACGCGGTTATTATTTGAGTGAAAACAGTTCTAATAAATATAGAATAATAAATTATTCAAAATATTACTTAGAAATGATTGCAAAGTTTAATTACATTTAGAATGGCTGTTAAATATTTGTTCACAGATTTTTTTGGAAATTTGAGACAATTTATGCATAATTGAAAGATAATAATAAAAATAAAATGTATCATCAAGACAACTACAAAATCTTACAACTGTATTAGTAATTCCAATTTCCAAATGGTACTTCAAGCTGCAACACTAGAAGCTTCCTGGCACTTTCACAAAGGATCACAAGCTCAATGTGTTTGTTTCCAAATTATCCAGTGAAAACTTATGTTCTGGTTTCGCAATTTATAAGAATTGCAGTGCTGATTTTGCAATTGACTCATAAAAACTAATGAAGGCCATTATAGTATTATATGGATTGCATAGCTAATTAAGCTATTAAACTAAATAGAACTTGTAACAGGTAGTATGATCCCGTTCTCACATTTTTACAGAACCTCCGATAATTTATAACCAATAGAATTTTGACACACACTCATATAATTTCATAATTTATAAGATTTTGAATTTTTAATGAATATATAATCAACCGATCTTAATAGAATATCTTGATTTAATTACAAGATATTCTTATATTGTTGTAGAATATATCCATTTCTATTTTAAAGTAGCCTAGTTTAGGACTCTTGTATTATATATTGTACACTCTCGTATCAATGAAATCATTCTGAATTTCACATTCACATGGTATCAGTTTTGGTTATCGATCTCCAAAATTTTTGCCAAAATTCTTGTTAGGTGCTCCTAAACCCTAACTTGCAAACCCTAGCCGTCAAGCTCTAGGTGTCACCTTAAACCCTAGCCGCCGACCGTGCTTGGTGTTCTTCCGATCAAATCCTAGCACCTCCGCCGTGTTTTAGGTGTCTCCGATCCAAATCCTAAGTGTTTCGGCCGTGTCCTAGGTGTTCCGATCAAAACCCTAGACCTCCACTCTAGGTGTCTCGCTCTTCCGTTGCTCGCACCCGCTGTTTCTTCTCGTTTTCCGGCCAACTTCATGGATTCCGGGAAGACTCTTTCCTATGCCACCATGATCCATATGTTTCCGATCAAGCTTGGATCCGGAAACTTTATGTCTTGGCGTTCGCAGGTGCAAACACTCTTTGAATCGAACGGATTGTTTGGCTACCTTGATGGATCTCTTGCCAAGCCTCCCGTCGCTTCTCCGGCTATGTCAAGCTCCTCGTCGGACTCTCCTCAAGCTGCCTTGAAGGCTCCCCGCCGATCCAGTCTCGTCGTCGGACTCCGGTCTCACGCCGGAATCCTGGACCGCTCAAGACAAGCTTGTCCAGGTGCTTCTTCGGTCCTCCCTCACTGATGATTCCGTCATGGAGATCATCAGCTGCTCGAATGCCGCCGCCATGTGGGATGCTCTGCTTGCCGCCTATGATAACGTCTCTGATGCTCGTGAGATCCAACTTCACGACAAGCTCCACTCGGCCCGCCGTGGCTCCTCCACTGTCATGGAATATCATCGCCGTTTCAAGCTTATCACTGATGGGCTTACTGCCATTGGAACTCCAGTGGCAAACAGGGACAAAGTACTGCACTTTCTCCGGGGTCTCGGTGCCGGATTCGACACGTTTGTCACGGTCCAGTTTGCATCGTCTCCTCTCCCGCTCTATGCCGAGGTCGTCGCTAGGGCACGCAGTAATGAAATATTGATGTCCACTGGTGGCTATGGTTCTTCACCGGCGCCGGAAACGCTCCCAGTTGCGTTCGCTGTGTTGACTCAGCACGGGTTTGGTAACCCTAACCAGGCGCGTGGGCAGCACACGCCGCCGTCTGGCGCGTCGGCTGCCACGCGCCGCCGTTCTGGCGATGGCTCCTCTGGTGGAAGGTCTGGTGGTGGTCAGTCCTCTAGTGGTGGTCTGTCCTCGGGTGGTCGCAATCGTCGTGGTTGCAAGAAGTGAAACCTTAAATGCCAGCTCTGTGAAGAATTCGGTCACACCGCCAAAACATGCACGAATCCCTAGCCAGATTCCAATCTTGCTGATGCGTTTCAGTCCAATGTGTCTCTCGACAACTCTTCTGACTGGTATCTAAACTTTGGTGCAACCAATCACATGGCATCCACATCTTCTGGTCTGGACAATATTGCTCCTTATAACGGTAATCGTTCTGTTGCCCTTGCTAATGGTAGACCTGTTAATATTACTCTTATTGGTCATCGTCGATTTTCTCGTAATCTTTATGTATCTGATGTGCTGGTAGTTCCGGATATTACGAAAAACCTTCTCTCCATTAGAAAACTGACCAGGGACTTGAAATATGTGATCTCTTTTGATGAAAATATGTTTGTTATTCAGACAAAGGTCACAAAGGAAATCGTGGGCCGAGGTCGCTGTGATAATGGTCTGTATGTGTTGGAGCAGGGTGGTGCTGCTTTTGTTGCTTACATTCAGGCGAATAAACATAGGGCATCTTTCGTCATATGGCATGCCAGGCTGGGCCATACTTCCCTAGCTGTTATTTCCTTATTAAATAAGTTGAACCTAGTTAAGGTTGTTTCTTTTTCGCCTAAACCCTCTTTATGTTCTTCATGTGAATGAGCTAAGGGTAAACGTCTTTCATTTATGGATAGTCCCAGACGGGCTGACTCTTTACTTGCTTTGGTACACTGTGATTTGTGGGGTCCTGCTCCTGTTTTATCAGAAAGTGGTTTTTCATACTATGTTATCTTTGTTGATGATTTCCTCGCTTTACTTGGTTCTATCCGTTGAAGCGGAAGTCAGACTTTTTTGAGACATTTGTGCGGTTTCAGAATTTGGTTGAGAATCAGTTTTTCTGCTCTATAAAAATCTTTCAAAGCGATGGAGGCACTGAATTCACAAATTCGCGTCTGCGGGCTCACTTTTCAGATAAAGGGATTTTTCATCATATTTCTTGTCCCGCTACACCTGAACAAAATGGTAGAGCCGAACGGAAACATAGGCACATTACGGAGATGGGACTTTCGATGCTCATGCACTCTCAGCTACCATCATCTTACTGGGATGTTGCTTTTGCTACTGCAGTCTATACCATCAATCGTCTTCCAACACCGGTGCTTCGCAATGTCTCACCACATTTTCTGGTCTACGGTCGCATCCTGATTACTCTAACTTTTACCCTTTTGGGTGTAGAGTTTATCCTTATACCCGACCTTTTGCACCTCACAAACTCGCGCCAAGAAGTGTTCCTTGCATCTTCATTGGGTAGAGTGCTCAGTATAAGGGTTTTCGTTGTTTTGACCCCTCATCCAAGAAGGTCTATCTCACTCGTCATGCTCGTTTTGATGAGACCTCTTTTCCATCTGCTACAGATTCTCCTACTCCTGTTGATGTTGCTCCAAACACCTTGGATGTTTCGGTTTTTGTGGATTTGGTTGATTCTGTTTCAGACACAGTCTCGCCTCCAGCCCCGTTAGACGACACGGCTTCGGCTCAGTCACCTGCTGAGACTCTAGTTTCGTCTCCCATCTTATCGGACATTTCCTCACCGGTCTCTACTTCACCGCTCTTTCCTCCGCCACGCATGACTACTCGGTTGCAAACTGGTAGTCTTACAGGTAATCGTATTTGGAGATTATGAAATGACTGGACTTCTTGCTGCCTTGCTTGCTGAGACTGAGCCGCGGGGTTTTCGCTCGGCAATGAAGGATCCTCGTTGGATTTCTGCCATGGATGAGGAAATGTAAGCTTTTCGCCAACAACACACTTGGGATCTGGTTTTGCGTCCTGCTGATGCAAATGTTGTTGGTTCCAAATGGGTATATAGGATCAAGCATCGTCCTAATGGCTCTGTTGATAGATACAAGGCTCGTCTTGTGGCTCAAGGGTTTACTCAACTTCCTGGTTTTGACTTCACTCATACCTTTAGTCCTGTTGTCAAAGCTTCTACTGTTCGCATCATCCTTGCTCTAGCTGTGACGTTTTCGTGGCCGCTTCATCAGCTGGATGTTAAAAATGAGTTTCTCAATGGCGTTCTAGATGAGCCGATCTACATGGAACAACCTGCTGGTTACTCTGATCCTGTTCATTCGGATTCCGTCTGACGTCTTCGGAAAGCCATTTATGGGTTTAAGCAGGCTTCTCGGACTTGGTTTCAGCGGTTTAGCTCCTTCCTTGTGCTCTTAGGGTTCAAGTGCTGCTTAACGGACACTTCCTTATTTGTGTTCTCTCGTGGATCAACTGTGCTCTACCTGTTGGTGTATGTTGACGACATTATCCTTAGTGGCGATGATCCTTCTCTTATCCGCAAGTTTGTTGCTCGTGTTGACGCTGAGTTTGCTGTTAAGGATCTTGGTTCCCTTCATTACTTTTTGGGAATTGAGGTTGCTCGCTCTCCGGCTGGGCTGCTCTTGGGTCAGGCTAAGTATGCTATGGAGGTTCTTCAGCGAGCTGGTATGGCCGATGCTGCTTCTGTCTCTACTCCGTTTATTTCGGGTTCGCAGCTTGTCAGCTCTTCTGGTCCTTTTTTTTCAAATCCCAAGTTCTATCGCTCTCTTGTTGGTGCACTGCAGTACTTGACGATTACTCGCCCTGATCTGTCTTATGCGGTTAATTCTGTCAGTCAGTTTCTGCAGTCTCCCACTGAGGATCATTTTCAGGCAGTTACTCGCATTTTGCGCCATGTTCGTGGGACGCTTCACTATGGACTGATGTTTCGTCCTTCGCCTGTTGGTCTTCCTGTTCTTGGCTACTCCGATGCTGATTGGGCTCGATGTCTTGAGACTCACCGCTCCACCTATGGCTATGCTATTTTTCTTGGTGGAAATCTTGTTTCTTGGAGTGCTAAGAAGCAGCCTACTGTTTCTCGTTCCAGCTGTGAATCTTAATATCGTGCTATGGCGAACACTGCTGCTGAACTTGCTTGGTTGTGTCAACTTCTCCGTGAATATTTGGTTCCTCGGTCCTCCACTCCGCTTCTGCTTTGTGATAACAGTAGCGCGATTTTCTTGGCTCAAAATCCGATTGCTCATAAGCGGGCCAAGCATATTGACATTGACTATTACTTGGTTCGTGAGCTTGTTTCCTCTAACAAGTTTCGTGTGAGTCATGTCCCGTCTGCTCTTCAAGTGGCTGATGTCTTCACCAAAGACCTTTCTCGTCCACTTTTCGAGTTGTTTCGTTCCAAACTTTGCGTCTTCTCAAATCCGACGCTTCGCTTGAGGGGATAATAGAATATCTTGATATAATTACAAGATATTCTTATATTGTTGTAGAATATATTCATTCCTATTTAATTACAAGATATTCTGAATTTCACATTCACAGATCTGATGGAAATGTAAGAAATTTAACGATTATTAACAAGCAACAGAATTATAAGTTTTTCACTAATTTGAAATAAAACCAACGATTATCAACAAGCAACAAAATCCTGATCAGTTAGTCCTTATGTTGCAAAATCACTCAAATACTAGCACGTGTAATATCAATTCTTAATCCATTAACAATATAATAAAAAATCAAACACTAACATTAGCCTAACTATCAATTTATCTTAACATTTTCCTAACTAAAGAGTTTTAAAAAGTTGAACAAATTTCTCTCGAACCTTCTTTCCATGAAATGACGAGAGCCCTTCATCTCCCTTTGAGTTCCTGTTAAAATAATCGACCGTTAGCGATTATCCTTTGCTTCATCTAAATTATTCTTTGAAATAATCGCACATGAAACTTATTTAATGTGTGCCTCATCTAATAGATTAATTGTATATTTCAAAAAAAAAGATTAATTGTACCCTTAAATTAATATGTGGCATTTCAGTCATGCGTTTTAGATCGGTTTTTATTTTTTATTATTATTTCCAAAATGACTAATCTTAAACACATGATTGAAGATGACTTTTTGAAAATTTTCGAATCGAAGTATGTCATTTGAACAAGAATGTATCCATGAAAAAAGACCTTAAATATATCAGTTTCGGAAGAGTGAGCATCTTGATCAAAATATTCCTCAAGAAGGAACTAGATTTGCCAATGAAGAGCTCGTTGCGCTTTACAGAGAAGAATATAGAGGACGAGAATGAAGAAAACCCTCTTGATTCATTTGAAGGAGATAATACAAAAATATTTTATGTGGGTATTACCAACCATTCCATTTATTGCATTTGGTTATTAGAATCAATCGCTCTGAGGATAACAACAAGAAATAACAATTCGGGTATATATAAATTGTTATTTGTTGTGAATTTTAACTCGAATTGTTTGTGGATATTGATTTATATTCATAAACACATCTAGCTCAAAATTTTGGTGGATGACTAAATACAAAAACATCACTCTTTATAACATGCACATAAAACACACGCATGTTAATAGTTATTTACAGAAATTATACGTGCATGTTTAATTTATAAATGCAGGGTTAATTTTAACGGAAATGCTTCTGATTTTATAAGTGTAAATCTAAATTATAGTTAATGGTGAAGGATAATCATGTTTTTTTCTAATCCCACCGTTAGTACATGTATTTGACCTCATTTACTTAATCATCATGCATGCACGTAAAATGCACGCACCATGCATGCACATAAATCATCTAGTTATTTTTTTTTTCTAAAAATGTTTTCTCCTTGAAGAGATCACTCAATCATTACTGCATATCCAAACTGGTATCAAACAGTTCACTGCTGACCACTCATTACAGAAACACAAAATTCCACAGAATATAGAAATGGCAAGTTTTGCCACGCTTTACAAAACGGTAATTCGACAAAATTAGTTCAGGTGCACAAATGAATCTATTACCGAGCAGTGGTGGCGGCATCAAGGCTAGTACTTCTTCTGGCTCATCCTTGATTTTTAAATAAGCACTCAATGGCGGCATCAAGGCCGGAAAGTTTTGGGAGATTATACTTTCTTCAGCAGCACACAATAGTTCGAATCTGCTTTCTTGCATCTTAAACCTCTTTAGAATGCCTTCGTGTGCTTTTCGCTCCTTCTTTACACAATCTTGAAGATTCCACAGAGCCTCCATCTTCGCTTCAATCTCTGATTCTTCGCTTCTCTGATTATTATTTAAAGATTAAATAATAATCGCAACATAAAATATTCAACTATCAAATTTTTATTTTTCAATTTTATAAAGATATAATTGGTTAAAGATGTGTATTGGATAGTGTGAGAAATCAACTGCACAGATTAAGATAAGATAGATGTAATAATATATTTTAAATTCCTTCTCCGTTGAATAACTTGACATTGCACGCGCCTATTTCATATCATGCGCCTATTTCATTGCATGTGTATTGCACGCGCAATAAATATATTAAAAGACTTTTATTACATAGAAAAAAATTAGCAATAAATATATTTTTAAAATGTGATTATATATCCTCCTCAGTACATCCCTGCACGCGCTTATTTCGTTGCATGTATCTTGCACGCGTGTCCATTTCTCTTAATAATTTAACACATGTATCTTGCATGTATCCTGCACGCGCGTTCATTTATCTTAATAATTTAACACATGTATCTTGCATGTATCCTGCACGCGCGTCAATTTCTCTTAAATAAAAAGCAAGTATATATCTAATGGACTAATGGACGCTTATTTCGTTGCACGTATCTTGCACGCGCTTTCTTTTTATTTAAACAAGATAATGTGATGCATATTATATATGATCAACCATGACTAAAAGTTATATCAAATTGCTTGAGGCAATTTCATAGTTTGTTTTTTAAGTTAAAACCATTCAAGTGGACGGGAGGATTATTCACGGCTTCTCAACCCTAATAAAAGCAATATAATTACATGATCAGGTTTGAAACCCAATACTACACATGAAACCCTGTTGGGGTAACTGTGGCAATTTGTTGCCCGAAGGCTATACTCCGATCTAATATCGGAAGCAAAATGAGATATCAGAGATGTGTCTAAAGATATTACAAGAAAACTAAGTCATCTCTGTATCGATGCCGGTCACAGCATAGCTAAAACCAGACTTCCCTCCTTCTGCTGCGTATAGACATCACCAAGTACAGCATTATAGAGCTCGTTAGACTTTACCATCCCACTTTCTCACAGTCAAAACAGAAAACCCGGTTCCATTATAACAAATACTCTCTACCTGAACCTCAACCGACTACCCATTGAGCCTGTTGGCCTATGGACCACCGGAAGATAGCAAGTCTTCACAAGGTTGGACAGCAGAGTAGTATGTAAAGCATACCGAGTTATTCTATCTAACCATAATACTAATAGGAAATCTTCATCAAGAGTCTAACTAGAGATTGCTATAAAAATTTCTCTTATAAGGTGATATGCTACAGCGCAACATTAAGAAGAAAATCACAAAAGCCTAAAAATAGATATATGCAAATTAATATCGGTACTAGAGCAATCCCAACCAATCCTGGTCTGATTGGCTGGTGGCCAAATACTGGATAGAGCAAAAGCAATCTAACACGGTATAAGCATAAAGCCTAACCGGTCTACGGATCTAGCAGCAGTATCGCCAACAGTAGTATTCAACTACTACTGTGACTCGGATTTCTCCTAACTGTACTAACTAGATCGGAAGCTAATCAAAGTTTAACTGAGCAAAAGGACCCGTCAGAAAACTAAGATTAGCAGATCACTTTCAATCCAACATTTAAGTACAAACATCAATAAACATATACCCGAAAAAAGACTGAGAATAAAAAATTTTAAAAAGAAAAAAGAAGTAAAACCACCTCCTCGGTCTAAATGTGCCAATTCCAGTAGAAACTGCAAATCTGCCCGATCCGACCCGAGCCGACCGACCTGAGCTGAGCCAACCCGAGCCGACAGGCCGATCGAGTAGCCCATGGATCCAGGCGTCCAGCGCTGCTCATCCGTGCCTTGTCCTCTTGACCGTGGTCCACCTGTTCAGCGCCTGGGGTGGGCTCGTCATGCTCCGGTCGGCCAGATCTGGCTTGACGAGCTCGACCTCCTGGCCGTCACGGTACTTCCTTGGGCGGCGTCGTTGTGGTCTGTTCGCAACGTCGTTGACGGCGTCCTTCGTGAGGCGGCTTGGGAGCGGTTGCGACCCGCTCCCACCGACGTTTTTGCTACCTGCCCGCTGCGAGCCTTCCGGTGGCCTGACTGGGACTCCGATCGGATGAATTTTAGCCGTAGACCGAGCAAATTCCAGATCTGGAACTGTAGTTTTGCGAGGGAGAAGATGGTTTCGGATATAGAGGGTTAGAGAGGGGTGGTTCCGATATTTATTGGATAGGGGAGAGAGGGGGAGGGGAGGTCACCTCCGGCCCCGCGAGAGGCGCCGGCCAGAGCCTCCCCGACGGCGAAACTGGGCAAAAAGGGGGGGGAGTTGGGGGCTTTTTCTGGAGAGAGAAAAAAAGGAGGAGGAGGCAATTTCGTAGTTATATCAAGACTATCCAACGAATTCGACAATTGTTTAAGCCAAGTTCCTTTTTGAGTTTATTTTGGGTGGTTAGATAGGAGAATCATATGGCTCATTCCATTGCTTCTTTCGCAAAGACGAGCGCTCTAGATTTCAATACTTTGGCGTCTTTACCGTCTTTTATGTCAAACGATTCTGGACGTTTTCCAGAACCATGAAATGAAATAACTTGTTTCTGTTCAAAAAATTTATATCAAATTCATTACACACCATATTAGTTCTATAAATTTTAACTACTAGAAAATGATAGAAAAATGTTTCGAAAAGAGTTCAATTGTCTTCCACTGTCCTCTTAAATTCTATAACTTTAATTTTTCTTAAATTATAAAATGATATTGTTTGTTACATCTTCTCCTTATGCATCACTCTTATGATAGAGAAATATATAACAAAAAAGTTGTGATTGATTTTCGTTCATTTTTAGGGACTCAAAAATACATTTCATTCTACAACACGAAGTAATTAATTGATGTGAATTTTAAATATTACATCTTATAATTTGTTCTCGAAAATAATTACCAAAAGTCTGCATTAAAATAACTAAAAACATAAGTATGAAGCAACAACAAAAACTCAGTATACTTCATACTCTGAATTTGCACCAGCCCACATTCGCATTCGTTCTGTTGTATGTGTGACAATACAAAAAGAATTGGATGACTGATTTATTAATTATGTATGTACTTTTTATATTGCATTTATGTGCCTAGGGTTTAGCTAGTTTCAGTATTTAACTTTAGACCCTTATATGTAACTATATATAGGCATGTTCCTGCCTTATTTTAATCAAACAATCAGATACAGTTTACAGCATAAGCCACCTGTTATCAAATCAAGAAATTGCCGGAATCTGTTAAGCACCGGAAGAAGGTAAAAAATGACTATGCAAAGGCCGTTGACTGCTCGGAAATAGTATTTTTGAATCGATCGGAGACGATGCTGAGGTCTTTCTTCAACTGCATATAATGGCCGGCCGGTTCGTTTCCGGTTTGTTATGGCTTTTTGTTGACCATGCATGGAGATGGACGTGAGAAGTGGTTTTTGTTGACCATGCATGCAGTTCCACGTGAGAAGTATTTATTATCTTTATATCTTTTTAATGAAAATAATATCATATTATGTTGGGAAAATTCCCACAAAAGACGTAATAAGAGTTGAAATTCCTACTTAGGGCGTAAAACTTTTAATATTTCTATTAAGGGCATTCAATTACTTCTAAAACAAATTTACCCCTTTTATTCTTTTTCTAAATTTTATTTTACTTATATTTATTATTTAAATTATCATATATAAAATTTTTATCATGGACTTCTCTCCATATATTAAATTTTATTTTTCGTCTCCATATCATTGTAATTGGTTAATTCAATATATAAACTTCCAGGATGTTACTGGGATACAGTTTCATCACAGACTTGGCTTTAATTAATAGGGGATTTAGGGTATATTAGTCAAATTTTAATTAATATATAATGTAAATTTACATAATAATTTATATTTTTATATTATTGTTAAATGTAAAATTCTTATTCTTGATAATTTCCATGATAAAATTTCCATGATAAAATTCTTATTCTTGATAATTTACATGATAAAATTTCCATGATAATTCTTATTCTTGACAATTCTTATTCTTGACAATTATTGATGATTTATATGATAAAATTTCCATGATAAAATCTTTATACATGATAATTTACATGATAAAATTAAGTAAAACTAAATTTAGAAAAAGAACAAAGGGGGTAAATTTGTCTTAAAAGTAATTGAATGCCCTTAATAGGAATATTAAAAGTTTTACGCCCTAAGGAGGAATTTCAACTCTTATTACACCTTTTATGGGAATTTTCCCTATTATGTTTCCTATAAATACAATTAGGGTCATGTCATGTGTCTTTTTGGGCTACAGTGCGCGCTACAAAGGATTTAAGTGTTTGGATCTTTCCTCTGGTCGCATTTATATTACTCGCCACGCTCGCTTCGATGAGGGTCACTTTCCATTCTCGAGAGCATCCACAGAAGCTCATTTCTCCTCTTTGGATGTCTCTTCCTTTGTTGACCCCACTGATCCCGATTTAGAGACATCTTCTGTCAAGATTATTCCACCACAGCAACCCTATATGGTGTGTCATGAGCCTTCTTCGACTACACCAGCAGCAATCGCCGATGAACCAGAACCAGTCACTCCAGCGCCCTCTCCAGTATTCTCGCGTTCATCTGATTCAACTGGTAATTCAGTCTCTTCTGGAAGTGGTCCTTTGACTCCTCCTGTTTCCATAGCTCACAGGCTCCGGCAGCCCCACCTGCTCCTCGAGCTCACTCGATGGTCACTCGTCATCAGGATGGAACAAAAGTAGCTCGCAGTCTTGGACCTGGTTTTGTGGCTACAGGTTTAGTTGCTGAGTTGCTGGTACAGAAGGAACCGAGAAACTTCAAGGCTGCAGTAAAGGACTCACGATGGGTTACTGCTATGGACGAAGAGATTGATGCACTTCAGCGGCAACAGACATGGCAGTTGGTGCCTTGCCCTCCACATGTTAATGTGGTTGGTTCCAAGTGGGTCTATCGATTGAAGTACAAACAGGATGGCTCTATTGAGAGGTATAAAGCACGTCTGGTGGCTCAAGGATTCTCACAGGTTCCGGGATTTGATTTTGATCACACCTTCAGTCCAGTTATCAAGGCTGCTACTGTCCGAACAGTGATTGTTATTGCTACTATGAGGAAATGGCCGCTTCATCAGCTCGATGTCAAGAATGCTTTTCTGAATGGTGTTCTTGACAGTCCAGTTTACGTGGCGCAACCAGCTGGATATCAGGATCCTGCACGCCCTAATCATGT
The DNA here is from genome assembly GCA_948330725.1 of Sherardia arvensis. Classification (NCBI taxonomy): domain Eukaryota; kingdom Viridiplantae; phylum Streptophyta; class Magnoliopsida; order Gentianales; family Rubiaceae; genus Sherardia; species Sherardia arvensis. The sequence continues at coordinate 3,386,025 of OX415242.1, forward strand.
ATGTCTTCTAAGGAAAGCCATCTATGGTCTTAAGCAAGCTCCTAGGGCATGGTTTGATCGCTTCAGTGCCTTTGTTAAAGGCTTTGGCTTTGTTGGCAGTTTGTCGGATCCGTCTCTGTTCGTGTTCACCCGTGGCACAGTCATCCTTTACCTTCTCATCTATGTCGATGATATCATTCTTACCGGGAATGATAAGGTTGCTATTCAGAGTTTCATAGCTCGGGCTGATCGGGAGTTCTCTGTCAAGGATCTCGGATACCTCAGCTACTTTCTTGGCCTGGAGGTTACACCCACCTCTAGCCAAGTATGCTGGGGATATTCTTCAGAGAGCTGAGATGTTGGATGCTACACCGGTCTCTACACCGTTCCTTCCGTTGTCTTAGTTACACAGCAGTACCAGTGGACCATTTCACAATCCGAAATTGTATCGATCTCTTGGAGGTGCACTTCAGTACCTCACCATCACTCGTCCTGACCTATCCTTTGTTGTCAACTCTGTGAGTCAATACCTTCAGGATCCACGGGATGATCATTTTGCTGCAGTTACTCGAATCCTCAGATATGTTCGAGGCACGCAACATTGTGGATTGACCTTTACTACTGATGGTGTTTCAGAGATACTAGCCTACTCTGATGCTGATTGGGCGCGCTGCTTGGAGACACGTCGCTCTACTTATGGATATGCAGTTTTCCTTGGTGGCAACTTGGTCTCATGGAGTGCGAAGAAGCAACCTACAGTCTCTCGGTCAACTCTGAATCGGAGTACATGGCTCTTGCGAACACTGCTTCGGAGGTAGTGTGACTGTTACACATTCTTCGGGATCTGTGCTTCCCACTTCAGGGATCTCCGGTGCTTCTTTGTGACAATAACAATGCTATCTTTCTTGCGGAGAACTCAGTTGCTCACAAGAGAGCTAAGCACATCGACATCGACTATCACTTTGTGAGGGAACTTGTTAGTGCTGGTAAATTTCGAGTTGGTCATGTTCCGACATCCTTACAAGTTGCGGATATCTTCACCAAGGGGTTCAATCGTGTGCTGTTTGACTTCTTTCGGTCCAAACTTCGCGTCTCAGTCAATCCGACGCTTCGCTTGAAGGGGGGTGTGACCATACAAGAAGAATTGGAGGACTGATTTATTAATTATGTATGTACTTTGTATATTGCACTTATGTGCCTAGGGTTTAGCTAGCTTCAGTATTTAGCTTTAGACCCTTGTATGTAACTATACATAGGCATGCTCCTGCCTTATTCTAATCAACCAATCAGATACAGTTTACGGCATGAGCCACCTGTTATCAAATCAAGAAATTGCCGGAATCTATTAAGCACCGGAAGAAGGTAAAAAATGACTATGCAAAGGCCGTTGACTGCTCGGAAATAGTATTTTTGAATCGATCGGAGACGATGCTGAGGTCTTTCTTCAACTGCATATAATGGCCGGCCGGTTCGTTTCCAGTTTGTTATGGCTTTTTGTTGACCATGCATGAAGATGGACGTGAGAAGTGGTTTTTGTTGACCATGCATGCAGTTCCACGTGAGAAGTATTTATTATCTTTATATCTTTTTAATGAAAATAATATCATATTATGTTTCATATAAATACGATCAACAATAGTTTGGAGGATGTATATTTGGAATGTGCCTTTTTACTATGTAATTCAATTGCCTTGATGAAATTTTAATTACTTTTTGTTTTTGAAGCATTAATCTTCTGATTTTAATACAGTTCCGTCAATTATAATATAGGACGAAAGGTCAGTGTACACCTTAATATTTGGATATGTATTAATTAATATACTCAAGTTTTGGAAAGTGTTAATTTCGCCATTTGATATATTTTTGGAAAGAACATCAATATGTATTTTATAAATAATCTAAATTTTTGAGTTTGATTGATCAAAACTTATCATTAAACAGTGAATAAAACTTGTGACTTTGTAAAAAGGTCAGAGTATTTGATTAAAACAAGCTAATTTATCATATTTTAATTGAATTAGATTATTATTTTCCATTCTTCGTTGATTGTGATGAATATTAACTCGTAAAAATTAATGAAGTCCATTACGGTCATATATCTAAATACAGACTGCAATACAGTATTATATAGATTGCCTAACTAAACTATGAAACTATATATAACTTATAATAGGTACTATAGTCATGTTCTCGCATTCTAACTAAACTTCTGTCATTTTATAATCAGTAGAATTTTGATATGTAGTCATAAAACTTCATAATTAATAAGATTTTGAATTTTTAGAAAATATATAATCAATCGATCTGATTCAAATATAAGAAAATCAATGATTATTAACGAGCAACAAAAGATTCAGTCAAAGATGTAATTATGTAAATGTAACTATAAATTAGGCATCAATTTGAAACAAAACCAACTCAAGTTCCGAACAAAGCCTTGACCTTTTGTTTTACGGCAATATTACATGCAATCCAGTATTTGATTATTCAATCCGTATGTATTTATAAAATGTCATTAATATACTCAATATTTATTCAAAGTAAATATGGTTTTCATGAATGAGAACATATCAGAAACTTTAAATACAAATACGCACTGTGAAATTAATGTTGAGTTACACCTATTAATTTTTTTTTATAATAACAAAACCCTGATCAAATTTTTTTTGTTATGTTGCAATAGCACTCGAATACAAGCACGTGTTATGTCACAAATGATCAAAATATCAATTCGTAATCCATTGAACAATAAAAATCCAAAAACCAACATTAACATTAGCTGTAAAATAAATAATAATATATATATAATCGCACTTCAAATATATCATCAAAAGCAATTATTACATGAGGATGATTACAATATTTATAGTTTTAGACACCATCATCTAAGTTGTTAATAACCGATGCGGTATAGGAAAAGGATTACATCCTACACAAGAATGGACCGAATGTCCATAATTAGATATCTCTAGTATATTCTTTTTTGTCTCTTTCCTTATTCCCAATACCCTCCCTCAAGTCGGAACAGGGTGATCAAGCATGGCCGACTTGCGAGAAAGATCATGAAAAATCAGTCAGAAACACTACACTACCTCATTAAAAAACCCAGTGGAAAAAAGAGTATAGTGCAGCTCAACTTCATAGCTCCAAAATCTTGAATCTTGTAAACAGCAATATCAGTAGAAGAAGAAGCAACATTACCAGTAGCAAAAGTAAGATCCATAGAAACAGTAGGGTAATAACATCCAGTAAATAATGAAAGTCACAGCGGCATCTACGGCGATGGCAGTCTCTACAACGGCAACGGCGGCATCTACAGCGGTAAGACTTCAAATACGACAGGGTTTAAATGACAGACGATAATCAAGAGTAATCGCAAGTTCGGAAAAAGCGGCGACAGTGATAGATCACAATGACGACGTTGACGGAACACGACAACAACTTCAGATTGATTCAGCAGAAACCAATCAGATTGATTCAGATTGATTGATCGATTGATTCAGCAGAAACCAATCAGATTGATTCAGATTGATTCATCGGCGGCGATGGTAGAATACAGCGGCGGTGGTGGCATAACACGACGGCGGCAAAACCCAGCAGCGGCGGAAGATCCAGGGTTTATGTAGGGTAAAACAAATCACAGGTTTAGGATCTTAGGCTCGATACCATGTAAAAATAAATAATAATATATATAATAGGCACTTCAAATATATTATCAAAGGCAATTATTACATGAGGATGATTACAATATTTATAGTTCTAGACACCAGCATCTAGGTTGTTAATAACCGATGCGGTATAGGAAAAGGATTACATCCTACACAAGAATGGACCGAATGTCCATAATTAGATATCTCTAGTATATTCTTCTTTGTCTCTTTCCTTATTCTCAATATTAGCCTAATTTCTGAACAAAAGAGTTTAAAGTTGAACAAATTTCTTTCAAACCTTATTTCCCTGAAATGATGAGAGCCCTTCATCTCCCTTTGGGTCGTTCATGTTGAAATAATTGATCGTTAACGATTATTTTTTGTTTGCTGACCACATCACGGCCTTCAAAAGTTGCTGCATGACTTGTACATAATTAAACCAATTTAAAGAAAACATTTTCAACTTTCACAGGTCCAACAATAACAAGCTACAAATAAATCAAAACTTCAATTTAACAGCCAGAACAGATTCAGATCAGAGAGAAACGGATTGGAAAACAAATCGGAGGCTTACCCGGCAGAAAATGGACTCCGGTAGCCGTCGTCGGGGCCGTCGCTAGCTCGTAGCCACGGCCGAGGATGCCCCGGAATTCACGGTGGATCTTCCGCCTACTCTTCGAACGGCGACGATCCTTGATCCGCTTCAGAGCATCCTTCGAAATCCTTGATGCCATAGGACCTATTGGAAATAAGGAAAGAGATAAAGAAGAATAAATATATATATATAGAGTTATATAGTTATATTAGGAATATACTTTGTATGCATTTATCCCACATCGGAAGATGCGAGCTTAGAGGTTCATGTGTTACCCTATAAATATAGTGTTTAATATTATCAAAGGCAAATATTACAAGAGATCCTACACTATATTTATAGGATAACACATGAACCTCTAAGCTCGCATCTTCCGATGTGGGATAAATGCATACAAAGTATATTCCTAATATAACTATATAACTCTATATATATTTATTCTTCTTTATCTCTTTCCTTATTTCCAATAGGATGGTAGGGTTCTCGAGACGCCAGACAAAGTGGAGGGATCGTCGGCTGGCGGGATCTTAAACCCTAAAAGACGCAGGAGCGTGGACTATTTATACGTAGGCGAAGTGTAGGATCTTTGGCGGGTTCTTAAACCCTAGCGTTGATTATATGTATGGGCGGCTGGCATTTGGGCCTGTAAAGAAATAGTGAGGGCTGATGGTAATTCAAGCCAATGCGAGGGGCATGATGGTCTTTAGCCAGTGGCAGCAGCAGTGGAAAATTGTTAAATTTGATATCAATTACGTTGTGATCTCAATTAAACATTTCATAAAACTATTAATCGATTTCAAAGAAAACATTTCTATGATAAAATGAGAAATCACTTTTTACTTTTGATAAAATTTGCAGTACACACTATGATTCATTAAATATAGGTTCATTATATGATTCAACAAATAAACAATCATTAAATCTTTTCACATCTTTTCCCAATCTCTTGTTCAAACTTCGAAAACCAAACTCAATCACTATTTGAATGGTTAATTATATGATGGCTGGATCTTGCATCTATATTTAATGATTGTTTATTTGTTGTCTGACTCTTGCATCTATGTTTAGTGATTGATTATTTGATGGCTGACTCTTGCATCTTGGTTGATTATTTGATGGCTGACTCTTGCATCTGTGTTGATTATTTGATGACTGACTCTTGCATGTATTTTGATTGGTTGATTATTTGATGACTGCCTCTTGCATCTATTTTGATTGGTTGATTATCTGATTAACTATAGATATGTAATTTATGAGAGATAATGACACTGTAACTATTATTTCACAGTATGCATTAAATAAATATTGTATGAGCCAGTCTCATGGCGAGATTTGACCAAATTTATACCAAACAAAATGTGTAATATGGCATTAGTTTATTGATTTATTCAAATTTGACGATCATTGATTTGTTACATAGATATTGTCTTGCTTTTGTTTCACAAATACGGTGAATTATGAATTAGATATATACGCTAGCTACCTGCAATATGTTCATTATGGATGTGCAATTTTAGGGTTCAGGGTTCATCATAAACTTTATCTGGTAAAGTCTCCTTACCTCGATGACAACAAAATTAGACATGACCTCATAGTTAAGGGATGTACATGATTGTAATTTAAGGAATGATTGTACATGATAAATTAGACATGATTGTTTCCCGCGGATACCTGACCCGGCCGTTTCCCTTTACTGCCACCTGCAGTCACAGTTAGTAGGAGAAGCAATGCTTCCAGCTCGAGAAAAAGTTTCGATTGAAGTCGTCAATGTTAATAGCAGTAATGACGATGAAGATTCCGGAGTTCCGGTGGCAGGAGTGAACGGCGGCGGCGGCACCACCACTATTAATCCCAGAAAGGTGCTAATTATATAACCCAAAGTCGAAGGCCAGATGGAACATGATATTGTGCTAATGAATATAAATAGATTGAGGATGTTGACAAGCATATGCAGTTGATTTTGTGTTAATTATGACTGTGATAGTGTATTTGCATTTTTTGCTCTCTTCAATTTGTTTTTAGTTGTATGCCATTTCATTGACTTGGCGTCGAGGATTTAGAAATAATGTCATATTGTCTACTTAACATATTTTTGTTACACAATCTTTTGGAGATTGCAAAGCTGTTTTTCTATAGTGTTACAATGTATTGTTTTCCTGTCCAATATTGCCTCTTCCTTTGTAAAGTTTATTTTTAACATATAGTAGAAGATTGAGAATTAAGAAATTATTTTATTCATTCTTTTTAGTTATTAATGAATTTAAATTTTAGTTATCTTCTACTATTTATATATTAAATAGCAAAGAGTGGAAGTTAAACGACAGTCAAATTAGCAAAAATAAATTCCAAAAATGAACATAAATGGTGATATGGGCTAAGGCCCATATCCTGGTCCAGCGGATATACTGGCAAAGGAGAAGAAAGGGTTAAGCCCAGCAGTGGTCCTCTCATGACATCAGCTATCTTGGACACACCCGGGGTAAGGACCACTTAGCTTAAAACCCTCTCTGATCCTCTCCATTATAAATAGAGGAGCGACCAACAGTAATAGGTATGTTTTATCAGACTTAAATACTCTCTGTATTTATTCATATTCTCTCTCCTCTGTAAAAAGCCCTATCTTCATCATCACGCCGGAGCGTCTAACCTCGGGAGACCCCGGGGGCTTTGTTTTGCAGAACTTAGGTGAGAGATTGGCCGCGGGCTAGGATTCCAGCTTCTCCCCGGATTACCTTGTACCGGAGCTGGTATCCCGGAGTTTACTGGTAGCATCAGTTGGCACGCCCAGTGGGACCGCTTCGTCATGCCCCGCGGCAGACCTAAGAAGACGGTGGAAGAACCCTCTTCCAAAGCTAATCAGGCAGAAGGCGGTCCTAAGACCAAAAGGGCCGCGGCTGCCCAGGCGACGCGGAAGGCGGCCGAGGAGAAGGAGCGGGCACGCAAGGAGACTGCCCGCGCGGCCGCTGAGAAGCGTCAAGGAAAGAAGAAAGTGCCGGAGCGTACTCTCAGGGAGATGCAGAAGGAGCATAGGGAGAAGGCCCGGCAAGAAAAGGAAAGACAGGACCAGGAGACGTTCGGAGAAGGCGGTGAATCCGAACCGGAGTATTTCGATTCCGGGGAAGAGGACCCGGAGCGCAGAGATCCAGAGACGATTCATACCAATGCGGAGGAATTTGGGGAGTTTCGAGCATGGAAGGCAGCTAAGGCAGCAGCCCCCAACAAGGTGCCCGAAGTTGTGGACCTGGAGAAGGATGGGAGAGGTGGTCCTGGACATCAGCAGATGCCCCCGGGCCAGCAGATACCCCCGGGTCAGCAGATGCCTCCAGGGCAGCAGATGCCTCTCGGTCAGCAGATGTTTCCGGGGCAACAGCAGTACCCGGATCAGCAGTTTCCAGGAGGTTTAAACCCGCAAGCACAACCATTTTATGGTGGATACAACACCCCGTTTAACAACGGGTCCATTGAAGATCGTTTGACTAGACTTATTGGTAGGCGGGGGATGGTCCCTCATTCCCCGTGGGTTCCAGAGGTGTTGAACTATAAGTGGCCGGTGGGCACTAAAGCGCCTGATGGGGTTCCGACGTACAACGGGGACGGGGATCCAGAGGAGTTTGTTCACACCTACCTCAGTGTCATGGGGGCCCGGGACATTGAGGAGCCGTTGTTGCCTTCTTACCTCCGAGGTAACTGCTTGAGTTGGTTCAAAAGTCTTCCACAAGGCTCATTGAAGACTTTCTGGGATTTTGCTACGGTCCTGGTCCACAGATATGCAGCAATGAAAACCAACTTTGTCAACCTGGCCACGGTCTTGGCCATGCGGCAGCTAGAGACGGAGTCTACTTTGCAATATTATGTCCGGTATATTGCTGAGTCTATGAAGGTCCAGGATAGGCACTTGCATGAGAAGGCCCTGATTGGCAACTTTGTCAATGGGCTGAGAGACGAGATGTTCTACATTGAGTTGATGAAGAACATGCCAGGAACTTTCTACCATCTCCAGTTGACAGTTGAAATGCATTGCACTGTGCATGAAGCTAACCACACTCGGATGAACACAGTCAGGCCAACATATACTCCACTCTCCAAGACCAAAATGGAGATTTTGGCCATTCACCGGGGCCTTTTCACGGATCCCCCAGTTATACAAGGGGTCCCGGCCCCGGCAAATGCCCAGAAATGGTGTGAGTTCCACAAGTCTTATGGACACACGACAGAAGGCTGCCGTGTCTTGCGGACGGATATTCAGAAGTTGGTGGAGCGGGGTCAGCTTCGGGACTGTGTAGCAGGTGAAGCACACCCGGCGGCTGCCCCGGCAGGTCAAGGAAGGAAACGTAACTGGAGGAATAACCGAGGCCAGGGCCAGGGCGGCAACCGCCCCGCGGAAACCAACATTGCTCCTAACCCCGCCCCACAAGCACCTAGACCAGGAGTTCCGAGACCCGGAGCACCTCGGATGATAAACGTGATTAACGGGATAGTGGGAGATGGAGCGCAGACCCTGTCGGCGGTGAAGGCCAAGAGTAGATATGTCCCCCCGGGGGAGATCCAGGGAAAAAGGTTTAAACATGATGAGACAATCACGTTCTCAGAAAAGGATGCAGTTCCGGCCCAAGTACCTCACTCGGACCCGATGGTGATCTCAGCTGAGGTAGAAGGGGTGGTGATAAAGCGAGTCTTTGTGGACGATGGGAGCAGTGTAGAAGTTATGTTTGCTGATTGCTTTGATCAATTGAACATTGGTCGACAGAATTTGAAGCCATGCTTGTCCCCGTTGTCAGGCTTTACGGGGCGCACAGTTCACCCGCTGGGTGTCATAGCGCTACGGGTGACCCTTGTTGATCATCTGGATATTAACAAGAGGTGCACTGTCCTATGTAACTTTGCGGTCATCAACGCCTCTTCCCCGTACAGCATGATCATAGGTCGTCCCTGGTTGACGCAGGCCCGGGCGATATGTTCGCCCTACCATCTGACCATGAAGTTCCCAACGGATCAAGGAATTGCATCGGTCATTGGCAATCAAACGACCGCCCGCAGCTGCATGCTCACCGCAATAAAGGAAGCCAAGAATGGAGGATCAGAAAGAACAAACGTGTCGGAGCCCGGGGAGTGTTCTGGGAAGAATAGCACGGTGGGGGCCGTGCATGGTGACCCGGCCTCTTTTGAAGTGGAAGACATGGAAGTAGGATCCCGGGGAAAGGTGAGTATCGGGAAGCACCTCCCGGAGAGTGTGAAGGACGAGCTCCGGAAGTTGTTAAAGGAATATGAGGATGTATTCTCGTGGGGAACGGAAGATTTAACAGGGATACCGGAGGAGTTCGCCATCCACCGGTTGAATGTCTACCCGGATTTAAAGCCCATAAGGCAAAAGAAAAGAGCCTTGGCAGCAGATCGGGTAGAATTCGTCCGGGCGGAGGTGAGGAGGATGCTGGACGCGGGAATGGTAGAGGAGATCACTTACCCGGAGTGGATTGCCAACCCGGTCCTGGTGAAAAAGCATGACGGATCCTGGAGGATGTGTATCGATTTTACAGATTTAAACAAGTGCTGCCCAAAAGACAGTTACCCGTTGCCCTCCATCAACCAGCTGGTGGAAGCTATAACAGGCTACCAGCTTCTAGCCTTCTTCGACGCACACCGGGGATACCACCAGATCGTCATGACCCCGGAAGACCGACCAAAAACCTCTTTTATCACTGACTTTGGTACTTTTTGTTACAGGAAGATGCCATTCAGTCTTAAAAACGCAGGAGCAACATACCAGCGCATGGTGGACCGGGTATTCAAAAACCAGCTAGGAAGAATCATGGAGGTCTATGTAGATGATATGGTGATCAAAAGCAGGACTCATGACGCTTTTTTGGACGATCTCCGGGAGCTTTTCGTCGTGTTGAGAGAGGTAAACTTGAAGCTAAGCCCGGAGAAAAGTACCATCGGGGTGGCGGCAGGCAAGTTTTTGGGATATATGGTGTCAAACCGAGGCATTGACGTGAACTCGGAAAAGGTTGAAGCGATCCTGAGCATGCCCTCCCCGAGCAAGGTGAAAGATGTACAGCGCTTAACCGGGTCCCTGGCGGCGTTAAGTAGATTCTTGTCCCGGTGAGCAGAGAAGCAGTTGCCTTTTTTCAACATTTTGAGACGAGCAAAGAAGTTCGAATGGACTCCCGAGTGCGAGCGAGCCTTCAAGGAGTTGAAGGAGCACCTGGGTAAACTCCCTACTTTGTCCAAGCCGGTCCCGGGGGAAGAATTGTTCTTATATCTGGCAGCCACGGATCAGGCTATAAGTGCGGCCTTGGTTCGAGGATCCGGGAGAGCGCAGAGCCCGGTGTATTTTGTGAGTAGGGCTCTTCAAGGGCCGGAGACGCGTTATTCTTCACTAGAACGTTTGCTGCTGGCACTGGTGCACGCGTCCCGGAGACTTCGCCCATACTTTCAGGGTCATCCTATCACAGTTCTCACAAATCACCCACTTAAGCAAGTCATGCTGAAACCAGAGGCATCTGGCCGAATGATGAAGTGGGCGATAGAGTTGGGAGAGCACGAGATTACTTATCAAGCCAGGAAGTCTATCAAGGGCCAGGCTTTGGCTGATTTCTTGGTTGAGATGGCGGAAAACACAGTGAAGGACCCGGGTGAAGGGGAACCGGAATGGAAGTTACACGTAGATGGTTCCTCCCATGCCGGGGGAGCGGTGCCGGGGTAGTGCTGGTCAGTCCTGGTGGCAAGGAGTATCGGTATGCGTTGCAGTTTGAGTTTAAAACCACCAATAATGAAGCTGAATATGAGGCTCTCCTTGCCGGATTACGCCTAGCCCGGGAGACAGGTGCCAAAGTGATACAAGCTTACAGCGATTCGGCCATTGTGGTCCAGCAAGTGAATGGGGAGTACGAAGCAAAAGAAAGAAGTTTGCAGAAATATTTGGAGGCGGTGAAGTTGATGATACAGGGTTTCCTCCGGGTGACCCTAACACAGGTCCCCCGGGAGGAAAACTGTCAAGCGGATGCATTAAGCAAGTTGGCTTCCTCAGAGCTCAAGCCAAGTCAGGACCGGAATCTGTATATGGAGATGGTATCAACCCGGGGATATGAGCAGCCAAGCCAAGTTGCGGCAGTGCGTGAAGCCGAATCTTGGATTACACCCCTTCGGGAGTACTTGGAGAATGGAACGCTGCCAGACGACAAGGTGAAGGCCCGGAAAATCCGGGTCAAAGCACCCCGGTATGCCGTCCTGGACGGGGAGTTACTCCGGAGGGGATATCTCCAACCTTGGTTGAAGTGTGTGGATGGAGAGGAAGCACGCCACCTTTTGAAAGAAGTTCACGAGGGCCCTAATGGAAGTCATCAAGGGGCTCGGACAGTAGCTCGGAAGATCATGTGTACGGGGTATTACTGGCCAACGCTATTTGAGGATGCTCAAAAGGCAGTCCGCTCCTGTCAGCAGTGCCAGAAATTTGCACCCCTGATCCATGTGCCACAGGGGGAGTTGATCGGGATATCAGGAACTTGGCCCTTCATCCGATGGGGTTTGGACCTGGTAGGCCCCTTTCCAACTGCTCCGGGAGGTTTCAAGTATTTGATAGTGGCAGTTGACTATTTCAGCAAATGGGTAGAAGCTGCTCCTCTGACAAACATTAGGGGAAGTACATGTGTAAAATTTTGCTGGAAGAACATCATTTGCAGCTACGGAATTCCCCGGTTCATAGTGACAGATAACGGGGCGCAGTTCGAGAATGATCCTTTCAAATCCTGGTGCAAGGAGTACGGGATTGAACAGAAGTTGACCTCGGTCTATCACCCACAGGCTAATGGGCAAGTTGAAGTGACCAACAGGACCCTTGTTAACGGGATCAAGACGCGGCTCCAGGGGGCAAGAGGAAATTGGGTCGATGAACTCCCAAGTGTCTTATGGGCAAGTAGAACGACAGAGAGCTCCGCTACGGGTGAATCCCCCTATAGTTTGGTTTATGGCGCGGAGGCGGTCATCCCGGCTGAAATTGGAGTTCCCAGCCTCCGATCAAAGCTCCCAGATGAGCAGACAAACCAGAACGACCGACTCCTGGATTTAGATTTACTGGAGGAGAAGCGAGAAAAAGCAGCCCTGCATGAGGCCCGGGTGAAGGAACGGGTCAAGAAATATCACGACAGAAGGGTTCGCAAGGAGCAGTTTAGCCCGGGGGAGTGGGTAATGCGCCGGAATGACAAAAGCCAGCAGGTTGCAAGCGGGAAGTTAGCCCCCAATTGGGAGGGGCCTTACAAGGTGGTAGCAGCCCACCCCGGTGGAAGTTATGAACTACAGGACAAGGCCGGGAAGAAGGTCCCGAGGCACTGGAATATTGCGAATTTGCGTAGGTACTATGCCTATATTTTCCTATGTATTCACCCCTCTGGCATGGATTATGCCTAGGACGGTGGCAGAGAAGCGGCACGGAGACCCCTGGCCAGGATTGAGCCTGGGTTGTCCCGTGGCCCGCAGTTGCATTTTCCCATTTTACTTATGAAGATTACCTTTCGAGTTAATATTTTCTCTTAAGTATAGTTAACCCGGGACCGCTTGAACAAGCGCCCGGGGGGCTAGGGGAAGTCGATCCGGGAACGCTTGAACAAGCACCCGGGGGGCTAGGGCAAGAATATACGGGACGCTTGAACAAGCACCCGGAGGATAACCTAGGCACGCTTGAATAAGCGACTGAAACAAATATTTGAACAAATATAAAGGAAGGGCAATACAACAAGCAAATCATTAACTTATGATTAAAGATTACAAAATTTACAACTTTGAAACTTGAAAAACCTAAACAAAGCTAACAAAGGGAAGGAGGACCGTCCCAGCTAATAGGGGAGTCCGGATCATCTTGGGTTCCGGGGTGATTTGGCCGATTATTAGCAGCAGGAGGGTTCGTTGGGTTGGCAGTAACAATACTCCCCGGGACATTGGGGGCCGCAGCTGGATGAGTACCGGACGGACCGGCTCCCGTGGGACCAGCTCCCGAGGGACCAGCCCCCGAGGGACCGGCTCCTGAGGTAACTTCGGCATACGGGTCGAAGTCGTCGTCTGAGGATGAAACCTCGGGAGATGGCGTCCGTCGGGGAGCTCCAATGATAACGGGTCCTTGGGCACGGGGGGATCTTTTCCTTTTTGTAGCAACGACTTTGCTTTTGCCTTTCCCCCTTTCCCGGGCCAAACGCCTTTCTTCTTTAGCGGCGTCTTCACGGGCAATGTAGGCCCGGATTCTGGCGGCGTCCTCACGGAGTCTAGACACCCTCCGGGCGGACTCTTCCGGATCAACTGAAACACGGAACCCGAGATACCTTTCAACGGTGAAGTCAAGGGAAATCCGGCTTGGAAGAAGTACCAAGGACGGGGGAAGATACTGCCCCTCTCTCTGACGTTGCCACCAAGCAGCGGCTTCCTCGAAAGCAGGCCGGTATCGAGACTCAGGGTCATTCCAGCCCATCCGAAACATGCGCACTAATAATGAAGAGACCTCACGGGGAAAGTTGGTGTAAAGAGGAGGAGAAACCCGACCCAAACGTAATCCGGTCAAGTGATAAGTCAGTTGTAGGGTTACCAGGTTCTCCCGAAGGGTGAGGTTCCGGGCCGCGAGTTCCCGGTTCTCTCTTTCCAGCATTAAATTCCTCCTAAGGGGGTCGCCCCGCCTTTCCAACCATTTGAGCTTGTCACAGTAAAATGGAAGCTCGGACCACACCAGGTCAAACTCTTCCTTAAGACGAGATTTAAAAGCGTCATGTTCGGCTTGCAGCATGGAAATAGTCTTGTCTGCATCCAGAACGGCGTTCACTCGGTCTTGAGCCAGGGATTGACACCGGGAAAGGGATCCAAATTGATTAGATATTTCCCTAAGTTTCGTTACTAGAGAAGTGACATCCGGGAACTCATCAATCACTGATCCTATCCCGGAGTGGACGAGAAGGTACCGGGTCTGAATGCCGTACAGTTGCCAGCGACTCAACTGTTCCTCCAACTCCTCACACCGGGGGCATGGTTTGTCGTTATCCGAGGTCGCCCTGGAGGGAACTGCACCCGGAGGGTCATCCCGGGGCTATATAAACAAAACACAACGGTTTCAGACTTAGAATTAAAACAAGGTTGAATTTATAACTTAGATAAAAAAGTGGAAGTCACAAACTGAAACAAATCATAAAGATTGGGCAAGTCATAACAAAATGATCAACCCGTAAAAGAGAAAAGAAATGAAAATATCAAATAGATGGATAATGTAAGGGTTACAAAATAAAGGAGAGAGAGACTCTTACATCATTAGAGTCATCGCTCTCGTCCCCGGAGCTACTTTTTCTCCCCTGAATTATAAAAGGGAACAGTTCAGGGAAGGAGTCCGGGGGAAATCAAAAGAAAAAAAAAAGAAAAAAAGAAGAGGGGTACAGAATTAAAATGCAAAAATAGGATGAAAAGACTAAGTGTCTATGTTTACTTCATCCTCATCATCCTCGTTCCCAGGAGACTGCTCTTCCTCTTGAGCCTTGCCATTCCCCGGGGACAGTTCCTCCTCCCCCTCTTCGTTTGCATGCACCGGCTCGAACTCTTTCTCCGGGAGAGGGGATTTAGCATTTTCCTCGTCAGAATCCCCACCCTCTCCATCCGAGGTCACTGGGGTTTCGATGGCAGCAAGATTGGCCACATCGTCTGGCCCCGGATCCGCCCTGTCCTCAGCAAGCTTGGCGGCGTCGCCGGCATAGGCGATAATGTCCTGGGGATCAACACTTCGGGCCCCCTCAAAAACTTCGAGTACCCCGGGAACAATCCCGTCGAGACCATCCTTCATCAGCCGGTCCGCCGCATAGTTAAAGCGATCGTTTGCTTTGGGGCGATACCAGGCATCTCGGAATGCGTCTCGGCTTTCCCGGGGGATGAATTCCCGAACGGCAGAGTACGCGGCATGCAAGGCGGCCTCGTTAGAAATGTCGCAGAGGGACATCATCTTCTTCTCGAATGAGCGGCTCTTCAAAACCCGGTCGGTGAAAGCCCGGCAAAGAGCCTCTTGCGCCGGGGCCATGCCACGCTTGCTGTCCTTCTTCACCCGGGACAGCTCCCTGTGCGCTTCGGATAACTCCTTGTACAGAGAAGCGCTCTGTGACCTCAGCTGGTCAACCTCCCGGGAAAGATCTTCTGATAGGGAATCACATGCGTGGTTGACCAGTTCTCGAAGCCCAGGAAACTCGAGCAGTCTGGAGGCATGGTCCTACACGAAAACAAACACATAGAATAAAAACGCAATATGAATGATTAAAATGTTAAAGATAGAAAAAAGGATAGAAACACATACCTGGGAGCCATCTAGCAAAGTGCGCTGGGAAGAGGTGTCGTCGCGAGTTTCCGGGATACGATAAAGGCTGCTGTCAGCCATTGATTCCTTCTCCTTCGGGGGATAGCGGGATGAACCCTCAGAACGAGGCTCGGACTTCTTCTTCTTCTTATGGGGAGGCCCCCCGGGAATAGGAATAGCAAACGCTAATCGTCGACCTTCTGCCGGAGGGACCACAGTGGACCCAATGGACTTCCCGGTCCCCTTTTCCCCGGATCTCCCCTCTTCGGATTTTCTCTTCTTGGTGTCCTGGACCGGCTTCTCGGTCTCAGAGTTGCTCTTTTTGGACTTCCCGGAAGCCCCCTTACCCTCTCCCTCGCCGGACTTCGACCCCGCGGGGACTATCGCTGGCCGGGGAGATATGGCTAACACCAGGCAACAAATGAAATTAGCTAAATGCAGCTAGAAGAAACAGTACAGATCAATAAAATTAATAAAGGGAATTGAGAAAATTACCAAGGCTTCGTGTGGCGTACAAACGGCGGCAAGTGAACACTTCCGCTGGATACGCCTCCCGGGGAAATTCATAGCCCCCCGCCCTCTGGAAATCCTTCAGATTGACAAACTGCTTGACAATTAAATCATAACTGTCAGATACCTGTCGGAATTGGGCCGGGGGGAGTGCCGCCTTGGTTTCAGCGACCCTCTGCTGGTTCCATGACGGGACTGGATACTTCTCCACGTCGAAGGTGAAGTAGTTGTTCATCAAGTCGCTCGTCTTCACAGACTTGAGCCTCCCGGAGCAGATGATCGCCGTCTTGTTTCGGCGTAAAGCATTAAACACTCCCGGGACGGAGGTCGCGGCGAGATAGTAGAAGCTTCGAAATATATCCACAGTCCCGGTTACGCCAGCCCGGTTGCAGGACAGAAGGAAGGCTATCATGACGCTGACAGCGTTGGGATGCAACTGTGCTGGAGAGATGTTATAGTACTTTAGGTAGGCGGAGTATAGAGGAGGGAGGGGAAAAGTGAGCCCGTGTAGAAGGTGGTGCCGGGAGACGCACGCCCGGTCCTTCATGTCGCCCATATCCTGGTCCAGCGGATATACTGGCAAAGGAGAAGAAAGGGTTAAGCCCAGCAGTGGTCCTCTCATGACATCAGCTATCTTGGACACACCCGGGGTAAGGACCACTTAGCTTAAAACCCTCTCTGATCCTCTCCATTATAAATAGAGGAGCGACCAACAGTAATAGGTATGTTTTATCAGACTTAAATACTCTCTGTATTTATTCATATTCTCTCTCCTCTGTAAAAAGCCCTATCTTCATCATCACGCCGGAGCGTCTACCCTCGGGAGACCCCGGGGGCTTTGTTTTGCAGGACTTAGGTGAGAGATTGGCCGCGGGCTAGAATTCCAGCTTCTCCCCGGATTACCTTGTACCGGAGCTGGTATCCCGGAGCTTACTGGTAGCATCAATAAAGAAATAACAAAGCAAAGTTTGAAACGGCAGACAGTGAACTTCCAAAAGCAAAAGTTAGTCAAATCAAATATTCACCACAAATCCATTTTATGCACAATGAATATGACTTGAACAAAATTAAAAAAAAATCAAGTGTGTAATGGCTTTTTCATACAATACTATGCAAAAAACATAACTTGCAATTTGGCGCTGATAAGAAAAAGAAGATGGAATGTAAAGTAAGATTAAACTGTTAATATTGATAATTCTTTTTCTTTTTTCGAAAACTTCTTCTATTTTTTAAAAATGTAATAAAATTAAATTTTCCTTTCAAAAATAATATAAAATTCTATACTTTTTGAAATAATCCATGGTTGATAAGTTTTGTATGGGATAAGTCAATTTAATAAAGAGTTTAGTAATTTTATTTATAACAATAAGTATTTAAAATTTTATAACTAAAAATATTAATGTTCTTTAGATAAGAGTATAAAAAACATACGACGGGATGAGTTTATATTCACAAGTTTAAAAATACAGATATACCTACAAAAGTACTTAAGAGTATTAAGAGTATAAAGAGAGGTATTTCTTCTCATGTTTTTTTTTAAAATAGGGGAAATCAAAAGATATACAAATGCAAATTTGATTTAATATTAAAAAATACTATATTAAAAAAGATTAACTAAAATATTAATCTTCTTTAGATAAGAGTATAAAAAATCACTATATTAATCTTCTTTGATAAGATTATAAAAAATACTATATTAATTTTTAAGTTGAATATTGAATATAATGTGGCATAATCTATTGATAATTTATTGTTTTTTTAACTTTTAGAACCTCAATATTTGGAAGAGCCATCTATTGAACAATTCCAGTTTAACCACTCGGTACATTCTTCATTATAGAAGAAAGGTATAATCATAATTTTATAGTGTTAAAAATACAACACAACATTTTTATTCAGTATGTTAATAAAATCTCTCTATTAAATGATTGTTTAATTGTTCAAGATTGCAGATAAAGGGAGCAAAAACAAGAAGATATACGTTGGATTGCTATAAACTATTCCAGCTGAAGGTAAAATTTTACCTAGAGCCAACAATTGTGTCCACTGCAATTCAAAACTATTGAAAGGAGAACCACCCAATTTCTGTTGTTTGAGAAGATGAAATTAAAATAGAATAAAAACCAATGCCTTAAAAGTCGTGTTCTTTACTGGTTGGAACTAAATCTCAAAGTGATCAATTCAAGAGGGCAGAACCAACAACAACCATTTTACATTCACAACATTCGAAACAGATAAATATGAAAGTTAACGGCATGCATTGATGGCGTATACACATTTTAAGTACAAGGTAATATGTATCATTATTTGAACCATCTAAATAAACCTCCGAAGGTGAATCCATCTGATATTCAATTTTATTTTAATGATACCGATACAAAGCACTAGAAGGAAGGATTGGTTGCATGGACAACTTTAAAACCCATTTTGAAGTAGAAATTTTGAAATTGTTAATAGAGGTGTTCCGAAGAAATCCTTATGCAAAAGTTGTTAGGAGGTTAAAGAGCATCGACTCTATAGAAACCAAAAATCGTCATTCTGAATGGTGATCCAGATATTGACTAGAGAAGGTACAGTCTTCCAACTATTTCTCAGGTTGCAGCCATTTATGTACAAGGCGACAAATTTGATCCCGAAAATTCAGTGTGAGTAAGAGTAAACAACTACGGACAAAAAAACACAAAGAAAGTACATGGTACTCAAATATAAAATGACATCAAAGTCGACTCTCTGAAGTAAGCTAGAAGTCAAGAATAGTTAAACTGAAGGTTACACTTCTCCTTAATTATTGTAATTTAGTTATTTTCAATTATATTTTTTCCAGCATTTATATAATACAAATATTTATTCACTTTAAATAATTTATTGTATAATCGTATTTGTACCGAATAGTTACTTTGTATTTCCATACTCACTATTATTATTTTAAACGTACAGTACATGCGGTCCAGTTAGCCTAGTCTTCTTTGTAACATCTCAGTGCGTTGTTTACAAGTTAGACTAATATTCCCATGGGTCCATACAAATCAACAAACAATAGCATTTAGTTTACGTTTTTGGGTCGAATTCTTCTTCCTTTATCACCATTACTTTCTGGTAATCCAGATCAAGCCGGCCGCTGCTTGACCAGAGATTTCTCCATGTTGATCAGATTGGATCTCCAATGTTGCATGCACGAAATAAATTAAACAAGTGAGGTAAATTAAATTGGGCAACGATCGTGCGATATTGGTAAATAATTGTACGAGAGCCTTTTTTTTAGCATATCCAAAATGCATACATGGATATTGACGTGAAAAGAGGATAAATAGATCAACAAATCAATGAAATTTAAGTATACAAAATCTTACATACAAATAAACATCAAACGTTAAAACCAGGACCGTCCCTGTAAATTTGGGGACCTAGTGCAAAAAGAAATTTTGAGCCCCAAATACACTCATTCGATAAAATTTATAAAAAAATCATTATGAATGTGATAATTTAACTAGCAATAGAAAAAAAAATTAATTCTAAAACCTATGTAATATTGTGTAGTCTATGCTACTAAACTTTTATCCACGAACTTTCTCTCTCAAACCCTGCGGCGGCGATCGAGAAGAGAACGAATCTTTTTCCTAGATTTTTTCCTACCGTAATCTTCAGCAATTCCTGTTGATCATGGCAGGCATTGATGACATAGCAGCGATGTACGAAGGCCTCTCCCTCACGGAAGAGGAGATTGGTTTGTCGGAATCGGCGAAACCAAAGGAACCCGATGTAGATCATCGGAGGTTACTGGTCGGCAAGATATTGTCTCCAAGACTAATCCCAGCCGGTGATGTTCATACATGTTTCTCAAGGGTTTGGGGGCTACCGGATCTAAAATTCAAAACCCTGGCTTTTAATACTTTTCAATTTTCGTTTCTGAACTCAGGCTCCCGGAACAAGATTCTGGAGACGCAGCCATGGATCCTTGGTCCGCATCTGCTGGTTCTGAAGGAATCCAGGGGCGACATGGTGGGCGCCAAAATTGTTTTTGACAGAGTCCCGTTCTGGATCAACGCACACGAGCCTATGTTGGACCAATTGAATGAAGACACTGCTCAAGAGGTTGGCGACAAGATTGGCAC
Source organism: Sherardia arvensis (assembly GCA_948330725.1). Classification (NCBI taxonomy): domain Eukaryota; kingdom Viridiplantae; phylum Streptophyta; class Magnoliopsida; order Gentianales; family Rubiaceae; genus Sherardia; species Sherardia arvensis. Next base: position 3,406,173 of record OX415242.1, read on the forward strand.
CTTTCAGGAAGTTGAAAAGGATGAGGATGGTGAAGTGGTGGGCAAATTTCTATGCATTCGATGCATGATTGATATCACTAAACCCTTGAAGCGAGTACAAATTCCTCCAGGAGCCACGAATAAGCTACTTCTTCAATACGAAAAACTTCCATTCAATTTTTGTGACTTTTGTGGTATTATTGGCCATGTACGGAAAGATTGTCTAACTCGTTGGGATGCTCCGATGGAGGAGAGAGACCGTGTTCACTTTCCAGATTTCCTGAGGGTTAGAGCTTCAAGGAATCCTTACCCAAAAGCGCGAACTCAGTGGGCTGGTCCCCCTAAAAACCGACCAACTGCTGCAACAGTCGATAGACGGCCGGAGGAGAAGAGGAAGACAGTGGTGGAGATGGAAGAGGAGTCTAAGGGTGATTGGACGACGTATACAGGGCCAGTGGTACAGGAAGCCCTGGCGGCAGATCTCAGTGAAATAACTGGTGAAGGTGCTAGACTTCTACAACGAATTGTTGATAAGCAAAATCGGCCCTTTAGGGAGAAACTCCGTTTGGAACAACTTCGGAAACATAAGGAGGATGGAATTCCCTTGGTTGGAGAAATTCTGGTGCGAGATATCATTGATAGAATCCGTAGGGATCTACAGGAGTATGATAAACCAAGAGGTACGCTCCAGCTTGCTAACTCGGAAGATGTTATGGTGGATGATTCGGAAGTCGAGAATGATATGCAGCCTACTGATGCAAAAAATACCAAGGATGTGGAGTGGATTAATAGTGTCATGGAGAACCAGAAAGAAAGAGATAAAGAGCTGGTTCGTTTCAACCGCTTAAGTGCAGCACGCTCAGAATCGGAGGTAGTTGAGATTATGAAAGAGAAATACATAGCCAACCCACACCTGCAAAATCCATATAGCCTTCCTATGACAGAACTGGATGGAAGCTCGGAAGGAACGCTGCTACCCGGTAAGCTTGGTGAAGACGTTATCGAACTAGATAACCATGCAATAGAGCAACCTTTGTTGCACAGTCCAATGATGAAAGAAGTGGCTATTCACTATGACTCGCCTGCCAGGAAACAAGCAGCACAGATAGCAAAATATAAGATCAAAGCTCCCCCAAAGAAAAGAGGGCGGCCAACAGTGAAGAATCTGGCACGTCAAATGGCGGCGGCTACACAGAATGGCAGTTCGCTGGAAGAGACGCTAACCCTACTAGGACGGGTCAACAGAAGAATAATTGAATGAAGGAACAAGCCAAACCAGCAGTGGAGCCTGCAGGGCCAAAGCGCAAACTATTCCTTATGGATGAAGAGGACAGTGACACAGAAATTGCTCCGAAGCGGGCAAAGAAGAATGAGGGTAAGACGACGGATACCACAACAACTCCTACCTTGGCAGGTTCGAGCGAAGATGAGGCAGAGGCGGCTGATCCGCCCTGCCAGGGCCAATGAATATACTCAGTTGGAACTGCCGCGGGCTTGGGAAAGTCCGGGTGATTCGTGAATTGCGCAAGCTTTTGCGCCTAAATAATCCAGACATTGTTTTTTTGTGTGAGACCAAACAGTTTTTAGTAGAGGTAGAAGCTTTGTGTTCGTTGTTGGATTTGAATTTCTTTTGCTCCGAGTCGCAAGGTCGAGTAGGCAACTCTGGCGGACTAGCCTTTCTATTCAAAAAAAATATAGTAGTAGATTTGAAGTATCTTTCGTGTCGTTTCATTGATGTTTTTGTGAATTTTGGAGGAAGCCGATCTCGGCTTACTGGTATCTACAGACAACCTGATGTTGCGCAAAGGAAAGATTGGTGGGAGATGTTTAAAACACTAGCTAATGAACCAGAAATCCCATGGCTATGTGTGGGGGATTTTAACGAAGTCCTCTCTCAGGAGGAGTTCAGAGGCTCGAGGGCGGAGTGGCAAATAAATTGCTTTAAAGACGCACTGGATTTCTGTGGTCTCTTCGATATGGGCTACTCAGGCCCTGTCTACACATGGATGAAGAATGCTAGAGCTCCGGATACGAAAAAAGCTCGCCTTGATCGAGCTACATGCAATCAGCTGCTGCATGATCTCTTCCCATGGTCCACGGTTACGAATATCACAACAATGCACTCGGACCATCTTGCTGTGCTTGTCAAATTGTGCTCGCGAGACCCGACCGCTCGCTCACACCGGAGGAAAAAGCGATTTCGCTTTGAGGCGAAATGGATACAGAAAAAAGAATGTGAAAGGCTAATAAAGGAGTCATGGGAGAACTCAACAGCTCCTCTACCAGGTAAATTGGAGAAATGCTCTATGGGATTGATGAGATGGAGTAGTGCAGAATTTCCGAACCTGCCTAAACGCATGAAGGAGGTAGAGAAAGAAGTCCAAAGACTTCTGGATGGTACTATCATGCAGGAAGTGAAGGAGAGGATACACGAACTGAAACAGGAACATGAGATACTGCAAGAGGCTGAAAATATTCAATGGCAGCAATGAGCGAAGAGACACTGGTATAAAGAAGGTGACAGAAATACCAAATTTTTTCACAGATTTGCATCACAACGAAGGGCTATGAACCAGATTGATGGGCTGAAGAATGAGAACCAAATCCTACGGCAAGATGAGGACAGCATGGAGCGGATTGTGATCGATTACTATGGAGGTTTGTTTACTTCTTCTACCCTGTCCTCCGAGCTTACGAAGGAGGTGTTATCACGCGTTGAGCCGAGAGTAACAGCTGACATGGCGGACCAGCTCAGTCGGCCCTATGTAGCTGAGGAAGTGGCACGGGCAGTGAAGCAGATGCACCCTTACAAATCACCTGGACCCGACGCTCAAGAGTTTCATCATAGTATGAAGAAGAGAACTTCTGGTTCGAAGGGGCATATGAGCATGAAAATTGATATGAGTAAAGTCTTTGACAGACTGGAGTGGTCCTTTGTGCTGGAGACAATGAAGCAGCTTGGATTCCCAGCTCCTTTTGTGAATATTATCAAACGTTGTATCAGCTCGGTCTCATTCTCTTTTATTCTAAATGGAGGAGAACTGGGAATGCTCAATCCCGGGAGAGGACTTCGCCAAGGAGACCCTCTATCACCTTATCTCTTCATCATATGCTCAGAGATTTTTTTCGAATATACTAACGAATTTGATGCAAGTGAACAAGCTAAATGGAATTGGTGCCACGGCCTATGGGCCAAAACTGTCACATCTCTTCTTCGCGGATGATACACTTCTATTCGGGGAGGCAACTGAAGAGGAGGCAAGGCATATGCAATGGGCCATCTCTTTGTATGAAGGAATATCAGGGCAGCAAATCAACACGGAGAAGTCCGGTGTTTTGTTCAGTCCGAACACAAGCAGGGAGGCTCGCAGCAGAATATGCGGACTAATAAAGGTGCCGGAGGTTGAATCTCATGGAATGTACCTAGGACTTCCATCTGAGATTGGTAGAAACAAGTCAGAGGTTTTCCAGCCACTGAAGGATAAAGTCAGACAGAGGATAGATGGATGGACCGAGCGAAACCTCTCAAGAGCCGGAAAGGAACTGCTGATAAAATCGGTAGTGCAAGCTATTCCTAGCTACTCTATGACTTGTTTTGAAATACCAGGAAATGTTCTTGATGATATAGGGACCATGGTAAGAAACTTCTGGTGGGGAGACACTGATACGAAGAGGAAGATGCATTGGGTTGCATGGCCAAGGATGACGAGGGCGAAAGGCAATGGAGGGTTAGGGTTCCGCGAACTCAAGGCGACAAACTTAGCTTTACTTGGTAAGCAAGCATGGCGCTTTCTCACTCAGCCGCATTCACTCGTAGCAAGAATTTTCAGAGACAAGTACTTTCCTGGATCCTCGATTATGGAGGCATACCCAGAGAATGACAACTCTTGGTCATGGAGAAGCATCTTAAAAGGAGTTGAGGTACTAAGGAAAGGAGCAAGAAAGCAAATACAATCTGGCATGACAACGAGGATTTGTTATGACCCCTGGATTCCATCCTCGGAAGGTTTCCACGTCAAGGAACCTGACCGCATTCCTGACCACTTAAGAGTCGTAGCAGATTTGATGGACCCAGACACACGGTGGTGGAACTCGACGTTGCTACACCAACATTTTGAGAGAGAAGATGTGGAGAAGATCCTAACCATTCGGCTGGCAGACAGAGAAGGCCCTGATCATTGGTGGTGGCATTACTCGAGCTCTGGTAAATACACAGTTAAGACTGCGTATCACTTGCTTGTTGAGACTCTAAATTCGGATCTTTACCATAATGATGACTCAGATACACCTGATAAGAAGTTTTGGAGCCACCTATGGAAGTTTAGAGTGCCACAACGAGCGAAGCACTTTGCATGGAGATTTGTTATAGACTCGTTACCTACAAGTGCCAACTTACTTGCCAGAACAATGCAGGTTTCTCAAACATGTCCGCTATGCAACGAGGAAAACGGTACTTCAGCTCATCTATTCTTCACCTGCGAGTTTGCTGTTAAGATGTGGACTACAGCAGGTCTACTAGACCTTGTTCGAGCTACTCAGTTCAATCGAGGGGAGCTGTGGTTCAAGCACATCTTGTCGGTGCACGCGGCTGATACCACAGAACTAATGTTGATGATGTGTGATGCACTATGGACACAAAGGAATCAACGTATCTTTACTGATAAAACATGGAGGCGGAATATATAGCGGTTTCAGTGGCTGCAAATTTACGGCGTTTCCACGCGGTTAATTCCTGGCCTGAGAGAACGTCAGACGACCTCGCAGAAGATTCATTACTGAGGCCGCTACCTGTGGCTCTCGAGTTTTATTTGATGCTAGTGTAAAGGATGGCAGAGTAGGGTTAGCGGCAATTGCACTGGAGGAGGATGGCGGTTTCATCAAAGCTCTATCGTCGAATGTCCCCGGAATATCAGATCCGTTTTTTGCGGAAGCAATGGCTTTGGGTTTGGCGCTTGACTTGGCGAACGAGATAGCAACGGATTGCAGAACAGTCGCAGGAGATTGCCTGAACCTAGTGCGCATAGTGAGAGACATGGAACCACCGACAGTGATGTGCCATAATCTAGTTGAGGAGCTGAAGAGGAAGATTGTGGAGTCTGACAAGGGTTTCCCATGTTGGATACCAAGAAACAGCAATAATTTGGCCGATTCATTAGCCGGATATGCTAGGGAACAGACAGCTAGTAGATTAGAGTGGAATACTCCTCCCACATTTTTCTTGTCAAACGATTCTGGACGTTTTCCAGTAACATGATTATGATATTTTTTTCCTTCAAAAAAAAAAACTAGCAATAAAATTATTCAAAATTTCACTTATATTCTCAGAAAATTTCGAACATAATGCACCTTTATGTTACTATAGCTCTCCACCCAACAGATGTATTAAGAATGTAAGCGAAACAATTTTATATTGTGTCATACCCATAGCCTCAACATGCATCATCATATTTATCTTGAAAATCCAAGCACCACACACAGAAAATTAAAACGTATGTATTTCGAATTGCTAAAGTATGGCAATAACGAAATTCATAGAAACAACAATAATTGATTACCTTGTTTTAGTTTCATCAAACATGAGCATATTCAGAGGATTGCAAATTTTTTGGATTAAAAAAATCACCATCGTACTTGTCGGCTATGTATACCTGTCGTGCAGAGTCGTAGAGAAGATAGACGAATGATTTTATGGAATCTCACAAATTTGGAATTTATTTGAGGTTTACAAAATTTATTTATTATTTTTAGAAACTAATTATTTATTACCATATTTAAAAAAGAAAAAAATCCTAAAATATATATACATAGTAAAAAAAATATTTGGGGCCCAAAATTTTGGGGCCCAGTGCAACTGCACGTACTGCACATGTCAATGAACGGCACTGGTTAAAACAAGAGGTAACTGACAGAATTGACCCTACACCTGACGCGGTTATTATTTGAGTGAAAACAGTTCTAATAGATATAATATAATAAAATTATTCAAAATGTTACTTAGAAATGATTGCAAAGTTTAATTACATTTAGAATGGCTGTTCAATATATGTTCACAGATTTTTTTGGAAATTTGAGACAATTTATGTATAATTGAAAGATAATAATAAAAATGAAATGTATCATCAAAGACAACTACAAAATCTGACAACTGTATTACTAATTCCAAATGGTACTTTAAGCTGCAACACTAGAAGCTTCCTGGCACTTTCACAAAGGATCACAAGCTCGGTGTTTTTGTTTCCAAATTATCCAGTGAAAACTTATGTTCTGGTTTCGCAATTTATAAGAATTGAAGTGCTGATTTTGCAATTAACTCATACAAACTAATGAAGGCCATTATACTATTATATGGATTGCATATATAACTAATTAAACTATTAAACTAAATATAATTAACTTATAACAGGTAGTAGTATAGTCTCGTTCTTACATTTTGACTGAACCTCCGATAATTTATAACCAATAGAATTTTGACACGTACTCAAATAACTTCATAATTTATAAGATTTTTGAATTTTTAACGAATTTATAATCAATCAATCTGATTGAAATATAAGAAATTCAACGATTATTAACAAGCAACATAACTATAAGTTTTTCATTAATTTGAAATAAAACCAACTCAAGTTCCAAACAAAACCCAACATCAATCACGTTGCAAAATCACTCAAATAGCACGTGTTAGGTCACAAATGTTCAAAATATCAATTCTTAATCCATCAACAATTAAAAAAACAAACGCTAACATCAGCCTAACTATCAATTTATCATAACATTTTCCTAACTAAAGAGTTTAAAGTTGAACAAATTTCTTTCGAACCTTCTTTCCATGGAATGACGAGAGCCCTTCATCTCCCTTTGAGTTCTGTTGAAATATTCGACCGTTAACGATTATTCTTTGCTTCCCGACCACTTCATGTCCATACAAAGTTGCTGCATCATATCTCACTATTTACTGTATCATGTTCGATCATCCATTTAGAGTATTAGATCATATTAATATAATCATATTATATAGTTTGGATTCTTCTCCGTAACATGTATTTCGAAATTTAAATTTTGTATCGCCATCTAATACATGTAACTGAAGTTATCAAACGATCAAATAAAATTTCAAAAAAGTCAAGTAAGATATTGCTAACCAAACGAAGAGAGTACGGATTAAAAAATTAAAAATAAAACATGTTCAACTTTTATCAATGGGTAATATTAATCCGAGTGAATCTCGAAGAAAAATAATTCTCGCTCCCTTACCGCGGATAGTAATCGAAACAAGAACTCTCACTAGCCATCAACCACTTAAACAATGATCAATTCCTACCTATCATCAAAGGTTTTATGCGTATTATGAAATATTTTACACCTTAAAAATCAAAAATAGTGTCGACACAGTGTTGGATTGGTACATAACTTGTCGAGTGAGGGTATTCTATAAATTTTCAAATACTGTTTTGCTTCAAATAATTAATCTGTATTTATACTTGTTTCGTGAATATATAAACCTAGTTAGCTGGCCGGGTAACAGTAAAATATACGGTCCATTAGTTATACAGGCCCATTAGCTAAATAAACTGAAATAAAATGCTGTCGTGAGACGGCGTCGTTCCACGGTTCAAAACTGGCGCCTTGAATATGAATTCAAACGTTGGCGCGCATTCCTCACCCAAAATCATCTTCATCCATCTCCATTTATCTGCACTTTCTTCGCACATAAAACTTATTTAATGTGTGCCTCATCTAATAGATTAATTGTACCCTTAAATCAATACGTGGGCATTTCATTCATGCGTTTTAAATTAATCATTATTTTATTATTATCTCCAAAATGACTAATCTAAACCGTGATTAAACATGACTTTTTTAAAAAAATTTCGAATTGAAGTATGTTATTCGAACAAGAATCTATCCATAGACAAAGACGTTAGATATATCAGTTTCGGAAGAACGAGCATCTTGATCAAGATATTACTAAGAAGGAGCACGTGATGAATACACAAATATTTTATGTGGGTATTACCCACCATTCCATTTCTTTCATGGTTATTAGAATCAATCGCTCTGAAGATTACAACAAAAAAATAACAGCTCGAGTATATATTAATTGTTATGAATTTTAACTCAAATTGTTGGTGGATATTGATTTATATTCATAAACACATCTAGCTCAAATTGTTGGTGGATGACTAAATGCAAGAACATCACTTTTTATGGCATGCACGTAAAGCGTACGCATGTTAATAGTTTATTTACAAAAAAAATTATACGGGCAGCTTATGGCATGCACATAAAACGCACGTATATTAATAATTTATTTACAAAAATTATACGTGCAGGCTTAAATTATAAATGCAGGGTTAATTTTAGCTGAAATATTTCTGATTTTGTTAATGTAAATCTAAATTATAGTTAATTATGTTTTTCTAATCCTGTGTTAATTTTAGCTGAAATATTACTGATTTTGTTAATGTAAATCTAAATTATAGTTAATTATGTTTTTCTAATCCTACCGTTAGTACATGTATTAGACCTCATTTATTTAACCACCATGCATGCACGTAAAATGCACGCACATTGATAGTTTATTTAATCACCATGCACATAAATCATCTAGTTTTTTTGTTGTTTTTTTCAAACTCATTACACATGTTAAAACGCATTCTATGATTGGGAATTTTATTTGCATCCCAAACCATTATAGTTAGAAGGATCATTTACATGAGTGAGGGCAGGGCCTCTTTCGCATCAATTTAATTATGCACAGTTTAATTTAATTTGATATTAATAAGATTTAATTTGATAAAATTCAATTTAAAATATTTATACTATTATTGCTTTCCGATACATTCACTTTCACCTAATGTCTTGTCCATTGAAAAAAAGTGAACTTTTTTTGACTTAGGGTTTCTGTTCAAATAGTCGACCGTTAACGATTCTTTTTGCCTCCTGACCAGTTTCATTTTGCATGCCAAGAAACAATTATACTCCCTCCATTTTTCCATCCTTTTAAATTATACTCGCACCATTTCACCTCAACATGCAGGTGTCCCTATTTATTTAGTCGCAGTTGAGTAATTTCAACATTTAAACTGACATTATTAATCAATTCAATCATGATTATAGGACAAGTTGTTGAATTCGTTAACACGTATATTTTCATAATATCGAAATTTCATCATACGTAATTACGTACAAATAAAAAATATTGATGATCAAACATATTTCTGGTTAGTATAAAAAAAGTAAACTCGTAAAGTTTATACCGGAACGGATGAAAGTTGAACTCATATTTGTTCATTCTTTCAACTACTTTTTCCTCCACTCATTTATATCTAAAAATAAAATATGGGTACACTTTCCGTCTCAGTTAAATTACACACTTTGACTTCTTCTAGTTACTTAAGAAATATTTTATTATTAATATCTCCGGTTATGTTTAGATACTTTAACACGTAAACAATATATATTATTACAAAGATTATTACATATTAAAAATTAAATGTTACACGACAATTTACGAAACGAATTGAATTGTACGCACAAGATAATTCAGTATAGCTTATCCCAAATTCATTGATATTCAGATGAAAAGACGATAAACAAACAAAATAAATCAATGAAATTAAGTATCCAAAACCTAATTTCAAAACTCGTATTGCGGACTCTGGCTAAGTGTGCGGTGTCACCGGCGAGATTCCGGACCAGTTTCGCCGGAGAGTCAAGGAGACGATTGACGAGGTTCAGTTCTTCATCATTCTCCAACCACAACCAGCCGGTCAAGTGACCGAACGGCAGCCGGTCTAAGTGATTTTCAGTCGATAATAATGATGAATCGGCTTACTTGAACCGGACGTTCGCACAGTTTGCATGCGTTTATATATCAATTTTTTTTACAGTTGTACATATTGAATACCATTCTTCGTTATGAGCTAATGATTCCCCTTATATTAAGATTGCACGCACATAACACTCAAAATTGCCCTAAATAACACAAATATGGCACCTAAATTGCACGCATTAAAATATAAAATTAGCATGGTAAATTTACTTGAATTTAATTAAATCGTATTTTTATTAAATTAAACTAAATTAATTGAATTAAACTATATTGAACTGGTATACTGATAAATTCAATAGAATGGTCATATTTTACCCACAATTTAATGTATATCAAACGAGCTTAAACCTATATTGTGCAGGATTAAATAAAACTGTGCTAAAACTGTGCAAAGATTGTGCAGGATTAAACCTATATAATTGGCATGTTTAAGTACTATCTTATCCGAATATTTTTTAGTTATGCTCAGTATATTTCAGTAAGATTCAGTTTAATAAGCTATGTCCGATTTATTAAGTTCAGTTTTGATGAAATGTGATTTGATAAACCTTTGCTGATTTAATTGTATCACTGCTTTCATTTGTTAGTTTAGCTTAATCAAATTCGATTAAGTGGAATCCAGTATACTTCAGTTTGTTTCAGTTTATCAAGTTAAATTCTTGTATAAAGTTTGGTGCTGATGAAATATAGCTTATCAAACTTATAGTACTGATGAAATATAATTTGATAAAATTTTGCTAATTTGTTAGTTTATAGCAATGCGTTCATTTGTTAGTTCAGTAGATGCATACAACAAAATACATCTAGCTGAATTCCTGTTAATGAATATAGCAAAAGGAATGAACCTTTGCCAGAAGAAACTACCAAACTGCAAAATTTGCCCAAAATTCAATATTAAAAACCTAAACCCCAATACACATACCTCCAGGAAAATTCAAACCTTCACACACTGTAATTTTTTCAAGCTCAAATTAAAACAAAAGAGACCGAGACTCTGTATTTCATGATTGCCTGGAAAATACTCAAATTATGAATCATCGGAGATTATATGTGATCCCCTTTCAGTTTCATGACCAAAAGATTGGATTTTGTCCAGCCACTGTGAATAATCAAGGGTCTGCGCTGTGGAAAGGAGAGAGAAACTGCGGCATCCTTGTTTATACCTTCTTCGCCGAATTTCATTCATAACTTAAATTTTTGTGTGTCTTTCTGAATTCGCTCCTTTTGGATTACGCGCGTTAATTTTACTATCTCCCGCGCTATTTGATAAAATTTTGCTAATTTGTTAGTTTATAGCAATGCGTTCATTTGTTAGTTCATCTTAATTAAGTTTGGAATTTCAAGTTAGTGTACTTCAATTCATTTCAGTTTATCAAACTAGATTATTAAGTTTGGCGCTGCCATATTATGATTTGAAAAGAGATTGCTTAATTTGGTTATATCTATACATTGATTTTTTTTCCATCAATTCAATTCAATACAATAATATCCAGTTCAGCTCAATCTAGTTCAGTATACTTCACCTCATTCCAGTTCACTATACTTCATCAAATACTATTTTTAAAGTTAAACTATATGCTTAAGAGAACATATCCATCTTGAACTAAACTATTAAACAAATTAAATGAAACTCATAAAATAAGCTAATTAATCATTTAAATATGTTGCAAAATCACTCAAATACTAGCACGTGTTAGGTCACAAATGATCAAAATATCAATTCTCAAACCATTAACGATAAAAATCAACAAACATTAGCCTAACCATATCAATTTATCATAACCTTTTCCTAACTAAAAACAGTGTAAAGTTGCTTGTTAAAATTGAACATTCACACCTCCTTTCCCTGAAGCGATGAGAGCCCTTCATCTCCTTAGGGTTCCTGTTCAAATAATCGACCGTTAACGATTCTCTTGCTTCCCGACAACTTCATCGCCATCAAAAGTTTGACAGATCAAACCAAAACATTTTCAATTTTTTTGAATAAACTGCATGCCAAGAGACTGCCTCTTTATAGCTGGGCAGTTAGTTACGGATGAAGCAGGGCCTCTGCTTTTGAGTGTCGAGAAAAGATAAAACCTGCAATGAAAGATGATATCCATGCAACTTTAATCTGCTGATGAATTGATTGATTCTGGGCTTTAATTCTGGGATTTTGTTGTGATTTTGCTTTATTCCTTATGGCTCAGATCGTAAAGGTAGGTATCTATTATGAAGATTCTTGTGATTAAGCTTGCATGTTCTTAAAGCCATTGATGAGTATGAGACGTCGTTTTCCATTTCCAAAGCTTTGCCGGAAAGTGATTGTCTGGATTCGCTAGACCACCACATATGTGTAGGTTCATTATCGACAAAATAATTCATGCGAAATATCCATCACCCAGATTTTCCTATTATTTAGCACTATTTCAAAATCCCTTTGATAAAAGAAATATATTACCTATGACAATCTTACGGAAATGGCAAAGGTGTGCATTTCTAAAATTAAGAAAAGTCTCATAATATCATTTGATATTAATTGATATATTTTAATTTTGATATACGCTGATGTAAAATATCAATTACTATGAGGTCGCTTGTTAATTTGTTGAGATTTACTTAAATATTTTACCAATCAACCTAGATTATTAAGTAATATGACATGATTTATGATTCATGTATTGTTGAGATTTACTTGAATACTGGACATTGTCATATGCAGTCCAGTATTTATTTATACAGTTCGTACTTATGCAGTCCGTATTTATTGATGAGGATTATTGTTGCTTATTACTCTGTTCCAATAAATTTTTCAAGGAATCTTTTTGACACTCCCGAACACACGGTTTTGACCATGAATATCTTTCATTATGTATATATATTATTATAAGATAAAAATTTGATATTTCAATACTATGAATTGCACTGATTCTAACGATATCATATTTAATATCATTGATTATTTTATATTTGCTCAAATATTTGGTCAACATTCGATGATAAATAATGTAAAAGTGGAAGTGTGAAGAACATGGTGGAATAGAATGGATGAAATATTCATTAAGATATTTAGTTAAAATTTGCATTTTTGATTTGAGTAAAATCTTATATATGCTTATTCAGGTGGGACTGTCAGTCTGTCAGACATGAGGGTGTGAAAATATCAATAAATTTTGTAATCTCCCTTGTACTCAGTGTCAGAACTAGGGGTTGCACAGGCGGTGCCGGTAACCCCAAAATTTATATTACAGATTATAATACTGTAATTCGGGATAAATATGTAGTGTAATTTTAAATTCAAACAACCTTTAATTTTATTGAGAAATGTCAAATTTTATCGTATGGTTCCGCCCCTGCTTGCACTAATCTTTTTTATCTTAAACAAAACATGATCCAACCCTCACATGCCTTGTGAATTAAGATGACATTATCCTACCTACTAGTACTTTAAAGGCATTAAAGAAGAAACATTACACTTGATCAACACACCTTATGCTACAGCATAAAAAACATATCACAAATAAGGACCACATTTTTAATCCGCAATCCTAACTTTATTATCACGAAATGTGTCACACATGCACTTTAAAATCATTAGTCGGGCAACTCGCGACAATTAAAAGTAAAAAAAAGCAATTAAGCCAAACATATGCGTAAATGAATGGCCTTTTGGAGCTCATTAGTTTCTTTATGCAATAAGAATGACGAGGATGCCTTATCACCATCTCTTTTTACTGTTCCAACGCAAGAATGATGTTGTGTGCTTGGTGGAACTGTACTTTTATAAAGAGTCGGGTGTCATTGGTTTCTGCGGTAATAAAAAGTAGAAATTAGTCATATTAAGTGTGTGTTTGGTGGAGCTGTACTTTCAAAAAAACTTGGGTGATTTTGACTTCAGCAGTAGCGAAAAGTAAAACTGGTCATATCAGTTTCTGGTTTTGGGTCATCTTTGACTAAATATACCTCCTGAAATCAGTAGTTTTTGAACGGTTTACCAAATACTAAAAACTTTTTTGATTTTAAGCACGGGATATTTGAAAATCTCTGCCAAACACATTCTAACTTCTGCATTTGGGTTACTTTTAAACAAAAAATACAATTTATTTATGAAATAAGTAATTTTGTGATAGTTTACCAAATACTACAAAAATATTATAGTTCAAAGTACATCAACTAAAAAGTCTTGCCCATACACTTATAATGTATGTGAAGATAACTTATTTTAATATATTTTTTGGGGTGTATTTAGCGGCCGCCAATGCTATAAATGTGCAAAATCTTCGAAGCTATGATTTCATTTTGCGCTTTACCTTTTCCCAAATGGGATTTTCCTGTTCTGAATTATATAGTTATCCCACCAACTAGAACTGGCATACAATATTATGCCAAATGTAAGGGTTTGAAGAAACCGGTCTCCTGTATTATTGTATTTTTAATATATATATATATATATATATATATATATATATATATATAAGTTGTAAAATAGGAAAGATTATCATGAATATCTAGTCGATCTTATTCAAGTAATCGTGAGCAGCGCGACTAATAAGTGTACGTTTTGACTTTAGTATTAGGGAATGAATTACAAAATCTTGATCATGATAGATCTAAAAAAATTATAAAAAAAATTATTTCGCGTTGTCCTCTTCCCTCTCACCATTCAAATCGATAGCAGATTTAAAAATTTATATTAGTATATGTGATGGTGTAAAGTGACGGTAGTACTGTAATAATATTTAATCAAAAATTACTGTTTACAGATTTGTCTGACAGATAGACTAGCACCAACCTAAACATGTGGATAAATCCATCGCTGACTCAAATCATGATCAATGAAATTTTGTCACGCCTAAGATTCAGCACTCTCAATGGCAAGATGATAGGTCGTACGGACTGTGGATACACCAGATTTCGTTGCATGCCAAATTCACCTATCATTTGACTCCTTACATAATGAAATGTTTGTAACTAAGGAACTGTAATATTTTCAATTAAGTCAGAGAGAAATCAAAATTGGTCCATTAAAAATAATAACACTATAGTTAAATTGAGTTGAATTCATTAAAATATTAAAACTAAAGTGAATGAATTTAGATAAACAGCAAAGATAAGAGCACTATTAAAAACCTAGAACAACTTTAACTTTATTAACTTATCATTAATACTATTTTCATCCACTGAAATATCGATTATTTGCATTAAAGTCAAATCGAAGGCCAAATGGCTTCCCTGAAAGACGTACGGCCACTGACACTACCTCTCTCCGACGATCTCCCCACCACCGGCGTTACAGCTATTAAAATTAAAAAGTGTCTGAGTGGTGTGTGGACTAACTAATGATGGACTTTACTGTTTGATTAGAGTAATTTCTGTTTTCCATGATTAATTAGGTATGATAATAACGGGTATTAGTACATTATATTTGATGAACGTCCCTGTGGAGTTAGATTAGATTTTTTTTTAGAGACTCAGTTACCCCTAGTGCCACCTACTTTTAGCGGCAACTTCAACCATGTAATGAAAGACCTCTAAGCCACACCCACGGATGTAGCCCCGTGGTTGAGACATTGAGTTCTTTATGATAAGGTCCAATGTTCGAGTCTCGGCAGCGGCAGTGTGGGGATTTCTTACTTGCAAGGTTTTTTGTGCGCACTGAGACAAAAGGACGCTCAATGGGTCCTGCCTCTGGGTGACCGTGACTTATCTCTCCACCAAAACCTGTGGTGTCGGGCGAGTGGGGCGCTCAGGATGAGCGAAACGCCTTTGTGATAAAATACCTCTAAGCTAGGTTTACATTCACAAAAGCCTTTATGCATATTGAGCATGAACATTGAAGAGCGAAGTGTACCACTGCAGTGCTGACGTTATTCTTTGATTCTGACAGTGGGAATTTGCAGTGAATCAGATATGATTGCTTGGTAAAGGGGTTGAGAAGTATTGGAGTTGTTGATGAGTTTTTTTAGTGGAGTTTGAAGCATGTATTTTGCAATTGATGCAAGGTGGTGAGGCAGTCGATTTGATCCATGAAAGTACGAGTGAAAAAGGTTTCTTTTCTTTGTATCAGATCCCAAAATTTTCCAGATTACTCTATTTTCCATTGAACTTGCATGGGTTTGTTTCACATTTGAATAGCCTGTAGAGTGCAGACAATCCATTTTCAATAGTTAATGGAAAGAAATTGTACCAAATTAAGGAGTGTTTGTATACCTAAAGCACACGTAAAAAAGTTCAGCAACCAAAGGATCCATACTTCGTTAAAATTTTCCGATCTCATTTACATGATTACCCTTAAACCGTCCTTAACCACAAAAACTTCTGAAGAAAGATTAAGCGAGGGACAAGTAGTATCAGAGTTCACTTTATATCCTATGTCAAGAGGATTTCATTTGAAAGAGTTAATCAGTTTAGGTTTTAGGAGCCTATGAGTATGACAATATCTCTTTTCAACCATGGACCGGTAATCTGAACTCAATATTTGTGTGTATATATAGAGAAAACTGATATTGCTAACCCGTGAATCTTAGCTTTCATCCTAGTAACATTTAGAGGCATATTATCATAGATATAACTGCATCTTAATTCGTTTCCATATAGTCCATATAAGAATGCTAGGCAGCACATGACAAGCATTGTTTTTTAGTTTTTGAGAAGTAGGGCACAAACCAAAACCATGAGAGAGTGTAAAAAATACGGAAATTATACGTGCAGGTCCAATTTACTAATGCAGGTCTGAAAAAGACAATATTTTGCCCCTGAATTGTGCTAGTGCAGGTCCAGACTGTGAAATAGTGAAGAGTAATATATATTGTCTTTTTCAGACCTGTATTAGTAAATTGGACCTGCATGTATAAAACCCCAAAAAATATGGTCAAAAGTTAGGTAATCCAATACATAGAGTTTTACAAATTTCAATCTAGAGAGCTTGAGCATGTATGCATTTTAAAAAATAATGAGTTGGTAAATTCTCTAATTCACAGAAAGAACATTTAGAAACCATAGTAATTGTTTTGAGGGTTGATGTGTACATGTCCAAATGAATTATGCGGGTTCAAAAATATGATTAAATGACCTAATTACCCTCAGAAATTCTTTTTTTTTTCAAATTTTAACCCTAACTTAACAGTGGTATTTCAGATGTTTAACCATATTCTGGGACTTGTATAATGTGTTTGGACCTGCACCTAAAATCCCTCGTCTTTTTAGATTGAAATTTATATCATCGTTATAGATATTGAAATCGATGGATCTTTAAAAAAGTACTCCAAATGTCACTACCGCTTTCATAAGATTACATTTTCATAGTTTATCTTTTATATTATTCTTTATACTCCAAATACAATTTCTCCCATCTATAGTCATTTAATTTTAGCTAAAAGATGGGATTATTATTTCATTATTTTTATTTATAAAAAGTGATGCATGAAAGAGGGGATTAAAATAAGTGTGCTTGAAAGGATAAATTCGAGTGAAATGGAGCCCAGACGGCACTGGAAAGAGAACAATTGTAGAGGGAGGGGCACATGTTAAGCGGGCCACCGCATTCAAAAAGTTACCAGAGATGCTAATTTATGCCCTTTTTATATTATTATTAGCTTCCTTTCTTTCCTGCTCTGGTCGCTATTTTCTGTGGAATATTTTCATATTTATGTATATTGGATCCAGAATATTATGAAATTATTGTACCTTAACTCTAAATTATTCATCAGAAAATAACAAAGATTAGAAACAAATGCGAATTGAAAACGAAACATGCTGCGCCCCTTGATCATGATTCTTGAGTCTGTGGGTTTGTTTTCTAGTTTCCTCTTCTGCTAATATTCGACTGTCCTTATCAAATGATACAAATGTTAAGAATCCTCTTTGAATTGCATACATTTTTATCTTTTGAAAGTAAGGAATCGGATGCAATGACTTTCTTTTTTCAGTTGAACACATTTTAAAAAGTGTGAGGGGATTAGTATCAATTACTCACTCTTTTCAGCTTATTTATACTGATCAGAAATATTGATACTAATTGCGTGTTAGGAACTAGTTGAACATACTTTTATATTGATACGTGGTAGGGATTAGTATCAATTACATTTAAATACGTGTTAGGGATTAGTATAAAAAACGTGTTAGGGACTAGTTGAATATGAAATTTACTATCGATCAGTTTCAAATAGTTCTCAACTATTCTTTCTATACTAACATGTATGTTTAAACATATGACAGAGTTTAAATATAAAAAGAAAGAACACACAAATTGTTTACGCAGTTCGGTGATGAACACCTACATCTGCGGGGCCATGCCCAATCTGAAAATTATCCACTAGATAATCAAGATACGTTACAAAGTTTCACACAACCATTAACTATCTATGACTTATCTCTTGTATGGATTTGTGAGATCCCCTCACTGCCGGTCAGCAACTCCTCGTTGCTGTCTTGACCACTTCCCCTGAAGTATTAAGGCTGTTGATTTCAGACTGCTGGCGACGACAAAGACCTATTGAACTCCCTTCAATAAGCTGCTCCAACTGTAAAAATATTCTGATCGGCAGAATACTTTCTTGTAAGATGGATGCATGTTGTTGCAGCTTCTCTATATATTTATAGTCCAATGCTGTGCTTCCGTGTTGATCTTCTCAGTCCTTCAATCACGGCAAGGCTGATACGCTCGTCCAGCTAATCACAGCTACAATTAGTCTTCTAGCTATATTCTACTTCTATAGCTTAAAGGATAAGAAATATCTTCTTTCCTTATTTAAGACTAATCCTTTCTAAGATACAACTCTATTACATATTCTCAAGCTAATTCAATCAGTACGAAATCAATCTTCACTTATCATCTTGATTTCTCGAATATCATCTTTGATCTCATAAGAGTTGTACTTTCCTTCAATACTCTTGCTTAGTTTCTGATTCCAGTTCAGCAAGTGTTTAAACATAAGTATGTTTAAACATGATAACTTCTACAAAATAGCCAATTATATAATGCTGAGTCTTCTGGACTCTTCAATCTCCCCCTTTGGCATTTTGTGGAATCATAACACTTATTTTGATGCAGAGACAGTAACTCACTCCCCCTATCATATAGATCTTCATACTTCAATCATATTCGCATCAATAAATCAGAAACAATATATATATGAGTTCAAAGCTCCCCCTATCAGCCAGACATAGATAGAGCTCATAACATTTCACAACAGTGTTCCAAAATAAATGGACACAACATACAAAATAAATGGCCACCAAGGCATCAAAAATAATCACAATATTCTCCCCCTTGGGAACAGAAAATGTGCCAAAGTACCAAATATCCAGAAAAAAAACAACACAATCATCCAGAATGTATCAAAGTACTGAGTGCAAAAGAGAGAGAAAAAATAAGAACAATAGATCTCAGAATGCATCAGAGCCACTGGTCTCATCCTCAGTCTCTTCAAGAGCTTCCAGCTCCTCTTGAAAGTCCAGCATCTTCTGTCTATGATATCTGATTAGCCCTCGAAGCTCCTTCTTTCTCACCACAGCATAGTTGACCTCAGCTGGTTCCTCCTCTGAGTCTGCCTCTTCTTCCTCAGCCATAGCAGGTAGATCATTTCTCTTTCTGAAAATGGAATTGTTAACTTGTAAGTCATCACAGAAAGTGATCTTATCATCTAGTCCATCAACTAATCCAACATGATATAGCAAGCCAGTTATGAGAGCAGGATAGGTGATGTACTCATCAGATTTCTGATGTTGAGCTACTAGCAGAACCCTATCATAGATAAACCATCCCAGGTTGAAGGGTCTTCTGGTGCCAATACAATACATCAAACAGGCCATCTCCTCAGTCACCAGAGATACATTGGTAGACATGATCCAAAGATTAGCAACAACCCTGTACAGACAGTAATACTTCTGAGAAAGATAAGCTGCCTTGAGAGTCTTGTCTGCACCCCATTCTCCAAGTGTGCCCCCTGTCAGCTCCAGTGCTACCACATCATAATCCAAAGTAAAACCTTCTGGATAAGCACTGTTTGGGCAGATGGAATCATGTCTCCCTATTCCTAACACCTGATTGATTAAAGAAGCATCAAATCTATAGAGCTTGCCTCTGAGATAGACTTTTCTGTACCATGCAGAATCTGAAGCACTGTTTGTTCCTCTCATGTTTGCATAAAATTCCAGCACCAGAGAATGATTGGCCTTTATGCAGAAATTTGCTGGTCCAAACATATGAATTCTCTTCATAAAAGCCACAAAGCCAGGATGTTTAAACTTCTCAGTCAATCTCTTTTCCACATGCATCTTCCTGTTGACCAGCCCTTCATACACAGTCATAACCCTCCTGGAATAGAAGATATCATCCCAAGCATTTTCCAGCAGAGGATTGTCATCTGGAAACACTAATGGCACCTCAGCTGCCTCATCACCCTCCTCAGGCTCAGATTCAGAGCTACTACTCACAAGATCTTCTGCAGCTGGCTCAACTGTCTCATCATCCTCCTCGGACTCAGATTCAGAGCTATTACTCACATGATCTTCTGTAACTGGCTCAACTGTCTTATCATCCTCCTCAAACTTAGATTCAGAGCTACTGCTCTCGTGGGCTTGTGCAACTGGCTCTGCAGATGGTACTTCTGCTAGTGGAACTTCATCAAAGCTCAGATTAAGCTCTGGAACTTCAATCCTCATCTGCTCACTAGAGAAGACTTGAATAACTGGAGGAAGGGACTTCTTCTTCCTCAACTTCTCCCTCTTCAACTCCTGTAGCTGGTTAAATTTTACAGTTAAAGGATGGCTATCCTCACTGTCTGGTGCTGTCTCTGTCAGAGGCTCCATCATAACTCTGACATTCTCCAAAATCCTATCCACATCCACAGCCTGCTCAGCTTCACCAGGCTTTTCCTGTGCCACACTTCTTTCTACTAACTGCTCACTTTCAGCAATCTCCTTCTGTTCAACATTCCTTGTACAAAACACTCCCTGTCCTCTCTTTCTCTTCCTCTGATAAACCTGCTTTACTTCTTTTCTTGATGCTACCCTTTCTGAAATCAAAGTCTGCTCAGACTGATCATCAATTTCTGAACTTTCATAGAAAAAGTTCAAGTCTGGCCCCCCTTCAAATTCAACCCCTACCCTAACTGTAGGATTAATCTCATGAGCCACAGATTCTGGTGTGGCTCTAGTGACATTCAGCCCAAGCTGTTCAGCCAGAAGCAACTCTTCCCTAGTGGGGATAGAATCAACAGGCAGGTTGGATGGAAGATTGCCCATGGTGATTTAGATACAGCAGTAGGTTGAAACACACAACTATTCACAGAAACCTCACAAATCCCCAACTATCTCAAACCTTAGGTGCGGCAAGCACTCTAACTACTAAATCAGCCAGAAAAACTCAATCTTTAAACAGTTAGAGCTAACCTTATGCATGCACTGATTTGGGGTAGAAATTCCAGTCGGCCAGAAAACCAAGTTTTTCCTTGTTCTTGAACTCTCGATTTGATAATGTGTTGCTCAAACCAGATTCCGGTTGCAATGAGAGCCGATCGATGCACTAGTTTGATGGTGAGATTTGATCAATCGCCGGAGGAGGTTGTCTTGAAGTGGGAACGACGGAGTTGCAGCAATTATGAGAAAAAGGGACAAAGATTTTCCCTCTTATATTTAATATTTTTCAGAAATTCAAATCCGAACCCAATTTGGAAAATAAATCCACAATTGCACACTAGTCCCCAATTTCTATGGAATCTCTAATTATTCCTCATAACTATGTAGTCACGATTATATCCTCAGCCCGTATGAATATTTTAGCCCACCGCTATCAACTTTTTCAGCCCGTTGACTAGTCAGACCCAATAGACTTTCCTCTTCATTTTCGGCTAACTCTTCAGAGTTTAAACACACTGATTTCTCAGTGTTTAAACATACTTGACACCAACTTCTTTTTGTATTTTTCCCTTTTTTTAAAAAAATAAAAGAATCCAAAGCAGTAAACACTAATATACAACAAATAAGAGGTGATCAGAGGTACCTCAAATTCGACAAACACCTAAGTGTTGTCTTAGTGTCTCAAAAGTTGCAGAGTCCAGTGGTTTAGTGAAAATATCTGCATACTGTTCAACACTAGGAACAAATTCAATGATCAGTTCCTTCTTTTCCACCAAATCTCTGATGAACTGATGCTTGATATCTATGTGCTTTGTCTTCTTGTGATCAACAGGATCATGAGAGAGATCAATGGCTCCCTTATTATCACATTTTATAATTAAAGCATCCTGCTGGAATCCATAGTCTTTTAACATCTGCTTCATCCACAGCAGTTGCTGGCAAAAACTTCCAGTTGCTAAATACTCAGATTCAGTGGTAGACAGTGAGATAGAATTCTGCTTCTTGCTGTACCATGACACTAGATTCCCTCCTACATAGAAACATCCTCCAGTAGTACTCTTCCTGTCTTCTGAATTTCCAGCCCAATCAGAATCACTGTAGCCAATAATCTCAGCTTGACTTCCTCTAGAGTACCAGAGACCATAATCAGCAGTCCCATGCACATATCTGATGATTCTCTTGACTGCAGACAGATGACACTCCTTGGGATCAGACTGAAATCTTGCACATAGTCCAACACTCAAACAAATGTCTGGCCTACTTGCAGTGAGATATAATAAACTCCCAATTATACTTCTATACAACTTAATATCCACCTTCACACCATACTTGTCATAGGTCAATTTCTCCGTAGATGCCATTGGAGTTCGCAGATTCTTAGAATCGTCCATCCCAAATCTTTTAACCAATTTTAAAGTGTACTTGGTTTGATTGATGAAGATACCTTCCTTGTGCTGTTTGACTTGAAGCCCCAAAAAATATGTCAATTCGCCAACCATGCTCATTTCAAATTCACTCTTCATCATTTCTATAAAGCTATCAACCAGCTTTTGAGATGTTGACCCAAAACAATATCATCTACATAGATTTGGGCAAGTAGAATATGTTTTTCATGTTTAAACACAACGAGCGTTCGGTCTACTCCCCCTCGTCGATAGCCTTTCTGCAACAGAAATTGAGTGAGACGCTCATACCAAGCCCTGGGAGCTTGCTTAAGACCATATAACGCCTTTTTTAATCTGTACACGTGATCAGGCAAATACGGATCTTCAAAACCCTTGGGTTGTTCCACATATACTTCTTCCTTGACAATGCCATTTAAAAATGCACTCTTTACATCCATCTGAAACAACTTGAACTTCATAATACAGGACATAGCAAGCAAAAACCGAACAGATTCTAACCTTGCAACCGGAGCAAAAGTTGCATCAAAGTCGACACCCTCAACTTGAGTATATCCTTGAACGACCAGTCTAGCCTTGTTTCTGGTGATATTACCATCTCCATCAGACTTGTTCTTGAAAATCCACTTAGTGCCAATAACATTGACACCTGAAGGTCGTGGAATAAGATACCATACATCACTTCTGGTGAACTGCTCCAGTTCCTCTTGCATGGAAGAAATCCAATACTCATCAGTCAATGCTTCCTTATGATTCTTGGGTTCTATGGAGGAGAGAAAGCATTGAAGCACATGCATCCCAGCATTCATTTTAGCGTAGTCTTTCCGTGCTGTCTGCCTTAGATTATACGTGTTAGGTAGAGGATTAACAGATGAAGCTGGATCAGATGTTGTTCCTTCAGATGCTATGGTGTTTTCAGAATCATCAGATGATGTTGTAACATCAGGTAATGTTATAACATCTGACAGTGTTGTAACATCAGATGAAGGTGAACTAATATCTGAACTGATTGGCTTGTCAAGTTCATCTTCAAGTAGAATTCCGCTGCTGATGTCCTTCAGATCTTTAATGACAACATTGTTGGACTCCATCATGACATTTGTGCGATTATTGAAAACCCTGTACGCCCTGCTATTTGGAGAATAACCAAGAAAAATACCAACATCAGCTCGTTTATCAAACTTACCGAGAGGTTCACGATCTCTGAGGATATAGCATGCACTCCCAAATATATGGAAGTAAGAAACATTTGGCTTCCTCCCTTTCCAAAGTTCATAGGCCATTTTCTGAGTGAAAGGTCAAAGATAGACTCTGTTTATTGTATGACATGCAGTATGAACTGCCTCAGCCCACCATTTCTTTGGAGTATCATTGTCTGCCATCATAGCCCTTGACATGTTGATGATTGTCCTATTCTTGCGTTCAACAATACCATTTTGCTGTGGTGTGATTGGAGCAGAAAACTCATGTTTGATTCCAAGTTTTGCACAGAAATCCACCATGGTAGAGTTTGCAAACTCCCTTCCATGGTCACTCCTTACTCGAACCACTTGAAGACCGTCGTGTGATCTTTCAGTATTCACTTGTGTAATGAGTTCAATAATTATTCCCACAGCATCAGATTTTTCTTTCAAGAATTTCACCCAAGTAAATCTGGAAAAATCAACTACACAAACAAAGATATATTTCTTTCCCGAAATATTAGCTGGACTGATTGGCCCCATCAGATCCATATGCAGTAGTTCAAGACCATGGGAAGTAGTGATTGCATGAAGCTTAGAGTGTGGAGACTTAACCTGTTTACCTTCATGACATGGTGGACAGTTTAATTCATTGGTATAAGAGAGTAATGGTACTCCTCTTATTGCTTCAAGTTTTGTTACCTTAGCCAGTGTTTTCAGGTTTGCATGACCAAGCTTTTTGTGCCACAGAAGAGTATCATCCACACTTACTTTGAGACAACTAACTGATTCATCCAGAATGTAGCAGTTATCTGATGATCTAGTACCAATAAGAACACCCCGTTCATCCTTCCTGACTGTGCATACTTTATCATCAAATAAGACTGTTAGTTTGTTGTCACATAGATGACTAATACTGAGCAAATTTGTCTTTAGTCCATCCACCAAAAGTACGTCTTGAAATACTGGAAAGTTTTTGACTTGTAACTCCCCCTTTCCAGTTATTCTACATTTCTTCCCATCTCCAAATCTGACAGTTCCAGTCAATGGAACAATATTGCTCAACAACTCAGAGGTACCTGTCATATGTCTAGAACAACCACTATCGAAGTACCAGGAGTCTCTGGCATATGAGCTATAACATGTATGAACAACATAGCAGTGATTGATTTTTGGAATCCATACCTTTTTTGAATACATAGGTTTTTCTGATTGTGCTATGTTGTAACTTGCTCTTGTGTTATAACTTGCTCCTGTGTTGTAACCAGCTCCATTTGTTGACCCTTGCATTAAATCTCGTAGAAGATGAAAGCAACGCCTCTTGTAGTGTCCTGGACGTCGACAATAATTGCACCTTGCCACCCACCATGGTTGAACCATGTTTTGCTGATGCTGATAGGTAGGTGTATACCCTAAACCAAACTTTGGAACGTTGGTAGAGTTGTTTGAAGCTCTAACAGGTTTCTCTCTCCTTACTTGGCTTGAACAAAGTTGAATCTCATTCTTGATCAACTTCCCTTTTGACTGATCAGTCTTGTTAGTAACTTCCATTTCATCATATCCTAACCCATGCCGATTTCCAACAACTTTTCCTAATTCCAAGAATATCATCCAGAGCAGCTGTTCCTTTGTTCAGTTTGGTGATGGTTTCTTCAGCTACCTCTGCTCGAATGAGGGCTATCTTCAGTTCCTTTCTCATTGCCTCAATAGTTATCTGTTGTTGCTCAATTTCTTCATTCAAACTATGATTATCTTTCTGCAATGCTTTATTCTGTTCAGTCACACTGACCCAGAGTTTATGGAGTTTGTCGTAAGATTCATGAACACCCTCAGAGTCCATGTTTAAACTCTCATTCTCTGAAACAACAGCAGCACCAAACATAACATAGTTTTCTTCTTCACTTTCTTCATCGCTTTGAACAGTGATTGCTCCAAACGCTACATGATTGCTGACATGCTCTTCATCAGAATCTTCTGCATCACTAAATGTAGCATTGTAGGCTTTCCACTTTTTGTTTGCTGATCCACTTGGACACTGTGATTGAATATGCCCGTACCCTTCACATTCTCGACATTGAATTTTTCCAGCATGTTTAAATGCTGGCTTGGGTTCTGCTTGATCATTATTTGCTCTTCTACTCATACTTGAACTCTGCTCCCTTCCTTCATTTCTCCTATTTTGAGATTTCCTCAGAACTTTTGCAAAGCTTCTTGATATGTGAGCAAGCTCATCCTCGTCCATTTCTTCATTGCTGTTTCTGGTAGAGTGTTTAGACATGGAATTATGTTTAGACACTGAGTTTTGTTCAGCTATTTTATGTGCAGCTGCAGTAAATGCCATATCGCTCTGCCTTACTGTTGCTAACTCCTTCATTTCAAAGGTTGAGAGTGCTCCCATGACTTCATCAACTGTCATCTCAGATGTATCATGTAGTTCCTCCATTGCAATAGTTTTTCCTTTGAACCTTGGTGGAAGAGACCTCAATATCTTTTGAACAATATCATCTTCAACAAATAGTTTTCCTAACTGATATGCTGTGTTGACAAGAACCCTGATTTTTGCATTATAGTCAGTAATCGTCTCATTATCCTGCATAATCAAAGTATCAAAAGCTGACTTCACTGTATGCATTTTTTGTCGTTTCATTTTTGCATCTCCCTCATAACTTGCTTTTAGTTTCTCTCATGCATCCTTAGCAGTGCAGCAAGTTGAAATTAACCGAAATGCTTCTTGATCAACACACGAGTTGATGCAGTTGAGTGTTTTGCTGTTTAGTCGCTTATCCTTCCTCTCTTGAGTTGACAGCTCTTCTCTGTTTTTCAGAACACCTTCGACTGCCCCTGCTGTAGGTGGATGTCTGGCTGGTGACCACTCGTTCTCAACCTAATACCATGCTTCTTCATCTAGAGCATCAATGTAATGCCTCATCCTTGCCTTCCAATAACCGTAGTTATTTTTATCCAGCATGGGTGCACGCGTGTATATTGAACCATCCTTCTCTTGGTTCGCCATGATCGATAGGTATCTCCACTGGCCTTGTTAAAGGCACAACTCAGTGGACATGCTCTGATACCAAATGAAATTTACTATCGATCAATTTCAAATAATTCTCAACTATTCTTTCTATACTAACATGTATGTTTAAACATATGACAGAGTTTAAACATAAAAAGAAAGAACACAAAAATTGTTTACGCAGTTCGGTGATGAACACCTACATCTGCGGGGCCTTGCCCAGTCTGAAAATCATCCACTAGATAATCAAGATACGTTACAAAGTTTCACACATTCATTAACTATCTATGACTTATCTCTTGTATGGATTTGTGAGATCCCCTCACTGCCGGTCAGCAACTTCTCGTTTTTGTCTTGACCACTTCCCCTGAAGTATTAAGGCTGTTGATTTCAGACTGCTGGCGACGACAAAGACCAATTGAACTCCCTTCTATAAGCTGCTCCAACTGTAAAACTATTCTGATCGGCAGAATACTTTCTTGTAAGATTGATGCATGTTGTTGCAGCTTCTCTATATATTTATAGTCCAATGCTGGGCTTCCGTGTTGATCTTCTCAGTCCTTCAATCACGGCAAGGCTGATACGCTCGTCCAGCTAATCACAGCTACAATTAGTCTTCTAGCTATATTCTACTTCTATAGCTTAAAGGATAAGAAATATCTTCTTTCCTTATTTAAGACTAATCCTTTCTAAAATACAACTCTATTACATATTCTCAAGCTAATTCAATCAGTACGAAATCAATTTTCACTTATCATCTTGATTTCTCGAATATCATCTTTGATCTCATAAGAGTTGTACTTTCCTTCAATACTCTTGCTTAGTTTCTGATTCCAGTTCAGCAAGTGTTTAAACATAAGTATGTTTAAACATGATAACTTCTACAAAATAGCCAATTATATAATGCTGAGTTTTCTGGACTCTTCAGAATATATTTTTATATTAATCAGAAATATTTTTGATCGGTCATATGTTTATGAAGCGCGATTATGTATCTGTTATACGTTGAAAGAAAGTTGTCACGATAGTTCCTTAACTTTAATGGTTATAGTTATAGTGATCTTTCAAAAAAAATTATGTTTGGATGATTGAATGGGTGAAGAGATTGCTGGAGTTTGAAATTTTAATGAGCCGAGCTATTTTATATAGTCTACGCAATCAATATACAGTAACAAAATTAATATAAATCGTAAACAATCATCGTAGTTGATCATGATAAAAAAATTAAAAAGGTTAATGAGTTTATATAGCCGAGAGTATGGGAAGATCAAAGGTTACAGATATAGTGTGAAATTTTTTTTCAGTATTATTTTATGAGCATCACATAATAACCCGTCATATAATTATAACGGTTACTTATCAAATTTTACCTCCTTATCAATCTATTTATGAGCGAAGGTTCTAAAAAGGGAGAGTTATCATTTTGCTCCGACCGCGTAGTGGATATAAGGATGGCTTACTAATATATGTAGTATTAAATTGAAGGAAAATGATTTTTTTTCGAATTATAATGTATTTTCAAGCGTATGATAAAGGTGATGAGTCAATAATTGCATTATGCAAATGTAAGGAGTGTTTTGTTCCTTAATATTTGTTCTGTAAAAACCATCCAATTTTTTGGTAGTTGGCCTAACTTATTCCTGACTCCTGAGTTCTGAGTGGATGATAACTTTTGCTTGTTTCACTTCAAAATTTCCATTATCTTCCTTTACCTCCTTTTGAATTTGTTCTATTTTGACCATAAAAATTTTCACACTATATGATTTGACTGGTAATCATTTTAATTGTACTTATTATTATTGTATAAATTTATATATTTAAAAATTATATCATATGAAAACTTTAATGACATATCATGTGATTATATTTTCAATAATTTAAATTAATAAAGTAATCAATGGTCAAACATAGTACAAAAAATTTAACTGAAATAGGATAAACTCAAACAAACTAAAGAAACGGAGGAACTACATTACTTATTTTACTATTATTGAACGATATAGTTGTGTTTTATATACTCGATTGAATTATAATCAATAATGTTTATGTAGAACAGAACCAGAAAAATAGAATGTCTATTATAAAAATAATATCACTATATTAAATATTTCAATCCTCGCTTATTTGTTTGCTATTTTTAGTGTATACATTTAATGTGTTATTTTCATCAATTGGAAACGACAATAGAACAAAATAAGTATTGGATTTATGTAAATAAATACTTTTAGGTACTTGATAATTTATAAAATCGATTATTTTATATTGTTTGTTGTGTTTAATCATTGTGTGTTGTTTTGTCCATGTCCTACGACCTTATCCAAAATGATAAACAAGAATTAAAAAATGCCTGGAATGAAAGAATGGATAATATGCAACAAAACGTAGCCCTCGGCTCACTTATGAGTATGAATATGATGCCCGTGTGGACTTGAACAACCGAAGTCGTTGTGTCACTTAATTAAACCTTGTTTTGATAAATTGATAATATTATTATATGTTACAGTCGCGGTGTGCGTCCTTGATGATCCGTCGCGATGGCACGACGAGGAGTACCTGCTAAGAATCAAGGAACTCTCAATCAGGGCGGGGCGGCTTATTGCCGTTCCCGCTCCGATGCTAAAGTCAGAAGACTGATCGGAGAGTTGGGATGTGATTGATTGTGTTTAGTAAACTTACCTTTCTCTTGTGAGAAAGGGATATATATATGGTGCAGACAGTTTGACCTGACCTGATCAGACCGCGCCGTTAGGCGGTCTGGGAAGATTCTCCTGTCAGGTTAGGTAAAGCTGCCACCTGCGGTCGGGTCTGGCCCGATCGTCATGTAGGATGAGGGTTCGGGATGAACCATGCGGGATGGTGAGATGCCCGGCCCTAACAAGTCCCCCAAGTCCGAGCGCGGAGCAACAGTTCGCGTGATGGACTGTATCTGGGTTTCTGTGATCCGTGCGACAGTGAGCCGTCAGTAATAACTGCATGTCTGCCACGTGTCATCACTTTTTCGAAGGGATGCGTGTAAATTCAGTCTTTGTAACTGTGCAACTTTTGCAACTGCAATTATCACTTTAACTGCTCGCATAACTCCCCCCCTTTCTTCATTCAAATACGAAACTGCTCCTCATTTCTGCCTTCTTCATTTCATTCTCGAATTCATTGCTCACAACTTTAGATATTCCGCACACGCCTGTATACCTGCTTCATTTTGATTTCTCGTGTTCTTCCGCCTCTGTAGCGTCTTGCCTGTTCTGATCATGGCTGACATCCCTGTCTCCGGCGCGTACTGCCAGATTACGGATGAAGAGGCGGCTGAGTTTGTTCAGATCTGCCGCGACACCGAGGGCCTCCAGATCGCAGATCTGGCCAAGTCAATCGTTCGCCCCAAGCCCAGTGACACCATCAACGCTGCCCCGGCGGGCAAAGTTCCTGTTTACTATGAGCATCTGGCTCGCTGCAGCGTCAGGTTCCCTCTTACTCCTTTCTGCCAATCCATTCTGTCCTACTTTGACATGACTCTGGGCTTGATGACGCCCAACGCTGTGCGCAACATCATTGGCTTTGAGACCCTGTGCGGTGCTCGCGGGGTTGTTCCCTCCGTCACCCTGTTCCGGGTGTTCTTCTACACCGGCGGTGGTGGTGACGAGGACGGTTGGGGCCACATCAAGGTTCGCCCCAAAGCCGACCTGCACATCTTGATCGGCATGCCCAAAACGACCAACTGGAAGGTAAAGTTCATGTTTGTCGATGAAGATGTCGTGTATGGGCCTGCCGCCTCTCGCCCAAGGCAATCTGTGGGCGATCCTGATACGCGCGGCCGTGCCCCAGATGGCGTTTCCCAGAATCGCTTGGCCGCCTCCATCAAGGCTCTGAAGGAGAAACCGGAGAGGTGGGACGTCTTGAAGTTGGATGAGAGGTTGCGGGATTCCGGCCTGCCTCACCGTCGCGTGCTCCCTGCCATCCAGGATGAGCCTGTTGTCATCCCAGATGCTGATAAGCCCGTCCAGGATGAGGGCAACGGCCCCCAAATGTTGATCTCTTCAGCCCTCCTGCTGCTCTGGCACTCCCTCCGATTGGTCGCCCTGATAAAGGTATGTCAGATCCCATTTGGCCCTCTCTTTCATCCTTTTTGAGCATTGTCATGACCTTTCGCTCTTGCCTCAACTGTATTTTCTTCATGTTGTATGTTTTCCAACAGATGTGGCTCGCCGCCGATCAACCATTGACGTGACAAAGTTCGTCCGTCCCTCGCAGCGCAGGAGGTTGGAGGACAGTACTGGCCCGAACCAGTCCACTCAGTCGCATGGTCAATCCTTTCAAACCGGACACGACGGCAACGCTGAAGGTTCCTCGCTTCCCTATCAGGACACGGGGTCGTCAAGGGGTTTGCTGTAGCCTGACCAGCTGTTCCAGATGGGGGTCGGCGGTCGCGAGAATGTCTCGTCCCGACCCCAAGTGCCCGAGAAGTTGAAGGGCAGCACCGAACCAACTGGTCCGCAGCATGGTGATAGGGCCCCTCCGCACGCTGGTGGCTTTCAAACTGACAAGGGTAAAACCAACTCCTCCACCGTCTTCCTCAACTCGCCCGCCGGTCGTTTAGAATATCTCAAGGAGGTGATGCCCCTTGACCATTTCAGGGCTTGGGTGAAGAATCCGGCGTTAAACCTTCATGGGGTCAGGACTGCCACAGACAATCTGATTTCGTCTGTTTTCGATGTAAGCTTCATCTTCTTGTCTCTCCTTTCGTGCTTAACTTCCTCTCCTGACTCTGTCCTCCTAACTGTTGTATTGTTAGGGCGCTTGCTCATCCCTCGCCGTCATCTCCGACTTCAGCACCTTGTGCTTGGCGCATGAGGCTGACAAGAAAGTGCATCATGCCACCCTCATCGAGCTTGGAGACGTGAAGAGGCAGTTGGCCATCGCCGATGCTGAGATAGTCCAGCTTCAAGAGGAGGCCAAGGCCAAAACAGATGCTGATGCCCAGTGGTCACCTGATGATTGGATGGAATCCGAGCAGGCGCTGAAGAATCAGTTGGACGCTGTCAATGCTCAACTGGCGTCTGCCATCTCGGACGGTGAGGAACTGAAAATAGCCAAGGAGACCAGCGACGCTGCTTTACTAGATGCCCAGATATCTGCCACCGAGCTGCAAAAACGCCTAGATGAAGCTGTTGGGAAAGCTGATCAGATGGACAAGATATCTGGCGAACTGGCCACTCTTCAAGCTCGCTTTGCCGAGTCCGAAAGTCAACTGAAGAAGGCGCTGGAGGATAAGGCCAGCCTCGCCATTGACTATCAGTCTGTGCTGACCACCGGCGTGCGTGAGGTGTTTGCCAAGGTGGCTCGATCAGAACGCGCCGTCGCGCGCACTTCTGCTTTCCTTCGACGGGCTTATGCGCTGGACAACGTGTATGAAGACTCTGCTGCCTATGCCACTGCTCTTTCTGAGCTCACCGATGCCTTTGTTGGCTATGGCTTTCCTGAGTACTTTTCTACATTGACCGGTGAGATGACTCCGGCCGAGCTTGCCGCATGGGAGCCAGATGTTGCAGTTCCACCTGTTATGGTCGATGGTGAAGTTGTCGCCGAAGAAGGGCTGGTGAAGGACTTGGAGGATGCTGGGAGCAATGTCCAAGTTTCTGCCCAAAACCATTAGTTCTGCTTCTTCCCTTTCCTTTCTTTCTTTTGGATTCCATCTAAACTCCTCTGAATAATTTCCTTTTGGTTTGTAATGACCCATAAGGGCTACATTTTCTTTACATTGCTATTGAATTCTTGCTTTGACAACATATATTATTGCCTTAGTGGTTTGGCTGTTTTACTACTTGATGAAACTCTTGTTTGTGCATTTGCCTCACTAACTATTGCCTTAATGTTTGGTTGATACCTTGCCATTCTGCTCACCCATGTTCATGGTGGCGACTCATCATCCTTCTATATGAAGAGGGATGAGTCAGCAGGATGAACTAACCGGGGTGAACAATGATGTGGCTTGAATTTCTTGTCAACTTGGAGGTCGCTAAACCCTGATCAAGCCACCAAGGTATATGGTCCTAGACCTTTCCTTGGTTTTTCTCTTCAAAGCCAAAGCTGCTAAGCTATGGTCCTTGTTAATCGGTCCGTGCCCGACATGAGTTTTTCTTAAAGAAAAGATCCCACCTTTTCTCCAAACCGGTAGCTATCCGGGTTTGGAGAGGATATGGTTTGTTCTGTTTGCCCATCCGCATTTGAACAAAAAACCACGCCTATGTTCAGTACTCAAAACGGGGCGGCTAAGCCTCAGTCTCGGCCTGGCGGTCACGATCGTGATCGTGTCATCCGACTTGCCCATTGGTGTAAGTACACTTTTGAACGCATCTTTGCCATCCCGGACATATGTCCGAGATGCTCGGCAAAGATGTGCCTTTCATGCTTCACAGCCTAAGTGAGGGATGTGTCGAGTGTTCTAATGCTTTGTCCGGGTAACCGGAGCGATGGCCTGAACTGCCTCTTTTAATGTCCATTATCACCGATTCCGATCATGTCATTCGACTTTCGAAAAAGAGGCACAAATGAGACAGAAAAAAGAGATGATGTGTTCTTGAACTTGACACTTGGAATTCATTAAAACACAAAAAGGGGGAGTACAAAAGATACAATTTTGCACGGGAGAACTGGATTTCCTCAAGATCACATCCCTCATGAGGGCAAAAGTCGCGATCCTATCAGGAATCCGTTCTCCCAAAAGCATTTCCCCATTATATACAAACTAATTGGTACCTTTCTCATGGGTCTGATGCTGCTCAACCGTAATAACAGCGGAGGTTCTCCATGTTCCACGTCCTCGGTACCGCTTCGCCTGCCATGGTCTGCAGCCTGTATGCGCCGTTTCTCAGCACTTCTGCGACCACGTATGGTCCTTCCCACGTGACATCTAACTTCTTCAAGCCCTCAACTCGGCTAGCTTCATTCTTTCGGAGGGCCAACTCGCCTTGCTTAAGATTCCTTATGCGGACTCTAGCATTGTAGCGTTGTTCCACATATGACTTGTAGGCCGCCTCTTTGATTGTGGCCTGTTCTCTGGCTCTCTCCAATTCCTCCAGGCTCTCCCTCAGACGCTGGTTGTTGTCCTCCTCGGCATCCGGGATGGCGGATCGCGTTGATGGGATGATGAGCTCAGGCGGGATGATGGCCTCACTGCCGAAACACAGAAAATAAGGTGATTCACCTGTGGCCGTTCGGGGCGTCGTCCTGTATGCCCACAACACCAATGGGAGCTCATCTACCCAGTTCCCTTTCGCGCCGTCCAACCTTCTCTTTAACCCTTGCACAATCGTTCCATTGGTTCGCTCGGTGAGACCATTGGCCTGTGGGTGGGCTACTGATGTGAAGCTCTGCTGGATGCCCATCTGGTTACACCAGTCTCTGAAGACTCCTCCTTCAAACTGGCGTCCGTTATCGCTTATGATCGTCTTGGGCAGGCCGAATCTGCAAACAATGTTCCTCCACACGAAACTTGTCATCCTCTTGCCCGTGATGGTTGCCAATGCCTCCACCTCAACCCACTTGGTGAAGTAATCAACGGCCACCACCAGGAATCTTCTCTTGCCGGTCGCTTGGGGGAAAGGACCGACAATGTCGATGCCCCATTTTGCAAATGGCCATGGGCCTGTGATGCTCTTCATGGGTTGGCCGGGTTGAGATGACACCCGGTCATGTATCTGGCACTGATGACAAGTTTTGACCACATGGTCGGCGTCAACCCTCATGTTGGGCCAGTAATAACCTGCTCGGGATGCCCTCAACGCCAGTGTCCGGGCCCCCTGATGGCTGCCGCCGCTTCCTTCGTGGAGCTCCTTCAGGATTCTTTCTGCTTGTCTGGGCGTCAAGCATCGCAACCACGGCTGCAAGTATCCTCTCTTGTATACCACCCCGTTCCTGAGCGCAAAATTCAGCGCCTTCCTCTCTAGGGCTTTCGCCTCCTTCTGATCGGGTGGTAACGCTCCACTGAGCAAGTAGTCCCGCATTGGTGTCAGCCAACATGGCGGCTCGGCCTCAATAGCCGCGACCGTCATGCCGTCAGTTGATCTTGTCGGCAGTGTTTCCACTAGAACTCCTTTGGACAGATGGCTACTTGCCGTGGAGGCCAGCTTGCTGAGGGCATCTGCCCTTGTATTCTCGGATCTGGGGACTCGGGTCACCTCAAATCCTTCGAACTGCGTAGCTAGACTCTTAACCTTGGCCAGGTATTTTTGCATTGATGGCTCCTTGGCTGCGTATGACCCATTGAACTGGTTTGCAACCAAAGCCGAGTCGCCGTATGCATCCATCTTGGTTGCGCCCAACGCCTTTGCTAACTCCATGCCTGCAATTAATGCTTCATATTCGGCTTCATTGTTCGTGGCTGGGAACTGGAACCTCAACGCATACGTCGTCTCCATGCCATCGGGGTCAGTCACGATCAGACCTGCTCCTGATCCTTCCACGCCGGATGCGCCATCCACATGTAGCTTCCACCATCCTGTCCTGTCAACGCGTCGTTGCTTTTTGTCGGCTGGCTCGCTTGGTGCGTCGATGGTCACTTCATCCTTTTCCTCGATCCCGGATGGCAATTCTGCCAGGAAATCAGCCATTACTTGCCCTTTGATGGCTTTCCTTGGGGCGAACTCAATGGCATGTTCGCCTAGCTCTATTGCCCACTTGGCCAACCTTCCTGACATCTCCGGTCTGGTTAAAATTGCCTTGAGCGGCTCGTTTGTGAGAACCACGATGGGGTGTGCTTGAAAGTATGACCTGAGGCGTCTCGCCGCATGGACCAATGCCATGGCCAGCTTCTCCTGAGCGCTGTATCTCAACTCGGCCCCCTGCAGCGTTCGGCTGACATAATAGACTGGACGCTGGATTTTGTTCACTTCCCTAACCAACGCGTCACTCACGACTTCCATCCCAGCGGCAAGGTATAAATACAGCGTCTCACCTTGCTCGGGAGGGGACATGGCTGGTAGGTCTTTCAAATGATCCTTCAACTTGAGGAACGCTTCCTCCTCGACCTGGCCCCATTGGATTGCTCCTTTTGGCCCGACGCTGCCCTTGAGGATCCTCAAGAACGGGAGTGACCTCTCTGCGGCTCGTGACAAGAACCTGTTCATAGCCGCCAGCTTTCTATTCAGGCTCTGTACGTCTTTAACGTTCCTGGGAGGCTTCATTTCCAAAACGGCTTGGACTTTCTTCGGATTGACCTCCAAACTGTTGTTGGACACCATGAGGCCCAAGAACTTCCCGGCCCCCACTCCGAACTGGCACTTGGCCGGGTTGAGCATCATACCTGCCGCGTCAAGGTTCCCAAAGTCTCATCTAGATCCTTCACTAGACCTTCATACGACACGCTCTTGATGACCATGTCATCGACATAGATTTCCATGTTGCGGCCGATCTGCGCTTTGAAAATCTTGTCCACCACCCTCTGGTAAGTGGCACCGGCGTTGCGTAAGCCAAACGGCATCATTCGGTACGCGAAGGCTCCCCTCTCCGTGATGAAGGCAGTTTTGTCGATGTCGTCCTCCTTCATCGTGATTTGGTGGTACCCCTTGTATGCGTCTAGAAAGCATTTGATCGGGAAAGGGGCCAACGCGTCCACCTTCTGATCGATGATGGGTGTCGGGTAGCAATCCTTGGGGCATGCCCTGTTCAGCGCTTTGTAATCGATGCACATTCGCCAACTCCCATCTGACTTTTTGACCAGGACCGGGTTGGCTAACCACGTGGGGTATGGCACTTCCCGTAGGATACCTGCATTCACCAACTCGGTTACCTGTTTGTTCACCGCGTCATTCCTTTCTGGGCATAGCGGCCGTCTTTTCTGCATGACTGGTGGGTGTGAAGGATCCACTCTGAGGGCGTGTTGACCGAGTTCAGGTGATACTCCCGTCATGTCTGTCGCCTTCCATGCAAAGACCTTTTGATGCTTGATCAAGACCCCCAGAACCTCCTGACGACTTGCGTCGGGCAAGTCGGATCCCACTTGGACTCCTCGGCATCCGTCTTGGTCAAGGAACATGGGCATGCAAGATGCTGACAAGGTTTTGGGGTCCGGAATCCCTGACCGGACCATGTGGACCGGACATCGTGGTGGTGATTCGTCATCCGGACGCTTCCGCTTTCTCAGTGCAATTCTGTGGCACTCTCTCGCCTTTTGCTGATCACCCCGAACGGTCGCTATCCCTCCTTTGGTTGGAAACTTCAAAAGCAGGTGGAGGGTTGAGACGATACCTTTGAGCTGGGCTAGCGCTGGTCTCCCCAGTATTAGGTTGTACGGGCTATGAGCTTTGATGACGATGAACTCCATGTCCACCTCTTTCCTGGTCGGCCTCTCCCCGACCCCAACTGGAAGTATGATTGTTCCTTCTGGCCACACCGTTCTGTCCGCGAAATCCACCAACGGTGTGCTTGTTGGGATCAACTTGGCCTTTGTGTTGTCATCCAGCTTTTCGAAGCAATGCCAATACATTATTTCTGCTGAACTGCCACCATCCACGTATGCTCGATGGACCATCTTATCCATTATTTGAACCGTGATGATGACCGCATCGCATCCGGCTGGACGATCGGGGATGGGGTCGTCGGCGCCGAACGTGATCAATTCATCTCTACCCAGCTTCCTGCTCGTCGGGGTGTGTTCTGGGGCTATCCTGCATCTAGCCTTTCTTTGTGAATCCGAGCTCCCTCCGGCATTCCCGCCTATGATAGTGAGTATATCATTGCTCGCGCGCCTTGCTGGTTCTCGTTCTGGTGATGACTCCTCCTCATACTTTGCTCTCTTTTCATCTGGTCGCTCGGCCCGCGCCACCTCCTTTCCTTTACCACGCCCCTTGTTGGCCCCTTGATCCTGGCCGCCGTTCTTGTTGGCATATGTCGCCTTGTTGTGAGCTTTGGCGGTGGCAGCAAATTGTTTTAACTGCCCTTTGCGCAGGCATGACTCGATGGCCTTCTTCAGGTGGATGCAATCCTCTGTGTCGTGGCCGTGGTCGTCATGGTACTCGCAAAACTTGTTCAAGTTTCGTTTGTTGGGAGGCATCTTCATGGCACGCGGGGGTGGGATGACGTCGCGGTTTGCCAAGAAGACTTCTCTGGGCGTCTTTGTCAACGGGGTGAAGACTCTTTCTTGAGCAACTCGAGGTCCTAGCATGTCCTTCACCGATGACGCTTTCTCTGCTTTGGCCGGTTGCCCATCCTGGATGGGCTTCTGTTTTGACCAGTAAGGTCGAGCTTCTTTCTGTATTGCCAACTTCTTCTTTTTGGCATTCTCATCGGCTCGGTGAAACATCTCCACCACCATATGCAACTCGTCCAGCGTGTGTACCGCGCGAAGGGTGAGCTCCGAATCCAGAGCCTCGTGATCCAGGCCTTGCATGAAGATTTCGATCAACCACCGCGGCTCGCCACGGTGCACCACCATGTTGCTTTCCTCGATGAAGCGCTCATAATACTCCATCAGGCTCTCGCCAGATGATGCCTTGTGGCGTATCTTCATCAGGTCCTGCGTCGTGTTGGTGAACTTCCTCTTCTGCATGAACCTGATGAGAAAAAGTTCCTCGAGCTGCGCGAAACTGGATATGCTTCCATTGTCCAGGTTGGCGAACCATACCCTTGCTGCCTCCTTGAGCGTGGTGGCAAAGACTTTGCACCACACGGGCTCGGGCGTAGCGTACGTTGACATATTAGTTGTGAACGTGTGCAAATGATCTGCTGGGTCCGACAAGCCATCGTACGTACCTAGATTTGGTGGGATCCGGAGACGAGGGTTGGCAACAAACTCCGTTATTGCCTCTGAAAACGGGCTCCCTCTTTTCTGGCAATCCGGGGCCTCATAAAACACCGACAGCCTCTGCTTCGCCGGCACCCTCGGCTTGACACTTGGCTTGTGAACATACGTCATGGCCCATTCCCCAGGATGAGACCTAGGGTTGGCCTCTTTCTCGCCCGGATCTCCCCACTCCTCGTCTGAATCTTCCAGGATCTCATTCCCGTCATCATCCAGCTCTGTGAGGATGGGGGCTTTTTGCTTAGCTCGTGCGGGCTCGGCGAAGAGCTTTGTCGGTGTGACCGTCTTCGCCAAACCTTCAAGACGCCGCGCTTTCGGCGGCGTACTTCGCAGCTCCTGCAGCTGCTTGTTGATGGTAGCCTGTGACTCCAGTATCTGGCGGAGAACATCACCATCCTCCGTTGTGAAAGATGGGGACGCGCCTGGGTGCCGAGCCTGCTCAGGCGTCGCCGAGATCGGAGTGGCTGCTGGGTTTGAAGGGGTGAACGGGACTCCAGCCCCTTCGTCGCCCAGATCTGTGACCACTACCTCGTCAATGAGGACCGCGTGGTCTTGTCCTTCTCTGCTCATTTGCAGTGCGTGGGCTATGAAGATACTTGATTATATCCCCACAGACGGCGCCAATGTTACAGTTGCGGTGTGCGTCCTTGATGATCCGTCGCGATGGCACGACGAGGAGTACCTGCTAAGAATCAAGGAACTCTCAATCAGGGCGGGGCGGCTTATTGCCGTTCCCGCTCCGATGCTAAAGTCAGAAGACTGATCGGAGAGTTGGGATGTGATTGATTGTGTTTAGTAAACTTACCTTTCTCTTGTGAGAAAGGGATATATATATGGTGCAGACAGTTTGACCTGACCTGATCAGACCGCCCCGTTAGGCGGTCTGGGAAGATTCTCCTGTCAGGTTAGGTAAAGCTGCCACCTGCGGTCGGGTCTGGCCCGATCGTCATGTAGGATGAGAGGTTCGGGATGAACCATGCGGGATGGTGAGATGCCCGGCCCTAACAATTATTTATCATAAAATTTGTTTACGTCTGATTAAATAACTAGAATTATTATATGAATAGCATTATCATCGTACGATATACTTTTACAATATTTTAAATATATAGTTTTCAAACATAAAATTTTTAGATATAATCAATATACATAATGAAATTTATTGATAATCAAACTGACCGTCACCGTCAAATAGCATTGTTTTTTAAATGTGCCATAAATAGGAAAAACGTAAGGAGTGCCATTCATTTCACCAAAACTGATTCTTTCTTCTAATTTAGTGAAAATTTGTTGGATCACATCTTAATAAACCCTCTTTGTGTAAATAAGAGTTGGTTGTGCCAACTGGTCTCTTATGTGTTTGATGCTTCTTGGTCTCGGTGAGCGAAAGTGTCCCTAACAAGCTTTTTATCACGGTTTGTGCAATTTTTGTTACATGTTATTAGCTAGACCATTCAGTAACGTTTTTTGTAAGTGTTTCAATAGTTAGGTGTTTGGTATATTTAATACCATAAAAGAAAAATTTTTATTGCCACTACTGTCACATTATCCAATTATACATATTGTTCTTTCGCTAAATCTGTCCCTGCGGTGAATTTGGACTTCCACGCCGTCTGTTCTCTCATCGGATAATATGTCACAAGTAACACAAAAGATTCACGGTCAGCATAGGAGGACATAAACCATTCCCGCTCCAATGCATAAATAAGTACTCTGAGGAGATTTTTGATTTTTTCTATGAACATGAGATTGGAGAGTTTACCTCTCACGTACTCTCTTTCGTCATTTTTTTTTCTTGTGACGTGTGACCCGTCCTCATATCAGCAGGCCAGAATGCATATCCTTACATAGCCGAGCCCAGTCCTTCTTATGTTGATGGGCTGCTTGGGCTTGTCTTCCCGATGCCTCATCTATTTGGGTCAACCATTGACCGAATGGTCGGGTCTCTGGTCCTCATAAAATCAAAGTCAGAATGAGGAGTGAGAACCTCGATCATTCGATGTATGGAATCAGAAGAGTAGAATCGGATTAGACTAAAATAATCGTAAAATTCCTGTACTTGATTAGATCTATGTATTTTATCAAAAAATAATTGTTATGCACTTTTTAATAAAATTGATGAGAACTAACATTCATGAAGGCGTTTAACAGCGGAACGACCAATAAACTACGAAAACCCTCAAAATGTGTTTCTTAACAACTCTATTGCCATATATGCCTAATCGATGTTACTAGAAAATGATGATAAAATAAAGAAAAATCTCCAAATTTAGGTTGAAAATGTACAGTAACCCCCAAAGGTGTAGAGACACAAAATCTGCTTCCAGCAAATCCTACCGACTTTTCCCCCTTTTTATTACCGGCTACCGACTTTTAGTACAAATCTCCACAATCCTGTCCAAACTTAATATCCCCATCCCCTTATAAATACCACTCCCCGATCTCCCCACAAAAATCCCCCATCTCCAATTCTCCAATTTTTCTTTCATTTCTCAAAGCAAAACAAATTTCCGAACTCTTTTAGAACTCAAATGAGCCATGACTCGTCTACTTAGAAACCTCCTAACTGCCACCAACAACAACGGCTCCGCTCCGGCGCCGCCTTCTCTCGTTAAGTCTCCCGCCGCCGAGCCGCCGCAGCAGGTCTCAGCCGAGTCTGACTTCGTGGTCGTCCTCGCGGCTCTCCTCTGCGCGATCATCTGCGCCGTCGGATTGGTGGCCGTGGCTCGATGCGCGTGGCTCCGCCGCCGAGCCACCGGGAACGCCGGCCGGCCGGCCGGACAGCCGAACAAGGGCTTGAAGAAGAAGACTCTGAACGCTCTTCCCAAGTACACCTACGGCGGCGCCACCGCTGTCTCCGCCGTGAACCTGTCGGAATGCGCCATCTGCTTGGCTGAGTACGCCGACGGCGATCAGATTCGAATCCTGCCACAGTGCGGCCACGGGTTCCACGTCGGGTGCATCGACACGTGGCTGGGTTCTCATTCGTCGTGCCCCTCTTGCCGTCAGATTCTGGTGGTGGCTCGCTGCCACAAGTGCGGCGAGTTCCCGGCGATTCCGGCTGCCGGAGCTCCGGCGGAGGCTCAGCCGAAGTGCGGATCTTCCACGTCGGCGCCGAACACGTTTTTACCCTGAGGTAAAATGTAAGGGTAAAAACTGTGTCTAGATAAGGGAACCCGTGAGAGGGAAAGCTGCGGCTCTCACATGCGTCGCATGTGAGTACAGTTGCATTGTTGTTGCGGAATGGAGCAGCGATTGGCAGGTAGTGCCACGTGTCGTGATACTTGAGGTTGAGTGGGGGCCACAAAGTGCTGTTTATATTATTAGCTTAAAATCCCAAAATCTTCACTCGAGATATTGTTGTGACATTTTGTAGTATGTGTGTAACGTAACGATAATGATTGCATTTGTAATAAAATGTGATTTATTCATAATGTGTCTTACTAGCAAATACAAGTTTTATTTTTAAACACACAAAATTTCTTTCTTTGTTTTCAATTTTTGACATAACCTTAATATACTTGATAAATTAGCAACAAATTAAACTTTTATGAATCTTCACATCATTTTTTTCATTCTCAAGTGCAATATTATTCTTCCAAGTTCTAGTGCACAACAAACTAAATACAGTCATTTCATATCTGATTCTGTACATACTCAAATTTTCAGCCAAAAATACTACATTTTAATTGAGATATGAAAGAAAAGTGAGTAAGAATATATTAGTATTTTATATGATTAAATTTGTTATGGTATATAGAATGATACTACCAATGGTACCAATGGCGAAATGATACAAAAATTTATAGGATTAACAAACTGGTCTATGTCTCGACGTATCGTGATGTGAAAATTACTCTTCATCACAACTATACCGTACAGCCACCTGAGCCGCAATAAATTAATTTATTCAATTCTAAAACTTGAGAATTGATGCCGCCACCTCCGACAACCCTTGAACTAGTTCAGCCATCAGATACTACCAGTTGTGCAATTTAGTGGATGGTCTAAAGTCTAAAGAATGATCAAGGATTCAAAGTCAAGGGGAATTCTAAACCATTGAATTTAAAATTTCTGGGTTGGACTTGATGCTCGGTTAGGTACAAATATATAGTGCACACCTCCACTACGTGTGATGACTGGCTTAAGATTCATTCTATATAGTTCAATTTTGGTAGTCAGCTCAATATTGCGATTGATTCTTTCGGCCACAAACTAAAGGAGATGGTATAAACTATTTCGGACGGAAAAGATGATTCGGTGCCCATTTTATAATTTCTGCAAAAAAAGAATTGAATATTTTATAGCATTACACTTGGATGTTTATGAAAGAGGAAGGTTTTACACTTGGATGTATGCAAAGGTTTTAAATTGTTTTACACGTTGTCAATTGGTAAGTGGTGGTGATTTAAAGTTTGAGTAGATGGTTTATGTGTCAAATCGAATGATTAAATTATTATTTTGATTTTTTATTACCATATTGATATATTCAGACTAAAAATTTAACATCAAGTCAATTATGGATTATTGTCACAAGACTTTTTACTGTATTTTTATTGTATGTTCGAATATGAACTTGTACTATTAATTTTGAAATAATATTTGACGCATGTCATTTTAAAATGGATTATTTGTGCCAGCAATTTAGCGCCGAACACGAGATCAGCGCTTCAGAATGTGGAGGCCCGACCATGTTCCTCCGTTCGAAATTGTTGTTTTCAGATCGCATCCTGCTCATCAGTCGGAGTTCATCTTTTCAGATCCATCTGGGCGGCTCAATCAATCGAGTTAGCGGGCCAAGCGGGCCGGGTCAACATACGGGTCGGATCGGTTTGGCCTTCTCGAGTCTGGTATTGTTAGATGGAAGATGTGGTTTTTTATTTAGCTAATTTTATGTGATTTACATTCTAATCTGATTTGGAATTGGGAGAAATTATTGCTACTTACTCCTAAATCATTGCTGATTTGGAGTACTCTGATAATAAACTTGTTTATCCTAAATTCCTATAAATCAAGTTAATTTGTATAATTCTGACAAATCCAATCAAATTAGGCCAATTTTATGTTTGGAGACGGGAGTTCAGGGCGACTTCAGTGAGGGTATAGGATACGCTAGGTCTCAAAAGAAATTGTCTCAATAATTAAACTATTGAATAATAAGATAATAATTTTTAACTCACACAAATTCGTTATTTTACTTTTATCATTCACAAAAAGTTAACAGTGACTCTCACTACACTACCATTCTATGGTTCAATCTCCTTCTTCGTTCACTTTCCCAAATCATATTTAGCCGTCGGATCTACGTGCCTTTGGATTGATATGGAGTAGGGTAGATCCATTGTTGATTTGTTGGTAGATTACAATATTCATTTTTTTCTCAGTTTAATTCAGACCAATTTAACATAATAATATCAAATTAGTTCAAGAAAATATCTCAGTAAATGTGGGTTACTTTTTCCTTTTCATCAAGCCGAAGGGAATTTAACAGTCAAAATCCTAATTGATTAATCTAAGAAATTCCAAACCGAAAAGTAAAAGTGTATTCGAGGTTATCCATCCATAATGGGTTTGAAAATGTCAACTTTGAACCTAAGTTCATGGCTTATCGTCTACTACCATGCAATGAATGATAAGCACTATCATAAAAAGTTCTCAGTTGGAAGGGCAAAAGTGCACCAGATAGTAATTTTTTACTGAGCATTAGTGCCATCAAACATACTATTTCAACTATACCTAGAGTGCATTGGAGAATCATTTTTAAATGAGTCGAGTCGAGATAAAACAAATTGAGTTTAAGCTTAAGTTTTAAAGTTCGGACTCATACTTGAAATCGTAAAATTCAAGTAGTTCAAGTTTGTGGTTTGAGCTCAATCAAACTCAGTTTCTAGCTCAAAATCATCGAATGTGTAATATAATAAAATCATCGAATGTAAACCGTCAGATTCTTTTGTCAAA
The DNA here is from genome assembly GCA_948330725.1 of Sherardia arvensis. Classification (NCBI taxonomy): domain Eukaryota; kingdom Viridiplantae; phylum Streptophyta; class Magnoliopsida; order Gentianales; family Rubiaceae; genus Sherardia; species Sherardia arvensis. The sequence goes on from OX415242.1 coordinate 3,450,673, forward strand.
CGTTGCTGGATATTTTCCAGTATTTTAAGATGATATATACTACATTTCCTTTTAAAAGAATAAAAATTAAACGGTGATCAGATTCTACCTCAAAATTTGATCGACCTGTCAATATTTACTCATGAACCAACATGCTCTTCACATTTACATCCCAAAAAACTGACAAAAAAAGTTAAACATTGTAACTTGAAAGACATCACCATCCTTCAATCTTACTATTATAATGAAATAAACTTTATTGTAAATTAGATCTGAGCTGTACCATATAAATTATGCACATCAAGAGATATGCATACTAACTTCATGAAAACAAACCATTTACTATATTGAACTCTTACGTAATTAAAGAATAAATTTGTAGGGTTTAAGGTTATCTATTCAGCTTTTAAACCTTTTTTACAAGTTACAGGGTGAAAAGCACTAGTACTAAGGTGGAAGAAAAGTGCATTCTGAGATATTTGTGAGATATTTGTGCTTTTTTCGTACATGTAGATATTATCATATCCTACTTTTAGCTAAGTTAATATTAGTCATCTCATCTAATTATAATATGTTTAGAAAAATATTAAAAACACAAGGTAAATTACTCTTTTATTATTTTCCTTTTCTCGTGAAAATGCATTTTTATTAACATGAAATTACATCTTTCCAATTTATAAAACTTGAATATCTATATATATATATTTTTTAATTAGAAACCATCATAGATGGAGGGATATTTATTAGGTTCCCCAATCCTTCATTAATCTCCTCAAAAGGAGGCAATTTGAAAGATTACAGAATAAGTTGAGAATCTAAACTGTATCTAGAGCGCGGTTATACGCTGTTCCTAAAACTAAATAGTGCGGTGAAATACATCTGAATATCCTAAAGTCTAATGCCCAAAAGCATGTAACTATCTTGCAGGTAAAGCATCAATAACTTGCACCCATCCCAACACTAAAGTCAGAATCGACCAAGTCTACCAGTCTAAAACTATTCTCAGAAACGCCAAAAGTAAGTTGTCAAAACTACTTTGACTTGGATTTCTCCTACACTGATCATAGAAATAGACTAGAAGCCTAGGGGATTTTCCATAGCGCGGCTAATCCGTTTACAAGGAAAACAGCAGACAGGCATCAAATACTCGATAAACTAGTCCAGATAACTACGCAAAAAGACCCAAGTGGAGCACATATTTCACCTAACATGGAAATAAAGAAAAAAGAACAGAACCCAAAAATATGGATCTACCAATTCCTGGAGGCAATCAACGCGAGACCGGTGGCGCGTGTGTCCACGCACGCGGGTAGTTGCGTCTTGATGGCGGCGCGTGTGGTCGACGAAGCGCGTTAGCGCGATGGTACGCCGAGTAGTTCACGCCACGACGGCCCCCGGCGAGTGTGACAGCGCGTGTTAGTCGGAGTCGATCGGATCCGGTCAGATCTGGTAGAGAAACTTAACTTTTCCGGTGAATCAGCGCCTCCCCTACACCTGAGTGACGGCACGAACTCGGTTTCCTCCGGTAAATCCAGCGGCGAGCGGACGTGCTTTCCATCGTCGTCGGACTGCGACTGCGATCCCTAAGGATCCGGCCTCCTACGGTGCTTCACGGTGGCTGAGAAACCGTATCTTTCCAGTTCAGAGATCGGGTTCAGGTTGGGTGGTTAGGTATAGGGTGGTTTGGAGGTACGGGAAATAAAGGCATGGGGTGGAGGGGGTGGCCGAGCGGCGGCGAGAGGCGCCGGAACCGGCTCCGGCCACCCCTCCGACGAAGTGAATCTGGGGAAAGTGTGGGGAGGGAGAAGGTTGACTTTCGTTGGGAGAAGGTTGACTTGAATATCTATAATCGTAAAACTATAATATCTAAATTCAACAATCATCGAGGTAAAGTTCACATAAAAACTGTAAAATCAGATCAATGCGAGAACTTATTTATGATACTTTTTCAGAATTCAAATTCATTAATCAAAATTTAAATTTTATAATAAACTGAGGTATATATATACTGTTAAACTTGATTCTATTTCTTCACATGCTAATCTTAAAAACGAAAGATTAACTTGTAATTAACTTTAGATCTCATGTAGATCCCTAGAAGATATTTGTAATAATAAAAAAATAGACTAAACAATAAAGTTTTATCCCAGAATTGAACAACTTGCCTCTCCACCCAGTGCAGATATTATAAGTTACAAGTGGGCAAAAGATAAAATAAAAGTGCTGGAAAATGTGGTTAATTTTAGAACGAAAAAGTACAATATAAATTCGCGCCGGTACTTTTGATTAAGGAGCAATCAATCGTTTTCAGAAAAATTCAATAAGTTCCACCAATTGTTACAGGCTCCTTCAAAAAAAAATTGTTACAGCCATTTCGATATTTTACTCAATAATGTCTAAAATACCGTTAAAATTATAATACTGTCCTTAAAATATTATTTAATTTTTTAATAAACATAATAAATAAGAATATTTTTATAAATTAATAACGTATTAAAATCATAGTACGTGTACCAACATCCTAAATTTACCCACGAGAATTGCAATCCGGGACTAATCTTCAAGTGACACCTCCAAAAGGTCACTAATCTCCATGTCCAATTCACATTATTTTAGTATTTTTTAATATCTTTCAAATTGATAAGTGATCAAGTTTAATATCTTTAGATAAGTTCGTTAGTTCATTTTCTCATATTTTTAAATCTAGCATATCAATTTTTAGTAATTCAACATTATTTGAATTAGTACAGAACTAGATATAACGCACCTGATTCGAGCATAAACAAATTAAGACATTGGAATAATCAGGTGCGTTATGAGTAGTACTAGCTGTCATGAGCTTGTGCTGGACTCGGCTGAATGACTGTGTTCGTGCTCTTCAAGATGCAACGGTTAGTGTTGAACTGACCAATCATACTAGTGCGAAGGCATACTATATGGTGGGGGAAGCTTGTATGGTTCTCAAGGTAAGGGAGTTTTGATCTGCAGGAAGATGATTGAAAGTTAATGAGGAACTACTAACTATGTTTTCTTCTGGTCAGGCTTATAAGAAAGCAGCAGATGCATTTTCTAAGGTTTTGGAGCTTGAACTTGGTAAAAAAGAGATCGAAGAAGCACTTAGGTACATGATTGCATCAATTGATAAGTACCATTTCGTTGTAGACTGCTGCTAAGTCTCTTACTTTGTTGATCATATAGGGTGGCGAAGGCTGAACATCAGAAGTTTGAGAATGTGATACTGCAACAAGTATTTTTGTAATTCGAGATGAAAAGGCTTCTGTTGATGCAAGGTTTCATGTTTCGCTCGATGAATGGTTGGGTTTTAAGGTTCTTGCCATCTCTCATCTTGATCCAAACGTTCTATAGTTTCTTAGGCCTAATATTGTGGCCAAATATTGTGTAAGGTTTGTACACAGATTTCGACTGTTTTAACAGTTTAATATATATCAGGATCATCCTGATATTGGCAATATCAGGCACCAATTAAATAACGACACATCATCTTTAACTAATTTATGATTGGGCCACGTGTTCAATCATTACCCAGACGGGTTTAGCCATTCTAAATTAGGGTTTTAGAACTTTACTAAAAATATCTTAACCAATTAAAACATTACAATTGTACACGTGTCATTATCTCATTGGTGCCTGATAAGGCCTATATCAGGATCATCCGGATGAATGTTATTCTCCTGTTTTAATACATAAGTGTAATAAATTGCGTTAGATTTGTATAGAGATTTCTTATTGTATTTTTGAAGTAAAGTTTGGTTCAGTTTAGTTTAATTTCTTAAGTTTTTTTGTGATGAAATATGATGTGATAAAATGTTGATAATATAGCTATTCAATGCATTTATTTTTACTTTATTTCAATTCAGTTTTTCTTAGTTTTCAATTTAATTAAGTTCAACTCAGTTTAATTCATTAACAATTCAACGATAATTTTACTAGCACTATTCAATTCTTAATTTATGTATGAAATATGTATAAATGAGTTTATTACTAGCATCATGAAGCAGCACAAATAGACCATATGATATAGTAAAAGAAAGTTATGTTGCAGGTAGGGGAAAGTCAGTTTCCCTATTATTTAGTTCATACTCAATCTGTCACAATTGTCATAATGAAATCTCATAATTTATTTTACATTTTTGTGTAAATATTTAAGATTATTTAAATTGCTGTTGTTATTATTAGTTTAAAAGTTTAATTCAGTTTAATAATGGAATATTCTACTTTACCTAATCAACTAAAATACACAACATACCAAATTTAAGTGATTCTTAAAAATAATTAATTTTTTAAATAACAACATGCAACATAATTTTTAAAATTTTAAAAAAATACATCAAAGAGGGTTTGCCTAATCATCATAATATTATCATCATAATAGAAAACATTTCGTAATAGAAAATACCATTACTATTTAAGTAATAAATTCCAAACATATTCCCACAATAATTTTACTAATATTTAAAGTAAGTTGGAAATAATGCAATGAACACGCTAAAGAGAACATCTCCACCACAGAATCTTTACGTACCAGAGTTCCTCATCTCCCAAACAAAGAGAAAAGATAACTTTTTATTCAATTTTGTTTATTTTGTGTAGTGATTAAAAAATAGCAAAAGAAACAAACATCACAAAAAAGAGAAAAAGCTCAAAGAGTATTCCAAAAATGGCTACCAATAATCAAAGAAAATAATGAAATTTGTTTGTTCAACTAGCTAGCCACTACTACCAACCAATTATCTAACACACATTAAGTGAATATTGAGTATGTTTTTTGAAGTAAATATTGACATTGATTTGTTATAAAAAAATATTTTTCATAGTGACGCTAATTTTAATTTATAAAGTTATTTAACTAAACCTTATGCAGGAATGCTAATATAATGAAATTTACAAAATTGTATAAAATAATGATAAAGAAACTAATAAGGTAATTGAGCACTCCACTTTATATAATAGTTTATTTCCTCAATGATGTACTAAAGAAAATTTACTACACAGTGATGAATATTAATCTTCAGAAGTGTGATGCTGGCTGTTGTTCATATCCTAACTTGAATGCTTGAATTGCCCAGAACTTATTACACCAGCAAACCACTGCAACAAATTAACATGATAATATATTAACAAACATGATAATCACACCAATACTCTTTAATTACCTCCCCATCTTACTAACGCTATGATAATATATCAATCATGGTATTATAAACAGGTCAACGTTGGGATGATTTAGGGTTTCTAAGGAAAGCTTGACGAAAACTCATAATCAAAGCTCAAACTCATTTCGCATATCAAAATCGACAGATTTTCCAGAAGAGGAACCAAAATCAACAAGCTCAGTCTAACCATATGATTCGGAGATCCTAAACTTACACAGCCAAAATAAAACAGAACCCATATCATCCATCCCAAGCTTAAATTCAACAAATTCTAATGAAACTTCATACGTTTTCGACAAATTCAAGTGTCTAATAACACACATCAGCAATCTGATCAAACAAAAACTCTAATTACCTGTTCAGATTGGCTCGGGAGCCACCTTGGGGGAGCGCCGCCCCTGCCTGCACTTCAAGCAGGATCTTATACCCAGATACACCACAGCAACGCCGAGGACTGTAGCTAGCAGTAGAAAAGGCACTGCCACAAAGCTGATGACGTATTGCATTGTTTTTTTGAAAAAAAAAACTATGGGTGTATTTAGTTGGGGAGTATTTTGAGAGTTTGAGTTTTTATTAGAAATTTTGAGAGTCTGATTTTGCAAGCTTGACGGATACTGATATACTACATTAGGAGTAAACTACTTCTCTTTTATGTAGGTGCCACATCAGCATTAGAAGAAAAACAACAAATGAGGTGCTTTTGAGACTTCCTCATTTATTTTTCTCTTTTGTTATTGTTTTTCTTTCATTAATCGGAATAATTCGATCCTTCCCTAGAATTGGAATCTGTTTCAAATTCTCTTATTTCTATGATATAATTTTTTTTTGATTTATCATATTTTTCTTCTAAGGGTTCATATCCCATTTGATTAGCTAATTCCAATAATTTTATTTTATTAGAATTTTGTCTATTAAGACATTCATTAGCATAATGTCCTTCTATGTTGCATATCCGACATCTGCAATTTTTCTTTTCTTTAGGACAAAATTTAAGTTTCTCTGTTTTGCTATCAGATTTTTTAAAGAATTTTCCTGGTTGAAATTTCTTTTTCTTTTTAACAAATTTATATTTAGAAGAATTTTTCTTAGAAAATGATTTCTTAATTTTCCTGAAATCTACTTTGCAACCATATTCTACATGTATTTCTCATGTAATAGAACAACATCTTTTATTAAATTTTTAAGTTTTTCCTGTGTTCCTATTAATTCACAGAATTTGATCATTTCTTCTTTTACTATTCTCATAGCAAATTTTAAACTAAAGCTCGTGGTTGTATTACCAAAGGTTTCACTTTTAAACTTTTCTGATGCTTTTTCTCCAACCAAGGAAATTTTTCTTAAATATTGAAGTATCATTTCTGGAAAATCACCTTATTCTAATTTGTAAAGGTTTAATTTGTAATCACAAATGAATTTTTCTAAGTAACCGATATCACATAGTTGTAATTCTGCCAGTCGTTTTTTAGCTTTCTCTTGTACTAATAGTTTTTCGTGCTCTTTATTTCCAGCAAATTAATTCCTAGAAACATGGTATAGAGTGCATCTGAAATTATATCGAAAATATTATATGGCATTACTCCATTTGGATCTTTCCAAATGGTATTTTTTTATGAATTCTTTTGCTATGCATAAACTTTTATGTTCTATTAATAGTAATATAGTTCGAGGATCCTCATATGCTTCTGAATTAGATTGAATTATCAAGCTTAATTCTGCCGCCTATTTATCGATAATTTCTTTTCTTTAATATTGACAGTCAATATTTAAGAAATTACCCTCTGTTCCTTTAGAGCTTCCAACCTTACTTTTCGCACTTTCTGGAAAGTATTGAGGTTGGTTAGTTTTCCTTACTTTAGAGCCCATGTACGAACTCTCTGATTTTTCTTCTTTTTTATCCATCCTAAAAGTTTCAAGCATGCTTTCTATATCACTAGTTAATAGTTCTTCTTCCTCTTCAGATTCACTAGTTATTCCTTCTTCATGCAAGATTCTTATTTCTTCAAATCCAAAAAATTATTTTAGTTCAGGATTGTTTTCTATTTCTTTATTTGCTAGTTTATCATCTTCTAATTCTAGTAATCTAGTAGCATTCTCAAGTAAATCAAAATTTTCCTCTTTTACTTGTAATATTACTAGACGTCACCCCCTCTAGCACATGTTTTTGGAGGTCATAGCACCTGTTTTTGGAGTTTCAGAAACCGGTGCCTATGTGGGGTGGTGCTACAGGATTGGCACCGGTTGGTAGGTTTCCGGTGCTATAATTACAAGCACCGGAACTATGTACACTCCGGTGCTATTAAAATACCGGTGCTAGGATATTAGAACCGATTCATTATTGGCACCACCAGCTACATTTATCGGTGCCATAGTTTGTACCGGTTCCTATGGCACCGGTTGGTAGGTTTCCGGTGCTATAATTACAAGCACCGGAACTATGTACACTCCGGTGCTATTAAAATACCGGTGCTAGGATATTAGAACCGGTTCATTATTGGCACCACCAGCTACATTTATCGGTGCCATAGTTTGTACCGGTTCCTATGGCACCGGTTGGTAGGTTTCCGGTGCTATAATTACAAGCACCGGAACTATGTACACTCCGGTGCTATTAAAATACCGGTGCTAAGATATTAGAACCGGTTCATTATTGGCACCACCAGTTACATTTACTGGTGCCATAGTTTGTACCGGTTCATATGGATGCACTTTAATTTCGGTGCTCTAATCAGCAGCGCTTTATGGGCACCAGTTACTTTACCGGTGCCATAATTTGTACCGGTTCATATGGATGCACTTTAATTCCGGTGCTCTAATCAGCAGCGGTTTATGGGCACCAGTTACTTTACCGGTGCCATAGTTTGTACCGGTTCATATGGATGCACTTTAATTCCGGTGCTCCAATTAGCAGCGGTCCATGAGCCGGTGCCATAGTTTGCACCGGTTCATATGGATGCACTTTTATTTCGGTGGTATAGTCAGCAGCGGTTTATTGGCACCAGTTAGTTTACCGGTGACTTTTTTTGTACCGGTAAGTCGTTCCGATGCTCCAAGTTCGAACCGGTAATTAATGACCGAGGTCATTTTCAACTGGTGCTAAATTTATATTAAAAAATCGGTGCTATAAGATGTAATTTTCCAATAATTTTCTTAATAGGATAATAGTACTGGAACATTCCCAATAAACAAAAATAATGACTAAAAATCAACCAAAAATTTTCCAATAATTCAAATAGCTGATTAGGCTTATTATTGTCAACATCATCCAAAATATTATCGTGGCATGCTTTATTCTAAGAAATACTAGTCATCATAACATGTATGTGACAACAAAAGCAATTCATGTTATTACACCTTGAAAGTATTAACCGACAATGGAGGGCAAATTCCTGTTTATATTGGCTTGGGCTCGGCAAATAGGAGCATACTTGTCCACCCAACCTTGGCACCATCTCGCTACAACACCATTTATCTCTTCTCTTGGATAGGATCCTTTATCATGTGGGAATAGCTACATAAATCAAATTGTACACGTTGTTAACAAACTGTTGTAAGAACTCGGAACTACAAAAATCATGACATCTATCTAGAAAAGAAAACTGAAATTACCTTTGATATATGTCCACCTCTAAACTGTGTCACAAAGAGTTCCATCCAAAGCATGGTATAATAGCCACACTCCCACCCTCCGTATTGGCGCTTGGGCTGTATAAGAAAGAGTTTATAAGCTAATTTTTATATAGTTTAAATTTTATAAACAATATATTACATGAATGCATAATTATTTTATAATCAACAAATTTTACCTGTAAGTTGGTAATTTTCCAAGTGTAGTCAGAAGAGGGTACAACATTATTGTTTCTAACCTGAGTATGAAATTCCTTAGCAACGCTACAAACACGATAAAAACAAACATTAAGTTAGTATGGAATTGCGTACGTAATCAAAGAGAAAAGGGCATACAGATTGAAGTAACAAAAATTTCAGTACCCGTTCAAGAAATTGACACAAACTGGAAAATCTTGTGTAATGCCCACTCCAAATGAGTCCAAACAGTAGAAACTATCTTCATTTAGAGAAATCAACAATAGAAACCAGTGCTCACTAAGAAGAAAATGAACAACAATTTTAGTTAGCGAATGTGAAGTTCAAAATTCAAAAGATAGAAACCATATAATTTATTAAAAAATTCACTGAAATCTAATCATGTTCTTCAACGTTAATTCTACAAATTTTTACTTACCCTCGATGATATGGGAGGATATAATAATCAGCTTGAGTATTCCTCATAACATCGACAACCAAAGTAATCCTCCTGTCCACAACACCTTCGCTATCAAATATTGAGTAGTTTGAAGTTAAAAACTGAATTCTCGGCTTCTCCTTTTCCTGAATTTGATCAAACAAAATACTGGACAAAGATAAAATAATCAGCAAACTAATATTGAAATCAGCAAGGCTAACATCACGTACAAGTAATATTCTTACCCACTCCACATGTCTATCTGTAGATTATCGAGCCACTCCATCTCTATTGGGTCTCGAATTTTCGCAGCAAAAGATGCAAGATAACCAATATCCGCGTAGCCCATGTGGAAGGAAACACCAAATAACTTTGGAGGAAAATTAAGCCTGTACAACTTTCCTTCATAACCAGCTTCCTTTGCTATTCCAAGCAATTCGTCAACAAACACTCTCTCTGCGCCATTGTTCGGCAAATTTCGATTCACAATCTGAAAGATAACAAAGTCAATAAATATGTTGATTGCTAATACTATAGTCTTAGAAATTAAAAAAAATGTACCTTTGTAAGCCGCACATGACCTTCTTTCTTGGTGGAACCAAACTTCTTCGTACTTGAAGAAGGCTGCACCTGAGTCATTTCAAGGCAATTGTATTTATAAGAATATGAAATAAAAATTAAACACAAGAGATGCTTAAAGGTAGGCCTTAATCACCTTGTCATCCTCAATATCAATAAAAGGATGGTTGTTGTCATCCTCGCTCCCAACTAGACCCTTACCCTTACCCTTCAGATCAGTTTCATCTTTATTTTCCTTGGTTTCTTGTTCCTGCCCAACTAAATGTATTGGCCAATCAACCACAAAACCCACGGCTGCACTTACTGTTCCGAATTTTGGATTTGGGATGGGCAGCATTGCTTGAGGGTGTTTAACTGGATTGCAAACGCGAACTCGAACATGAGTGTGGTTTGCACGACGTTCATGGGTTCCTGCCAGCATCATCCCTGATGCAACCTCCACTCTCGAACCATCAAAATGTGGTATGAACAATGCACACTTCTCCTCATCCTAAATTACAGTCAGAACAAGTCACCAATAAAAATTGTAATGAAGTATTCCATATTCATCTTCAAGAATAATATGATGTACATACTTAATGCAGAAACATATAGTAATGACTAGGGATGGTGATGTAATGTAATTACCTCATCACTACTGCTGTCGTCGGAGTCACTAGGAAACCCTTCGGAATCTGCAAGTGCATCTATTTTTCTTTACTCGGCTCTAAACAACTTCATATTATCCTCCAAAGATTGAGGATTTAGATGGTCAGGGAGACTGACTTTCAGGGTTGATGCAAAATGACTCATTGATTCACCAACATATCGCAAGAGAGCAACATCGTATCGAGGTGCTTCGCAACACTGTTTTTTCTGACGGTGCAGTCTAGATGAACTCTACTTCTTAGCACGTCGTTTTTTGGCAAATAACGGAATCCCTTCTCCAACCTGAGCCCCACGATGGGTGCCTCTCCATCTGCCTGGGCGATCTTCTTTCTTTGTGGCTTTCACCAATATGTCCTCTACATCTTTGAGAACAAGATTTCCAGACAACAACTCCTCATTATACTTCTCATGCACTACAAATATTGATGCAACAATAACGTTATCGCACAAGAGTTTGATTGTATGACACATACATTATATACAAATTACAGGATAGCCAACATGTACTTACAATAGTTGGAGCGAGTTTCTCAACTCTACTTGTGTTGAACACATAGCTCCCGTCCTTTAGTTTTTTTTTGTTAGCCTCCAGAAAAACCATAGATCTGTCAGGGTAGAAGTTCTTCCCCTTCATCTGAATTTTAGCTTCTAGTTTGCTTAACCCTTGTTCCATTAGCCGTAAGAGCTCTTTGGTCTTGTTCTCAACTCTGAGTCTTTCCACAATTTTTCGATTCCTCACACTCCCATTATGATGGGTATAATCCTTGTTCAGAGAACGTTCTCTTGCTTTGTCAGCTTTGAACTGGAAGTTGAAAATGAAAATGAATGTTAGTAATGAAATAATTCTTAAACGAGGTCAGAGAAACATTTCAGAAGCAATCTATTTAAATACAATCAATTCCACATCGTACCTTGAAATCCGCCGTTGATCTATGGCGCACAAACTTGTCCCACTCCTCTTCATCCATCCACTTGTACTTCTCCCATGGAACAACTCCATCCTCATTTTTGTGGATGTACCGTTTTGCAATCTTAGATTTACAATTCCGCCAAGAGTCACTAGCATGCGTGTAAACCTCTTTCTTCAGCTTCTTGAGCTGCTCAGGAGTTAGTTTTGTCTGAATATCGAAGCTCATCTACATCCAGACAATTATATTAGTGCGTAAAATTTTGTTTGGAGCAAGTGAGTGGTTACATGAAAGAATAGCAAGTAAGAATTGAAAGATCACCTGAATATCTTTCCATGCCTCATTCTTAACATCTTCAGGTACCTTACGCCAATCTGTCCAGGTTCCAAATCTAATTCGGCGCCGAAAAGCATAGGAGAAATATGATACCCATTTATTGTGTTTTGTCTTCGGTAGCAGTGTTCGCCTACTGAATCTCATCTTAATAGGTGCATTATTTCTCGCCAGCATAACTGATTCACATGTGGCAGTCCCCCGAGTTTTGCAGAATTCTTCCACTTCAAACTTATCGTACCGCTCTCCACCCCCTTCACCGTCTGAACTATCCTCTTCGGTGCCTTCAGATTCAGTTGAAGATGCCGAGGTCAACTTGCCCTTGCTGGATGCAGGATTGTTTTCCAGTTCCAGTGGGATTTTGTTCTGTACTGAAGGGAGCTCAATTGCAGGTTCTTCCACAGAGATCTCCTGCCGCACTTCATCGACTACTTCATCTCCAGCTCTTACACCCCCTGAATCACCAGCGGTTACGTTATTTGGCCTTGGTTGTGGCTTCTTTTGTGTCTTCTTTGTTGTGGTCTTTTTTCGATTTGCCATCTGTGTTGCTCATGGGAGAAAACAATTCAAAATTAGACAGTGCTCCTTGAAAAACATAAAACTAAACTACATTTAAAGATTATACATGTCAAATCTTTGACATCAATAAACCCTTTTAAACATAATCAAGCATGATAGCCAACAGACGCATATAAAGTGTCCTGGAAATAAGCTCTTCTTAAAAAAGATACCAAAATTTTAAAACTAGAAGGATGCCCGTCTAAGCGTGCATGTTGCTCACACTAACAAGTCAATTGAAAACTTCCAACTTCAGACACCTGTGTTCATATCATATTACTAATTAAAACAAAAGTACAGAAAATCGAAATATTACTACACCCACATAATGGATAAAAGAACAGAGAAACATATAATAGCTAAATAGACTAATTCTGGTATCTAGTTAGAATCCATCACAATATATTAGCAGTATATGGACTTAGTGTCAGCATTCTTACAGAGTAGGATTTTCCACAAAACTAGCTGTATCAATATGCATATAAAGCACAAAAAGATTGAAATAAAAAACATAAATAACTGAATAAGACTAAGAAAACATTAATTTTCTGAAAGAATAGCCAACAAACACAACGTTTAGAAGGACAAAAGGACAAAAGGACAAAAGGACATTAATTTTCAGGTCAAATATCTTGATTAATTTACAAACAACAGATGCATGAACAAATATACAACTAATTGCTCCAACCCATCTAAAATGAATAAACAAACACCCCATTTTGAGTTCTGTAAATTAATCTTTTTACTGTATTCATGAACTTTGTCTAATGGAAATCAAGAACAATTGATTTTAGTTGATATTCATATGCTCTGTATAAATCAGTCGACGAAAAAATTCAGCCTTTTGCATTATACTCGATGAAAGAAGAGGATTTAATTCTAACATATATGCCTGCAGTTATCTTTTTTACTAATCTGCCTTTCTAATTCCTGATATCGATCATGCACCACCATCATATTCCATCAAAAGACATTGTGTAGTACTATAAACGGGAATTCAGGCATTCTACACACATATCCTTTCTCCAACCATGAAAATAACAGAACAAAAAAATTTCATGACAAGATAAAACCATAAAAAATACAGAAGATTAAGCTAAACCTTTTTCTTCTTGGGATTGTTGGCTGTCTCCTCGACCACGATAGCTTGAAATTCGAGATTAGGCTGTTAGAATAGATATCCTGGACCTCCTTGCTGACCTTCTCAAGTTTCACCGGTGAACGGGTGAACGAGTGAACGGATGAACGGACACAAGATGGTTAATGTCGGATGAACGGGTGAACGGCTAGTCGTTGGCGGTCCGAAACTCTACCGCCGAAATACGGAAGCGAGGAAACCCTTGATCGGCTGTAGAAATTGCGGAAATAAGCAGAGGGGAGAAACGTGAGATGGAAGGCACAATTATAAGAAGAGGCAAAACCCTAACGTTTGGGCTGGGCTTATTCAGTAAAAAAAAGTCTAAATTTAATATTGAATTTCCCTACTCTAGCTATATTTGGGCGCGAGAAAACTAAACCCCAATATTTTGGTAGATGATTCCAAAATATTTTTTCTCCCTTTTTCATATAATTAGTCATAGTCGTGTAGTACTATTTATCACCAAAAGGCCAATTTAGTGCTTTAGGATTTCCTGATGATCCTAACTCCGCATTTCCTACTCCGTAGTTTGGATAGGAATACTTTTCTAATCCTATTGGCTTTGGTTTGTTTTCTACTTTTATCGGAGATATTATTAATTCGTTTTGCTTTATTGCTCCTAAAATTTCTTTATTGCTAGGACTTTCTTGAAGTACCGTTTTTAATTCACTAATGATTTTTGCTGCAACAGCTTCTATTTTTTCATTTTCATTAGATTTTACCTGTTTTAACAATTCTAGAATTTCTTCTAGTTTTGGTTTTATGATATTATTAAGATCTTCTTGTATTTCTTTAAAGCTCATTCTAGTTAAGACATTAGTTCGAGTTGCCGACCTAACTCATCAATTCTTTTTGAAACACTTCTCTTTCACTTGGTTCTGAGTTACTAAAATTTTTACGTGAATTACTTCTTAGTATTTCTCTTTCACTTGATTCGGCATTACTACAACTTTTTCTGGAATGATCTCCTATTTCTAGATTATTCCTTTGTATTTTTTGTTTATACTTTTCATCTATAACTTTTTTATTTCTAGCTATATTGATAGCCCAAGAATTGTCTATAGGAGCTATTTCAAAAAACTGTCTTTCTTTTACAGTTCCTATTTCGGTGAATACATCTTCTAGCTCTATGTATCCTTTCTTTTTATAGTCTATACTGTGATGACTATTTGTTAAGGCATAAGCAACCAAGTATATGTATGATCAGATCTTCATAATATACCTATAGATTATTTGATTTTTTGGAAGCATTACTATGCTTCAAGGCCATGATGTGAGCCGCTATTTTTATTTTTGCCTCTCAATGTTTGTAGTGAGTTGTATTATTCTAGCTAAAATTCAATTTTGGCATGTTTTTATAAAGTTGTGGAGACTAATTTAATTCCCTCCACCTTTTAAGAATGTTTAATTGAATACACACACACTAGGGATGATCATGGGTCGGGTTTGGGCAGGGTCTAGTCACATCCATACCCAACCCAAAAAAATTTAGTCGGGACCCAGACCCGATGGGTCTACTGCGTCCCATGATCTTAAATGGGTACATAATAAATTTAAATTTTTCGCAAATAAATGTAATATTATAGTATAAATTTCAAGATGAAAGTCGAATGTTTCATTACCAATCATTAACAAACATCAATATGAAACAAAAGTTTTCTTTAAACTTCTAAATAGTCTAAAGAAATACATATTTTATTTTCAATCCATAATGTATCTCCAAGAAAAACATAATTTATTTGGAAAAAGAGTAGAACACACACACACACACACACACACAGAGGAAGGGGTTCTATTCACTCTCTTCTTTTTACTCAAATTTTTACTCATTATTTTAGCTTTTGATCAAGTTCTAATCCAATGGTTACAAATTAATAAGATTTTTTTACTATTTTAAGAATTTCTTGTTTATTATTTCAATTTTTTTTCTTCTTTACCCAATTTAACCCTTCTCCTTCTTCCCCAAATCTCCTGCTACAAATAGCAGCATGTAAAAATGTTTTGTTCCTGGAATCTCCGACGGGAGTGGAGTTCTCTTACTCGAAAAAGACAGAGTCTACGGGGGACACACAAGCAGCAGCTTATAACTTGGCCTTCCTCCTGATCTGGGTGGAGAGGTTCCCGGAGTACAAGGGCCGGGATTTTTACATCGCCGGGGAGAGCTACGCCGGACATTACGTGCCTCAGTTAACCGACAACATCGTGAGGCATAAAAAAATCTCAAGAAGGTGGCATTCAACCTGAAAGGGATCATGATCGGGAACGCCGTGATCAACAATGAGACCGACCAGGTGGGGATGTACGAGTTCTGGGAAACCTTCATCTCCGGACAAACACTGCAAGGCATCCTTAAAACCCGCGACTTCTCACCCAACGCAACCTCCTACTTGGAAGAGTGCAGTCAGCATTTGAACGAGGCGGAGCAGCCCTTCAACTCCATGGACGTTTACAACATCTACTACCCGGTGTGCCAGAAGACCGAAGCAGAGGCCCTGTCCGCGCTCCCGGAGCCCATGGACGTCGATACAATCGATATGTGCACCGAATACTACACGAGGACGTACCTGAACCGAGAGGACGTCCAGGCGGCGATGCACGCTAACTGACCGGGTTCATCAAGTACCCGTGAGAAGGGTGCGGGGGTGTAGACTACGCCGTGTCCTCCACCATGGTTCTCTCCATCCTCACAGACCTGATGTAGAACGGAGTGCGCGTTTTGGTTTTCATTGGGGACGTGGACGGGAGGGTTCCGTCACCTCCACGCTCGACTCCATGGCCGCCATGAAACGTACCTTCATTAGCCCAAGATTACCCAAGATGGGCGGGTTTACCCAAGATTACCAAGGCAATATCACGTTAGGGGAGCTGGTGATATTATCACTGACAGAATATCACAATTATTTTGAGAATAATTGTGATTGATTTGTATATATTTATGTACCACATTTAGACTAGTCTAGATACATTGTATTTGTACTCTTGTAATCCTATATATTTGACATAATACAGACACACAGACTACGGTGAATTACATTCTCTCATGGTATCAGCCTATTCGATCCAATAACCTGTAAATCCGTCAAAAATTCAATTTGATAGATAAATCCCAATCAATTTTGGTGCTTCTTCGAATTTTTGATTGTGGTGCTTTTGTTTTGGTGTTTCTTCCACATTTTCCGCTGTTCAGTTGGTGTGCCGACGTTCCCGTTATCCACGATCTCTACCGTGGTTGTTTTTAAAAATAAATTATGAATCGGCAAATGTCAGCACAGGCGCGTGTGAATCACGCGCCGCCTTCAGCGCAGGCGGTTTCAACCCGGGCGCGTGTGCAACACGCACACACTCTCGCAGCGCGTGTGTGTCACGCGCCGACAGGAGGTCATCTGACACCACTAGCGCGTGAACAACACGCGCGGCACCTTCAGTAGTTGCCTTAACAGGCGTGTTTGGAGCACGCGCCTTACCTCCTTCAGTCGTCTGCCTTGGAGCGTGTGAATCACGCGCCAGTCCAACAAGGCTCAGTTCCATGGGCGCGTGAATTCCACGGGCCACCCGCAAACAGTGACTTTATGGCGCGTGTGTTACACGCGCCGCCGCCTCCGCCTCCGCCGCCACGCCCGACTTTTTCTGCTCGCCAGAAACGATGGAACCCAAGGTGTCAATTTTGCGATGAGTTTGGACATACCGCTCGGACTTGCTCCAGTCCGCCAATGTCGGCGAATGTGGCCGATGCTTTCTAGTCTTCAGCTTCTTTGAAGGACAAGACTTCCGGTTGGTATATGGATTCTGGTGCTACTAACCACATGACCTCAGCATCTTCTAGTCTTGATAGTGTTGCTCGTTATACTGGTAACCGTTCTGTCTCTCTTGCTAATGGTCATGATGTTTCCATCACACATGTTGGTCATCATCAGTTTTCTCATAATTTATTATTATCGAATGTTTTGGTGGTTCCCGATGTTACGAAAAAATTGCTCTCGATTAGCAAGCTCACAAAGGATTTAAAAGCTGTAGTTTCTTTTGATGAGTCTTCGTGTGTGATTCAAAAACGGTCAAACAAGGAAATTTTAGGCCGGGGTAGATGTCATCATGGTTTTTATGTGCTTGAACGGAGTGGACCTACCTTTGTTGCTTACGTTCGATCAAATAAAAATACAGCTTCTTTTGATATTTGGCATGTTAGACTGGGTCATACTTCTCATTTGGTCCTTTCTTTATTGAATAAACTGAATCTTGTTAAGGTCACTTCTTTGTCGCCCAAGTCTTCTCTTTGCTCAGCATGTGAAAAAGCTAAAGGAAAAAAGACTTTCTTTCGTGGACAATCCGAAGCGAGCGCAGTCTATACTTGATTTAGTTCATTGTGATTTGTGGGGGCATGCACCAGTCTTATCTTCCAGTGGTTATTCCTATTATGCCATTTTTATCGATGACTATTCTCGATTTAGTTGGTATTATCCACTGAAGCGAAAATCGGATTTTGTTGAGACATTCTTGCAGTTTTAGAACTTTGTGGAGAATCAGTTCTCTCGCACTATTAAGGTGTTTCAAAGCGATGGTGGCACTGAGTTTACAAATGCACGGTTGCGCTCTCACTTTGCAGCTAGGGGCATCTTTCATCAGATTTCCTGCCCGTATACTCCCGAACAGAATGGTAGAGCCGAACGGAAGCATCGTCATATGACAGAAATGAGATTGTCTATGCTTCATCACTCTCAGATGCCAGCTTCTTATTGGGATGCCGCATTTTCCACTGCTGCCTACACCATAAATAGGCTTCCTACGCCTGTTCTGAACAATGTCTCGCTGTTTTATCTGGATTATGGTAGTCATCCAGACTACTCCAACTTTCATCCATTTGGATGTCTGGTGTATCCCTATATTCGGCCGTTCTCTCAGCACAACCTGGCTCCTCGCAGTACACCTTGCGTCTTTCTTGGTTACAACTCTCAGTACAAGGGTTTTCGGTGCTTGGACCCGATCAATAAGAGAGTGTATCTTACACGCCGTGTTCGCTTCGATTAGACTTCATTTCCATCATTGGAACGTCAATCCTCCACAGCCCCTGAGTCTTTGGATGTCTCTACATTTCTTGATTCAGATTATGATTCTCTGGTTTTGACAGCACCTGATCAGCCTTCACCAGATCAGTCTATAGAGTCATCCCCACCATCACATGTCTCTGGATCACCACGTATGCCAGATTCTGGAGCGTCATCGTCATCCAACTCTTCTCCAGAACCAACTCCAACCCATTCTTCATCGCCACCACCACCGCCACCACCGCCGCCTCGCCATCGCATGACAACTTGTTCTCAGACAGGTAGTCTCACTGCTAAGGATTACTCTGATTATGTTGTCACTGGTTTTCTTGCGGCACTTTTGGCTGAAACTGAACCTCGGGGTTTTCATTCTGCTTTTAAGGATCCTCGTTCGCATGAAGAGATGCATGCACTGCGTCAACAACTTACTTGGGATCTTGTCCCTCGTCCTTCCGGAGTTAATATTGTTGGTTCCAAATGGGTTTATCGGCTCAAGCATAGACCGGATGACACTATTGATCGTTATAAGGCTCGTTTGATTGCTCAGGGATACTCTCAAGTTCCTGGCTTTGACTTCACTCACACGTTTAGCCCCGTCGTCAAAGCTTCCACCGTTCGGATCATTCTGTCTCTTACCACCACTTTTGGTTGGCCCCTTCATCAGCTTGATGTTAAGAATGCCTTTCTTAATGGTCATCTTGACTCCCCGGTTTACATGGAACAGCCGTCTGGATACACTGATCCTCGCCATCCAGATCATGTATGCTGTCTCCGGAAAGCCATTTATGGCCTTAAAAAACAGGCTCCTCGTGCCTGGTTTCAACGTTTCAGTTCTTATCTGACTCGTTTAGGTTTTTGGTGCTGTTTGTCTGACACTTCCCTGTTCATCTTTATGCGTGGCTCAAAGGTGTTGTATCTTTTGGTCTATGTGGATGACATCATTCTCACTGGAAATGATCCTCTTCTTATTCGGAAGTTTGTCGCTCGCACTGATCATGAGTTTGCTATTAAGGATCTTGGCTCTCTTCATTACTTTCTAGGATTAGATGTCTCTCGCTCTTCTTCGGGGTTGTTTCTTGGCCAGGCTAAGTATGCCATGGAGATTCTTCAGCGCGCTGGCATGACTGACACAGCGCCTGTCTCTACGCTTTTTGTTCCTGGTACACAACTCCTCACTTCCTCTAGTCCAGAGTTTTCAAATCCTAAGCTATATCGTTCGCTTGTTGGAGCGTTACAGTATTTGACCATTATTAGGCCTGATCTAGCTTATGCAGTCAATTCTGTTAGCCAGTTCCTTCAGTCACCTCGTGACGATCATTATCAGGCGGTCACTCGTATTATTCGATATGTTCGTGGTACTCTCCATCATGGACTTTTCTTTCGACCGTCTTCCATCTCACTTTCAGTGTTAGGGTACTCAGATGCTGATTGGGCTCGCTGTGTTGAAACTCGACGTTCCACCTATGGTTATGCCATTTACCTTGGTGGTAATCTTGTCTTTTGGAGTGCTAAGAAACAGCCAACTGTTTCCCGATCCAGCCACGAATCTGAGTATCGTGCTATGGCCAACACTGCGGCCGAGCTTGTTTGATTGTGCAATCTGCTCAAGGAGCTTCGTGTTCCCTTGAAGTTTTCACCCTTACTGTTTTGTGACAACAGTAGTGCTATTTTCCCTGCTCAAAACCCTGTTGCTCACAAACGGGCTAAGCATATTGACATTGACTATCACTTTGTTCGATAGTTGGTGGCTTCCAGCAGAGTTCGTGTTAGTCATGTCCCTACTTCCTTGCAGATTGCTGACATATTCACCGAAGGTCTCCCTGGCCCTCTCTTCACACTATTTCGATCCAAACTTTGCGTGGCTTCTCATCCGACGCTTCGCTTGAAGGGGGGGGGGGGGGGGGTGATAGAACATCACAATTATCTTGAGAATAATTGTGATTAATATATTTGTATATATTTATGTACTATATTTAGACTAGTCTAGATACATTGTATTTGTACTCTTGTAATCCTATATATTTGACATAATACAGACACACCAACTACGGTGAATTACATTCTCTCAATCATGTTAGGGAGCTGGTGATATTGCCCTACGTTCACAACAAATCATAGCAGGAGATTTGGGGAAGAAGGAGAAGGGTTAAATGGGTAAAGAAGAAAGAAAAAGGGAAATGATAAATAAGAAATTCTAAAATAGTAAATAAATCTTATTAATTTGTAACCATTGGATTAGAATTTGATCAAAGGCTAAAATAATGAGTAAAAACTTGAGTGAAAATAAGAGAGTGAATGGAACCCCTCCTATATATATATATATATATATATATATATATATATTATCGGCATGGGTCTGGGTAGACCCATGGGTCGGGCCTGGATCTTAATTTATGAGACCCATACCCATACCCGTATAATTAAATGAAGACACATACCCATACTCGTATAATTAAATGAAGACACATACCCATACCCGTATAATTAAATGAAGACACATACCCGATCCGTACCCATTGGGTCCAAAAAAATTGAACTCCCGACCCAATGGGTCTATACCCACTGGGTCTGGGTCGGGTCACCAACCCATGATCATCCCTAACACACAAACACGAGTAAATTAAGCCCTGTTTGCTAGAGTTTATGTAGAGCAGTTCCGTTACGTTTAATTTTGTTTAATTCAGTTCAATTCAGGTCAAAAAAATAAAATTTTATAGCAAATTCAGATAAATTTAGACATACTGATTTTATTTTTCTATACTTTAATTTCAGTTCTATTAGATTTAATCAGTAAAAAATAAACTAACAAGCCCTAAGTGACAAAGGAACCCCACCCGATTCCGGCCCTGTCAAGTTCAGCTGCTTGGAACTGCTTGATAGCTGCTAAAACTGTTTGGAGCTGCTTAGAGCTGCTTGGAACTGCTTGGTGCTGCTTGGAACTGCTTGGTGCTGCTTGGAGCTGCTTGAGCTGCTTGAATTATTTTATTATTTATGGATGAATATTCGTATGTGGTTTAAATGTAATAGACAAGTTCAAATGAACAATATTTCATTAACAACAATTAAAATAATCTCTTTAGTACCTAAATTTCAAAACATTTTATTTCTTTTCAAAAAATTCAAGTCGGATGAAGTAAGTTGCTTGAGCTGCTTGGGGCTGCTCCGAGCTGATTGGGGCTGTTTGGATCTGTTTGGAACTGCTTGCAAGAAGCTGAACTTGACAGGGCCTCCATGGCCAAATTCATACTACGTACGAGTTGTGGCTACCCAGTACCCGCGTGTATCCAGTTGACTTCCCCGCGTTAAGGAGAACTTAAATCTGATCATCACTATAAAATTACAGTGGAGTGGGTGAATGCAAAACCTCGCAAAATCATTGATAATCAAGGAATCCCAAAGTCTGCAAATTTGATCGCGGTCCAATTATGGCACTGAATCTGGATATGGATGCGCCGTGCCAGCCGGGTCTTGAGATGGCGCAGTTCGCAGCGGGGTGTTTCTGGGGCGTGGAGCTGGCTTTTCAGAGAGTCCCAGGCGTGGTGAAGACGGAGGTTGGTTATTCTCAGGGCCATCTTGACAACCCGAATTATAACGTTGTCTGCTCCGGATCCACCAACCACGCTGAGTCGTTCGGTTCCATTTCGACTCCTCTCTCTGCCTCTACACTACCCTGCTTTCTCTTTTCTGGTCTCGCCATAATCCCACTACTCTCAATCGCCAGGGTGGCGATGTTGGATCGCAATATCGGTCTGGAATATACTACTACAACGAAAACCAGGCTCAGCTAGCAAGGGAATCTCTAGAAGCCAAGCAGAAGGACTACAAGGAGAAGATCGTGACTGAGATCCTTCTTGCAAAGACCTTTTATAAGGCTGAAGAGTACCACCAGCAATACCTAGAGAAGGGTGGACGTGGTGACAGTAAGCAGTCGACTGCAAAAGGTTGCAGTGACCCGATCCGCTGCTATGGTTAATACTGTGACTCTTCCATCTGGAGTGGTCCAATAAATCCTTGAACTGATTATGCAAGTCAAGACATTCTGCAGTGATCTGGCTAAGCCTTTCACAGTATATTTTTAATTACTTTACTATGTTGATTTACGCACCATTGCATATGAATATTGGGATCAGAGGTTTCGATGGCTTTTATATTTTACTTGTATTAAAAAATAATACTAGTTTAATAAATGCTCTTTGTTGGTAGTGAAAAAAATAACAAGCCCTAAGTGACGTCGTGGTAATATATCTAAAACTAAACTAAAAGGAATAATAAGATAATGGTCCTACTCCTAACCAATAACAACATTAGTCCAACTATAATCATTTAATTGTATGTTTGCTATAATCAGTGGCGGAGGGAGGATTAAAGGAGTGGTGGCAATTTTAGACATATTTTTTAAAAAATATATAATAAACTAAATATTCATATATGCTGTAAAAATTTATGAATTTTATTTGACATTTATAAATTTTATACGTAATTTATAAAAGATAGTGGGACAAAATTTTAAATTTTAAAAATTAACACGTTAAAAAAAATGTGATTTTTCATTTTTTAGGTGGCGGTGGCCACTGGCCACCGTTTGCACCGTCGTGCCTTCACCTCTAGCTATAATAATGATGGAAATAAACAATAATCATGATTCCTCCCTATTAAGCGCTAATCAAATTTTCATTTAAAGTGTTGATATTATGTCAATTTAGATTTTTCTTATCTCATATATGAATAAGATACTCCCTTCATTTTTATATAATGACACATTATCATTCATTATAAAATTGTTGCAAGTTTAATATGATAATTAGAAGTATTATAATAGCAGTATTATCATAATGTGATATACTCTTGAAAAGTGTTAAACATGTATTTTACCAATATTAAAATTTTAAATGTAACTAATATATATAAGTAACAAAAATTACTGATGATCGAACTTGACGTAAAATAATGTTTTTAAGTGTGTTACCATAAAAAATGGCCAAGTGAAAAGACCAACCATAAGAACTAGAATTGACAGACAAAGTACC
This sequence comes from Sherardia arvensis, assembly GCA_948330725.1. Taxonomy (NCBI): domain Eukaryota; kingdom Viridiplantae; phylum Streptophyta; class Magnoliopsida; order Gentianales; family Rubiaceae; genus Sherardia; species Sherardia arvensis. Next base: position 3,474,296 of record OX415242.1, read on the forward strand.
CCACCCAAGTTTTGAACAAAAATGAAATTAAAATGAGCTCATAACCCATTCCTAAAAAAAAAAAAAAAAAGAGCTCATAACCCATGAAGACAGAAATATAGTAAGAGGAGACTGAAACATAAAATGGATTACAACTTAAAAAAAAGCTGTGTGAACAGTGCGAAATTCTCTCAACTTTGAGAGCAACTTGTCTTCATTTACAAAGAACCTTCTCATCACAAACCATCAGGTGGATCATCCACAATTCATTCTAGCCTAATTAAACCACGTTCCAACATTCACCGATGTCATCCTGGTAGTACAAACAAACAAATTAGAATCCAACCTAGCCAACTTTTTGGGAAATACAAACAAATAAAGGCTTTTCTTAAGACAGCCAATTAACAAAGCAGTCTGTGGGTCTCCTCTCTAGTTCAATATAAATCAAAAGATTGGTGGACGCTCAGAAGTATGGGAGGAACCTTGGAAATGGCGGATCGATGGTCGGGATCACCCCGACAAGGCTCTGAATTCTCTGAGGAACATAGGGATATGCCAAATGGAAGCCAATTCGATAGTGGAAGCTACCAACCGGCAAGAAGGGGACCAATGGTGTTGGGAGATGTTGGGGCCTACTTTCAAGGTATGAGTAACTTCGAATTTGCTCTTGTCGGGTTCTTTGTGGACTATCGCGATTTCAGCGCGAACAGAATGCAAGGGTATGTGAGTGCCCATTGGGGGGCAGGGGCTAGGGTCATAGCGAAACACAGACCTTTCTTTGTGTATAAGTTTAGCAACAAAGGACACATGTTAGCCATACTTCATAACAGCCCGGTGGTAGTAGAGGGAGGCTTGATGGACTTCAAAAGGTGGAGATCCGAGACACTTCTTGGGCACACCAGGGTTACACAAATCCTCACGTGGGTAAGAATATATGGACTGCCCTTGGAGTATTTCAACTCGAGTTCAGTGGAGCAATTTGTCTCGATTATTGGAGCGACTCATGAAGTGGATGTAGGATATAGAGTTGAGGTCCTGGAGAATGTAGAATTTGTAAGCGCACGGGTCTGGGTTGAACTGGACCAACCTATCATCCCTGGTTTCTACTTCAGAAAAATCGATGGAGGCATGGCCTGGACCAGGTTTGGGTATGAAAGAGTGCTCAAAACATGCAGGAAGCGTGGAGGGTTGGGCCACACAATGACCATTTGCAGGTTTACGGACCCGACCAGCTTGGATGAACACCTAAATGTGAGATTCAACGATCTGGCCTATAGACTAGACCTGGATATTTTTAGGGACAACTCAGAGAACCTTTACCCAACTTCGATTAGAGTTCATAGACAGGCGCCGGCTAGACAGTTCTCAACCTTCTCCCAGGACTTCCTTGAAGATTGTATACAAAGGTCCAGGCACCTGAATGAAGAGTCGTTCACTGATACTTTCCAGTCTTATGAATCCTTATTGCAAACTACGGCAGAGGGGGAGCAAGGGGTTGGGGACCGATATCACCGGAGATGGCGGGGCCCAGCCAGAGAAGCAGCCCGGAACATAGGAGCCCGGGTGGCCACACACAAGATTCGAAGCCACTGGACCTGGCGGCCAGAATAGCGAATCTCCCGGAGGTCCCGGATTCGTGGGACGATCCGATGGACCAGACTCATTCTTAACATAATTCTTCGTCACCGGAGAATTACTCAGATTTCGAATTACAGGAGGAGGACTCACTGGGACTATCGCCATTGGAGGAACCGGCTCAACTGTCCGGCGAGGCGGACCTCGGAGCAACAAAAACGTCGGAAGGCCACGGAGATGGAGATCCAGATTTCATCGGACCTCAGAATCTACTGTTCACCGGAAATGAGGAGTGGACAGTCGGGACATGGTCGTTGGTGGAAGACCGGTCAGAGGAGGAAGAGGCGGTGGAGGAAGCGGCGGAGCTAAGGGCCTTAGATGTGGAGGTAGCGCTGGTGAACGGGGTGGCCCTACCACGGCAGCGTCCGGTGAGGACATTCATGGCGGACCCAGAAGAGTTGGCACAACACAGTAATTGCAAAGGAAAAGCAGCCGCACACACCACCCACCCCAGAGAGGAGGTGTGGGTAACCGACAATTGAGACCAACTCTGTCACCTATCAAAGAAATCTCAGACACGGAATTCGAGGAAGGGCAGTGTTGTAGGGGGCAGGAAGAACATCAGGCTTGGTTACTAGCAAGGGAAAGGGGAAAAGGTTAGCGTGGGAATTGTCTAACCGTGGGAAAAAAGCAAAAGGAACAGACAAGTTACCTGCCCTCACGTCGCTAGTGCCAGAGCCGAAAGCAAATCTTTATGACGAACAGAGAGAAACGATGTGACAACTAGAGGGCCTAGGAGTTGACTTTATACAACAAGTGGACACGGTAGAGGGTGACATTACTGGTGTCCAGACTTCCCAGGCCCAAGCTGAAAGTGAGATTGGGCTCAGCTTCGACCCACTTAAAATAGCAGCCACAAAGTTGACTGGAAGAGTCAAGATACTTACTGGGCCAGTGCAAGCAAGTAATAGGAGGGAGCAGAAGCCTAGTAGTGTTGGGCCGAAAGGGCATCAGGCCCAACAGTCGAACGATGGCACCGACGTGGGTGCATCATTCCAATTTGGAGCCACACCAAAGGAAAGCACAAGCCGAGCTGGGCCAAATGGTCAGCAGGCCCAGCTGTATCACCAAGCCCAGATGTAGGCCCAGACGAGGGTGCATTTCAACCTGGAGCCACACCAAAGGAAAGCACATGCCAAGCTTGGCTGAATGGTGAGCAGGCCCAGTTGATATCATCAAGCCCAAATGTAGGCCTTCCTCACTTGGGAGGGTTGACCAAACCTGTTGACCGGAGTCAGACCACTGACCGTTTGACCGAGGCTGACTCCATCTCTAGGTCACGGGCCGAGCTCCTTTTGGGCCAGGACATTGGGACAATTCATTCTGGAGCCACAATGCAACTAGGGAGGCCCAACAGGGTTCTCACCTTCCACGGGCTGCAAGAACGGGCAGCTCCGCCACTAACATGTACCTCACCGGTCGGAGAGGCTCGGGATGGCGGCATTAGGTCTCCGGCTCCGGCGAAATGGTCAGGAGCGGAAAGGTGGCTTCACCTCACCAGCTCGGAAACCCCCCTCGCGACGGATGGCTCGCCGTCACCGGCAACACGTCAGGTTATCCGACAGAATCCGTTGGGGCCTCAGACTGGCCATTCACCGGGAAATTCGAGGTTCAGTCAGACCACAGCCCAACCCGGGCATGGAGGCGCCGCCACAATGGAGATAAGCTCGGTGGAACTAAGCACGGCCGCCGAGGATCAGGATATTGGTGAACGAGCTCGTCGGAGGTATCAGACCCGGCTGATCAGGCTGAAATCGACTCAGTAATTGCATGAAATTCGATCACTGAGACGGGAATACCAGACGGTGGCAACCAGCGGTAAATCCGGGCATGACGGCCAGGCAGGGGCATCGTCAGTGTCCATTCCGGGTAGCACCACAAAAGAAGGTAGCATCTCTGGAGGAGAGGAGGGCTCGACACACGCTGCCCAATTTATGGCCAGGGAATCAAACAGGGGAAAGGACACTATTGCCCCCAGAAGGAGACGTATCATCAGATTCACACCACGTAAGTCCACGCTACCCTCCAGGAGATTGATTGAAGGCACTCCAAACATGTGCCTCTTTCCGAGTGCACTGGGTAATATTGGGAACAGACCCTTCTCGTCCAGTAGCAGAGAAAAGGTGGAAGGAATGGGTTGGGTGCCCACAAAGAGTCAACATGTTGGGATGCAGTGGGCAATGGAGGAGTTGATGCAGGTTGCAAATGTGCTATCAAAGAAGAGGAAAGGGGATTTAGTGAATATCCTGTCAGAATTGGCATTCCACAAGAAAATATGTGCCAGAGGGGATGAGGCGGAGGAAGTGGAGCAGATTATCATGTACTTCCCCGAAGTGGAGAAGGTGGCAGGGTCAGAACAAGGGGAACTTACGGTGGCAGGGGACAGGACCTTCTCGGAGACAATGGATATTGTTCTGCAGGCTGAAGAGTTAGAGGGTAACGACGGGGCGTCTACGTCAACACTGTGTGGTACTTCGGTGGTTGGTGCAGATCAACCACCTAGAGATACATGAATCTACTCTCTTGAAACTGCAGAGGGCAGTCGCACCCTCTAACAGTCACCTCACTAAATTCACTAGTTAAGCAGTATAATCCAAATGTGTTATTTTTAATGGAGACTAAGTGTAATCATAGTAGGCTAGTCAAGTGGCTAGTTAAGTCTTATTTCACTAGTTGGGACGTAGTAGACTATGTTGGTTCTCGTGGTGGTCTGTGTGTTGCTTGGACACAAGACATTCAAATTGTAGTAGTTAAAAGTGTATTAACTATTTCATTTGTAATGTAACCTCATTAAGAGGCGAGGAATGAAAACTCATTTTGCTTTATGGTCATCCGGATAAACCCCTACGGAAAGGGATATGGGACAACTTAATGGCGGATGTGGCCATCGTAGTAGAGCCAATGGCAATAGTTGGTGATTTCAACCAGGTTATCGGTAATGAGGATAAACAAGGAGGATCCTTAGTGAATGAGCAGGACACTGAGGATATTAGGAACCTGATTTGGCTACTTGGCCTCAAGGAAATAAACAATCACGGTCAGTGGTTCACATGGTCGAATGAAAGGTCATATGGGCAGCATATTATTGAGAGGCTGGACAGGGGGTTTGCAAATCAGGCCTGGTCTAGTCTTTTCCCGAAGAATAGACTCACAAATCTGGCAATCACGAGGTTAGACCATGGACCTCTGGTCCTGGAGACCCATTTCTCCATACCAATTAGGAGACCACCGGGCAGGCCCAAATTCGAGGCCTTTTGGTCAAAACTACCAGAAGCTAGGCGTATTGTCAAAGAGTCAGCCGTCAGATGGAGGGGAGGCGCTGATGGACGAGGTGGATCGGGTCAACAGCAAAGTCACCAAACCTCCACCGAGGAAAGGAGGAAACTGGATATCAGACCGAGGGCTACCATGCGGAGTCTGAAGAATTGGAGCTAAGATTGATTGCCTAGATAAGGAAATCAGAAACAAGGAAGTAGAAATCGGTCGTTGCCAGTTGATTGGAATGTTCCAGGAAGCAAAGGAGAGGAAGGGCGAACTTGATGGCCTCTTGGACCTGCAAAATGCTTACTGGAAGCAGAGGGCTAAGGTGATGTGGTTCAAGGACGGGAACAGGAACACAAGGTTCTACAACAGCTTGGTGAAGAAGAAGAGGAACCGTGATAGGATTCTCCATTTAAAGAATGCACAAGGGGAGTTGGTAACGGAACCACCAGCCCTGCAGGAGCTTGTGGTAAACCATATCAGTACGGTACTCACAAAAGAGTCGATAATGCCACCTGATGCCTTCGGGCAGTCTACAGTGGAGGATGTCTTGTCTATGATTAAGCATGCAGTTACGAGTGTTCAACAGTCCCGTTTGTCGGCTCAGGTCTCGACTGCGGAAGTAAAGAATGTGGTGTTTCAGATGGGGAAGTGGAAGGCGACAGGACCAGATGGGACACCACCAGGGTTCTACCAGATATATTGGGGTGAAGTGGGAGGTGACCTAGTAAATGCGGTGCAAGAATTCTTCAGATCTGGAAGGATGCTAGAGGAGTGGAATCAGACGAACATCGTTCTAATCCCCAAAACTAAGGTACCTAAATCTGCATCTGACTTACGCCCAATTAGCCTGTGTAATGTCACATACAAAGTTGTGACCAAAGTGTTGGCCAACAGGCTAAAGTGTATCATGGGTTACCTGATTTTGGCCAACCAGGCTGCTTTCGTCAGTGGTAGATCGATTGTAGAGAACTCCTTAATTGCGCATGAGACGATAGAAGGGATTAGAAAAAGGAAGGCAGGGAGGAAAGTTTGGGTGGCGCTAAAAATAGATATGAGTAAGGCATACGACAGGGTGTCGTGGGGTTTCCTCAAGAGGGTGTTAGAAAGAATGGGGTTCCCCTGCAAGTGGGTAGAATGGGTTATGGAGTGTGTATCAACGGTTTCATATTCCATCAGGGTGAATGGGGCGTGCTCGGACTTGTTCAAACCGATTCAGGGTCTGAGGCAGGGGTGTCCGCTATCACCCTTCCTTTTTATCATATGCCAGGAACCTTTCTCTTCGATGCTCATGTCGGAAGAGTTTTCAATGGGTGTGTACTGGAATTTAGCTAGGGAGGACGGTGCCTCGAGTCTCCCACCTAATGTTTGCGGATGATTGTATCCTATTTCTTGAAGTAACGGAGAGGGGGGTGCGGAAGATGGCATTGACCATAAACCTATCTGCGGCATATTTGGGTCAGAGAATTAACTTTGATAAATCGTCATACCTGGTTAGCCCCAATGCTCAAGGGTATCTGGCGGACATCTTGAAGATGACCTTTCATGTCCAGCCAAATCTACTGCAATCAAAGTATCTGGGCCACAATATGGATTTCAAGGGGTCGAAAATAGCACTGTTCAAGGAACTGCAACAAAAAGTGATAGCAAAAACGGCCTCCTGGAGAAAGAGCGATCTTTCAGTCATGGAAAGGGTGTCACTGTGTCGGCATGTGCTAACTAGTCTAGCTCAGTATACTATTGGCACCTTTAGAGTACCAGAGACAGTTGCTAAGGAGGTGGACGGGCATATGGCAAGATTCATATGGGCTGGTGATCCTGAAGGAAGAAAGATTCACTGGAAGGCATGGCCTGCATTATGCAGATCAAAGGGCTTAGGGGGCTTAAGCATGAGGTCGGCGACACAGATGAATCAGGCAATGCTCGGGAAGCAGGCGTGGTCATTAATCACAAACAAGGAGTCGTTCTTTGCAAAGTTCTTTCTGGGGAAATATTGTTCGAGGAAAGGATTCTTACAAACAAAACCCAAGGACGGAGACTCATGGGGCAGGAGGGGGATCCTCTGGGGAGCGGAGCTGTTGAAACCACACTTGAAGTGGAATAGTAACGGGGAAGGAGGTGGACATGCATGCAAACTGGATCCCAAATAGGAGGAATCCCATGAGGTACAACACATGAATTGCTCAACTGTTAAACTTCAAGGTCTCGGACGCCATTGATGAACAAAGGAGGTGGAGACTTCCTCTCGTTAGAATGTTCTTCTAAGAAGATGTTATCCAGGAGATCACAAAGATCCATGTGGCGCGCACGTGCTAGGAGGATCAGATTTTAGAGTCTGGAACAAGGAGATACTTGGAAGATACACGGTTAGATCCGGGTACCACATGGCGGTAGAGTTGAAACGAAACTCGTCTCCATCTGGATCGTGGTCGAGGGGTCAAGAAGAGTGTTGGGGTCGAATGTGGAAACAACTATGGTGCAGTGGAGTGTCGGAGAACATCAAATTCCTCATTTGGAGGATGATACAAGGGGCTTGCCCCATGAACCCAAACTTGAGGAAACGAGGCCTCCTGATTTCCCCAATGTGTGCTATGTGTCACTGCCATGAGGAATCTGTGGAACATATGGTCTTTGGGTGTCAGGTGTCGAAAAGGATCTGGAGGAGATGCAGGCTTGGCCTGGATTTTGGTTCGGTAATCCCGCATCGTTAGGGGAGTGGCTGACTGTGTGGTTCGAGAAGGCTCCCAAAAAAGAGGATAAAGAGCTGGCATGTATAATTATATGGGCAATCTGGTGTACAAGGAATTCGGCTACCTTCGAGAGTCAGACAGTTAACTTGGAGGGAGCGCAGGTGATCATCGATCAGCTGGTGGAACTGCAGGTCAAGGCAGATATGACGAACAGAGGCAGCACATGTCACACTGTTGGGGTACCAGGAGGACGGCAGGGAGGAACTGAACAGGAGCCTATCATCAGGTTGTCAAGGGAGGTCGGAGATATACAATTTTTCTGGCTGAGGAATGGAGCAAGTGTTAGCGTCTTAGCGACACGTCAATACCAGGGGTACGAATTGCCACAGATGCGGCCTTTCTGACAACAACAGGCGATGGAACGGCAGCTTGGTGTGCGAGAGGCGCGGGAATGGAATACAACTGGAAGGGAGCGGCGCCACTACGGGCCTCATCGGCGGTGCAAGCCGAATTATTAGCCATATTATGGGCCATGCAGCAAGCAAACAGGAGGAAGTGCCAGGAGATTGCGATCTCGACGGAGTGCCAGAATGCGGTGCTCTACATCAGCAACTTCCCGAATGTCCCACCGGATGTACGTCAAATAATTACTGAAATCACGCTGATATCGATGGATTTTACCCGGTGCTCAATGATCAAGGTTAATAGAATTTTCGTTAACGATGCGCACTGTTTAGCGCAATCCTTTAATAATTGTAACCGGACCTCTATTTTTCCTATCGGGAACTAATGATAATTTGTCTTGCTTTTCAAAAAAAAAAAAACATAAAATGAACTAAAAATAAAGAAAAAGAAAAACCCCTCCTATTCCTTGGTCCTAGAGTGGTGCCAGCCAGACACCATAAAACCATAAGTCCGTAAAAATTCTACAGTATATATTAATATACTGCACCACGTCTGAGGAAGCACATAAACAAATATTAAGCCAAAGGTCATCAGGTGCATCACAATAAAAGATGCTACTAGCTATATCATCATGAAATAATAGAACTGTTTATTTTTAATAACAAATTTATCTTTCAGTTACAAGAATAACAACATTTACATTTGCCGAAAAAATGCGTGCATCTGCCACCATGACAATCTTCGTTATTACAAGCATATTCGCACGTAAGTTTCTCCACACAAGGTCCAAGAAAATATTTTGATGGTTTTGAACAATCATTTGCGTTTATCTCTGCAGTACCTACCATTTCATCAATAAAAAAAAATATTTTACACTAATGACAGAAAGAATATAAGTAAACAGGAAAATACAGGAGGAAATTGATGCATATATAACATATGTTGAAGCGATACTCACATGCTGCAAAGATGAGAAATAGCATCAAGGTAGTTGTTGTGGCCAGCCTCATTTTGCATTCAGCTTAGCTTTTATAAACGTAGAAATGAGAATGAGAATGAGAATGAGAAAATCATACATCTTTACACCCATTTATTTAGCATATCATTGGTGGGTAATTAATCATTAATATTCTTTTGGCTATCAATAGTGAAGATTTTGATTTCTTTGATATGTATTTTACCTTATCCATCCATATCTTTATATTATTATTTTTTGATAAAATTATATCTTTGTATTCAACTTGGTAAATATTTTTATATAATAATCAACCAGTAAAATTTATTATCTTTTCCTCGATAATGGAATAAGCATACTCTCTTATGTGTAAAGATTTACTTTCACTCAATTCCGTAATAATTATCGATACCAATTTACACACATATAAGGTATAAAGTATACTCCATCCGTCTCATCTAAAAAATTTTATTTAATTTTTCAAAATCAAATATAGACAATTTTAATATCAATTACCATTAGTTAGTTTATGTGATATTATATTATATAATATATTATTATTTTATACATTAAAATAAAGATTTTCATGGTCATATACATGTAAGTTTGACTTTAAAAACTCAAACCAACAAACTTTATGGGGGAATAGAGGGAGTATATAATACCGTAAAGACTATTATTCATTTTATACATATATATGGTATAAGTATATATAAAACCGGATTTCCTATTTAAAATTTCTCCATTAGTGCGTAATTTTTGTATAAATATATCTTTACTTGAATGTTTAACCTGATATGTACCCATTGCAATCGACATCATCTCGGAAAGAATCCTTGTATTTATTTCATTTATAAAAGAATATATGAATTTAATTACACGTGATCTGTTTAATTATACATTTTTAAAAATCCCACATTTTTAAAAATCCCGTCATAACATAGAAAGTGGAAACTTTTAAAAGATTATAGAGAGTAAATTAAAACCTTAAAATATCTGATAACTAATCTGTACAATCACAACAGAACCAACAAAAATGACAACTTTAAAAAAGCATACAATACTCATTATTGCATAGCAACGGAGTAAGTTGTAGCATTTTTTTTTACCGTTAGGCGACTCTATTATAGACCTCATTGATAGGTTTGATAAAATAAGACGCGTAAGGAGACTCTATGATGTAATCAAAATTCACTGATTTATTTTTTCAAATCTAGATTTAAATTGGATTATTTGTACATTATGGACTTTGTTACATTCTTATGTTGATATTAGCGTAAAGTGTTTCCCTTGAGCATTATTTTAGTATTTTTCTTAATTATTATGTCCTGACTCTTGACCTTGTTTAAGAGAAAGAGTGACAAAAAACTAAATTCAATATCTATTGGTGCACCTGTTGAATTCATGATTTTTTTAGTTAGATGGGGTACTTTGTCAATTCTAGTTTTTATGGTTACAATACATGACCAGTATATATTATAGAATTGTCCGTTCACGAAAATTGCTATATACGATTTATTATTTTACTCTTATAATAAAAACTAAAAAGAACAGTATGAAAGTATGAAAATATATTTGAATACTTGAATTTGTTTTTATATTAGTTTTCGAATAGACCGTCTATATTATTGTTATAATATAGACGGTCTCTTTTTGCAATTAAAACTGGACGCGGCTCCTTATTTGCAATTTACATTTGAGCAGGTCTTTTTTCTATAAATTCCAAAACTTACCTCACAAATATATATAGCTATTTTCTTTTATTTTTTGGCCCACTTCATTCCAGATCTCAATCCCAATCGACTCTCAAAATTTCCCCCAAATTCATTCCAAAACCCCATCGGCGATCCAATCTCTGTCACCCAACCGTCATTATTCCGGCGATCTCCGGCGCAATCCAACGCAATCCGACGTTCATTCTTCAATCGATTGTAATCCGACGTTCATTCTTCAATCGATCTCCGGCGCAATCCGACGCAATCTCGTCCTTCATTCTTCAATCGATGACGATATTGCTCTCGATGCTGCCGAAAATGGAGCCGCTGTGAGTGATTTCAACACACTAGTTGTTTTCCTTTCCTTCTGTTTGAGTGAATAGCCGATTTGTGTTCAGTTTCTTATAAGATATTGAACTGGTTTTATGAACTGCTTGATTTAGGTTGTTGATTTTAATATTTATGAAAACTTGATTGTTTAGTGTGAAAACTGTAGCTTCTAATGTGAATCTTGTCAGTTTTAAAGTGACTATTCACGTCTGAAAAACTGTGGTGAAACTTGATTGTCTAGTCTGAACACCGTGGGGATTGTGGAAACTTTGATTATTTAGTTTGAAAATTGTGGTGATTGTGGAAACTTGATTGTTTAGGCTGAAAACTGTGGTGAGTGTGAAACTTGATTATTTAGCCTGAAAACTATGGTGCAACTTGATTGTTTGAATACAATGGTGAAACTTTGATTGTGAAACTTGATTTTTTAGTCTGAAAACTATGAAAATTGTGAAACTTGGTTTTTCAGTCTGAAATGTATTGATCTTAGTTTGTCTGAAATATATTGATTTTAGTGTACAAACTGTACATTTTCATATTTATGAAAACTTGATTGTTTAGTATGAAACTGTAGCTTTTAATGTGAATTCTGTCAGTTTTAAAGTGACTATTCACATCTTCAATTTTATGAAATTTACTGTATTTAATTTGAAAACTTGACCTTTTGATCTGCTTCTTTTTACTTTTTGTGAAATCTCATGTTTTACCTTTAAAAACTTGATCATTTAATTTTCTGTATGTTCATTCATGAAATCTCATGCTTTTACTTTGAAAAAATAATATTTTAGTCTAAAATACTTTCATTTATGAAATATGGGTGTTTTACTTTGAAAACTGTAGCTTTTAATGTGAAATATTAGCTGATTTGAGTACATATTTTTTGCGTGAACAGTGCGGGTGAACAATGCCGGTGAACAGTGTACATGAACAGTACTATTCAAATTTTGCAAATAAGGACCTACTTCCTTCCATATTTTAATGTAGTCCTTAGTCTATATTATAGTTATAATATAAACGGTCACTCCAGAGACCAACTCTTTGTTTTTTGAGGGAGAATATTTTAGTTTTTTTAAAAAACTAGACAACTTATAAGGACCAATAATGTTATGTTATTCGTATTTTAAAGAGTAAAATTCATAATTAATCATCGAAATTTGCTAAAATTTCACTTTTGATCACTCAACTATTTTTAGCTCAATCTTGATCATCAAACTTTACAGTCATTCCAAATTTAATCACTGTCATTAAGTTGAATGCTAAGTGTTTGATGGTGTATCTGTTCACAGGGGTAAATTAAGTTTTTCAATAATAGGATGTATATTACGTATGCAAAATTAATATTACGTATGATGAAAATATATCAACTTCTAGCATTTGTTTTTATACGAAAACTCTACAACTTAATACCCATAAATATTTTCAAGTTGAATATTGTAGAAAATCTTAGTTTTTAATTAAAAAGACTAATTTACCTCTGTGGACAACTATACTGTCAGACACTTAACACCCACCTTAACATTAGTGATCAAATTTGGAACATTTGTAAAGTTTGATGATCAAAATTGGGCAAAAAATAGTTGAGTGATCAAAAGTGAAATTTTAGCAAATTTTGATGATCAATTATGAAGTTTACTCTATTTTAAATTAAGATGAGTAAAATAATACACTGTGTATATTCAGATATCGTGTAAGTTTCAATATTGTGTTTAATTCATTCAGGAAAAATAATTAGTTCAAAACTTATAGATTATTTGATTTTTTGGAAGCATTGCTATACTTTAAGGCCACGATGTGAGCCGCTGTTTTATTTTTTCCTCTCAATGTTTGTAGTGAGTTGGATGATTCTAGCTAAAATTCAATTTTGGCATGTTTTTATAAGGTTGTGGAGACTAATTTAATTCCCTCAACCTCTTAAGATTGTTTAATTGAATACACACGTGAGTAAGACCATGTTTGTTAGAGTTTATAAGTAGAACAGTTCAGTTATGTTCAATTCTGTTCAATAAAATATAATTTTTGATCAAATTCAGATATATTCAGACATACTAATTCTATTTTTCATTACTTCAATTTCAGTTCAGTTCAAATTTGATCAGTAAAAAATAAAATCAAGCAAACAAGCCTTAAGTGATGTCGTCGTATTAAGATAATGGTCCTACTCCTAACCATTAACAGCATTAGTCCAACTATAATTATTTAATTGCATGTTGGCTATAATCGATGGCGGATATAGGATTGAAGGACGGGTGGTAATTTTGGATAGATTTTAAAAAAATATATAATGAGGTAAATATTCATATTTGATGTAAGACTTTATGGATTTTATTTGACATTTATAAATTTTATACATAATTTATAAAAGATAGTGGGGTAAAGTTATAAATTTTAAAAATTAACATATAAAAAATGCAATTTTTTATTTTTTAGGCTGCGGTAGGCAGTTGCTCCCCCTTGCATCATACTCCGAGCCTCCGACTCTAGCTATAAGAATATTGGGAATTAACAAGAATCACAATTCCTCCCTATTAAACGCTAATTAATCTTCCTTTAAAGTGTTGATATTATGTCAATTTAAATTTATCTTATTCCATATATGAATCAGATACTCCCTTCATTTATTTTTTATAATGGTACATTAGCATTCATCATAAAAGTTGTTTCAAGTTTGACCTGATAATTAGAAGTATTATGAGAGTAATATTATCATAATATGATATACTCTTGGAAGTGTTAAACATGTATTTTTTAAATATCAAAATTTTAAATTTAGTTAATATAAATAATAAAAATTATTGATGATCAAATTTATTATAAAATAATATTACTTTTCAAGCGCGTCACTCTAAAAAAAAATGGCCTAATCAAAAGACCAACCATAAGAACTAAAATTGACAGACAAAGTACCCCACCCAAGTTTTGAACAAAAATGAGCTCGTAACCCATGAAGACAGAAATATAGTAAGAAGAGACTGAAACATAAAATGAACTAAAAGATAAAGAAAAAGAAAAACCAATATATTTCAGAAGCTACTATTTTTTTATGGAAAAGAAACAAAAACGTTGTTAAGCAAAATTTTAAAACAAAATTTGAAGTCCGACAGTATGTATTAATACACAGTACCACACGTCTGAGGAAGCACATAAACAAATATTAAGCCAAAGTCAAAATTAAAGGGTCATCAAGTGCATCACAATAAAAATGCTACTAGCTGCATGATCCTGAAATAATAGGTCTGTTTATTTTTATTGACAAAAGTTATTCTTCAAAAACAGGGATAACAACATTTACACTTGCCGAACACATGCGTGCATTTGCCATCATTGCAATGTTCGTTATTACAAGCATATTCGCACGTAAGGTTCTCTATACAAGGTCCAATAAAATATTTTGATGGTTTTGAACAATCACCTGCGCTTATCTCTGTTGTACCTATAATTTCATCGACAAAAAAAATATATATTTTACGCTAGTGACAGAAAGAATATAAGTAAACAGGAAAATAGTTATATGATATACTCACATGCTGCAAAGACGAGAAATAGCATCAAGGTAGCTGCAGTGGCCATCCTCATTTTGTATTCACCTTTGCTTTTTAAAAAAAGGTGAAATAAGAATGCGAATGACAAAATCATACATCTTTACACCTATTTATTTAACATGTCGTTGGTGGGTAATTACTCATTAATATTCTTTTGGCTATTAATACAAAAGATTCTCTATCAGATTGTGGCTATTCTTTTGGAGGGTAGTTTCTCCATCAGATTTTGATTTCTTGCAAATGTATTTTACCTTACCCATCCATATCTTTATATTATTTTGATAAAATCATATCTTTGTATTTAACTTGATAAATATTATTTTTTATTATGGAATAAGCATACTCTCTCATTTGTAAAGATTTAATTTCACTCGATTCATAATAATCATCGATACCAATTTGCATATGTATGTGGAAAGTATATTCCATCCGTCTTATCTAATTTAACTTTTCAAAATCAAATAAGAACGATTTTTACTATCAATTACCACTAGTTAGTGTATGTGGAATTATATTATATAATAATATTATTATTTTATACATTAAAATAAAGATTTTCACGATCATATTCATGTAAGTTTGACTTTAAAAACTCAAATCAACTAATTTTAAATAGGAACAGAGGGAATATATGATACCATAGGAACTATTATTCCTTTCATACATATGTATGGTATAAATATAATGCCCGATTTTCTATTTAAGATTTCTCCATTAGTGCATAATTTTTGTACAAATATATCTTTACTTTGAATGTTTAACCTGATATGCATCCATTAGGGGTGTTCAAACACCGGGTACCCGTACTTCCGGGTACTCGTACAACCGGGTACCCGTACATGCGGGTAGTTGAAAATGCGGCCCGTGACCCGTCCCGGAAATACCGGGTACCCGTACAACCGGGTACCCCAATTATACGGGCCGGGTAACCGGGTACCCTATTTTATTTTATTACTTATAAAAAGTGTTACAAAATACATTTAATTATTTAATAATAAATATACTTTATCAATATAAAAGTACAAAACTAATTAAATATTATTTAATGTGAAAATATCAATAAAATTATGAATAATTATCATTCGAGGAAAATTAGTGGATGTACTCCAATGCAGTGTGGGTCATGTGGGATGCGGTTGTGCGCTTGTATTGAAGAAAAAGTAGCAATATCAAAGCAAAAGACTAAATGGTTGGAGAGGTGGATTGGAAACTTAAGAGATTGAATCTAGTTAAGATGAATTGGTATTTAATTTTTAAAAATGTCAATATTAAAAAGTAAAATTATAATTAAAATTATAATTAATTAAAAAAATACATATTATACCGGGTTTCCGGGTACCCGGAAAATGACATTTATGTGACCCGGATCCGGACCCGGTAATTTACGAAATTAACGGGCCGGGTACCCGTCCGTAAAATATAAGAAAGTACCCGATTATTTTATGCCGGGTCACCGGGTCAACGGGACGGGTAGATCGGACCGGGTATTTTTGAACACCCCCTAGCACCCATTGCAACCGATGTCATCTTGGAAAGAATCATTGTATTTATTTCATTTATAAATTTTCCTATTTAAGATTTCTCCATTAGTGCGTAATTTTTGTACCAATATATTTTTACTTGAATATTTAACCTGATATGCACCCATTGTAACCGACGTCATCTTGGAAAGAATCCTTGTATTTATTTCATTTGTAAAAGAATATGTGAATTTAATTATACGTGATCTGTTTATACGTTTTTAAAAGTAGTAATACATGCAGGTCCATATTTACTAATGCAGGTCTAAAATATAATATTTTTGATGCACTAGCAAAATTCAGGTCCACATATTGTATTTTCAGATCTGCATTTAGTAAACATGGACCTGCATATATAATTACTGGTTTTTAAAGATCCCATGATAATAGAGAAAGTGGAAACACAAGACTGTTCAAAAATTATAGAGAGTAAATTAAAGCCTTCAAAAATCTGATAACTAATATGTACAATCACAACGGAACCAACAAAAATGACAACTTTAAAAAAGCATACAATACTAATTATTGCATAGCAATGGAGTAAGTTTGTAGCATTTTTTTTTACCGTTAGGTGACTCTTATAGACTCCATTAATAAATTTGATAAAATAAGATGTGTTAATTTGGAGACTATTATAGAATCAAAATTCACTGATCTATTTTTTTCAAATCTTGATTTAAATTGAATTATTTGTACATTATGGACTTTATTATATTCTTATGTTGATACACTAGTGGACGCAACTAGGAAGGACGGCGGGGATATGGGGATAGCACGGCGGGACAGCCCCAATGTGCTACACATTTCCGATTTCGGAAATCTCTCGCCTCATCCGTAAATAAAACTTTTCGAAATCGTAATCTAGTTTTAGGTTTGAATTTGAAATCTTCTTCCCGAAATCGTAAACATGGATCATTGACCGTGAGCTAATGGATACGGTGTCGGAAATAGATTTGAGAACAAAATTTACAGTGTCAGAAACAATTTTGTGCGAACACGTTTCCGACGTCGGAAATAAAAGCCGGAAAGCATATTCCGGTACCATTTACGGTTTCGTAAACTTGAGTTTTAATTGTTTTTTAAATCCATTTCCGATCCCGTAAATGTATGCCGGTATTGGTGTTGTTTTCTTCTTTACGATAGCGGAAATAGGTCTGGAGATACATTTCCGGACACGCTTTCCGAAATTGTAAATGCTTGGAGCGGCTCAATTCCGATTTCGTGAATGTTGTTGCTGGAGACCATTAGGGTGGTCTGTTTACGAGCCGGACGTCGTGCCGGGTTTCCCACTGTTTTTTTGATGTTGAGGAAACCACACTTCTTACGTCGGAAAGCACCCAGAAAAAGTCGTAGAATTTGTCTTTTGGTTTCCGAACTCGTAAATGAGGCGGGGCGTGTAAAAAAAAATTAATTTTGAATTTGCTTTACGCGATCGATGAGCGTATAATCGAAATTAGATATAATAACAATAATAAAGAACCTAATCGTTGAATATTGGATTTAACAAGCCAAAAAATGGTTAATAGCAAATGTATACACCTAGTAGTTCATAACACTATCTAGTGCACAATCAAAAATTATGCGGCTATGACGACTCACAATTCTGTCAATATAGCTGGGTGCTCTACGCATGAAGCGCACTCATCCAATATGAAGGTTGCCAATGCACCCCTTGCTGCCTTCAACTCTTGCAAGGTGTAGGGGGTATAATCATTGTCGAAAACCTGCGATTTGAAAAAGTAGAGCATGTTGGTAACAAATTACAAGGATTTACATTAAATCAAATAAGGAATGGAAGAGTAAGCTCACACAATGAATGTTAAAGTTTGAAAGCCTTGCACGTGCAACCAACCTCCATGCAAACATCATGGTGTAGTAACCGCATACCCAATCATTATCTTGTACCTTGTACTAATAGTGACAAAAGATACACAATTTAGGTACCAATAAGGTTCAAAAATATGAGTAATAATAAGAATAGATTACCCTAATTTGGTAGACCTTAAATTTGGATGCTTTTGGATTTATGAAATTCACGGCTTCCTTGATAATCTCGTTAAATGATTGGCTTGGAGCAATGTTAAGCGGATCAATCCAATATACTTCTCTGGAGGCCGTGTTTATCGTCACCAAACGCCAATGTTCGCTAATCCACAAGAAAATTTGTACATGAGTATTCGTTGATGGAAACATCAATGTTAGGTAAACACCACAAAAATTAGTAATGTATAAATGCTACTTACTTTTCATGGTACGGACAAATGATGAGGTATTTCGTTCGATCTCCTAAGGCAACCTTCAAATAAGCTAGCCTCTCCTCTCTTGAGTGGGTCCCCACTAGTACGGAGTCGGGGCATATGAAGCCAAGAAATGCCATTGACCAAATTTGTGCCAAATGATGCAATTGTCGATAATAAATTGTAGAGATAGTGTTACTACCTAGTCGATTGTAATTGGAATATAAAATAGTTTTTATTTTGGAAAATGAAGACTTACAGTTGAATGAGACACATCATCGTAGACAGTAGCTTTTGAGGTCGCCATATATCGTCAAACTCTTGCTTGCATAGTACTACTAATTTTTCAACACCAAAAACAGATTTTGGTGCGGGAAAGTTATATGTACTAAGTTCTGGATGCTTTGACAACTTGTCAAAAAGTTAGCGGAGTGATGATGAAGGTTGGCTATCTTCAAATGGATGTGAAGGAGATAGAATTGTGGTTGGTGCCTTGGATTTAGTATATGGAGTTGTGGTTGGCACCTTGGATTTAGGAGATGGAATTTTGGTTAGCACCTTGGATTTAGGAGATGGAATTGTGGTTGGCCCTTTGGATTTATGAGATTGAATTGTGGTTGACACCTTAGATTTCTCATTTCTAGTTGGTGGGCAAGGATTTTGTGGTTCCTTATCGCCTTTACTAGGAATTTGTACTAATCTCCTAGGCCACAAGAGAAGTTCTCTCATTGATTTGGAAACTAGTTTAGGTGGGCCTTTTTGAATCGGGACGTGGGCATCACCACATATCTCTTTTGTTATAGACACCTTAACCAAGCCTATTGGAATGTCTTTCCCATGGTGTAATTTAATGGCCTCCTCATAATTTCCAATGGCTACTAATTTAGGGGGTTGGGTGGTACTCACATCGATGTACAAATTGCATGGACAATCTACCTAGATATTGAAATTGTAAGAGGAAATGCCAATTAATTTTATACAAGATTATATGTCGGAGATTGAAATCATGTAATTGTAGAAAATTGGAAAAGAAAAGCAAATATGTGGCACATAAGCACAAGAAGACTAACCTTTTTGGGAGTAGAAGTCTTACCCCCACTTGCCGCGTCCAAGGGTGTTGTGACAAAGGGTGGACTAGCCACATTTAGTGGCTCATCAAGGTCATCTTGTAAAGGTTTGTTGTGCGATCCCGAAGAGGGGGGTTCCCAATCTTCACCTAAATCCTCGAAATTGGCGGGTAAAATGATTCCATGTTTGCGAGCAAACCACTTAAAAACCATTTTCCATGGTTGTTTTAATGGAATCAATTTCCTTCCTCACCTTCTTGTACTTGGCATCTTGAGCATTATTCGAGGCTAAAGGATGTTTACCATACACATCCTTAGGTCGGGCATGAGAACCATACCCCCTAACAGTGCTAGGATGATCGTCCCCCATCGTCTTGTTCAATATGTCACACCTTTCCGTAGGGGTGAATTTTCCATCGGCTTCCTCTTGGCCAATGCCTAATTTTAAAGTGGGCGAAACCATGACAATAATTTGATTAGATAGATAAAAAAAATTTCTCTACTACATATCATACAAATACATTATCTAATTGACTTACAATTTTTTGGCAAGTTCAAGAGTTTCGTCGGCTTCATAAACGCCACTAGGATTTTGTCTCAATTTAAGGAACGACTCCCACCTCTCAATTTGGTCGGGATTCATCCTAGTAGTGGTCTCCCTTGCCTCCTCTTCCGCCATACCCTCGTCCATTTTTTGTTTGACACGATCTTCATATTCCTCCTCTATGAAGTCCTCCCCCGCTCCATAATATCCCGAGCGACTACAGTGATGAATCATTTTGTTTGATTTTGCTAGTTCTACCATATCTTCATGAGTGCCCTATTTTAAAAGCAACTAACATAAGTAGCAACATCGAACACCATAGTATAATTTGAAAAGAAAAGAAAAAAATCTTACATCGTCCAATAGCTCTTGTGCATGGATTTTGAAGATTTCCCAACTCTCGGATTGGATGTCCTTATACACCGTCCATGGCATGATGTTCTTCTTATTTCCGTAGATATACTCATTCCTTAGCATAAACCTATGTTAACGTGCACACTTCGAGATCTTTTGCAAAGTCACACGGTCTAACATCGCCATGTCGGGGGCGGTAATAGTGAACGGTTCCTAAAATAATGACACAAATGATTATTGTCGAATCTAACTTCTGCTATCCCTGACCATAATTTGAGATTCTGTCGTCGCATGATCTACACACCACTGTGTCTGGAGTAATGTGTTTGGTGATACCAAGCCTAGGCCAAACTACCCAGTAGTAATATGGGCTCGGCCCGCTACGAGGAAAAGTTAGTTTGACAGTATCCGGGTTCGTACAACTCGGATAGGGACAGATACACTAGAAGACACTCGGAGCATGGACCATACGGAGAGCATGGGTACTGTATAAATAGTGCTCCTCAGCACTATCCCAAGTAAGTATCTTCTCACTATTCAAGTGATTACCCCTTTTCTCTCCCAAGATCCATCTTTCATCATCACGCCGGAGGGTTTACCCTCGGGTACCTCCCGGGGCTCTGTCTTGCAGGGCTAGGTATTGGATCAGGGATTAGGGGACCATCCAGACCGACCAGGCGGGCAGCATCAGTGTTTTGGAAAACCATATGGTTTCTCTGCTTCCATATCTCCCACAAAACCGCCAGATATTTGATAAGTTCCTCCAGGTGTTGTGTAGACATGATTAGACCAAAAATCCATGAGGTAAAAACTCCATTTTGCTGTTGTTGATGTAACAATCCTGCAGTATTCCATATTCTGATTGACTCTGGACATCTAAGGAACAGATGAGATTCATCTTCTGCCTCCAAATTGCACCTGTTGCAAGTTGATGAAGTAGACAACTTCCTTATAAATCTATTTAGCTGCGTGGGAAGGCAACCTGAAATAGCTTTCCAGAGGAAAGTAGTAATCTTGTAAGGGATTTTAAGGTTCCACAGTTTTGTCCAGAATTTCCGTGCCTGATCTGATACTCTAATACCATGTGAGCCACTGATTCCCGAGGTCATAGCAATATGGTATCCAGTCTTTGCATTATATTCCCCAGAGTTTGTCCATCTCCAAAATTGAGTATCCGAAACAATTGGATCTATGTGCATTGCCAGGATGTGTGGGATGATGTCAGGAGGAAAGAGGCACCTAAGTAAAGAGTTTCTCCAACACTTATTCTGATGATCAATTAGGTGCTCTACCTTCATGTTGGTGTGTGTAGAAATCACAGCTGTATTTTGAATGGGATTCTGTGTGGTTGGAATCCAGTGTTCATGCAATCTAATATCCTTCCCATTCCCCACTCTCCAGTAGAGATTCTTCCTAATCAGCTCAGAAGCCCAAAGTATAGATTTCCACCCCCATGTATCTCCTGGTTTAATATCCACTGTTTTTATAGACTCCTTTCTCATGTACTTGGCCTTATACACTTTGTTCAGAAGAGATGATCCATCTTTAAGTAAGGCCCAGGCATGTTTTGCCAATAATGCCTTATTCATAGCCACTGAAGATCTGAGTCCTAGCCCTCATTTCAATTTAGATCTAGTAATATGGCTCCATGACTTCCAGTAGACAGGTCTGTCCTCTAAAGAACCTCCCCAAAGGAATCTAGCTGTCATCGAGTCCAACTGTTTGAGAATATTAAGAGGGATCCTAAAAATTCCAAGGGGGTACACTGCTATAGACTGAAGCACATGTTTGGCTAATGTCAGTCTACCCGAGAAATTAAGTAACTTTGCCTTCCAGGACTCATACTTCTGTCTTACCTTCTGGATTAGGTTCTGGAAAATTTGTGACTTCCTTTGATCAAAAATGATGTTTGTAAACAGATAAGTCCCACCAATTCCTTCTCCTTGAATATCCAATCTGTCTCTAACAAGCCTCTGCATTTGGCTGTCAGTGTTAGGGCTAAATTTGATGGAGCATTTTGAAAGGTTTAACTTCTGTCCATGAAACCTCACATACTCCTGGAGAACCTCTTGTAACTCCATGACTGCTTGTTCAGAGCATTTTATAAACAAGATGCAATCATCAGCATACATATTATGGGAGACTACAAGACCTCCTCTTGACACCTGAATTCCCATGTGCTCTGGGAAAGTTTATGTTGCAACCAAGTAGAGAGGTATTGCTGGCAGATTATAAAGAGATAGGGTGACATAGGACATCCCTGTCTAAGCCCCTTATTTGGTAAGAAAGTTTGTCCCAACTCACCATTAACCTTGACCTGGTAAGACACTGTTTGATAACACAACATAATGAGATTAATCAGGTTCTGAGGGACTCTCATGTGGGACAAAGCAGTTTCCAAAAAGGGCCAAGAAACCCTGTCATATGCCTTGCTCATATCTAATTTAATTGCTGCCAAACCCAATTTCCCATGTTTATGCTTTCTGATATGCTCTACCATTTCATGTGCCAAAAGCACACTCTCAGAAATATACCTTCCCGGAACAAAACCATGTTGATTCTCAGAGATGAGGGAACCTATATGCTTCTTCAGCCTCATTGCTATCATTTTTGCAATGACTTTATATTTCACATTACACAGGGATGTAGGTCTAAACTGAGCTGGAGTTTTTGGGAATTTTACCTTGGGAATGAGGATTATTTGTGTACAATTCCATTGCACAGGAAAAGATCCTCCCTGTATAATGCTTAAGATAGCCGATGTAAATGTGTTTCCCAATGTTTGCCAGAACTTTTGATAAAAACCAGCTGGGATCCCATCCTCTCCAGGTGCACCCCATGGTTTCATGCTTCTGACTGCTTCCCAAACTTGTGCCCTAGTGAAGGGAACCTCAAGGTCCCTAACTTGATCATCTGTTAATCTTTGACTATTAAAATCCAAGACCTGCTGGAGAGAGGTCCTTTCCCCTGTTGAGCTTGGTGTAATAGATTCTGTGTCTGTGGATCCACTTCATGTTTGTAGATGTACACCTCCTTGATATGTTGGTTCAAGATTTGAATGATCCGTGTCTGGTCCACATTCCAAACTCCATTATTATCCATAATTCCTTAGATCATATTTTCCTGCTTTCTTCTTGTCGCCCACCTGTGAAAGAATTTTGTATTTCTCTCTCCAAATCTCATCCAATTTATCTTGGTTCTCTGCTGCCAGTACTCTGCTTGACTTTGCTCCAATTCCTGCTTCTGATTGATCAGTCTCCTTATCTGAGCAAGGTTTGAATGAAATTCCACTCC
Source organism: Sherardia arvensis (assembly GCA_948330725.1). Lineage (NCBI taxonomy): Eukaryota > Viridiplantae > Streptophyta > Magnoliopsida > Gentianales > Rubiaceae > Sherardia > Sherardia arvensis. The sequence goes on from OX415242.1 coordinate 3,497,821, forward strand.
TGACTGTGCTTTCCCTAATTGCTCAGTGACTTTCTTTAGCTTCTCATCCATATGACCAAAGGATTGTCTGTGCCAATTGCACAAATGAACCATAGAGAGTCTGAGTTTGTCTGATAACATGGATACAGGATCCATCTCCATAATATTATTTCCTATTTGTGATTCCCACACTCTTGAGATAATTTGCTTTGCAGGCTCCATGTTTACCCACATAGCTTCAAATCTTTTTAGACCTCTTGTCCTTCTCAGTTGAGGTCTTAGTTCCAGCAAAATTGGACTATGATCTGAATTGGAGAAAGGTAAGTTATTTACCTTAGCTTGTGGCCACATGCTCTTCCATGTTGGGTTGGCAAAAGCCCTGTCCAACCTCTCTACAATTGTATTTGGTGGATCTTGATTATTACTCCATGTATACCACAAACCTATTGATGAAACTTCTCCCATGTGATGCTCTTCCAATAGCTGATGTAATTCTGAAGAGGAATTAGGAGGCACTGGGATTCCTCCTCTCTTGTCTTGCTGACTGAGGACTTGATTATAGTCTCCAATCATAATAGTATGGTTTCAATTATTTGTACAAATTAGCATATGTGTTTAACAAGATTTTTTTTGGTGTGTGTTCTGTGTTGACATAATAAGATAGTATTGATATACTCTCTTCATGTAAAAGATAATTTTCCAAATTGCTTCATCCTTTTATGAAATATAATTACTTAATTAAATTTCATAGTAACTTACATCTAAATTATAAACACAACAAATTGTGATCATAAATGTATTCATAAAATATTTAATAAACACCATTTTATGAAAATGTTTATTTACGTACAAAAAAAGGTTTGTGTGAATTCATAAAATAAATGAAAAAAGTGTGTGTTTTAGGTGAAAGATGTTGAAATATATATATATATATATATTATATGAGTTTAAAGTATATACAAATCTTATCATATCTCTAAAAAAATCTAACTACAAATGCCACTATTAGAAAAATATTTCTGGAAGAAGAAGATGAGAAATATGGGTTACAGACTATGAAAGGTATAAATCCATTTAATTTGTAAAGTTTTCCTGATACGGAAAGTATGTACTTTTTTTGCATGGAACATGCAATTTTAGTAGAGATGGAGCGCATATTTTATATTTATTTAATATAATAAAATTGATTATTAGTATGTAACAAATATCCTTATCTCTAAAGTAGAGGATTTATATATATTCTAGGGCATATCCCCACCTTTTTAGTCGGAACTAAACTGAACTTAATAAAAGACTTAATTAAAATGAAAATTAATGTATTAATAATAATAACATATGGATAAGATTAAGTTGAAATTTATCAAAATATACTTTAACAAAATAAATTGAACTAAAGTGAAAAACTTTAGAACTTAACTAACAGAGGCGAGGAACTGAATTGAAAAAAAAACAAGCTTTCATTTATAAGAATATTATGAATCGCATTTTAATATATATTTTGAGATGATATTGAACAATCAGTTGATTACTTCATTTTAGAAAATTCCGAATGTGTTTTGAGATGCAATCAGGGTCGACCCAAACCCTATGCCAACCGTGTGACCGCACATCACACAAATTAGGGAAGGGTCCATTATAGTTATGGCATTTGTAATTTTACATGTGTGGTGAACGTCGTAATGAATACCAGTTTCATCGAAGTAACCAGGGGGAATAACCTGATGATCATCAATAAAAGACGAAGATTAGGATGATTCAATTCCATACGGTTCTAAACCCAATCCCCGTTAGAATTCAAACCCAATCCCAATAATCGTTGGAGGAACTATCATCGGCCAGCTCGAGGACGAGGAGTCTGCGCCGATGCGTATGGGCTCTCCGAGAAGCGGTGAGATTCAGCAACAGCCTTCTCAGCAGCTTCTCACTGAATTTGTCAGCTAGATTCCACCGTTCTAATATGCAAAAGCTGGAAAACACGGGTCGGTTTTCAAGAACATGTTCATATATGTGATTTGAGTTGGATCACAGATACGTTTCGTGTTTTCTCCAAACGAATTTTGGGTGAGCATGCGTCCGCTGGATCAATCGCAAACCGTTCGTCCCTAATTTTTTAGCGTGAGAACTCATAATCATAATCGCAAATCATTTGTCCCTAATTTTTAACTGTGCACTATGTTGACCGATGTTGACTTTCATTAACTAGTGTTGACCAACATTGAGATCATACATTGATCATTTGAACGCTCATCGATTTTGGCATGAACCTTGAGATTTGATATCTTGCTGTTTGGATGAACCTCGATCATTGCTGCTGGTGCTGGTCCTGCGTACTTGGGGCCTGATGAAACATTTCAAACAAATCCCTAATAAAGAGTCCGATAAAATTCGGTTTGCAAGAGAAATTTGATTACACAAAGAAGAAAAACATTAAGGTAAATTAAAATGATGGTTATTTTTCAAAATTGGGCCATAATTTTGGCATACATTTTAAATAAATGAGGCTTTAAAATAAATTTTATTTTTAAAAATATACAACACCTGATTTTTTTTAAATGAGCCCTATTTTGACCTTTTTTTGGGGGAGTGCAGGTTTCACTTGATTCAGCCTTGGGCCGGGCCTGATTGCTACCTTGCCGAGCTCAGAATGAACCTCGGTCGTTGGCATCTTGTCCACACCTCGGCATGAACCTCGATCTTGGATATCTCGTTAGTCAACGGAGGTCCGTGATCATATTGAATGTTGAACTTGAACTAATTTGCAACTAATTACATTATTTTGGCCTATGAAATTTGTAATAGTTTTATTAAAAACACTATATCCATCAATTGCGTAATGCTCCAGCAAAATTATTGTAATAACTTACACAAGAATTTGGCATGTCGATTAAGGGATTGTTCTCTACAACTTACTTTTGTTGAATTAAATTGAATTATACTTGATTAAACTGAAATACACTAACTAAGTAAAACATTAATGTATTAAAAATAATAATAGAAAAGTTAAATTTAATTGAATTTCATCAAATTAAACTAAACTGAACTAAAGTAATAAATACTAAACTAAATTAAATAATAAGAACTGAAATAAACTAAAAATATATTTATATAAGCCTTAACATTCTCAATAGGAATCCAGAATTAGTCAAAGAATTCATTAATCTTGTCGTCTGGCTAATAGGCATTTGAATGCGACTCTTCGAGAGGGAATATTTTGACAAGTGAATAACATAGTGATGCGAGATAATTCTTCACCGAGAAATCATAATGGCCGAAGAAATCGAAACTTCTCTGTTCCAATTCATCGTGAAAGATGATAACGGTGTCAAGGGCTTGGTAGATTCCGGCATCAATGAGGTACCGAAAAGATATGTCCAACCACACCGAGCGATCGTAAAATTAATTGTTCAAAAACGAAAGCAGATCTCATCGGTTCTGATAGATCTGCCGGAGCTAAGTGGACCCCACCACGTCCAGGCAGTGGAGGCAAGCGTTAGAGCAGCTGGGATACTAGGGTTTTCCTGGTGATCAACCACGGCATGGATTTGGAGCTGTTGGATTCCGTCAAGGCGGCGGCGCGCTGGTTCGTTGCGCAGCATTATGAGAAAAAGGCGGTTTACCTCAAGGAAGCTAGCCCCAGTGCCTTGGTGACGTACGGAACCAGCTTTGTGCCTGAGAAAGAGAAGGCGTGAGACGTGAACTTTTACCCTGTTTGCCCTAATCCAGATTTAACCGTTGGTGCGTGTGACGTCACTCTGACATGGTAACTTTGACTGTACGTGAAAATGGATGAAGATGAAGATGATAAGAAACAGAAGTGGGTAGAGATCCCTCCGATTCCAGGTGCTCTAGTCATCAACATTGGGGACTCATTGGAGGTTAGAGATCAGCTTCATGAGTATTTTATTGCATAACTAAATGTATATCGGTTTTTCTAGCGAGTGTGGGCACTCGTTAACAACATTTGATTCCTTTGTATTTCGTGTCATTTCTAGGTCATTTAATTAGACGAAGTAAATGCACATCTTTATCAACCCAATATTTATCGAATGAACAACACATTTACTGCCATCATCGATTCGTACGCATAAGTAAATGTCTCGTCTATATTGTTTTCTAATTTACCCCTACTAGTCATATACACGCGCTTGCACTACCCTCCAAAACTTTTATGTTTTTTCCTTCCATAGGTATGTTTATCTGTGCGGCTGCTATTGATGATACATATGTTTATCTGTGCGGCTGCTATAGATGATACACATGAAATGACGCCATTTCCTAGCCGAGAGGGCGAATGATATATGTTAGAAAATTGGAATCCAATTTTATCTTGAATTTTAGATAAAACTTTCAAATTCTTATAACATGCTTTTAGACTATTATATTGATGTTTATGAATTTTGTAGTACCACTTGTTTGGAATTTTATAAAAATATTATGCAGTGGAGGAAGGGAAAATATATAAAGTTTGGAAGGAAATGACGCCATTTCATTTGTATCATCTATAGCAGCTGCACAGATAAAAATATCAATGGAAGGAAAATACATAAAAGTTTTGGAGGGATGGGTGGTGCAAGCGCGCGTATATGACTAGTAGGGGTAAATTAGGAAACACTATACGCGACATTTACTTATGCGTACGAATCGATGATGACAGTAAATGAGCTGTTCATTCGATAAATACTGACTTGATAAAGATGTGCATTTACTTCGTCTAATTAAATGACCTAAAAATTACACGAAATACAAAAGAATCAAATGTTGTTAACGAGGGCCCATGGGCACTAGTTAGAAAAACCGAATATATACATAACTAAATATAATAAATATTTTATTGCATAACTAAATATATATTATTTTTGAAATATTTTGATATACGATAACTCACCTTTTTCATACTTATCTGCAATACAGTTCTTAAAAAATAGTATTATCTCAATTCACATCAGGGTGCTATCATTAGAAGAGAATGAAGGAATTCATAGTTCCTTCGTTCTTGTTCACATATGCTTTTCTAAGTGTCTGGTTCTTGTAAGATTTGGGGAGGGACCAAATGAAAGCAATCCAGACCGTTGCATTTTCTATAGTTTTCACTAAAGTTTATAAGAAAAATCTTTTACCACTGCCTAAGTTTTAACTTTAGTTTCCTCATGCCTTTCTTCCACTGTATATGATCATCCTAAGCTTCTGATCGGGGGTTTTATTGTATGGATAAAATTAAGATTTGGTTCACCTTCTAAGAGCCATTTTAAGATCTGGAGAAATTAAGATGTTATTTTAAGTTAAACAACACGTGCTTCAACATAAACGACTTAATGATATAGAATAAATTATCATGAAATAAACAGGCTTATAAACAACTTAATTAATATAAGAAAACCATGTATATATCTTGCCCGAAATTTGTCAGGGTTTTTCGTCAGATCAAACAGTCTGCCCGAAATATGCCCAAGGTTAATTTAAATTAATTTGTGTGATCAAGGGTTATTCCACGTGTAAGTAAATAATAACAAGCCCTAGCTCATCTAACTAATCTGATTTATTTGATATCCAGCATTTTAACCAACGAAACTTGTTATAGAATGATTATGTCAAAAACCATTGTCCTCTCGTCCCTCTCGTCCCAAAATACCCCACTGACAGCCCCAACCCCCCTTTTTCAGCCATCGCCGGGGAGGCTCCGGCCGGCGTCCTCTCGCCGACCGGAAGGTAACCTCCCCACCCAGACCTTTATCTTAGCTCCTGCCGCCCACTTCCCACCTCAAAAACCCCATTCTCTACTCCGCCAGTCAACGGTGCCATCGTCCCCCTGGCCGGTCGTTGACCAGATCGGCGCCGATCTGGAGTGTCTATACCACAGCTGACTTGGGGTGAGCCCGATCCACAGACCCGGCTCGACGCTGCCGTGGAACATCAATTTGGTGGCTCTGACGGATTTCGCCGGAAAAGTTAGGAGTTTGGAAACGATCGGGACATCATCTGAGTCGTTTCTCACACGCACTGCCCGCGCGTGTAGGCCACGCGCCGCCACGAGTGGCAGCAGCGTCCGCGCGTGCAGGCCACGCGCCCTCGTGCCGGAGGCCTCCCTTGTTCCTGCCAGTTGTCGTCTGAGATGGGTTGTTTCTATTTTCCCATTTTTTCCTTTCAAGTATTTTTAGGAATCTATTTTTTAGCTTTCAAGGGATTAATTTAAAAATTGGGTTGCTTTTGGTATGATTTGGTCGAGTCTGTCAGTTCGCCAATTCTTAGTTTTTCCGATGAGTCCTATTGCTCGGTTAAATCCTTGTTGACTTCCGATCTGATTTAGTTGGACAGGAGAAATCCGAGTCAAGGTAGTTTGATTACTTACCTGATGGTGACTCTTTCTGAATTAGATTTGTAGATCGTACAGGCTGGATTCATTTTCAGTTCTGGTGCGGTTGGACTGACTTTCACATGCCCTGAATTTATGAAATTGTCTGGGAATGCTCTTACTTAGGTGGGTAATAAGTTAGCATGTGACCTGGATTTCTCTTAATAGGGAGGTTATGAATTATTATCGGGACTGGCTTTCTGTTGCTTGAGGGGTTTTAGTTAGTACTGGATGAAATTGTTGATTTAGGGAGCAGGTCCAATATTGATAACTGATTTGTGCTTGGCGAGTCACACTCGGATTAGCTGAGAATGTTGTTGGTTATACAACCAGTCAACCACTATGATTATATATCCCTTTTTTTTTTCTCTTTTCTAGTTCAGGACTACATAGGCCATTACAGGTCTTTTTTAGTGTTTGCTTCTGGTCTTTGACTGGAATAAGTTTTCGGGCATCATGTTGCTTCCGGTTTTAGGACTGGAATAGCCTATGAGTATCATATTGTACTAGCCTGCGGGCATTTCAAATTGCATTATGGGTTGAGTAGCTTTCAATAATTCTTGATTTTAACTTTAATAAAAAAAATTTAAGAAAACCTATCACACGCTAGATTCGCACGATTTGTGCACGCATAAAATATATTCAAAGAACCTTTGAGAATGCAAATATCCAACTCGGACTATTTAAATCTGTTGTTTTTTGTATCAAACAAATTAATATCCGATTGAATTATACGGCTTAAAATGTACATAAAGCTTTTAGATATTATTTACTTTTATGATAAACCAAAAGTTAAACTAACATTTTAACATGTTATTTACTTTTAGGTGAGAAGAAAGGAACGTGAAGAGCATTCCAATTTGAGCATGGAAAGGGGATCCTCCTTAACGAGAACCAGATGCTGAAGCAGGCTCTCAGTGTATGCCCTAACTGTGGAAACTCCTGTATTAATAAATTTAGCAAAATAATAAAGACAAGTTAAGAAAAATAAAAAACCAACTAATAAACTCCCTTCTCTTTTGTTATAATTCAATTCCGTTCAGTTCGGTAATGAAATGCAATCTAATAATATAAAATTATTACCAATTATAGTTTCTGTTACATTAATTTTCATTTTAATTTAATGTACTAGAATCACACGATCCGCACACGCATGAAATTAAGAAAACCTTACACGTACATACTAACTTATAATGTAAATTCGGTATACAACTTAAATTCGGGGTGTTTGTTTGAAATTATTTTTAAAATTTACTAACTTATAATATAAATTCGGTATACAACTTAAATTAGGGGTGTTTGTTTGAAATTATTTTTAAAATTTTCCTGATTAGGAAAATTTACGAAAAACTAAGGGAGTGATCTTAACCTAGCATCTTTGCACTAGAATCGTGAAATTTTCCTGATAAAGAAAATATACGAAAAATACGGGCATGATCTAAACCTACACAAATTGTAAAAGTGTAATTCTAATATCTGGAATGAAATGAAAGTTAATAAAAATACAATATATTTAAATTAAGCTGAATTTTATATTAAATTACATTTCATGAAAACTGAATTGAACAAAAAAATATTCAGATTAACTATATATAGAGATTAGTCTGACCAAGTCCAAGATTATCCGTAAACTTTGCTACATAATAGAGGATGAAACTCATATTCTCTATAATCTTTTATATATATCAACTCTATCAATTCCAAGAGTTTCTCTATTTTAGAGTATCTTGCCTTTATTAATGTATGCATTTAAATATTATCATATGCATGATCTCGTTATAACCCTGGTAATGCATACTTTTATACAGTATATATATATATATATATATATATATTTTTGTTACATATATTTTTAGATATTCTAATTCTAAAATTATGTTTAATAAAAAAAGTGGATGAACAAGAACAATGGGTACTCTTTCTCTCTCTCTTTCTACAAAATTACACACACACACTCTCTCTCTCTCTCTACAGGTATAGGGAATGTAGCATTCTTTTTCATCCAATCTCTATAATAGAGATGTGTTTAGAGAATCTCTTGGATCCAAAACTTTCTATAATTACTTATAATCCGTACTATAGAGACTCTCTTCGACTTGGTCTAAAACGTTTTAGGGATTCCGTTCTGATCAAGAACCCTACAGATGCAAGTACTTTCAAGAACTCTCAAAAGTTAGCACACATGTATCTCCACACTCTGGATCCTAATGGAAGACACATATTGAATGATCCTTAGTGCTATATATATATAAAATGTTGTGTAAAAAAATCTATGTATGTTTTTGTTATTATAAGCCATAGTACATAGATGATGCTCCCTATCGAGTAATATAAGTGGCAGATGGTTGATTATTAACCTGCAAATTGATTTATATACATTCACTATGCTTTGCCAACACCACTCCTATTCTTTTGCAAAATGGTCATGTAGTTGCCATTCTCTGGATGATATCTATGTACAAACAAACTCAGCCTTCAAGGCCTCCTTTTTATTTTCCTGTATTGTTTTCTTTCGGGTTTATGGTGCCCAGTAAAATTCCAAATATGACTGTATTAGTAAAGAGAAAATCCCGATCAAGAACCGTGGTTGATTGAAATGATGTTTACATTCCTGCCACGAGATTTACAAAGCTGAAGAAACTTCAACTTTCATAATAATGCAGCTTTAATAATTAATATTGCAGCATTTCATGTTATAATACGGTTATTACAGGCTACAGTTGTTGAACGAATATGTAATTTTACAGTCATGAAACGGTTAAACGAATATGTAATTTTACAGTCATGAAACGGTTATAGTTTCGACCAATGATGATCGATTAGTAATAGTTAGCTGAGAAAAAACTTTGAACTTCGACTCTGAGATCAGAGTGATCATCCAATTTCACCGAAAATAAGCCAAATACAACACTATTCCCAGGTGTGGCGGAAAAAGAAAATTTTTAAACTTCAGAGAACACGTCAGCACATTTGAAAAATTAGGGCACAAAATGAACCCTGAAAAATACGTCATTATAAGAAACTGAAAATAATCATTATATATTAAAATAAACTGAAAAAGTGCAACGAACGGTCCACTTTGCATAGTATTATAAGAAATTATCATTAAGAAACACAAATAAAGTCTTAAACAACTAAATTTAAGAAAGTTCGCCCGACATTTGTCAGATTTTTTCATCATATCAGTTCAACAATCTGCCCAAAATTTGCCCGTCAGATATGCCCAGGGTTTAAATTAAGACTAAAGTGCAAAAATTAGACCAAACATTGGTCAAAATACCCAATTTCTAGACCCAACATTCAAAGTGCTCAATTTCTAGTACCCTACATTCTAAAAGTATCCAATTTCTAGACCTTGGTTAATTTTCTCCGTTAGTTCAGTTAGTTTGAAGGGTATTTTAGTAATTTATATTCTTTAAAAAAATCATACTTCACTCCTTTTTTCGTATCTCCCGCACGAAAATCACCAATTACTCTTTCTCTGCAACTCACAAGCGCCCGACGTAGGGATACTGTGCCAACCCAGAAAATTGATCAGGCCCGGCCCAGATTTTTTGACCCGGACTCTGATTTTTAATATTACGAGCCGGATCCCGGACAACACTTTTTTGACTTTCCGGGTTTGACTTTCTGGGTTCCGGGTCGGTTTGGGTCGAACCCGGTTTTTCCCGGGTCAACCCAGTTATTTTTTTGTGGAGATACGAAGAAAAATTGGGAAGTATGATTTTTTAGAATATAAATTACTAAAATACCCCTCAAACTAACTGAACTAACGGAGAAAATTAATCAAGGTCTAGAAATTGGGTGTTTTTAGAATGTAGGGTACTAGAAATTGAGCACTTTGAATGTTGGGTCTACAAATTGAGCACTTTGAATGTTTGGTCTAGAAATTGGTTATTTTGACCAATGTTTGGTCTAGTTTTTGCACTTTAGTCTTAAATTAATTCGTGCGATCAATTCGTGTCCATTTTTAATATCAAGCATTTTAACCGAAGAAACTTGTTTTATAACTTCAGAAAACCTAGCACACAAGATTCGCACGATTTGCGCACACATAAAAATATTCAAATAGCCAACTGGGACTCTTTAAATTATCTGATATTAGAGCTACCATTAATTTAAATCTTTAGTTTTCTGTAACAATCAAACAAATGAAACGAATGTCATCATCTAAGGATACATATCTAAGGTTCTGACACACACAAATACAAAATTTTCTGTATTAAATGTTGGGGTAATTTAAATCCTAAATAACTGCCTGATCACGAGTGACAAGTTTCTTCTCTTGTGTCTGGGAAATCTTGGGGTAGTGTTCTGTATCAAGAAACATCCGGGACGAGGCCAAAGCGCGTGCAGAAAAGCTCAAGGAAGAAATGCCTTCATCTGTTAAATTGGTGGTACTTTAGATCCATGTAACGCGACGCAACATCTTGATCATTTTGTAAACAGTGGCGGTTAATCACATCCGAGATGAGGCCAAAGCGCGTGCATAAAAAGGCATCTATCATGAACAAAATGGCACTAAAAAACCCCTCCCTAAACCCTAGTGTTATTTACAGGAAAAACCACTCTTCATCCCTAGAGTTATCCGATTCATGACTTTTAACATCCAGTATTTAAATCAAATTAAGAAACTTATTATATAATAACTTAGGAAAACCTAGCATGCACGTACTAATACCATAGAACTAATGCACGATCCGCGCACACATGAAATTAAGAATAACTGCACGTACATACTAACATAAAATTTAAATTCGGTATACAACTTAAATTCGTGATATTTGTTTGAAATTGTTTTTTAAATTTATTACATGATTGGGAAAATTTACGAAAAATAAGGGCGTGATCTAAACCTAGCACCTTTGCACTAGGAATCGTGAAGATTGCACTTATATTTGTGAAATTTATGTGAAATTGTTTTTGAAATTGAGTTGGTGTCTGGAGTGACCGTCTATATTATAGCATAATATAGACCAAGGACTAAATTACAATATGGAAGGAAGGAGGTCCTTATTTGCAAAATTTGGGAAAAGTACTATTCACGCGCACTGTTCACGCAAAAAATATGTACACAAATCAGTTAATATAATTTCTGGATTTTAAACACTTGTAAACACAAAAGAATTCAGGTTAGAAAGACAAGTTTCCATATTATAAACATCAGATTTTAAGTACATAAAAATTAGGGTGTTTAGGTTAAATAATGTTGTGTCAAGTATAGTCAAGTTTCACCAAAGTTTTCAGCCTAAAAATTCACAATCATCACAGTTTTCAACTTAAACAATCAAGTTTCACAAAAACCACAGTTTTCACAATAAATAATCAAGTTTCGCAAACACCAAAGTTTTCAAACTAAACAATCGAATTTTCACAATAAAAACAGTTTTCAACTAAACAATCAAATTTTACAAATACCACAATTTTCAGGCTAAAAAATATAGTTTCTACAATCACTGTAGTTTTCAACCTTAATAACCAAGTTTTCACAATCACAGTTTTCACATTAAAAAATCAAGTTTTACAAACACTACAGTTTTCACAATAAATAATCAAGTTTCAACACAAATCAACAAGCCTAGTTTTCAAGTTAAACACATAAAATTTCATATGCAGACAAAAACCACATTAAGCAATCTAGTTTTCAAGCTAAACACATAAATTTCATAACAAGACGGAATCCACATTAAAAAGTCCAGTTTCCAAGATAAACACATAAAATTTTAAAAGCAGAAAGACATCACATTATACAGTCTAGTTTTTATAATAAAACACATAAAATTCATGGAAGAAATTTGCAGAGCAACACAAAGTACAAAAAAACAGTGAACCGTCATCTCGTAGAGCCCGATCGCGAAGAACAATCCTCGAGAAACGCTGCAAGCTCTGCTACTACTCCGACGAATCTCCGGCACCCTAATTCAACAACCAACACCAGAACACAAATTATCAGCCAGACGGTTGACAGACTGCGGCGATTGCAATTGCGATCGCAATAGCCGATCTCCGGCGAGCGGTGGAGGAGTAACCGAACCGGATCCACTCTCCCGGCGGTGATGCGGCGGAGGAAGGCGGCGACTGCGAGGAAGGAGAGGAAGGATCAGAAACCTGATTGTAAATCGACTCGATTCTGGTCCGCAGACCTAAACCGGACATCGCCTCGTTGAATCCAGTCCTGACGAATTGATCCTTTTCGCTGCCTTCGGGAACCCTAACCAAGCCGATTCTGCTGTCACCGAACGGGTCCAGTTCCTCGCGGATGAAGAGCCGATCAGAGCTCTGGTGAATTTGGGGGAAAGGGGAAAAGACGCGTTTCAGAATTTGGGGGAAAAGGATTGTTCACGTGTATATATATTTATTAGGTTTTGGAAATTGCATAAAAAGGACATGCCCAAAAATAATTTGCAGGATGGGGGCCGCTTCCTATTTTAATTGCAGATAGGCCGTCTATATTATTGCTATAATATAGACGGTCTATTACAAGACTAATATAATTTGTCCGATAAAGAAAATTTATGAAAAATATGGGGAGTGATCTAAACCTACACAAATTTTACAACTAATTAATTCTAATTTATCAGGGCAAGTTTGCATATCTGGAATGGAATGGAATGAAATTTAGTGAAATAAAATACTTACAATACATTTAAATTTGCTGAATATGATTAAATTATATTTCATGAAAATTAAACTGAACAGAAAAATATTCAGATCAACTATAGAGATTAGACTCTATCTAGTTTTAGAGATTCCGTCCTGATCAAGAACCCTACATATATATGCAAGTACTTTAAAGGACTCTAAACAGCTAGCACACATGTAGATGTCATCACTAATCTCTCCACGCTCTGAATCCTAATGGAAGACGCATGAATGATCCTTGGTGCTATAAACTTTTATGTAAAAAATATTTAAACTCATTTTTTTTGTTAATATAAGCCATAGTACATATATATATATATATATATATATATATATATATATATATATATATATATATATATATATGTATGCCTATTTTTACTTAAAAAATCCTGATCAAGAACCCCGTGGTTGATTGGAATGTTTACATTTCTGCCATGAGATTAACAAAGCCGAAGAAACTCTAACTTTCATCCACGAAGTTAATTATTGCAGCGTCGTTTCATGTTATAACACGGTTACTACAGTCTACCGAATTTGGAACTAATATGAAATTTTACAGCCATTGCGAACTAAAACTTCTTTGATTTCATGAAATAAATAAGACGGAGATTCAATAACCCTAAAATTTTCTTATCCCAATTTCATATTCATGAGTAGTTAATTAATCCAAACCCATGAAATCGACAACTGATGATTGGTAAATAGTTAGCTGACAAAAATCTGTGAATTCGACACCGATAATAAGCCAAATAGAAGCTTCAAACACGAATCTCACGTCATTGATTGAGCTGTTTGAAGCTTGAAACATGGAGTTATTGCAGAAAGCAGTGTAGAAACAGCATCTCAAGAAATAAAAGATTAATTATATAGAAGTTACCATCTTTTTTTATCTGCAATTTACTTTCTTATGTTCAATTCATGTACAGATGGTGGATTGATCTTGGAATATTGCTTCACGAATGCTGTGGAAATTTTAGTATTTTTCTCAAATTTCGATCAATAATGATTGTCTAAATGGTTAGGCGATGTAAAGGATATGATATACGTATCTGTTTTCTGGATGTACACTATACTAGTGCAAAGCATTTTATTGTCGGCGGCAAATGGCGGCGTTTCTCTCCGAATTCGGGCAAAACGCCATTTTGCACTATTTGAGAATTCTAAAATGCAATAGATTGGCGTTTTAATAACAATGCGCGGCGGAACGTTGAAAGTGCCATTATTTTATGAAATGAGCTTTCTTAAATGTCTGAATAGATTGTGATGTAAATTTTCAAAAATTTGGGACGAGTAAACGATTGAATTTCCGATCTCTGATTCACAGAAGTTACCAATTTTGACCCCAATTTTTCATATATATATGACCCCAATTTTGTGTATATTCCCCATGTCATGTATATGAATTTGATCAACGTAGTGTATTGTTAAATGTAGGTGAATGTGTGGCAAAAGTTTGTTGTCGTGATGGCCGATATTAGTACACATGAGCGTGTTAGTATCATTGAGGGTGATGTTAGAAATTCAAAGAAATATTTGATATTGGTGAAATATTTCTTAGAGTTAGCTTTGGAAAATGCAAGGCTTGAAAACGGCTCTAGAATTAGGTGTCCTTGCAAAGATTGCAAGAATGATGGTTATGTTAGTGCTCGAGCAGTTAAAACACACTTAATTGTTCGAGGCTTTGATAGGACCTACACAACTTGGGTATGGCACGGTGAAAACTTAGAGGATATGGACGTTGATGATAAGGATTCTTGGGTGGGTAGAAATGAAGAGGAAGTGGAGGAGAAGGAGAGGTTAGATGATTTGGTTGAGGATATTGCTAGAGATTTTGTTGGGAGACCTAAATATTTGGCTGCGATGTTTAACGACAAGAAAACACCATTGTATGATGGATCTGAGTACACAGTTTTGAGCGCAACCTTGTTGTTAATGAATTTAAGAGCCAAGCATGGTTTTACTGACAAGGCAATGACGGAGATGCTTGAGTTATTCAAAAGGATGCTCCCTAAAGGTAACTTGTTACCGAATCGGTCTCATGCAGCTAAAAAAATTCTATGTCCTATGGGTTTGGAATTAGAGAAAATACATGCTTGCCCGAATGATTGTATATTGTATAGGGGCGACGCTAAAGAATTGGATAGATGTAGTGTTTGCAATGAGCCGCGCTATAAGGCCAAAGGTGATCAAATAGATGTTGGAGCGGAAGCTGTTAAACGTAGGAAGCAACCAAAGCCGGCTAAGGTAATTTGGTACCTACCTATCCTCCCAAGGTTGCGTAGATTATTTGCAAACAAAGAAGATGCAAAATATCTGTCATGGCATGCAGATCGGTCAAAGCCAGATGATGATGTTATTAGACATACCTCTGATGGTGATCAGTGGAAGAAAATTGATAGCATGTATCCAGATTTTGGGAAAGAGGCGCGAAATTTAAGGATGGGTTTGTCTACTGATGGCATGAATCCTTTTGGAGATATGAGTAGTACGCATAGCTCATGGCCTGTTATGGTTGTTCTATACAACCTACCATCATGGCTAACAATGAAGAGGAAATATGTGTTGCTTTCACTTATGATCTCAGGGCCTAAGCAACCTGGTAATGACATAGATGTATTCTTGGCACCTTTAATTCATGACTTGATGCGACTTTGGTATTGTGAAAATTGGACATATGATGGATATCGGGATGAATGGTTTAAACTAAAGGGTACGTTGTGTTTTACAATAAATGACTTTCCAGCTTTGGGCAATCTAGCAGGGTATTCTGTAAAAGGTCATCTGGCGTGCCCTGTATGTGAACATGATGCAGGTTGGATTAATAAAATATATGTTGTTTGATCAAGGACTCATACGAGGTCGAATTCGAGGACGAATTCTGTCAAACCCCGTGAGAATGATGCAGATGAGATTGGGCTTGATAATATGGAGCATTGGAATTGCAAGAAGTAAGGCCCATTATCAATTTATTAGCAAATTAGAAAAAGTTTAACTCGTTTCCAAATGGATTCTGGTTAATTTTCATATTTATAATTAATATTCTAAATAGGATTAAGAAAATATTTACATGTTTTGTAATAGAATAGAATTTGTGAGCTCTTATAAATAGGGCATCAAACCATTGTAATATATAGTTTTTTTCTGATTTGATATAAAAGTGTGTTGAGAGTTTTCTCTTTCGAGAGATGAGTTTTAAACCTAAATTCTAGATATTCTTTGAGTATATAGATTTGGAAGGCGTTTTCGACCTAGGTATTCGCAGAATTAAATAGGTTGATTTCATTGGGTTACTTTGGTTACGTTTGTTATAAGCTTCCGCTACATCAGTTGGTATCAAGAGCTTGGTTTGTTTTTGGGGAATCATACCACCAAGAACACGACCTATGGGGATGATTATTCAAAGGGATTATGCAATGGAGGACTATCCAGGTAATGATGATTGGTTAAGAAGTAATATATTCCAATCAACGTGTACCATCAAAGGATTCGTGTGCAAATTTATCATTGATGCGGGTAGTTGCGACAACATTGTGTCAGAAGAAGCTGTAAAGAGATTGGGGTTCATAGTAGAAAAACATCCAAGATCTTATAAGTTGGGTTGGATTGAAAACATAAAACATATTGAGGTACATCAACGAGCCTTTGTTCCCTTCTCGATTGGATCGAAGTACAAGGACCAGGTTTGGTGTGATGTTGTCCCCATGGATTCTTGTCAATTGATACTTGGGAGACCATGGCAATTTGATCGAGAAGTGGTGCATGAAGGAAGATCCAATATTTATAGTTTTAGGTTTGAAGATGTCATGATTGTTTTAAGACCCCAGAAACCTCAAAAACATATTTGTTCTTCCAGTAAGGAAACTGAGACCACATCCGTACAATCTCCTGTTTATGATGATGATGACAATATTGATGATGATAATGACAATGTTGATGATGATGATGATGATGACGAAGTTGATGATGATGATGATGCTGATGAGGATGATATATATTCAGCTCCTCCAATATTTGATACTTATGATGATGAAGAACCATCAATATTTGATATTAATGTCAATAATATCATTGATGTCAAGATTGGTAATGAGGAACATCTTCAGATTCATGTGTTTGATATTGATCACGAGCAACATGAAGTCATGGCAGACCAATTGATTGATTCTTACATTACACTTGAGGAAATTGTTGAGTACCAACAGTCATATTCTAAACATTTGTGGAATGATCAATTGTTGAATAAAGCTGAATTTGTCTATAGTACAAAATCGTTTGCTAGTTCTACATGTTTCCGATCTGTAGTGAAAATATTCGTATTGTTTGAAGAAGGAGGACTAAGGGGTCGAATTCGTGGATGAATTCTGTCAAACCCCGGGAGAATGATGCAGGTTGGATTAATAAAATATATGTTGTTTGATCAAGGACTCATACGAGGTCGAATTCGAGGACGAATTCTGTCAAACCCCGTGAGAATGATGCAGATGAGATTGGGCTTGATAATATGGAGCATTGGAATTGCAAGAAGTAAGGCCCATTATCAATTTATTAGCAAATTGGAAAAAGTTTAACTCGTTTCCATATGGATTCTGGTTAATTTCCATATTTATAATTAATATTCTAAATAGGATTAAGAAAATATTTACATGTTTTGTAATAGAATAGAATTTGTGAGCTCTTATAAATAGGGCATCAAACCATTGTAATATATAGTTTTTTTCTGATTTGATATAAAAGTGTGTTGAGAGTTTTCTCTTTCGAGAGATGAGTTTTAAACCTAAATTCTAGATATTCTTTGAGTATATAGATTTGGAAGGCGTTTTCGACCTAGGTATTCGCAGAATTAAATAGGTTGATTTTATTGGGTTACTTTGGTTACATTTGTTATAAGCTTCCGCTACATCAGAACAAAAAACGAATTTTTTTCAATTGAAGCATGGTAGGAAAATAGTGTATCTTGGCCATAGAAAGTTCTTGCCTGCAAATGATTCAATGCGGTTGGCGAAGAAGTGGTTCAATGGCATTGTTGAGTTGGGTGAGGCTCCTAAGCCTGTGAGTGGTGTTGAGATTCTTCAAACGGTTGGTAAGTTGCCTAATGATTTTGGAAAGAATAGGAAAAAAGCTCCCTTGATAGGTAGTTGGAAAAAGTGTTCAATTTTTTTTGATTTGCCTTATTGGGAGCATTTGGATGTTAGGCACTGTCTAGATGTCATGCATATTGAGAAGAATGTGTGTGATAGCCTGCTCGGGACTTTGCTAAACCTTCCTGGCAAAACTAAAGATGGTTTGAAAGCTCGTCAAGATTTGGAGACTATGGGTTTACGCCCTGGGTTGACTCCAGTCATTGAGGAAGGAAAGACCTACCTTCCGCCCGCATGCTACACCATGTCAAATGTGGAAAATACGGATTTTTTGCAATGTTTGAAAGGTGTGAAAGTACCTAGTAACTATTCTTCAAACATTTCAAGTTGTGTGAATGCTGAGGACCTAAAAATAAGTGGTTTGAAGTCTCATGATTATCATAATTTAATGCAAGAGCTGATTGCCATCGCACTAAGAACTAGTTTACCATGTCATGTTCGACAGTGCATTAGTCAATTATGCCTTTTCTTCAAGTCCATATGCAGAAAGACCATTAGTCGTGATCGTTTGGATAAGTTGCAGGTCATGGTAGTTGATGTGTTGTGTAAAATGGAAATGTTTTTCCTACCTTCATTTTTTGACATAATGGTCCATTTGATTGTTCATTTGGTGCGGGAGGTGAAGTGTTGTGGTCCTGTATTCCTCAGATGGATGTATCCGTTTGAAAGGTATATGAAGATTTTCAAGTGTTTTGTAAAGAATCGGTACAGACCAGATGCATCCATTGTGCAAAGGTATGTAGCAGAGAAAGCGATTGAATTTTGCACGGCCTATTTAGATTCTGTAGAGACAGTTGGATGCCCAAAATCTAGACACGATGGAAGGAATGAGGGGCATGGCTTAAAAAATGGCGGGTTAGTTAATCCGACATGTGAAGATTTGAGAGTTGCTCATTTGTATGTGTTGCGTAACCACCCTGCTATAGCTCCTTACGTGTCACTACACATGGATACAATTAGGCTTGAGTTGGATACTAATTGCGAGGAACTTGTCCTTGAAGAGCATGTGAAGAAATTTTCGGACTGGTTGAAGGATCATGTTGATGTTGGTGAGCATGATGAAACTGTGGTGTGCTTGGCTAGGCAACCATCCATTACTGTATATTCTTATGGAGGCTGTGATGTGAAGGGCTACACCTACGGAACTAAAGCTAAGGATGTCAATTCTATCACACAGAACAGTGGTGTATCTGTAGTTTCAGATGAGCTTAGGAGTGATGGATACATTCAAGGTAGATTCTATGGTACCATCACCGATATTTGGGAGTTGGACTATGCTGCTGTTACAGTTCCCGTATTAAAATGTGAATGGGTTGATCCACTGGCTGGGACGACGAGCAACGATCCTCTAGGATTCACTCTGGTAGATAGAAGAAAACGTCGATATAGAGATCATCCTTTCATTCTTGCGGGCCAGGGTGAACAAGTTTTCTATGTAAAAGATCCGGAAAATAAGCATCTCGAGATAGTGGTCAAAGGAAAGAAGACTATTGTCGGCGCTGAGTGTATCAATGATTGTTTGAACGACGTCGAAGAATTTGCAATACCAATTCCTGAAAAATCCTTTGGTCTAGCAGAGACGGATGCTAATCTGAAGAAACATCTATGTAGGGTTGACCACGAAGAGGGGATTTGGGTAGATGCTAAAGGGAACTCAAGGAAGAGAAAGGGAAGGGCAAAGAAGATGAAAAACACTTAATTGAAGAAAAATTAGTACTTCGTTAATTTGTTTGAATTTTGGCTTGTAACTTGACACCGTGTTCAAATGTTTAACTTTGTGTGAGATCTAGTAATTGTATATAACTGCACCACTGATGCGTGGACAGGTTTAGTTTCACTGGACTTAGTTTTAATGTCATTTTTAGGCTCGCTCTGTTTACATTCAGAAAGCTGTAATGTAATAGAATGAATTTCATTCATCCTAACTGCAATAGTTTAACTGATCTATGATAGTTACTACATCGTCAATACAGTCAATCACATTGGAAGTGAGTGTCTGGACAGGACCCGATCATGTGTACTACTTGAAAATGCAAGGAAACACAGTTTCACCAGTCTCAAATTCATTAGGTTGTTAATTTGGTGCATTTTCCGCACCCAAAGCCGAAAAGAATATCATCTTGAAAAGGATCTGGAACTGACCCGATCTGGCATCCTATTTGATAATGTGTATATACAACTATCATCATTCTTAATCCTATAAGTTTACTAAACTATCAATGTTCAGAGTGGTACATACAAAAAGTATAGACTTTGGTAACTTGGCTGTCTCTGCCCCGATTACATGTAAGGTCGGTAAATGTAAAGAAAGGCAATGTACCAAATGTCTGGCACTTACCCGATTCTGCATTCTATCAGTAACTTATGGACATGTGGTAGATTGAAGATAATCTTTCCCGTTAGACCAACAGAAAACGTAATAGTTTGTATTCTATTGGATTTACGCTATAGTGAATGGAATAGTTTAGCAGAGCAAAAAACATATTAGACAAAGCACAAAAAAAATTTTACAGAGCACCTTCACAATGTCAAAATAAAAATGATAACTCCAGTTACAAAAGTTGCATTTCACTGACATTAATCGACATCAAAATGGCCGGCGTTTTGTAATTACAAAATCCATGACAACGAATTTGCCGGCCTAGCAATATAGCATGCGACATCAATGTTTGATATGCCACCACAAAAGAATAGGGTAAGTAGTTCAAAATAGGTTACAAGGATATGTCAATGATGGACCTCATCATCTTGGCGGATTTCTGTTAACTCCGTTTCCTCGCCTACTTTCCCCTTAGGTGCATTATCGGTGATCTTGACTGCATTCTGTCCAGCTTCTCCGTCTGTTGGATCCTCCGAGCCCTTTTCACTATCCACAACAGGTTCGTCATTGTCTGCGACAATCTGCTCTTCCATGCCGACAGTCTCCTCTTCCATGCCGACAATCTTCTCAACCATGCCGAGAGTCTGCTCTTGCACGTCGATAGTCTACACTTCTTTGCCGAGAGTCTGTAATGGTTGAGGTCCAGTAGAAAACTCATCTTGATGGCCAACTGTTTCCTGCTCTAGCGTCTGAGTATGTGGACCTGCTCTCATTATGTCTTCCAAGTCTGAACTGCTGAAACTACCAGTTGCAAATGCACGTCCATATGCTTTTGTCGACTTATACACTGCATGCGATTCAGTTCGGGCTGCTATGATTGTTTTTATGTTCTTTCTCATGGCAGCAATCATTTGTTTCCATTCAGAGGTTGTTTCTGCATCTATAATTCTACATAATCACTAATCATGACATGTTTATGTTTTGTAATTAATGACGAACTTGTACTGATTTATAACAGAGAATGAGATTTAGCTAAACCAAATGGAAATTACATCGACATACCTGCAGCTGCTCTCTGGCGCTTGTTGCTTTGCTTGAGAGGGCGATCAACCCACACACCATCTTGCATAATCCAGCTATACTTTTGGAAGTACCTTGGCCTGAAAAGAGTGCAGGGAATAGGGTCTGATTTGAACTCAAAGCCGGGCTGCAATGCTTGGAGCGGGGTGGTGATGAAATTACCATACGGCATGTTCCTTCCCCGATACTTCTTTGTTACCACAGTGGTCATTCGCTTCAGTATAGCGTAACCAGGGTTGAAGTTTCGACGGAGCATCACGTAGAAATACATTAGAGCGATTGTTGTGGTGGGCTCAGTTACATTACCACTTGTGGGAAAGATACACCTATACAGAAGTTCATACACAATCCTATCCTGGATAGACATAGAGTTAAGGTCATAGCAATCTGCAGAGGTTCCCTTATCACCTGGAGCTCGCCCAAAGTAAGCTGCACCTAATTCAAGCCTATTGTACCCACCCTCAATTTCAACAATGTTATCCCAGCTACCCTCGTAAAACACATTCAAAGGGCCATTTTCTATAGCCGGTGCTAGATCATTATCAGACTGGTAGGGGCAGCCGAGAACTTCATTAATTTTGGGCCAGCTAATGACAAACCCCTCTCCATTCACAGAAGTTAACCAAGTTCCATTCTCCCCTGGGGTTAAATTGGCAAAAAATTGTAGGGTTTCCTCCTTGTAGGCTGGGCTGGTGTTGAGCAGAAGTGAAGAACAATGAAAGCTATCATAAACACTAACAGCATGCCCTAACCCTAACTCATCAACTTGGTCACTAGGTATAGCATAGCATTCTACAAGCTTGCCCTTCTTAGATAGTTCCACATACCTTTTGTGGTGATCCTTGCTGTAGAAGAGGCCTTGGTCGTAGTCATCAGAGTCAGTCTCTGACACAACCTCAGACGAGGTTTCATTAACAGGATCCTCCACCACTTTCTCCTTCCCTTTTCCAGCGCCTCTGCCGCCACCAGAACCCCTTCCTCTACCGCGTCTGCCTCCGCCACGGCTTCCCTTTGGCGGCATCTGAAGTGAATTCGAAAGATGAACGGAGCGGTAAGATTTGGGGGTTACAACTGTTTGATTTGGACTGTTTTGGCACTTCGAATGCAGGTTGCAAATCGCGAAATCGGGTCATTACTATATATATGGTTTTCATTTTATCTGTAGTAACTACAATAGAATGTGTGTAAATTAAAATCTATTGTGCTTTCAATGTCTGTAATATTGAACATTTTAAGTCGTATTAAATAATCATTTGAGATCAGTTACTTTTACCCTTCAGAATTCGTATGTGAAATAGATAGGTTATACCATCTAAACTATTCATATTCATTCTTGTTTAATTTACTAGATAAAATACTTTTGCAAATTAGATTTCTTAACCAACCAAGATGGATGGTGAGTAGAATGAGGATAGTTGGTATTAAGAAAGCTTAAATGTGCTGGTAGATTGAATACTATGAAAGTCGAGATGGGTAAAATCTAACAGATAATGTATTATAGCCCTACAAATTCATATTAGTGTGGACGTAATGATATACATTTTTTTATAAGTTGTAATACAAATTTAACATGGTCGTTTTATTACTTCCCATTCGCACAATTATAACTATCCTACTCTCAACATGACTATATCATTCATAAACATCAGTTCATATATTCTATAGTAAATAGATAGATCATAGATGCATAGTGATTCAACTAGTAAGTCCGCGAGTTCAATGGTACTCCGACCGGACATAAGCTTCTAGACTTTGTCATTTATTAATGAACAGCTTAATTAGGCGGTTACATATGAATGGTCGACACACTTTCATATGTTACAACTCCATTGCTACGAGTTGTTACTGTAGATGTCATACTATCACTAGTGGTCATAAGTGGTCACGAGCTTATCCCATCAAGATCATAACTAAGTTCATCACTTGATTAATCATCAGTAAGTTCATCACTTGATTAATCATCAGTAAGTTCATCACTAAGTTCATGACCGATAATGATCGCCTTCATCAATCATCACTTATTTCTCCACCATCAGTAATGCATACAATCATATCACTTCATCTTGGTCGATTGATCTCGAGCACCTTATCGGTCGATCATCTTATCCATATGGTTGCGATCATGAGCAAGTTTTGATGTTTATGACCGTTGATCGTTCATTTAATAACCGATCATGAAACTTTGATTATGTTTGGTTCATGTACTAAATGAACCACACCATCTCGATGCGATCTTTAACCGATCTGATCTCGTTCTTTTTAACTAACGCTCGTGATCATTGTCACCCCTAAAAATCACTAGTGCTCTAGCCTGACACGCATAGTTATACTTATCTGTAACATTATGCCCGAATGTATTTGAATAAATCAATCATTTCATACAAAACAGAGCTCAAATTGGTCGAAAACTCCATATTTTCATACAGAATTAACAATGAAGCAACTTAAATAGTTTGCGTTTATGACGTAGTCATTCTAATAGATTCCTGAATAGTAGACGTTAGCCATGTAGAAAACTGAATAGTTCATTATCTATTGAGTTTTCTACATCAATATTTAAAACTAATTGTAAACTGCCAAGGTTTCTTGACTATAATAAAATAGATTCCCTTTCTATTCCATTTGCGGATACTGACCTAAAAATGGAGTAGGGTTTAATTTACTAAAATTCATATTCAGAAACAGCAACAACAAACCAAACGTTAAGCTTGTACATAAGCTAGACAAATACAAATACCATTCAAACATACAAATTCACGCAATTATTTAGAATGTTAGATTATGCAACATCATCACAATCACCCCGTCTTCAATGGCAGCATGGAAATGAGCAAGTTATAGCTAAATTAGAGCGGCCGCCACATCACTGGTCACCGGAGTTGTCTTCATATTCCTCGTCACTGTCCCCTGGAATTGGCCCAAAATCTGGAGGTCCTTCATCTTCACTCAGAACCAGCTCCAAGCCACATTCCTTAACAATTGCATCTTGTTGCTTGACTATGGCGGCAAGCTCCTTCTTGTGTGCCTCAACATGGCCAGTGAAACAGTCCACCAGCTTCTTCATCTTCGCAAGCATATCCATCTCAACTGTCACGATGTTCAGTTATAAATAACAAGGATAATCTAAACAACAAGTGTAATCGATGGGTACAAAACACGAATACATATTTGTTCCATAATAAACAAAAACAAGATTATCGTACCTTTTCCACGAGACGAAGAAGCGATGTCTGCTGCTACCTTCAGCCTTTTCGCCGTTGCAGCCCTAGCACCTGGAGGTAGGGCTTTCGCCTTGTACCGTTTCGTCTCCTTGTCAAACTCCAGATGCTTTTTGTCAAACCAGGATTTGTTGTAAACCTTGGAAACATTGGGCAGGTCACCGGGAATAACACCATTCTTCTTGAGGATTTCAGTGATGAGATGACCATATGGAAACTGTTTCATCTTGATGTGATCCGCTGCACACTTGCGCATGTACCCTATGATGGTGAATCCGGGATTAATTCTGTACCCTTTCACCAGGTAGAAGAAGATCACCAAACTCCCTATGGTTGGTTCACATGCCTTACCCCCTGTTGGCAACACATTCAGACATACCCATTCAAACACAATTCTGTGCTCAACCGACAGCGCCTCAATGTTGAAATCCTTAGCAATCATGTCCTCAGCCCTCTCTGCCTCAACATGGAAGTACTCTCGGCTCATCTCTAAGACATCTATAGGTTGTTTGGAGGATACAGAGGGCCATTCATTATTGTAAAAAACCTCGTATGGAGCTTGACCACTATCATCTAGGGAAGTCTTAGTACAAACCCAGGGACATTCTAGGACAGAGTTAATGGTGAACTTATTCACAGCTATTTTCTTTCCGTTCACCATCGTCTCATCTTTATCAAACAGCTCATACCCTAAGTTAGCATAAAATTGCAAGACCAAGTCACGGTATGCATCACAATTCGTGCAGATGAGTTTATGCAGATACGAGGGCCTAAAATAATCCAGCAAATAATCAACCCCAAAAGTTGAAACAGTTTTGGGTCTGAGTAACTTGGTGTTTGTGAGTTGGCAACTAGGCACCCAAGCTACATAACGCTTCTCTGAATCAGAAGTGTAGAACAGCTTGCTCGCAGTCGGGCTCTTCGGTCTGGCCGCTCCATGCTCAACTCGACTACGGCAGAATCTTGGAATCTCACCACGATCGTGACCCTCTTGTTGCTCAGGATCATCGCGCTGAAGATGAAACGGAAGCCCCTGCGCGTTGCTGGTTTGGCTCGATCTGCCGCCACTACCTGACGGAGGCGCCTCAGAGTTGTCGTCAGTTGCGTTCGCCGCCGTAACCGCGCCCCGGAGCTTTCTTCCGGAGATTCTTGGGAAGAATCATTCGGGGAGGCATCTTCTCTGATCAGATCTGTTTTTTTGGGGAGTTGCAGATAGGGTTTTCTGATTTGTGTGGCGATTCAACTTTTCAATATATACAATGGGTATTTCATATATCTGAAACGACCTAATAGATTGACAATCTATCTAGAACGAGATATCTAATTTATAGCAGTATTGCTTGAAGATTAATCCAACCATTTATGTCTGGCTTTGCCCCGATTATGTATACTATTAGATAATGTTTTCATATTTGGCTTCTGAGCTTTTACTGGACTTTCCCCGGATGTGTAATCTATTAGTAAATTCACCGACAACTTATAATATTCTATTTGTAAACCTACTTCTAAACTCTAAAAGTAACTGATCTCTTGAGTAGTTTAATCTGATACCCGGACGAGTAATCTGTCCGTCTACATCCCCTCATTTTTATACTTCTGATTGGCAAATAGAATATGATCAAATCTACGTTCTCCATTCTATTTACCTATCTGTTGCTGCATGGGAACAATCTATTGTATTTGATCTGGATGAAATGTATAAAAGCAGTAATAAAAAAACATTTAGTCGTGGATCTGGTCTGTGTTCAGGTTCTTCCCATTCACATCCGCTCAATATATTCTATCTCCTAACCCCTCTCTCTCCATATCCATCCTTCAAATACCTCTAAAACCATCGCACCCTACATCCTACCACTCCTCCTCCTATATCTTCTAACCCTCTCATTGTGAAATTACGTACATCGTCTTTCAACGGATCTTTGGCAGTGGGTATCAACATATAGTGTTGTTAAAAAATCTATGTAAGAGGAACAAGGTATGTATTATGTCCCTCCTCTCCCTAGTAGACAACCTTTTGCAAAACAGATCTATTTTGGAACGTTTATGTTGATATCAACACATTTACATGGACATTTACTTCACTTTTCTTTTTAATCTTGCTTCATTTATATGAAGTTGATTGTTTATGCACCATTGACTTGCACACGTGCCATGAGAAGTTTAAGGTTGAATTCAATTTCATTTGCACATCTTTTTATTTGTGAAAAAAAACAAATCTATCTACATTATTTTTGATATTATCATTCCTAACTCATATAAATTGGGGAGATTTTGTGTTTATACTATTTCTGTTGGTACTTATTAGTTGGATATCATTCCTCCACCATCAAAAATAGCTAATGGAGTTTGATGTTTTTGGGGATCCAATAGGGGAAGAAAGACGTTTATGGAAGAGTTGGGTTGGTAAGACAGTACGTACTCGACTAGCCATAACAAACGTAAATTGGCGCAAGGTGCCTATGTCTAAGAAGGAAGAATTGTTCATTGAATGCAAGGTATGTGTGAAGTACGTGCTATTTATGTTGGCATTCATTTTATATGCATGTGTGTACATATTACCTACGATTGATATGAGTATGTCTTTAACATGTTTCTTGTTAGAGACCATTCATAATCCATGCCCCCAACGAGGAGAGGTTATTCACAACAACATTGGAAAGAATGTGCAAAAATCATCGGGACTATAGGTACATATTGGCAAGAGATTTCATACATACCACAAGAAAGAGCAAGGTACTTCCTTGGGATGTCTACACCGACATAAAGCCCGAGTGTTGGGAAATTTTTAGGAGGCATGTTGAAGGATATGTGGTGAATGTGAGTTTTCTACCACCATAATTTGATTTACAACTTATTATCTATCAAAGTTAATGCATAATGTAGTTTTACTCATAGTCTAACACCTATCTTTGTGCAATGTCATAAAGGGGTCAAATCTAAAGAAGATTACAAGTGCTAAGGCTAACAAGTTGTTTCATCGCACGGGTAGAGCGGGTATGCCTCTTGCGCGGGCAAAGTTTATTGTGGAGGATGCGGAACGACGAGTGAAGGAAAAGATGGATGGTGGCATGACCGAAGAGGAGGCAAGGTCAACTACCATTCCAATGACGATTGAGGAGGTGGAGCAACATGATGCATTTTTAA
Organism: Sherardia arvensis; assembly: GCA_948330725.1. NCBI lineage: Eukaryota > Viridiplantae > Streptophyta > Magnoliopsida > Gentianales > Rubiaceae > Sherardia > Sherardia arvensis. The sequence goes on from OX415242.1 coordinate 3,525,694, forward strand.
AATCACTAGAGGTCAAGGATGGTGGATATGGCGGTCATCAACCATCAATCGATATTGCTAACAAAGTTGTAAGTTTTCCATCATACACATGAAAAAACACTTCGAAAATAGAGTATAGAGTTTGCTCTTTTGTTTAACTTTGTTTTGCACTTATGTTGGTATTGAAAATTAGGATGCGGTAAAAGTTAGGGTTGCGGAAGGCGATTTCATACCGACACCAAAATATGGCATGCTTTGTGAGGCTCTAGAGAAGGGAGAACACCCAGGTAGAGTTCGGGGATATGGAGCTCATATCAAACTAAGAGACGTCATTCGTATGAAATCTACACCGGGGGTAAATTACGATTCAAGATTGCAGATGTTGGAGCGTGAGTTTGATTGTATTAAAAAAGGACAAGCCAAAAGAGACCTTGCATTGTCGTTCATAGGTAAACGTCAAGGTGCGGTTCTTCCCGACAATTTGGATGACCTATCCAACAATTGGACTCCGCCACCGGTCGAGTCACATCACTCCCCAATGGAGTGCGATGGAAGACAAGGTACCAACGAAGATAACAATGACGACACGGCGAGTCCATCAATGGTTAGTTTCATCTCTTCTTCTTACATTCGTCTTGTTATCATTTGGTTGCATTATTTATTCTCATTTGCTATTTGGTGCTACCACATAGGTTTCATATCCTTGTAAACTCTTTCTTGACGATGACATTTATAACAACCCAAAACATGTTGCAAATGAAACCTATGAGGAATCCATTACATATCATCATCATTCTACCATAGCCCATGGATTAGGCGTTGTTTCTATAATAGAGCCAATAGTGCCCGATGCAAACATACCAATGCCCGAGCCCTCATGTCGCTTGGTTAAAGATGCTAAAGGATTGTTCATTCTATGGTCTAGGAGACTTATAGTTGTAGAGTCTTTGGGGTAGTGTGATCCAACAAGCCTATGCCCCCCTCGAAAAAGGTCTTCAAGACCCACAAATGTGCAACTTCCATCCCCAACACTACCAACCATAACAAAAAGTTCTCCACTAGACCTCCCACCTAACCCACCCACGGTTGTGCAAGAGTTGGAAATGCCACCTATGGTAAAAACGTTGTTTGATAAGCTATCTATGCACAATCGACTTGAGACCTTTTACTTCCCCACGCCCAAAGAAGTTTTCGGAGTTGAAAGAGTGATTCCTATGCTATGTGTCGATTTTGAAGATGTTATAAAGTGCGACATGATAACGGAAACCGCAATGTCCCTTGATCAATGGTAAATTTATGTGCTTATTTCATAAGTCGTGCAATTTTAACTTCTTCATTTAAGTTATTCACTAGCAATTCACATCGGTTGTTTATTCCTTTCTCAAGCTACTTGCATCATGCATCCCAACATCGCTCTAAGCAATGGATTGGTTTCTTATGCCCTAACCGGTGCCAAGAGATGTTACACTCCCGTGAGGAAAGGCTTGACTATCTAAAGCAAGGGTTATGGGACTCCAACAAGATTTTTTTGTTGCTACCGTTGCTTGAAAATTAAGTAACTTATTATTAAAGCACATGTTTATAGTTGCACATTGCTTTTTAAGATTACGTATGTATTTTCTATCACTTGGATTTTTCGATGCTATGTAGAGGCCATTGGCGCTTCATTGTGGTTAACAAGACAACAAAGTTTGTTTATTGGATGGATCCACAACATCGAGCACCGATTCCGGCGTTTGTAGATCTTTTAAAGGAAGCTTTGAATTGTGTAAATCCACGTGGCCAAAGTCCTTTTCGAGCCGTTGAGGTCAAGGTAAACAAACATCATAAATTTGTGTATTGACAAGATTTTGACACTTATAACTCATAATTCATCTTACATTTTCTATTTTATCAATGTAGTATAAACGTCAACAACATTGTTGGGAGTGCGGCTACTACGTGATGTTGTATGCATTTCATGTTGTGACTTCCGTTCGTCTTAACAATAGCTTTCCTACGGTGAGACAATATCTTTACTACACATACACATTATTTTCGCTAAATGATGAATATGCTAATTATGGTCAATGTGATGTCCAATTTTTTGTAGATCTTCCCAAATGACACCAAACCATACACAATTGAGGATTTGAAGACGGTGAGAGGTAACTTTGCGAATTATGTCTTAACAATTCGCGGTTCATGCATTGACAAAAGACGATGATTTTGTATGCTTCACTCCATTTCGTTTGGGTTTTGAATGGGAATTATGTTGACCTTTAGAACATGTTCATGGTTGCCAGCTTGTCTATGTATTTTATGTAGTAATATTGCAGAAACAATTTATGTTTTGTAGCATTTGGTTTGGTTTGGTTTGAACGATGGTTTATTTTGTAATACCTCCGAATATGTTTTCACATTCTATTACTCAATAGAAAGCTATTCTGTCAGCTTTCATACATTGTAAACCGCAATATTTTGGGAGCGATTGCAGGTCTGGAAATGACCCTATTAGGTATTCTGTTCTGAACTCACGAAAAGGATCCCACACAAAACTATAAGGAAGCATCCGTCGTAAAAGTAAACTACTAAGTTCGAGAAGTCTAAAGCACATATCACTACTACTAACCGAACGGCCAATCTATTGTACCCAAACTAACGGCATTCCTGAGAGAACACTGAATAGATACCTAATCTACCATACCAAACTATTGCATATGAAACATCGTAATCCCAACCAATCCGAATGACAAATAGAATTCGTAACCACCTACCATTCTACTAGATTTAGCAAAGAGGATCAATGCAAGTTTAGCCAACCTATTACATAACCGACGGACTAAATAAGTACCAACCGAATACGTTTGCTCCTACTCTTCTATTCCCAATCGGGTAGGATTACAACCTGGAAGATTAAATAGTTTCACAATCTGTTTCATCATACTATTCTCTTTCATCGTTCTTACACATACAATATACTATTCGCATTACGCACTCTGAACATACACAAACTATCCTGGTTGCTCTGCGGATCTTCAAAAGATTGACCAATCTATTGTTATAATCTTTTAATGACATTCGTATTTCAGTACCAATCTATTGCATTTCCGACATCTTTAACATGATTTCCGACCACTTTTTTCTGGCGACGGTGAACCTAATCTATTCTACTTTTAGACTCTCATGTCCAATAGTTTCGTGTAACCTATTAATAGTACGATGTCTGAATCTATTATTTCAGATGTCGTAAACCAAATATCCTGAAACTGGGCAACTCGCGTTTACGCTTTCTGAAACACTAATCTATTGGATTTTAGATTTCTAAAATCATTCTCGGCGGCCAAAAAACGCCGTGTTTAGGATATACGGCGTGGCTGGCTAAGGCGGTTATTTCCGCCGCGTATAGCCGGATCTGCCACCTACATTTAATTCATCCTGCACTAGTGAGCTAGCATATATACAAACACGTCATGTGTTTGTTTATTAATATAAATAATTACGTAAAAATTTCCTACATTATTTAACCTAAAGTAGTTTCAAAACTGTTAGGTTATTTACTTGAAAAAGGAGAATGTTATGTTATTCACTTTTGTTTAATTTGGAAATATAATGTCCAAAATATTCTGATGAAAACCCTTAAATATTACTTTCGCAGCGTATTTACACATTTTGGTGCAGGAAAATGCTTATATTGTTTACTTCCACGGTGTTGTTACTTTTTTTTTTCTTTTCATTTTTGAATCAATTCGATAAAAGTTTAAGTGTGCAGATTTAGTTGGAATGGAATTCATATTGTTTTTAATTTGTGACTATCAAAAAAGTTAATAATGATGTTTACTTTCATGTTTTTATATTTATTTTTTAAACTATGGTTTAACATGAAAAAGGAGAAAATGTAACACCATTTATATTTAATGCTTAATGTTATCACATTATAATAAAAAATTATAACATATGATAAAATCTTGGGTAAAACTGGCTAAAATGTAGGCACTGACAAGGCACGCACACCTCCTTCTATAAAAAGTTTTCACCGGCGAAAAAGAATATCATGATGTTCCTACAATTGTTGGGATCGCCGAGCCCACCACGACTCAAACTAGTATGATATTGTGATGAACCAGCTTAATATTCAGAAATTGCAGAAAAGCACAGTACAATTCAATGGGAAATTCCAGCTATTCTGGCAGTTAACTAGCTAACAAACTAACTACCAAAACACCCAAAATGATCCACTCCAGGGATGCCATCTGCTGCTATACTGCACACAGTATTTATCATGATTCCTCCACTCCCAAAATGGCAACTTCCCGCCCAAACTCAGCTAAGTCCAGCTAACTCCTTTTGTTTTCTTCTGAAATTACAACTTTAATCCCTCCTTTGCATTTCAGTCCCTGGATCATAACACTATCCCTCCCTTAACAGCAAGCTTGTCCTCAAGCTTGGAAAGTAGAAAATTGTGAAACTATCATGCTGTGATCTTCCCATGAAGCATCCTCTCTAGCTGAATCCTTCCATTGAATAAGCCATTGTAACACTTGCTGATTATTTCTGTAAATGAATCTTCTCTGCAATACTCTCAAAGGAGTCAAAATTGGCACATCTGGCAAGTCTTCAGAAGGAATATGAGTCACCTGTGCAGGAAGCTCTCCCACATGTTTTTTAAGCAAAGAAACATGAAACACTGGGTGTATTCTACTGCCCTCTGGAAGTTGCAATTAATAAGCTACCTCTCCAATTTTTTTCAAGATCAAATAGGGACCATAAAATTTGAGAGCCAACTTCATATTAGTCTGAGTATTGAGAGAAGTTTGTCTGTACTTCTGTAACTTTAAATACACCCAATCACCAATCTCAAAGGATCTGTCAGACCTTCTTTGATCAGCATAATATTTCATCCCTCTCTTGAGCAACCTTTAGATGCTTCTACAACATTTGATTCACCTTTTCTCTCTAAATAAGTAAGTCCTGAGTTTCAGGGAAAATAGTATCAGTCATAATTCCAAGAGGAATAGGAGTAGGCTTAGTACCATACAGAGCTTCAAAAGGAGTCATCTTAATGCTTGCATGATGTGTAGTATTATACCACCACTCTGCTAATCCCAGCCAATTACTCCAGTATTCTGGTTTATCTCCACAAAAACACCTCAAGTATTGTTCTAATACTTGATTCACTCTCTCAGTCTGGCCATCAGTCTGAGGGTGGTAGGCTGTGCTAAATTGGAGCTGCACATGCAAGAGAGACATCAATTCTTTCCAAAAGTTACTTGTAAAATTTTTATCTCTGTCTGAGGTAATTGTATCAGGCAAGCCATGCAATTTGCAGATATCCTCCATAAATCTTTTAGCTACTTGAGTGGCAGTGAATGGATGGCTAAGACTCATAAAATGTGCATATTTTGTGAGCCTATTCACTATTACTAACACAGTGTCCAATCCTTGTGAGTTTGGAAGCTTCTCCACAAAGTCCATGGTTACCTGTTTCCAAGCTTGTGATGGTATTGGTAGAGGCTGTAGTAGACCTGGATTAGCACAATGCTCCACTTTATTTCTCTGGCACACCACACAGTTTTTAACATACTCTATGACTTGCTCTTTCAGTCCAGGTCAGAAAAATAAATAAGTTACCCTCTTACAGGTGGTTGTCTGTCCTGAATGGCCCCCTACTGCAGAAGAGTGTAAAGCCTTTATAATTTCCATTTTAGCAGTTCCTCCTTCTCCAACAACTAACTTTGATCCTTTTCTGAGTAGGCCCTGGCTGTAGCTGAAATCACTGTGCTCCTCAGAAGTGGACAGAATGATGTTGTTGATTAATCCTTGACAATATTGGTCCCCCTCATAACTGTTCTCAACCTGAGTCATCCAAGTAGGTACCACTGATGTACAACTATGAACTTTATTGCAGTATACCATAGGAGTGTCTGTACTGCAGTCCATCATCCAAATTAGCCATTTCAGAAGGAAGTGGTTGCCTAGAAAGAGCATTAGCAGCTGCATTGCTTTTTCCTGACTTGTATTGTATCTCAAAACTCAGCCCCAGTAGTTTTGTAATCCACTTGTGTTGCAAAACATTTGTCAGCTTCTGTTCAATCAAGTATTTCAAACTTTGATGATCAGTTCTGATAATAAAATGTTGTCCAATCAAGTAATGCTTCCACCTATCCACAGCCAGTACTACAGCTAACAGCTCCTTTTCATAAGTAGATAAACTTTTATTTTTCTGACAAAAAGACTTACTGAGATAAGCAATTGGTCTGTGCTCCTGCATAAGTACAGCCCCCATCCCTATATCTGAAGCATCTGTTCTATCACAAATACTTTATCAAATTCAGGCATCTTCAAAATGGGAGCTGTGGTCATGATTTTTTTAAAATTCTCAAAGGCTGCTGTGTCTTCTGAATTCCAGATGAAATTATTTTTCTTCAGCAGATTGTGGAGTGGTTTACAGATGACTCCATACCCTTGTATAAACCTCCTATAGTATACAGTGAGGCCAAGAAATCCCCTCAACTCCTTGGCAGATTTGGGAATAGGCCATTTTTGTATGCTCTCAATCTTGGAGTTATCAATAGCCACTCCTTCCCTGGGTATAATGTGACCAAGGTAGTCTACTGAGTAGCAGCAAATGAGCATTTAGAAAGTTTTGCAAAAAGTTTGTGCTTCTGTAAAATGTCCAAAACTTCCCTCAAATGTTGGAGATGCTCTTCTGCAGTTTTGCTATATATACTAAAATATCATCAAAAAAAATCAGAACAAATTTTCTGAGCTGTTGACTGAACACCACATTCATCAAATCTTGAAATGTTGCTGGTGCATTGGTCAAACCAAAAGGCATCACCATAAATTCATAGTGACCCTTGTGTGTTTGAAAAGCAGTTTTTGGAATATCCTCATCCCTAACTCTCACTTGATGGTAACCACTTCTCAAATCCAGTTTAGAAAAATAAGCAGCACCAAATAATTCATCAAGTAATTCATCTATAACTGGTATAGGAAACTTGTCTTTAACAGTTACATCATTCAGCCTTCTATAGTCAATACATAATCTCCAAGTAGAGTCTTTCTTTTTGACCAAAATTACAGGAGAGGCAAAAGGGCTGTTACTAGGTCTGATGATTTTATTTTCCAGCATTTCTTCCACCTGAGCCTCTATCTCATCCTTGTGGCTGTGTGGATACCTGTAAGGTTTTATCTTAAAAGGGTGAGAATCCATTTTCAAAATGATTTTATGGTCAATACTCCTTACTGGAGGTAACTGAGTAGGAATGGAAAAAACGGTAGAAAAGGCTAATATGACCTGTTTCATGACAGAAGTAGTGTTCAAGCCTTGGATCTCCAACTGCAACTTCTTCTCTGGTGAAATTTTCCTTTCTGTTGACAGCTTGTGTTGTTCATCCCCTGCTGAGACCACTTCCTCTTCTACTGCTTCAATGATACAGCCTTGTAATTCTTCATCAACTTCCAGTAAATGAGCCTTCCTTTTAGCTGAAAATGAGGCTGCTTCTGGTTCCCTGATTTTATACCTAAAACCATCAGTGCTTCCCTTAAAAGCCCAGAAATACTCATCATGATAGATATGCATCACTTGTTTCCTCCAATTAAAAATAACAGGATCAAACAATGACAGCCAGTCCACTCCACATATGATGTCAGTGCCTCCCAATGGCATTACTTTCAAGTCAAACACAAAGGTATGGTTCTGCAATTCCCACACCACTGTTGGACACAATGTAGCTCCATTCACCAATTCACCATTTGCAATTTTCACCACATAAGGCTTAGTCTCCATGGTGCCTAAACCAACCCTTTTAATGACTGATGGATCAATAAAGCTGGCTGATGCACCAGTATCCATCAGCACACTGATCACATGACCATATAAGACTCCATGGAATACCATAGTGCTTTTGATGTTGTTCTCAGAAGGTGAACCTCCCACAGAATTGAGTAAAATCTGGTCCTCCTCTCCCAAATCCTTGAAAATTTCAGCAAGTTCATCATCAACTTCCAGCACTAATATGGATCCAGGTTCATCCTCCTTTTCTGTTTCCATTATATATAACTGTCTCATTCTACACACATGACCAGCTCCAAATTTATCTCCACACTTGAAACACAATCCATTCTCCCTCCTATACTGAAGCAATTGTGGAGATAGTTTAGTATAATTCCCAGTTCTGCTGCCATTTTCCTTAGTATCATTCTTCCATACCAATTTATCAAAACCAGTTTTAGATTGCACTGGTTTATTCTGAGGAGGTTGGTGGAATGCATAACTCATCCCCTTCCTCTTACCAGCAACCTCAATTTTTTTTTCTTGCCACATAGCTAATTCAATAGCTTTAGATAATGACTCTGGACACAACATTCTCACAGCTGGTTGCAATTCCTCTTTCAAACCACTCAAAAAACTAGAGATAAAATATTGTTCAGTAGGATGGAATTCCTTATCATAAATCATAGTTCTCAGCTCCTCAAACACTTCTACATAAACACTTACAGTAGTTTTCTGTTTAAGTTTGTTAAACTCAGCAATTTCATCTCTAAGTGACAGTGGTGTGAACCTTTGCAACAACATTTCACAGAAAGTTTCCCAACTAATCTCTCCTTTTCCCAGAATTGAGAATTGGTACCACACCATGGCTCTCCCAGTCATATAAATTTCCACTGCCCTAGTCCTTTGATAGCTAGGCACTTCATAATAATTGAAAAATGTTTTACAACTACGCAGCCATTCCCTAGCTTCCTCTCCATTGAAACTAGTCAAAGCAATACAAGCTTGTTGCTGTTCAATTCCCCTCCCTATCCTTACTCTCCAATCATCCACTCTATCCATTTCAGGCCTGTCTCTACCCCTCTGAAATCCCCTATCTATTGGCATGCCATTCATTTCATCAAACTGTCTAGCATTTCTATTGATAGGTTCCATGTTAGGGTTGACAGAGTTAGGATCCCAAGCTCTACGGTTAACAGCCCCAAATTCATCCATAAACAAATCATTTTCATGCACATTAGGCTGATTGGCAAAATTAGGATATACACAATTCGGCACATGATGCACAACATTATTATTGGCACGCCTGGGATTAGAGGGACCAGAAGTACCTCTCACCGGTGGGGAAATCGGTCGCGGTGACGTTGGACGGCTGCGTACCGACGGAGAACGCGAGAAACGTGATTCCTTCATCAACAGTTGTTGCAGAAGCTGCTGCGTTGCCTGCGCTTGAATCCGGTCGCGATCTCGCTCAGCTGCAATTTCAGCGTCCCGGCGCTCCAGTCGAAGATCAATGTCCCCTAATTGCTGCCTTACTGCCTCAGTGTGAGAGCGCAAATCCTTCTGAACTCCGGCATGCAGATCTGCCATCTTAGCATCAAATTTGGCCTCCAACTGAGCGTCGCGCGTGGCCAATTTCTGATCAAACCGGAGCTCCGTCTCCAGCGATGGTCGGCTGGAGTCATTCATGGCGGTCAGTGGACGGAATGCTCTGATACCACCTTGTGATGAACCAACTTAATATTCAGAAATTGTAGAAAAGCACAGTACAATTCAATGGGAAATTCCAGCTATTCTGGCAGTTAACTAGCTAACAAACTAACTACCAAAACACCCAAAATGATCCACTCCAGGGATGCCATCTGCTGCTATACTGCACACAGTATTTATCATGATTCCTCCACTCCCAAAATGGCAACTTCCCGCCCAAACTCAGCTAAGTCCAGCTAACTCCTTTTGTTTTCTTCTGAAATTACAACTTTAATCCCTCCTTTGCATTTCAGTCCCTGGATCATAACAGATATTGTCCGCTTTGGCCCGCATGCAAAGCCCGCACGGTTTTAAACAATGGGTCAATTCTCAAAAGGCCTCATAATAGTGTGGTGTGACTATTCCTTATAAAGAGAGGAATGACACTCTCTGTTTCCGATGTGGGACTTGGGCTGAGCATACCCCAACAAAAATAACGTCAGCATGACATCATATTTCAATTATCATAAAAAAAACTACAAAAATAAATAAATAGCCTAAAATATCCTCTAATTTTGGGTGATATATATGGTCAAAGGCCACATATTATGTTGCACTAGTATTTTTTGAGTTAAAAAAGCAAGACTTTTATTAATTGCATATACAAAGTAGTATATCATCTAAGTTAATGTTATCATTTGCGGAAAAAAAATCAATGTATATATAGTTAGTTAGTAAATGGTCATTACTACATGGTTTTTGAATAGGTTGGTTCTAGTTTTTTGTTTTTCTTTCTCTTTTAATTATTAATACTTGATCAGTTTAATATATATCAGGATCATCCTGATATTGGCAATATCAGGCACCAATTAAATAACGACAAATCATCTTTAACTAAATTATGATTGGGCCACGTGTTCAATCATTAGCCAGACGGGTTTAGGCATTCTAAATTAGGGTTTTAGAACTTTACTAAAAATATCTTAACCAATTAAAACATTACAATTGTACATGTGTCATTATCTTATTGGTGCCTGATAAGGCCTATATCAGGATCATCCGGATGAATGTTATTCTCATACTTGATTACCAAATCATTTACAGATCGGTTGTAAACAAAGACATTAATGTTTGATTTGAAACATGTATGATCGATCAGAGGTGTTCCGAAAAATTCAAGTGTGTTTTTTTCAATATATTGATGAATTAATGTCTCCGATTCATACATGTTTCAAATCCACTTGACAAACAATTGTGTTTCTTTCAGCAGTATTGATGAACTAGTAAAAGGCTGTTATTTCTGAATTACTGATCAACTGACTTAGCTCGGATCCAAAGAACCAATGCAAAAAGCAAGTGACCGCCTGCCTGATAATTATTAATCCTAGCTTAATTATCTGCTGCTTCAAAACGATATGTTGAGTCCAAATAATTGATAACATTAATGTTGGAAGAATGGCTCACTGTTATCAACTTGCTCCGGTTATGCTGCGATGTCAGATAAGCTACTTGAACAAGTCCAATGCAAAGCCAAAACACCAGACAAGCAGCTTGCAGATAATCAATTAATTTTGACCTATGAATAGACAGATAATCAATGGGGATAAAAACGATGTTCTTGTGAAGTTACCAGACTGACACTAAATTACAGGCTATTGTCGGTAAATAATGGAGTACGCGCTGCAGCTAGGGCAATCACACGCTTCATGAGGTACTGTACGCTCAGGATTCTTCAGCTTGCAATTATATATATACATATGGAGCTGGTCAGATGTGGTGCTTAGTGCTGATTCCTTGAGCCTGATATCTATGGTTAATGGTGATGCAGAGATTCTAGCTAGTTGCACTGAGACACCGAGACAATTAGATGACACGAATGCACACAATAGCTTGGATCATGTGCAGATTGGAAGACATTCATTCTCGATCACATTCAGATGATATAAACATTCTGAATATGGTGATGCAGATTGAAAGAAATTTCTTTGTGCAAACGTTGCTCAACATTTTTCAACACATTCAGATGAGATATATTCGATTTCATTGAAATCATCAACCCATGTATATATACTATATACTACATCCGGTAACAACGTGTTTGGATTTTAGTCACAAGAGATCAAAGACGTCCAAGATACCCTAATACTATAAGTAGAAAGTTAAAACGGAATATCAATGGCTTTTTGTATTTTACTCCACAGAACATCGCAAAAACGCATGTGTTAGTCGATCATTACATCGAAGACAATAAATACAACACAGATTACATTAAACATATTGCAACAATGGAAAATATTATTGTACCGGATACTTATTGAAGAAAAGTCCAAGATTAATTCATCAATCTTGTTCTCAAGTGAATTGTAGAATTAACTACAAAGTCTTTTGGGTCCTTTCTGCACCTACCTAATGGTGACGTTATTTATTTATGAGTAATAATTTTTCTTTATTAGAATAATTTATGTATTTTTCACATTTGTTTAACCAATTTATATAAAAGTTTCGATGAATTAAACTAAGCTACAAAAATTTATATACACGAAACAGAGCTGAAATATAAAAAAAGTGAATGTATTGATCATAATAACAGAATAATTACCAAACTAAGCTGAATTTCATCAAATCAATTTTATCAAAACTGAATTAAATTAAACTAAAATAGATTAAAGTGGAAAATGTTAGGATAATTTATATACAAAACATGCCGCGCTTTGCTTAATATATTGATGAGTGAAATCATACTTTAATTTCAGTACTCATGCAACATATTCTTCACCAGGGAAATAATGAACACTGAAGATCATTAACGATGGCAACGGCGCCGTCAAGGGCTTGGTAGATTCTGGGATCACGACGGTCCCTGAAAGATACGTCCAACAGCTTAACGAGCCTATTCCAACTCCACCGGTGGTTAAATTCTCGCCGGCTCCGATCGATCTGTCTGAACTCGGTGGACCCCACCATGACCGCACAGGCGGAGGAAATCGTTAGAGCAGCTCAGATGACAGGTTTTTTTTCCAGGTGATCAACCACGGCGTGGATTTGGAGCTGTTGGATTCCGTCAAGACGGCAGCGCACCGGTTCTTTGCGCAGCGTTTGGAACAAAAGGCGGTTTATCTCAAGGGAGCTAGCTAGCCCTAGTGCCTTGGTGACGTATGGAACGAGCTTTGTACCTGAGAAAGAGAAGGCCCTAGAGTGGAAGGATTACGTCAGCATGATTTACACCAGTGATCATGAAGCACAGAATAACTGGCCTGAAGAGGTCATGTAAGTCAATCTTTACCCTATAACAATTTATTTATCATGAAAACTTTAGTGATGAACTTTATCTATTGGAACTGGTTTTTTCAAAGATTAAGCCATGTTTGCCTGAGGTTATTTCTTCATGAACTGAACTGAACTGAGTTGATCCAAACTGAACTGGATTGAAAATAGAATCAGTATGTGTATATATTTACATGGATACAATTTAGTTATTTTTTTCTGAACTGTCCTAATTAGAACTACTTTTGCAGATTTTGTTTTCAGTAACGAAATGTTTTTATAAGACTAGTTTTGAACTCAAAATAAAATACTCCCACATCCATTTTTGAACAACCAAAAATTGTTATTTTCTGCTTTAAACAACCAAAATTTAACTGTTAGTCTATCATCCAACGTATCGGCCTAATTCTTGCATCAGCATATCCACCAACTATTGTAGAAAAATCTTGTAAAAGTGCTCCCTCGAGAATAGTCACGAACGATTATCAGTGCCTCTCTTGTAAGCTTTAACTGTAAGCATCTTATATATTCCAAGATGACTAGTCCCTTGATAACAATGGTCAAGAAAGTTAGTGGGAATCATCAACCCCTAGTAATTAATTGTTAAGCATATATGTAAATATTCCATCATTAGCCTCATTTAAAATAATCTGAATATATTCTTAACCAGCAAATGTAAAGACTAGTTAAAATATTGAATATAAAATTTATTACCAAATTGGAACACACTCGATTGCAAGTGAAATCAGACTACTAAATCTATTTAAATTCAACTGGTCCTGGTAAGTTTGGTAAAGGTATTTCCTTTGGAGTTTTGGTATTCACTGATGCCGTTAGATATTAATGAAACATAATAAAAGGAGTATATGATACTAGTCAAAAATAAGTTCATTATGTTTAGAGGTATACTAGTCAAGTATCGACTGCGGCGGAGATCCATATATTAAACATCACACTGCAGTTTTGGAACGGATTGAAATAACTCATAGGTTTCTAGCTCCGAAACGAAGAAAAGAATGGGATCTGAGGGATTGCTGCGCAGTCGAGAGTTACGCCAGGTACTGAGCTCATTATTTGATTATATATATATATATAAATATGTGTGTGTGTATATGTATGTATGTATGTGTATATATGTGTGTGTGTATTATGTCACTGTTGGTTTTAATGAAATGGTATGCTTCTGAAGTATATACTGGAGACAAGTGTTCATCCCCGAGAAGCCCAGATTCTGAAGGACCTCAGGAATGTAACTGCAGCGCGCTCATCTACTGTGAGTAATTAATGCTGATTCTATCTAGTTATACCAACAAGTTTTTATCTTCGGATTTTAGTTTATAATTCGTTTGAAATTTCAGGACAGTTATGCAAACCGATGCAGATTCAGGTCAGATGCTGGCGCTACTCTTAGAGATGGTCAATGCTAAGAAAACTCTAGAAGTGGTGTTTTCACTGGATATTCCTTGCTCCTAACTGCACTCACTATACCCCAAGATGGAAAGGTACAGACTAATTCTAAAAATCCAAGTGCTTGTTTTTTACTCATTTTAGCCTGAAATATGATTGAAATGACATTATTAGTTTATTACACATTATAATTGACTACCAACTTTTCTTATAAACAACATAAAAAAGATAATTTTATAAATTTATATAGATTTTGAAATGTAATAATAAAATATTGAAATGGATCTGTTGGGTACTACTTCCAAGCTTATTGAAGTCCTAATGAAGTACTATAAATGATATTATACATCAGCTTTAGTTCAGACTACATGATTTCACAGTCAGAGGTGCCACTTTGGATGGAATACTGGAGTCATGTAAAAAGAGTTATAGACTTATATATCATCGGAAACTCGTTTCGTATTAGGTCAAATTTCTATGAAATCAAAAACACTAGTTAGAATAGTTACGAAAATTCAATAGAAAAACAGTTACAAAAAGTGAGCATGGAAACCCTACATGTTAGTCTTCATTGTGTGATTGGTTCTCTGTGGGGCTTTGCTTTAAACCTATAAAGGTCTCCATTTGAATTCCAGTTTTAGATAACAGGGATTGATCCGGATCAGGAAGCGTATGAGATTGGATTGCCCTTCATCAAGAAAGCTGGAGTTGAACACAAAGTAAATTTCATCAACTCTCTGGCTCATCCTGCACTGGATCATCTCCTGAAAAACGTTAGATTTTAATGACTTCTGTCATTATACTGATATTACTGTCCTGATATTTGTAATTTGATTTGAAACTTTTGTTGAAATTTGAAGCCCGAGTGTAAACTGTATCTGATTGCTTGATTAGAATAAGGCAGAAGCATGCCTATACATAGTTACATACAAGGGCCTAAAGCTAAATACTGAAGCTAGCTAAACCCTAGGCACATAAGTGCAATATACAAAGTACATACATAATTAATAAATCAGTCCTCCAATTCTTCTTGTATTGTCACACCCCCCTTCAAGCGAAGCGTCGGATTGACTGAGACGCGAAGTTTGGACCGAAAGAAGTCAAACAACGCACGATTGAGCCCCTTGGTGAAGATATCTGCAACTTGTAAGGATGTCGGAACATGACCAACTCGTAGTTTGCCAGCACTAACTAGCTCCCTCACAAAGTGATAGTCGATGTCGATGTGCTTAGCTCTCTTGTGAGCAACTGGATTCTCCGCAAGAAAGATAGCACTGTTATTGTCACAAAGAAGCACCGGAGATCCCTGAAGTGGGAAGCGAAGATCCCGAAGAATATGTAACAGCCAAACTACCTCCGAAGCAGTGTTCGCAAGAGCTCTGTACTCCGATTCAGAGCTTGACCGGGAGACTGTGGGTTGCTTCTTCGCACTCCAAGAGACCAAGTTACCACCAAGGAAAACTGCATATCCATAAGTAGAGCGACGTGTCTCCAAGCAGCGCGCCCAATCAGCATCGGAGTAGGCCAGTATCTCCGAAACACCATCGGCAGTGAAGGTCAATCCACAATGTTGAGTGCCTCGAACATATCTAAGAATTCGAGTGACTGCAGCAAAATGATCATCCCGTGGATCCTGAAGGTATTGACTCACAGAGTTGACAGCAAAGGATAGGTCAGGACGAGTGATGGTGAGATACTGAAGTGCACCTACAAGAGAACGATACAACTTCGGATTGTGAAATGGTCCACTGGTACTGCTGTGTAACTGAGATAACGGAAGAAACGGTGTAGAAACCGGCGTAGCATCCAACATCCCAGCTCTCTAAAGAATATCCCCAGCATACTTAGCTTGACCCAAGAACAACCCGGTGGAGGTGGGTGTAACCTCCAAGCCAAGGAAGTAGTTGAAATATCCAAGATCCTTGACAGAGAATTCCCGGTCAGCCCGAGCTATAAAACTCTGAATAGCAACCTTATCATTCCCTGTAAGAATGATATCATCGACATAGATGAGAAGGTAAAGGATGACTGAGCCACGGGTAAACACGAACAGAGATGGATCCGATAGACTGCCAACAAACCAAGACCCTTAACAAAGGCACTGAAGCGATCAAACCATGCCCTAGGAGCTTGCTTAAGACCATAGATGGCCTTCCTCAAAAGACATACATGATTAGGACGTGCAGGATCCTGATATCCAGCCGGTTGAGCCATGTAAACTGGACCGTCAAGAACACCATTCAGAAAAGCATTCTTTACATCGAGCTGATGAAGCGGCCATTTCCTCATTGTAGCAATAGCAATCACTGTACGGACAGTGGCAGCCTTGATAACTGGACTGAAGGTATGATCAAAATCAAACCCCGGAACCTGTGAGAATCCTTGAGCTACCAGACGTGCTTTGTACCTCTCAATAGAGCCATCCTGTTTGTACTTCAATCGATAGACCCACTTGGAACCAACTACATTAACATGTGGAGGGCAAGGCACCAACTGCCATGTCTGTTGCCGCTGTAGTGCATCAATCTCTTCATTCATAGCAGTAACCCATCGGGAGTCCTTGACTGCAGCCTTGAAGTTTCTCGGTTCCTTCTGTACCAGTAACTCAGCAACTAAACCTGTGGCCACAAAATCAGGTCCAAGACTGCGAGCTACTCTTGTTCCATCCTGATGACGAGTGACCATCGAGTGAGCTCTAGGAGCAGGTGGGGCTGCTGGAACTTGTAGAGTTGTGGAAGCAGGAGGAGTCAAAGTAACACTTCCAGACGAGACTGAGTCACCAGGTGAATCGGAGGAACTCGAGGAAACTGGAGAAGGCTCTGGAGTGACTGGTTCAGGTTCATCGGCGAGTGCTGCTGATGTAGATGAAGAAGGCTCATGACATGCCGTACAAGGCTGCTGTGGTGGAAGGGTCTCAACAGAAGATGTCTCTTCATCAGGATCAGTGGGGTCAACAAAGGACGAGACATCCAAAGAAGAGAAATGAGCCTCTGTGGATACTCTCGAAAATGGAAAGTGGCCCTCATCGAAGCGAGCGTGACGAGTCATATAAATACGACCAGAAGCAGGATCCAAGCACTTAAATCTTTTGTAGTGTGCACTGTAGCCCAAAAAGATACATGGCAGACTACGAGGGGCTAATTTATGTTCAGATGTAGGCCGAACATAGGGAAACACACGGCAGCCAAAAGGATGAAAGTTCGAGTAGTCTGGCGAACGTCCAAAAAGTACTTCAAAAGGAGACTTGTTATCAATCACTGGTGTTGGCAACCTGTTGATCGTGAAGACAGCAGCACTAAATGCATCATCCCAGTGAGATAGCGGTAGGTGTGAATGGAACAACATGGAGAGGCTCATCTCCGTGATGTGTCTGTGCTTGCGTTCAGCTCTACCATTCTGCTCCGGTGTATATGGGCATGAAACTTGATGATGAATGCCACGAGTTCCAAAGTGAGACTGCAACCTGTTGTTGATGAATTCAGTCCCTCCATCACTCTGGAAAACTTTGATTCGAGATGAGAATTGGTTCTCCACGAATGCCTCAAACTGGAAGTATACATCGACGAAATCTGATTTGCGACGAAGAGGGTAGAATCACGAAAAACGCGAATAATCATCCACAAACAAAGCATAATAAGAGAAACCATTTCCCGAAACAACTGGAGATGGCCCCCACAAATCACAATGAATCAAATCCAAAACATTCTTAGCCCGTCTGGGGTTCTCAACAAAAGACAGTTTGTGGCCTTTAGCCATAGCACACGGTTCACAAATACCAGGTTTTGGAAGTACAGAAGTAAAAGACAAAAGTCCATGTTTGTTCAACAAAGATAGAGTAGCAGAGGACACATGTCCTAAACGAGCATGCCAAACTTCAAAAGATGCTCTGTTATTGTTCTTCTTCACCACTGAAATAAGTGCTGTCACACCACGGTCCAACACGTACAACCCATTCTCACTGTGTCCCTGCCCCAGGATTGCCCTGCTGAGCTTGTGCTGAATAGTAAAAGACTCGTCATCGAAAGAAATAACAGCACATAACTCCTTGGTAAGCTTACTAATTGACAACAGGTTTTTAGTAATAGCAGGCACAACCAAGACATCAGATATATGCATAGAAGGGCTAACTCTAGCAACACCAACAGCAGTAATAGGAGGAGAAGCACCATTACCAACAGAAACAGAGATATTACCATTGTATGGAGCCAGGGCAGTCAAGTTCGAAGGGGTGGCACTCATATGATTGGTAGCCCCTGAATCAAGATACCAGTCTGAGGCTGTAGAAGCAGTAGCGGGCTGAGTCTGAGGAGCCTGGTACGGAACGTACTGCGGTGCATACACAGGTTGCTGAGGAGCCATTGCCGCAGGAGCAACAGGAGCGGCATAAGTCTGAGCAACAAGAGCCTGAGGAGCAGATGGAGGCCGTGCCAGCTGAGAAGCATAAGTCTGGTACTGCTGCTGGCCATAATACTGTGGTGATGGAGCCACATAACTCTGCGTAGAGTTGCCGCAAAACTTAGAGATGTGCCCGAAGCCTCCACATGTGTAACACTGAATCTGAGCACCCAAAACACCAGATCTGGACATACCAGGACCTCCAGGAGCTGCCCAGGGACGACGACCGCCACGGCGACCGCCGAAACGGCCGCCGCCAGCCGCGTGTGGGCCCCACGCGCGGCCTGTCCAGGCGCGTGAGCCCACGCGCCACCGTCTGGCTGCTGGGCGGCCTGGGCAGTCGCAGCGAAGGCCACCGGTCCCACCGGAGCCTGTACCTGCACATTCGTTTTCTCCAAATTCGCCAAAAAAGCCTCATAGCCCTTGGCTTGATCCACAACAGTTATATACGGAGGCAAAGGATCAAGAACAGCAATAGGTGCACTAAAATTTGAATAAGCTTGTCCAAGGGCAGTGAGAAACCACATAAACTTGTCGCGGTTATCCGCAGGTTGGCCCATAATACTCAATTGATCAAAAATTCTAATCAGAGACAGATGAAGATCATGAATCGTACCAGTCTTGCGAAGGAGATTCGCCTGCTGTCTGAGGCTGAAAACACTGATCGAGGTGCTGTGTTGATAGGTGCTGGCGAAAGTGTCCCACATCTCCTTAGCGGTGGTACACCCAGTGATCTCATTCAACGCATCAGCCGTGCATGAAGAGAGGAGCACACTACAGAGTCTCTGATCATCCACGATCCAGGATTTGTAGGCGGCAAGGGCAACGTCGTAGGCGGCCTGCTCCTTCTGAAGAACAGCAGAGTCCGGTGGTGAGGAGAAGGAAGAGGCGGCCGTTGGCGGCACGGGAACGAGAGGGAGAGGAGTAGAGCCATCCAGATGGCCAAACAGTCCTTGAGGCTTGAATACATACTCTACCTGCTTCTTCCATCGCAGGTAGGTTGAAACTTCCAACTTGGTGTTGAGAAGATGCACCATCGTGTTGATCGTAAGAGAATCATCCCTGGTAGCAGCCATTGTTATGTGAACAATAAAAAAAAGGGCAGAAAATTTGAACTGAGAGGGGAGGGCAGAAAAAAAAAATTTCGTGCGAGAAGGGGAGAGGAGTAGGCGGCGGCCGAAAAAGAGAGAAGAGAAGGAGAAAGGGTTTAAGAACCCTAGGGTTTAAGGAAAGAGGATCGTCAGACTACTGATACCATGTAAACTGTATCTGATTGCTTGATTAGAATAAGGCAGAAGCATGCCTATATATAGTTACATACAAGGGCCTAAAGCTAAATATTGAAGCTAGCTAAACCCTAGGCACATAAGTGCAATATACAAAGTACATACATAATTAATAAATCAGTCCTCCAATTCTTCTTGTATTGTCACACCGAGGAACAAGGGAGTTTCGACTTGGCTTTTGTTGATGCTCTAAGTACCATGAAAAGCTGATGAAACTGGTGAGACGTGGGGGGATAATTGTGTATGATAACACACTCTGGTACGGAGCAGTTGCAGAGAAAGAAGAATCAGTGCCTGAGTCTCTCAGAGAATCGACGATTTACATGAAAGAGTTTAACAAAATGATCGCTGCGGATTCCCGTGTTCATATATCTCAGCTTCCCTGTGGTGATGGCATGACCATATGCAGGATTCTTTAGCTATATTCCCAGAGTTAACTTTATTTCCTGCTATTCCATAATCTGTATGAAATCATGAATGTGTTACTTTTGAGTTATTATTTGATATTTCATGATTTTTCATGAAATTTTACAAAATTACGCCCAGAATAAGTTGTTACAGCATTTGATATAT
This sequence comes from Sherardia arvensis, assembly GCA_948330725.1. Lineage (NCBI taxonomy): Eukaryota > Viridiplantae > Streptophyta > Magnoliopsida > Gentianales > Rubiaceae > Sherardia > Sherardia arvensis. The sequence continues at coordinate 3,546,043 of OX415242.1, forward strand.
TGTCTAGTTTCATCAGTAAGCATCACTAATGCTGCAAACAAGACCAGCTGACTTCATATACGATTTTTAGTTCATTATGCGAGGATTGCGTACATGGAAATTTTTGACAGTGTAAAGCAAGGGCCACGAGATTAGGGGCTTATAAAATCGGGGAATTTTAAGCCAATGACCGGATGAATCGACCAACGTAATTAGCTAGCCCTACTTCGACCCATGGGGCATAAGGGGCGCGACATGATATCAAAATTATAAATGTATTAAAATTTTGCAAATATTTTTATACAAATTTAAGTCAATATAATTCGAAAATTTAGCACAATTTGAACTTCGCAAATTTCAAGTGTTATTACAAATGTAAAACTTACTTTAGTATATGAGAAATCTGTGATTCACTATAAACTTATGATAGAAACGTCTCTTTTGAGACTTTGTTTATTATTATATTATCAACGTATAATTATGTGTGAATTAAAGACATAAATTAATCATCAATTTCATGGTATGAAAAGATATTATGAATTTCATTTTGAAGAAGTTTCGAGTCGCTTTAGTACGATCCATATAGATAATTTCATTTCAGACAATTCAAGATGTTTTTCAAAATATAATATGGTAAGTGTTTTTATAGAGTTTGTAGTTTTAAAATCTGATCGTATGATCTTACATGATGCACACGACACAACAACGTAGCTTTAATTAATAAAATTAGCTGTATCACATTTTCTGTAAAACTGAGACGATCGAAAAACACCAATTTCTCAATTTTCTACTCTATAATTGGAGAAAATTCTTTTCGTCAAAATAGTGAGGGTTTTATTAATTTTTATATATGTATAAATATAGCCTCCATTAAGTAAGAGAAATAAATTGAGATTACACGTGGAAGTCATGCAAATCCTCCACCTTCCTTGACATCTTCTCCATCCTTCCGTGACAACTTTTCTTTATAAACCCCTGTACTCATCTGCAATTCTGCATGTATCCTACCACCAACACCTGTCCCTGCCTACTTTTTTCCTCTCTTCCACCTTCATCATCTAGATCTGCAATTCTTTTGCCACCTCCTAAATTTTTCTTAATTCCTTTCTAATTTAGACAGGATTTTCCTCTTTTGAAGAAGGTGAGCAGCTCGTGGTTGATTTTCCGTTTTCTGATCATGATTTAGTTATTATATTGATCGGAAAAGTATAGATTATTAGGATTTTTTTAAAAATTTTCAGGATCTAATTTTGAAGGAAGCAAAAATGGATATGAAGATTTGCATGAACGGGGCGTGCTGCGTAACCATGTCTTCCGAGTGGAAAAGGGGATGAGAATTGAAAGGTGGTGGATTCGCTATCCTCTGTGTAAGCTGCGGGTATGTATAATCCCTAAATCTGACTGTATGGAAATTTTGCATCTGTGATTTACCCCTCGGTGATTTTATATGTGAAAGATTTCATTTTAGTATGATGATTTTGATTCTTTTGGGGTTGTTGAACTATTTGAAACTAAATCTAGGGCTTTTTGGGGGTTGACAATTTGTGAGACAAGTGTTTTTTTGGGAGTTACTGATCTGATATTTTAATTGTGTGTAAGAATTTTTAATTTATAGTGCTAACAAAATAAGATTGTATTGATCTGCTAATTTGAGAGATATATGTACTTGGTGGTTTCTGCTAATAGTCTATGGCTGAGCTTTTTCCGATTGAAGGCGGCCGTGTACCGGTTTCGATATCTAGCTTGTTTTGGTATTTGATTTAAAAAGAGTTCTTGTGTTTACCTTCGATCGGGTGTTTAAAATATTTTCCAGCGACCCGCTCGGCGACGGATTCAGGGAAAGAGGGTGGGAGGGGTGGATCATGTTGAATTGAACCTGACTGCGACTTCGATCAATTGCCATTAATTTCGATATGACTGAATTGATGGCTATCGGAAGATGACAACACCACGACGTCATTATGAAAACTGTATAAGATTATCATCTAATATATTTTATATTTGAAAAAAAATTCATCAGAATTGACCTTTACAGAAATTAACTTGTAACAAAAACACGGTTGAGTGTCATAAATATTGCTTTTAGACTTTTTAATGGCCTGAAATATGCAAATTTTTTGAGTCATAAAACATGTTTATAATTTTATAAAATATTCAATCTTTTATCAATATTATTTTCTAAAAAAAACAGTATTGAACGTACCACTATATATTTTTCCTACCTAGACTGACGATTGCAAATGCATCTAGGTAATATTTTTTCTTTAATTTATTTGCTTTAGTAGCTATATTTTGATTTATTTGACAAATAAATTTACACATGACTTATTTAAGGATTCCAATTCTTTAAATTTTACTAAATATCCTTCATTAGCGATTCTTCTATTTATTTAATTTTAGATCCCACAAAATCATTAAATTTAAAATCAGCATCGTTTCGTCGTCTGGTAGAAGTTGGCCGAGGAGCCTCCCGCCGCCGCCATTGCTGCTATTGGAACTCCGCTCGGGGATCTGCTGAAGATCAGAGAGTGTGGGAGGGTGGTATATCTGAGAGCCGGCGATTACGGGGTCCCAATATTAAATTGTGAATGTGGCGACTGTGCAGTGGCGGAGAGGGGAGGAGTGGTGGCGGAGCAAGGTGGCGGTAATGCGCTCGGCGGCGCCGGGATCATCCAGGCGATGCAGATGCGGCTTGGAGAGGACGATGACGATTTCCTTCTCGACTGGATCAGAATGCCTGTCGCGGAAGGCGGTGGTCTTGATCTTCAGCAGATCGTCGAACGGAGTTCCAGCGGCGCCGATGGTGGCGGCGGGAGGCTCCTCGGCCAGCTTCTCGGGCGAAGAAGAGATGCTTGATTTTAAATTTAATGATTTTTCGGGGGCTAAATTTAATTAAACTAAATTATCACTAATAAAGGATATTTTAGTAAATTTTAAACAATTAGGATATACAAATAGGGGATTGGGATCTACAAATAGGTTCAAAATATATTTTTACCCTTTTAAATTATACCAGTTTACTCTTTAGTTCTATCCGTAATCCACTCCACCGACAACCACCACCTCGTCACAGCCGCCATCTAACAATCACCCTGCCAACTGCCAACCATCAAGAACAATCTAATTGATGAAAATTAGATGATTTCAGATTGGCAGAGGATGGGTGAGATTTAATTTCAAATCTAGTAGAAAATGAAGAGTTCGGGGGGAGGAAATAGGCGGAGTAAGGAATTTTGTAGAGAAGAATTTCTGGGGCAATAATGTCTTTGTCCTTCTTCAACTTTCCAACGATAGAAAGTGTGGAACTTTAAAGATAAAAAAGGTTAGTGTGTAGTTTGATTTATGACGGAAAGAGTAATAGATCATGATGCTCTTGTTTATAGACCAATGCAATGCTCTTGTTTTTTTTATTCTATAGATCGTGATGAATTGCTTTTGATGTTTAAACCTTTTTTCTTCTGATCTCTTTGATATTCAGAATTGCATATGAGAAATTTAGCTACTGCAATTCTTTTCATAAGAATGAAGAGGGGTGGAGGAAATGTAGGATATGTGGAAAGGTAACAATTACATTCCTTCAAGTAAATTTTGCAAAAATATAAATTATTACAATAGTTATACATATTGATAAAATTACTTATATCACAGCCCGTGCACTGTGGTTGCTCTGCTTCAAAGATGCACCTTGATATATTGGATCTGGGTGGTGTGAGATGTAAAACCTGTGTTCAACGCTTAGATACAAATGTACTCTCACTTTCTGCCTCATCTTCAATTCCAGCCCAGGTAAACGCTCTTAGTTGATGTAATTTAACCAAGGCCGGATCTAGTGCAGTGCGGGCTGTACTCCCGCACAGTGCCCAAAAATTAAAAGGGCTTGAATTTTTCTTAGTATATGTGAATTTATTCAAAAAACATTATAAAGGTAATAGTTGAATTATTTTCTAAAGGGCCATTTTTCTTTCAATTTTAGTCTTTTAATTTTTTGAAGGGTCTTTTTTCATTGAATTTGGGCCTTGTGATTTTCTGAAAGACTCTTTTTTATTTTATCATTTTAATTTAAAACGACCTAAAATTTATTTTTCGCACTGTGTGTCTCAAAAATACGTTGGGCCGGTCTTAATTGATTTAAACTTACACACTTCAAAAACAAAATTTGATTTAAACTTACATATATTGTGCTTTTTTAGCCCTAATGATCACATTGATACATGTGATTTCTGAAATACATATAACCATGTTGATCAAATTATGATGCTTTCTTCAGGTTGAAGATGGCAATGTACCATTGGCACAGGAAATTTCAGGCCCTGTTGAAAGTGGAACCAAGCGCAAATATTTAACTGAGATCATGGAAACGGGAATCAGACTGGATGGCAGTTGTTCACAAAAGCTGCCCAAAACTCTAAATTTTGGAGCAAATGAATCTCAGTCCTATTCTCAACAAAGTAAAGATAAAGGCAGGATGGTTCCTTTTGGGTCGAGGGAAGCGAAGCATCATCGAGCTTTTATGGTAAATCATGCTCAGTTGCTTCCTCAGTACATGCCAAAAACTACCAAAGAGGAATTGCAACAGATTTCTGAAAAGTATCCTTTTTTTTAACATTTGTGGTATGCTCGTCATCCTTGCATTAAATTTTTATTATCATGACATTTTTTACGGGTTTGCTAATTTCTGGACGGGATTGTTCCTGCAGGACCAATTTCTTAGCTGAATTGACGATAATATCCCTACAACTTTGAAGTTATTGGCCCGCAATTACAACATGTTAATGGACTGATGTCAATTTGAAAAGCGGACCAATAACTCCAAAGTTGCAGGAATATTATCGTCAATTCAACTCCGAATTTGGTCCTGCAGGAGCAAAGCGCCGTCCTATAATTATCCCATTTTTTAGAACCAGAAGCATGGTTTTCTAGATGTGTGCTCATTGCGTGCAATACTAGCATACTTTTTACGTGCACGTGCATAATTTGCGTGCATTTTGCAAATATACGTGCACAATGCGTGCATAAAGGTTATTTGCACGATTATATAAGTTAAACTTAACTCAATCTCTCGAAGACTGGAATCTACTATTGTTCCATTGTTTGAGAAGATTCTTACCACATCTGATGTTGGTAAGATGGATCGTCTTGTTTTACCTAAATCTTGCGCGGAGGTAAGACATTGCTTTATAGAATCCATTTTTGTGTATAAAGAAAAAAATAAAGTAATTTATTGGATAATCTCTGCAGGCATATTTCCCACCTTTGATTCGTTCAGAAGGTGTTCCACTGTACATCCAGGATGTGAATGGTGGGGAGTGGTTTTTTCGGTACAGGTTTTGGCCGAACAACAGCAGTAGGATGTATGTTTTGGAGGGGGTCGTTGCATTCTTTGTGCACATGAAACTTCAAGCCGGAGATACAGTGACATTTAGCCGGACACACCCTATGGAGAGATTGGTCATGGGATTTCGAAAGACGGCGAGAGGTCCTGATATGCCCGAAGTACAGACTCCCCATGGTTCTTCGGAGAAAACTGTGAATGTTAGTGTTAACTAAATTATAATTCCTGTCTTTTGTTTTTCTTTTTTATAAAATTTTCAAAATTAACTTTTGAATATTTCAATCATTTCACAGGTTCAATCTCTGGCGTTGGGAAACACGGCCGGATTGACAATGGAACCATCAAGGTATGACTGAATTAATTTGCACGAAACATGCACAGAATCAGCACGAAAAATGTTTAATTTAATATTCACTGAATGAGTTCTTTAAGTTCTCGGGTGACCTCATGAGTTTTTTTTATAATTAATTAGCTTTTTCTAGCATCATCACTTTCTTGTTTGTGTATGTATCTTAACACATTAATGGCTGAATTAATATGCACGAAACATGCACATAATCCGCACGAAAAATGTAAAACATATGCATTAATTAATTTAATATTCAAATTAAGTTTTTTTTATAGTTATATGGTTTTTCTAGCATCGTCACTTTCTTCTTTGTATATGTATGTTAACACATTTTTCTTGTATTCTCCATCTTGAAGTTCATCCCGTAGCGCTACAAATGAGATAAATCCAATGGAACAAGCCACTCCCGTTGAAGGTAGCTCAGGTATGTATGAAAGAAAAAAGACCTTTGTCCATAGGTTTTTTAACTGCCTATAATTCATTGTGATGCATGGATTTTTTCATTCTGAAACTAATCAATGCAAATGGTTCTTAGGCCATGAGAGAGAAATCATGGAATGCGCAGAAAGCAATGAATGTGAGCCTTCAGGACTAGATATATTGGCGACAACGGCTCTTTTATCCGAAAACATGTTAGACGGGGTCGAGACTGAAGTTGGAGCAACAGTGAACCAACCTCAGTCGCAGCCACCGCCCCGGGTTTAGAGGTAAGGAAACAAAACATCTGAAGCATTGATGTGCATTGTCTTGTTTATCATTAAGTGTTATGACATTGTGTATTGTTGCAGATGAACACCAAAGGGAAAATGTGGCATATTAATGGAGCCTCTCTCTCGAGATGTAATGAGTAATTGACATGATTTATTGGATGACTGTATGATAACATTACATTAAACTTCACTTGAGAGGGTTTTTTTATATATACAATGTTATGTAAATCATCATGTAATATTGTTTCAATTATTATTATTTATCATCATAAATTAATTTTTATATGAATCGAATTGTGCAACACACATGCGGTTATCGGCTTCCGGATTCTGTTCCTGCCAAACTTGAATTAGAGTGTCTAGACTTTAGTAATTAACATATACTACTCACAAGCAAAGAGGTTAGCAATGTATGTCACACTTCTTCCATAAGTAAGAGATTAGGAAAGTAAAGAATGACAAAAATACCGCCTCCATCAAGTAGGAGATTTCTATCAAGAAGTCCATTTAGGGATAAGAACTGTGAGACATGAAGTCCAAAGCCTCCAATAGATCATTCTTCAACTGTGATGAGAACTTCATGTTCTTGAGCAAGCCGTCTGATCAAATCCGTATCAAGCGGCTTGCAGAATCGTGCATCGGCAATGGTGGCTGAAATGCCCACATGTTTGAGAACTTTTCATGCTGCTAAGCAGTTCTGAATTATATATGGTCCCATACCTCAATATAGCAACTCTGGTTCCTTCCTTTCATATCCTTCCTTTTCCAACCTACTTATCAAAATTAAAAATAGGATTCAATTCATTTTAAGATTGGTCTCATGAACATCAACTTTCCTACTATTTTAGGGGAATCTTAATACGTGTCAACATAAATAATGTATTTTTTAAAATTTTAATTTTGTATTGTTTAACTTAAAATTACAAGTTTTAATATAATATTTCTTTCATTTTTACATGAAAAAATGTTTAACAATATGAACACTTAAAAAATGTTTTAATTATATATATGTTGTATTTTCAAATGTTTAGGACTTTCAAGAGAGCTTACCTTTATTTTAACAAGATAAATTCCATTTAGCTTTAATGAAATTAAATGACCATTTTTCTCTCAATAAAAATCAATTTCAAACCAATCAAATTAATTTGAGAAAACTTCAGTGCAAACTTCCAAGATATATGATCCCAGCAAGGAGGTTAATCTTGTCAATTAGAATCAATAATTTGACAGACAGTTAATGATGCTCAAAATCTACAAGTCTATGCACATAAACGCTATAGTTATAAGTTCTAAAAGGAAATCAAGATCCTGGAAGAGATATAAAGAAGTGGATGGATTAGCTCAAAACACACAGTGATTCAGGTTGGTGCAGGTAATTCCTCTTTCTGGGAAAGTAACTGGTTAGATGTGGGACTGTTTATTGATCTCTGGGATTATGAACTGGATATTTTGTATCCAGACCTAACAGTGAGTGAGTTTTTCTATAATTAGAATAACAGTTCATCCTGATATATTTCAATTAGCACCAGTTTCCAGTTGTATAAGAAAAGCCACATTCCAACACATTAGTAGGAAACCACCAAGGAGGCAATACAAGCTCAACTCGGATAATCTCTTAGTAACTCGGGACTTGCAGGGGTAGGGATGGTTATAAGAGACAGAGATGGGAGAGTCGCGGCAGCAAAAGGCATTTTCACACAGATAAAGACAAGCTTGGAAGATGAAGCTATTGCCTTGATAAAGGGAATGTAAATTTCTTTCAACGAGAGAATTGAAGATCTGGAAGTGGAAGTTGATTCTCTGATTCTTCTTAATATAATCATAAAGGAGTACCATATACCTCGGAGAATATAACACATTTTGAGAGACATCTGGATGATACAAAGTGAGTTTTCAATCTCATATACTCATATATACAGAGAAGAAAACTCTGTAGTTGATACTTTGGCCAAAGTGACAAGCAAATATAGACAAGACTTCACATTCACACACAACACTTTGCCTAGAGAAATGAAATGACTGGTAAATCTTGATGTAAGGGAATTCCCTTACATTAGGTTATAAATCTTGGAGCTTTTACTGCTAATATTTCTATTGTTGTTTCAGGCGCAAGACCTTTTTGACTGGAATCATGCAAGCTACACAACTTCCTCAACAACACTATGACGGTGGTAGGATGGAAACTTACACTGGAAGTATCAATATTGAATACAGAAGGATACTGTCCAATATATTGGCTATGATATGCTCCGTACTCGTCGGTTGAGTTGGGTCTCGCTTTGCGAGCCCTAACATACTTGTGATCGAGGAGTGAGTCCTTTCATCGGCACAATTGATTTTTCATTTAGCGATACTTAACTTGCTTGCAGAGTTGACATGCGTATAACCATATGCTAATTCCTATGTATTGCAATAATATGCTCATGTAATACTATATTCTCAAACCTTTATTTTGAGACATTTCAAAGGTGTGATGAACCTAAGATAATTCACTCCACTTCATGTGGTATTTAAATTTAAAAAATGTTACAAAATCTCAAAGTCGACCACCACATTTAAACTTCTCATATATTTCATATTATATTTCATTTACTGTATATATAAAGTTTACACTGAAATTATTTTTAAAACACTCAAAAGATATACATCGGGCAACGTGCTAGTGGACATTTCACTAGTAGTTAAATATGCATAGTGTTATTTATAATTATAAATTCATAAGTAATTCTATAATTAGTAATTTATTTAGGCGGAAATCAACTAATCACAAATCAACATGACATTAGTACTTACTACTTTAATTAATTATTAGTATAGATGGATAGCTAAATATTTATTTTTTCTTTTCATTTTCCTCTAGAGAATCCGTCAATATTTAGTAGAGGAAGTCTTTGCGTCATATATTGCTAAATATAGTATATAAAATTAAAACTTTAATGCCTACGTTATATTCGCTCTTCTTTCTTTCTCCAGTTAAATATTCTTTCTGATTAATAAAAATATTATTATAGAAATACTCAAATGTATAAAATAGATTTTAATCTTAAATGTTACTTAAAAACACCAAGAATTAAGGATCCTAATGTCATGATATAAGAATTTCATGTAATTAAGGAACTAAAGATTGTACAAGAGACAGAGATATGAACAGAGATACTTAAAACATGACTAAGTATGATGATTAGATTTAAGCTGAACAGTTTATCATATTTTTGTGACAATAGATCGGAAAAATCCGTACATTTATGCACATGAGAAAGTCTGACTCCGTTAGTGAGTAATCTTTTCCGATCCTTACATAAACTGATGCATGAACAAGTTATTCTCCAACAAGAATCATAGTTAGTGCATGTTACCACAAATTATACCATACACATGGGTATGTATCTCCAGAAGCATTTTAAGATTCATATATGTGCATTTTTATGTGTATAATTGTGCATTCTAAATGTTTTTACTTATATTTTCTATAAATAGTATATGGTATAAATCTTTTTACTTAAAGGTGGGTGTACATACACCCGTGATATGATATAAGAATTGCAATTTTCATAGGATTCAGATCAAAAGATGTTTTTTTTTTGTTTTTTTTTGATGAATTTGAGGTTTTTGGATGATGATTATGAGGATGAAGAGTGTGACAATAGAAGAAGAATCCGAATAGTCTTTTTCCTGAAATTAAATAAACGCAGAGGCTCAAATACATGTAAAGATTTTGTTTTAGGTAGGGATGATTAGAAATAATTTATAACTAAGTTGTGTGGATATGATTATCAGGACTAAATATTTTAAATATTGGAAATGCTTAATCTTTAAATCGTGCATTTGCTGATTCCAACCTAATTATATAAAATCAGCTTGTTTTAATTCACTATATAACAAAACTGGAAATAATTAAAATACCTTTTCTCAAAACACCTTTCCCTAGAATATATCGCACGATACACACGCGCACATCTCATGTAAATAATATTATTAGTGCGATGCAGGGAACTTAATTTGGCATCTCCTTTACCCGCGGTTATTACAATCGGGTGATATTAAAAGTCGATCTTAGCAAGTTTTGCTTTTTAAGGTTTTTAAAGAAAATAATAGGGATCGCATGATTTGGCGCATCTCAATTCTATATTATAAATAAAGTTAAAGCTTTTTGTTGTCAAAATAAAATAAAATTTAAGAGATTTTTTAAAAAAATAAAATTTAAGAGGCTCGTGGAGGCTGAAGCACCTAACCGGCGGCGGCTTAGGGCGGAGCTGGACGGCGGGAACAACCTCCTGCAGCGGCTCCGATGTTTCAGCATATGCAATCAGAGTCTCATACATCACTCTGTAGCTTGATGGACTCCACTTCTTCACCCACCTTGTACATGTATTCAAGATCTTTCTCGATCTTCATTCGTTTCTTCATTTGGGTTGAACGGACTGGGTTTTTACTTTTACCACAATTTAAGAGACTTGTCATATAACAAGGGCAATGCTATTTGCAGGTTGTATTTTACCTTTGTAGTCCGTATTATTTTTAAGAAAGAGGAATATGCCCTTGATCAAGTGGTTAAAGTTTGAACCAAATAAATTAATAAGGGTAATCATGTCAGTTCTAATCAACATACACACTGCGTTAGTTAAACAAAACCTGCAAATAAAATTTTCGTATAACAACTTAAGAAAACCTAGCACTTTTACACTAGAATCGCACGATGCGCGCACGGGCATGGAAACAAATTATAACAAGCACAATACTTACAATATACATTTTATAACTCGGGTATATATACAAGAAATGGAATCAAGAGCTTCGCATATTTTAAAGTTCTAAAAAGCAGCAATTGACAACATCAAAACCAAAATTTTAAGATAAATGATGATAATAAGAAACAAACACACTTTCATTTAATGAATCTCTGAATTACTTAGTCATGTACTCTATGCTCAAAAAAACTTTACACCTATTAATATCTTTTGATCGCTGTATTATAGAAATTGATAACTTAGTTTTGATCTAACATGCATACACTTTATTCCAAAAAACTTAAAAACACCAAGAATTAAGGATCCATATAAGAATTTCATGTAATTAAGGAATTAAAGAGACAGATATGAACAGAGGTACTTAAAACTTAACTAGGTATGATGATTAGGTTTAAGTTGAACAGTTTATCATGTTTTTGTGACAATAGATCGGAAAAATCCGTGCATTTATGCACATGAGAAAGTCTGACTCCGTTTGTAAGTAATCTTTTCCGATCCTTACATAAACTGATGCATGAACAAGTTATTCTCCAACAATAATCATAGTTATTTCATGTTTTCATAGGCCTCGGAGTCTAGATCAAAAGACGTTTATTGTTTGGTTTTTGTTTGATTAATTTGAGGTTTATGTGCCTGGGTAGCCAATTTTTCGTGCGAGTCTCATCATGTCCGGTGTCCGAATCTTTCTGTGTTACAAACAATAATCCAGAAATTCTTAGCAGGTTTAGTGGCTAGCTTAGTGACAGCATTTTGGTATGAACTGAACTGAACTGTTGCCTTAATCTCGACGATTGGTTGGTCTCATACTGCTCCGGTTAATCTTCAGGACACCGAATCTACGAGACCTATTCGTGGAAAATAAGGTTTACAAAGAATCTGATGATAATCATACTCTTCCATATCCCTGGGTTGATTTCTGGAAAGGTAAGATAACGGATCTTAAGGTTGTCAATATAAGGGGTTTTCAAAAAATATTTGTTAAATTAAGTTTACTGATTCTTTTGCAGTTGGTGAACCATGAAATCCCGATAACTATAATGGATCCGCTGCCCGTTGCGTGTGAAGAGTTTTCCGATTTGTCGGAGGATGAGAAACGTCAACTAGGTGAGACCAAGAACCCCAAGTTTCCGACTAATTTCATGTCCGCCGCCGGCACAGATCCGGTCACTCTCTGATTGGCACATACTTTAGTGATCATTTAAGAAATATATGTAGAAGACAGGTTGATTATACCAACCTTTTGAATGAATATTGTATTGAATTTTTCAAAAGTTTCAAACTATTTAGAAATAATATATAGCATTTAAAAGACCAACACTACTAGGAAGATTGACCGTAGCACCGCAGAGTTACACCGGTTTTTTGCAAAAACCGGTTTAAAAATCGCATATTGACCAAGTCAATGGCGGTGTTACGTTTTGTTGCATCGAAAAATGTGTGTAACATCGGCAAAATATTTGGTTGACCAATTGACTAGATTTATAGCACCGTACACAGCGATGTAACGGAATGGGTCCCCTTTCATTGCCGATGAATATGTTGACCAAAATGAATATTTTATTATAAAAAATGTTAAACCGAACGGAAAATCGATGCAATGATGTGGAGCCCCATGGGGTTCGGCCCCACACTTGATAAATAAATTCCACGTGGATTTGATTTTAAATTTTATTATTATTAAACGTTTGCACCGAGTTACGGATCGGTGCAATATAATCTTAGGCCCATATTTTGGCCCATTAACTTGCACCGATTTCAGTTAGTGGTGCAACGTACTTAATAGATTTTACCAAAATTCTGAACAAAAAAGTCAAAACTTGCCATAAACTCTATGTCATGTTATGTCACGCAATGGATTGCAATAGCGTCCTACTATAAAATTTTGAAAATTTGTCAAAAAATATTAAATTTTGACTATTAAACTTGAATTATTTTTGATGACTATGACACTTTAATGTAGATTAACTTTGGTATTAGCTCAATGAAAGGTACGTGCACTGAGAATTTTAGTAGCAAGAAATTGAGAAGCACTACTAGTACTATAACATGTAGTTAAATATATATTTTTGAGTCATATTTTAACCATCGTTGTGATCAATTTGTTTCCATTACTGATTGAATTAAGTACATTTGAGTGTTATTTAGACATTCTAACATAAAATCCATGAAATAACATTGATGTAAACGGAAAAATGTCATAAAACATCAAATTTTGACTTTCAAACCTGGATGTTTTGATGATTATGTTTTTTTTGAAGTTGATGATTATGTTAATTCTATTATATATAAGACACTTTCATTTGTAAATTACTTTGCTATTGTCTCAATGAAAGGTACGTGTAGTGCGAAATTTAGTATCACTAATCACTACTAACACTACAACTTGGTACTTTTTTTTTGAAAGTTACACTATATCTTGGTAATTAACTATATATACTTTGGAGTCATATTTCCACCATAGTCATATTCAAGTTTTTTTCATTACCAAACGAAATTAAGTATATTTGAGTGTTTGCGAGACATTATAACTTATAGTCTATGGAATATCACTGATATGAATGTTAACTTTTATAAAAATCTGAAAATATTATGAAACATCAAACTTCAACTTTTAAACTAGTTCTTTTTATGAATATGATAATTTTATTATGACTACGATAGTGTTGGTGTGATTAAAATAACACATGAATTTGAAAGTTTGACTTGGTGGACCAAATTCACATAAAAATAATGCTCTTGGTATACATAGCAACAATAAACTACTGCTTTGGGTATGCATAGCAACAATTAAGTGTTGCTCTGGGTATACATAGCAACAACTAACCGCTGCTCTTGGTATAAAATTTTTGAAAAATGTCATGAAATATCAAATTTTGACATTCACACTAGTGGAAAACGGGACGGAACACGGCGGTTCCGTCCCGGTTGGACGGCGGTTTTGACCGCCGTCCATGGTGGCGCCGTCCAATTGGCGCCACCGTTACTCGGCGGTTGAAACCGCCGAGTAAGGTTTACGAGTTCGGAAACTTACCCGGATGGGTACATTTCCGGACTCGTAAACACCTGCTGCTAGCAGGAGGCTACCCCGGCCATTACGGGCCGGACGGTTAGCCGGAAGGAGGTTTTTGCGCACCCGGACGGTAAGCCAGGAGATTTTCCGGCGGCGGCAGTAATCCGGCCACCGTGAAACGGTGGCGGAAAATATGTACTTCCGGATAGGATTACGGTACCGGAAAGTTAGCCGGACAGAAGTGTTTACTTAACCGGACGCCTGCCAGGGAAACGTTCGGGAAAATGGGTGAAAAGAAACCAATTTCGTCCGGCCAGAATTCCGAAACCGGAAACCTAGCCGGAAGTATTTTGAACTGTCCGGCCAGGATTTCAGATGTCGTAAAGGTTATCCGGATAATTCTTTAAAATCTGATTTTTATTTATTTCGGCTTTTGAATACAAAATAGAAAGTATTTAAATGGCGCTAGTGAAGAATTATATGTTTCAAATGGTTGTGATGTATTATGAATGAATGTATAATGTAATAAATCACTTGAATGCGCTAAATACAACAATTGCCAATAATACATAATGTGTCAATTTTGAACTAGAGCATGTGCATACGAAGTTACGACAATTGATGCAATAGTACTCCTCGGTCGATTCAGGTCTTCGGGTGAGTAGGGCCTTGTATCCTCTTCGAAAATCTGTGCATTAGCATACACAATTCAATATATGACGCAAACATATGAATATGTGTAAGGTAGATGCCTTATAGATTTGGAACTTACGGGCTCAAGGTCTTGGTCGAATTCGTTAAGTCCCGCTACCAATTTGAGCTCATACAACATAACGTAGTACCCGCATTCCCAGCTGCTAACTTGTCTCTTGTACTTTAACACAAAAGGAAGATCACATTGTTAAATACAATCGATCGATGTCGATAATACTAGTGTTATTAATGAGGGAGAAACGTGTAGAGTACCTTGATCTCAGTCATTCCAAACTCTCTCCTAGAGGGATTGACATGATTCAAAGCTTGTCTAAGGAGGTGTTCGAAAGACGGGATTGGCGGACGATGGAGAGGATCTATCCAATAAACTTCTTTGGTTTTTTTGTGGATCAAAACCAAGCTCCAATGTTTACTAAATAAAAAATGCATATCCATTTGTCAATAATGACAACATAAAAGTTAACATGAGATAATAATGTATAGAATTAGTTAATATGAAATGCTTACCCGGAAATGAGTGGTGCTAGGAAGAATAATTTGTCCTCCACACCGAGAGCCTCTCTCATGTAACTTAATCGCTCTGCATCAGTATGACCTAATTCTTGGATTCGCTCAGGGCATAGGAAGCCTATCCATGGCTTCAACCGTTTTTGAACTAATTGATTCAAGAAACTTAAGAAAAAAAATATGAATGGTTAAAACAACGGGGAGAACGGCGGTTGAAAACACACAAGATAATATAATCTCGACATTAAAATTACTTACAGTTGGAATAAGGACATTAGGGGCTCGGTTACCTTGTCACCCTTCCATAGATCTTCAAAATCACCCCAACACATTACAATTTGCCTTCCAATACCACCAAATAATTCTGTTGGAGCCGGGAATTCGTAGTATCCAAATTTGCAATGTTAGACAATTTATCATACAACACCTTCATAGGCGGTGTCATAGATTTAACTACAACATCTTTTGGGGCGGTCTTTGGGGCGGTCAAGGGTTGGGGAATTGTTTTTGTAATTTTTGGCTCAACCTTGCGTGCAACGCTCGTAATTGGGTTGTATAGGCTAGCGGGTTGAGTCTCTCCTAAACTCTCGACAACAATTAGCCTACGAGGCCAAAGTAAATACATACCTTCCGCCGGTCCAACAACCTTACACGGGCCTTTGGGTATGGGAATTCGAGCGGTTGAAACCAAAGCTTTTTTCAAGCAAACCTCCCCCAAACCGGTTGCAATTTTAACGTCGCCATGCATCTTCGCCGACTCATTGAAAATTCCATTTGCAACATGCATAGTAGGCTTCCTCACTCCACCATCGATATATAATTTGCATGGATATGTGACATCGACCTTGACCTAATTAAAATAGTGGATTCCATTTTTAAAGTAAGGCGAGGTAAACATGCTAAGACTATTAAGAGAACGAATAGAGAATTTGAATAAGAATGCGATCGAAAAGTGAGTTAGTGTGTTTACCTTTTTTGGTCGGTTTAAGTTATCATCACATATGTTTGGTTGTGGCGATGGTGGATTGCCTTGCTCCTCACAAACATCGGGTGAGTGACGTGAACCACATGAAGGAGGTTCCCAATCGTCGCTTAGATCATTCAAATTTGGTGGGAGAATTGCGCCCGTTTGCTTGGCTATTATGTGGAGAGCTATGTCCCTTTTCATCATATTCTTCACGGCCTCATCAAGCTCCTTCTTGGTATCACCGAGCTCTTTTTTTGTATCTCCAAGTTCCTCTTGCAACTTGTTGTACTTGGTATGTCTTGGTGGTTTAGAAGATTTTGGTTTGCCGATGAGATCTCTCTTCACCACATGTGATGCATATCCACGAACTCTACCGGGGTGTTCCTTCCGTTCCGTCGCCTTATAAAGGATGTCATCGTCTTGTGTGGGAACGAATTCTCCCGAGGCAATTTTCTCTTTGACATCATCCTATCATTTAATAGAAAAAAATATATGGTAGAAAGAAAAATAGATAGGAATAATATTTGTAATAATATTAGCTCAATATATTCAAAGAAACAACTTACAATATCTTTTATCAACTTCTTGTTTCCCTCGTGTGTGTATTCGCCTTTGCTATCTTGTCTACCAATCAAGAAGCTAGTGAGTTTATCGAACTCTTTAGGATTAACCACCTTGGTGCTCTCCCGCGCTTCCTCTTCCGTCATCCCACTATCCATTTTCTCTTGCACCTCATCTTCTTGTTTCTTGTTTGCATGTTTCATTAGTCTTATAGTATAGCCCTCCCTACTCATTGTGTGAGGTGTCGTATTAGCTTTCGCATTGGTGCTATTCGTCAACCTCACACCCTAACACATAAATGAATTTAAGTTATGTGAACGAAGGAGTAATACTAGAATGGTAGGAATTAATCTTACTAGTCGGTCATTCTCCAAGGTGCGTGCTTTGAATATTGCCCAACTTTCTTGTAGAATATCGGTGTAGGCCACCCAAGGGTCCTCATCCTTAAAATCTCCATAAATGTAATGTTTAGACAACATTGCTCTATTATCCCGTGCCGCCTTACTCAAGCGAAACATGGTTGTGTCAAAAAGTTTCTCCATATTTGGGGCAACAATTTTGAATGGTACCTACATAAGGTTATAAGAAAATTTGGATAAAATCTCATTCATGTGTACAAAAAAAAAAACCTTAAATGAAGGTAGAAACTTACCAAACACTCCTCCCATAATTTAGTCTTCTCCTTGTCGGGGACCTCGTGCCAAGATTCATACTTTATATCCACACGAGTTCGACCAATTTACCAACCCAACTCTTCCATAAATAATACTCTTCCGATATTGGTTCCCCACCATCGTTGAACGTCATGTCCGTCAAAATCCCCTTCTTCATCCTTTTTTGTAGGACGGCACAATATGTCCTAGGACGCCTCACCCCCTTTTTTTTAACACCTCCCACGGTGCTAGGCGTTTTAGAGCTTTTGGGGATTCCTACTACCTTCTTCTTAGGTGGTGCCATAACTCCTCTACAAAAAATAGTTTACATATATTAAATAACCTCACTATCAAGAAAGAATAATTATATGCTAAATTAATGGTAAGTAGTCACTTTAATAATCCTATTATTATCCTATTAGACTAATGGTAAGTAGGGTTTAATTAGGATCCTATTAGACTAATATAAATTGCCTATCACATGCTTCACCCTTAATTCTTTGTAATTAAATTAGTGCATACATATATGACATACTTAACCCTAGATTAGTAGTAACATAACTAGTGACCATCAAGACTAATCAAGAATATAGCCCATAATCCCAATTGATTAATCAAGAATGTAGCCCATAAAACAAAACTAGTTTGTAGTAATAATTAAGCAAAGCCCATGAACAAATAAGACAAATTAGCCAATAAACAACATTGATTATACAATTGAAGAAATACCTTTTCAAGTAGAATAAAAACCCTAATAGTATGGACAAAGAAGCTACTTTCTTGTTCTAGAACTCAAGAAATGGGGCCAATGTGAGTAATGGTGTTCTTGGTGGTTGGAGAACAAGATTTTGTTGGTGGAAGAGAGTAAATGGGTGGGAGGAAAGTGAAATTTTCGGAACTAATGTTGAGAATGGGTAGAGGACTAGCTAAGAAAATAGTCTAAGTGTTAGTTATTCTGATTTTTTGTACTGACCGGCCACGTTTCCGAAACCGTGAAGTTAGCCTGATAAGGAAAAAAAATTAACCTCACCCGGCTAGGTTTCCGAATTCGTAAAACCTAGCCGGAAGTGTTTATTATAAAAGGGGCAGACGGGTTTTTTTTCCCCAAATATGCAAACCCTCCCCAAGTTCCCCAAACCAGTCCGCCCCTCTCCAAAATTTTCAGTCCAATCTCTCACCATGGTTAGGACTAAAAATCCTTCCACAGGCAAGCAAGTTGCGGAAATCCAAAGAAATCAAGAGATGCACTACTCGTCCTCTTCCGAGGAGGAAGGAGAGTCACCTCCAAGAGCCGAAGAACACGTGGATGGGAGCCGATTAAGCAAGGCCAAATCGAGGAAGACAAAGCGGCAAAGAGGCCATGATAGGCCCCCTGAAGCATCGGCAAGTCGGAATTTCTTCAATCGTAGGGCGGAGGCCAACTATGTGGAATGGTGTGGGCGGAAAACACACACCACCAAGGTGATTAGCCCTACCTCTATTGACACTTTGCATATGGGGTATTTGGTTGCTCATTTTCAGCCTAGTTATTTAGATAAATTGCTCTTGCTTGAATCCCCATGCCATCAAGATGAGGTTGTGCAATTTTATGCAAATTTAGGAGAGTATGAGTCGAATAGGCTGTGCACTAAGGTGAATGGTAAACTGATTAATGTCACTAAGTTTCATATAAATGAGGTCCTAGGCTGCCCTTATGTTGATAACTCATACTTGCGCCCTAACCACCCAGAAGGCCCTTATGAGATTTATAATTTCAACAAGTTTCCTGAAACCGGGACAAACCAACCCTTAGACCTTGAAGCAATGGGACGTAAGTACTTCAAAACTACTTGTCAGGGGGCGGGTAGTTGTCCAGGTGATTTTAATGTTGAGGAGCTTACGGTTGAGCAGAGGATTGTATTTGACTGGGTTTGTCAGAATATGTATCCATCGGGGGGTCATAGTTGTGAACCTAGTTGTGGACGTTTTCTGCTCTTCTATTACTTGATGGAAGGGTTGAAAATAAATCCTGGACACTCGATAGTTGAATACATGTTCAAGGTGGGGAGAGGGTCGAGGCAATGGTTTCCATATGCCGGACTTGTCACTGAGCTGATTAAGAAGCAAGGTGGAGGTGTTGTTGATCGTCCTGAGCCTCTAGCGTACTACGATGGTGATTGGTTTGATCATAAGGGTTTTGCACTGGATAAAGAAACTCAAAGGTACGTCTTGAAGGCCTTAGCTCCGGGCGCAGCAGGAAGAGTTGCGAGGCGAAGAAAACTAGAAGCCAGAGGTGCGAGTTCATCGGGTACAAGTAAGTGAATATATGTTTTCCCTTTATTGTTTCGTTTCGCATGTGAAAATGCTTTTGTTTTCGAAAGCTAATCATTTGTTTGTTTTGTAGGTGAGGAGGGCCGGTGGATGCGTAAGCTCTCAAAAATGTGGGAATGCTTCACCGGACAAGTCGACAAGGCTAAAGAAGAAGTAGCAATGCTCCGTACCGAACAAAGGGCTTACATTGATCGGAAGGGACTTGATCTCCAACTTAGCCCGGAATTGAATGAGCCGGATTTTGGTCATCTCCCATCCTCAAGTGAAGAAGATGCGGCCGGGGGACCATCCAGCAATAGGGCGACTGGAGAGTAGGGCATTGTTTCTAGTTAATAATTTGTTCTATTCTAGTTAAACATCGAATTTGTTCTTGTTAAACATCGAATTTGTTCTTTTTGTTTGTGAAACTAATTTATCCTAGTACGTTATTCATATGGATGTAAACTTGGTCGATTTTAAAGATTTTAGTGCTTCAATCTATTGGCGCTTATTTTGTACATGCATTTTGTTTAGATAAAGAGGCAAATATGATGGTGAAAATCTGTTTAAGTATAGTTCCGGGTAGATTTCCGAGTTCTCAAACACTATCCGGATAGTGTTAATTATTTTTCCGAAATCGGAAACCTAGCCGGATGGGTAATTTACTTATCCGGATGGCTATCAGGGAAACCTTCGGGAAAATTGAGCAAAAAACGAGATTTTTAATTAAAAACTTCCGGTTACACTTTCAGACACCGTAAACCTAGCCGGATAAGCTTAATTTTCCATCCTGCTAGGTTTCCGAGTTCGGAAACGGGTTTATATATATGGGTGATTGACTTTTTTTCAGATCACAACTCACAAACTTCCCCCACATCCCCCAATTCAGAGTTCGGAAATCCCGTCTCCTACCTGGACGAAACTCTCCATCAGTTCCACCACAACCAATTCCCGATCAACCCATGGCACCGAGAAGCAAGGTCGTGGCGAGGAAGCCAAATCCAAACTGGTATGATGCTAACAAGTTTATTAGTCTCGATGCTTACAAGTATTATGGTATTCTTGTTAACAATGCTACAGTACTAGACACATATGTGTTGGATAGAGATCGGGTTGAGGCACTAGGTTTAGGCCCTATGGTTGAGAAGTTTGCTATTCAAAATTGTGATGCCTTGTTATTCGATGTTAGTAATCCCACCTATAAGGATGAGGTGTTGCAATTTTATGCTAATTTTGATGAACCTAGTGATGGTAAGTACACTACCATGGTTAATGGGCAAAGGTTTGAGTTTGATTGTTGGGTGATGAATGAGTTGTTGGGGAATCCTATCAAATCCGATGAGGACCTTTATCCCAAGCTCCAGGATGGGCCACTTGATATCTTCTATGCTAATGCGTGACCGGGAACGCATATGATTAAACTCCCGTACTTGAATTATCTGAATTTAGGACATCACTATTTTGGTCGGGACCCATATGATGAAAGTTCAGCCGATGGGTGCAAAATGGCGTTCTGCCCCATTGATGATCGCATTGTGTACGAGTGGGTGCATAGAAGTTTCATCCCTGCAGGAGGAAATGTCGGCGAGCCTAATGTTACCACGGTTATGACATTTTACTATGTCGTGAAGGAGGTTCCTATCAATCCCGGCTTTGCAATATGTAATTGGATGAGAACTGCGTGGGCTAACGAGTGACATAAGAAAAACCTACCCTACGGGAGCTTAATCACTAAGTTGCTCTTGAAATTGGACCAAAATTTCCGATTTGAAGATGATCCCACCCCTTGCAAGCTATACGACTACCACTACTTTGAAAACCATAGGCCGAAATGGACTTTGGCCGATGGAAAATGGATTGTGGCGCCTCCACAACAAAAGGCTAAGCGGGCATCAAGAAGTAAGTCATCTTCACCTCCTTATTCACAATTTATGCTACTTTTGATCATAGTTTAATTCAAATATGAATTTTCATTTTTTAGGTAGGGAGGTACCCGATGGAGAGCCTTCACCGCATGTTGCCAACATGAAAGCTATGTACGCTGGCATGAAATCTAAGGTGCTCACATTGATTGGCGTTAGGAAGGACGCTTACGAGGCAAGGAAGGAGTTGAGAGCCCTCAAGCGTGCAGAAGGATTTTCCACAAGTGGGGACGCCTCGCAGGGACATGGTGGCGGTGATCATCACACCGACTATGACATGGAGCCTTGATTTAGTTTAATTTGTTTTGAATTTTTAGTTAAGAATTGATTTGCCTTATCGAATATTATTACATTTTAACTGTATTTCAGTAACGTTTGAATGCTACGGAAATTGATCAAATGTTTGTGCATTTACAATTCGTACAAGTGTTTGCAGTATCAATTTTATATAACTACTGATTAGTGAGTGCGCACTAGTTTT
Organism: Sherardia arvensis; assembly: GCA_948330725.1. Taxonomy (NCBI): domain Eukaryota; kingdom Viridiplantae; phylum Streptophyta; class Magnoliopsida; order Gentianales; family Rubiaceae; genus Sherardia; species Sherardia arvensis. Next base: position 3,568,265 of record OX415242.1, read on the forward strand.
CGCCTCAAAATAACACTTCCGGTTAGCTTTACGAACTCGGAATTCTAGCCGGATCAGTCATTCTATGATTACTAAACCGGATGACAACCAGGGAACCCGTCTGGAATTTGAATAAAATGTCTTGCCAAAACAAAAAACTTCCGGGTAACTTGTTTCCGAACTCGGAAAGTTACCCGGATAGGCTTGTTCTACATTTGCTAAACCGGATTGTTAGCCGGAAGTAGGTAAACCCTAATTTAACACTATCCGGCTAATGTTTCAGATACCGTAAAACTATCCGGATAGGTTAAAAATTGAGATTCGTCGACTTTCTTTTATTCTATTGGATATATCAAACAAAGGTGCAACCAAATGTTTACATGAATTACATATTCAAACTAAGTTCGGACTAGTTGTATTATGAATAACTGATAACACAAAAAGATCAACGACTAACGCCTCAACTTAGTCTTCGGCTTAACTTTGAAAATCAACTTCCTCTTCCGTTCTTTTCCTTTGCTGTCTATCACTATGAGTTCGGCGTGATCGGATCTTGCGTGATAGTTTGACATGTTTTCCTCTGTTTCCTCCATATTAATCGCGTCTTTCTTCGTTGGCACAAAAATGTGAGCAGCTCGTTTGTCATACTCCTCGAATAGCTCATCACCACACACCATTTGTTTCCCATCAAGAACAATCTCGTAGTGCCGATCAGAAGGATCCTGAACATAGTAAACTTGGTCACCTTCGCCAGCAAGTATGAACGCATCCGACTTTGATCCCACTTTCTTCCTATCAACCAATTGAAACCCTAAAGGATCGGTCTTAGTTCCTGTCTTTTGATCAACCCACTGACACTTGAATACAACATAGTAAAAAATTAACCTCAACCGGCTAGGTTTCCGAGTTCGTAAAACCTAGCCGGAAGTGTTTATTATAAAAGGGGCAGACGGGTTTTTTTTCCCCAAATCTGCAAACCCTCCCCAAGTTCAACCCCAAACCAGTCCGCCCCTCTCCAAAATTTTCAGTCCAATCTCTCACCATGGTTAGGACTAAAAATCCTTCCACAGGCAAGCAAGTTGCGGAAATCCAACGACAACAAGAGGTGCACTACTCGTCCTCTTCCGAGGAGGAAGGAGAGTCACCTCCAAGAGCCGAAGAACACGTGGGTGGGAGCCGATTAAGCAAGGCCAAATCGAGGAAGACGAAGCGGCAAAGAGGCCATGATAGGCCCCCTGAAGCATCGGCAAGTCGGAATTTCTTCAATCGTAGGGCGGAGGCCAACTATGTGGAATGGTGTGGGCGGAAAACACACACCACCAAGGTGATTAGCCCTACCTCTATTGACACTTTGCATATGGGGTATTTGGTTGCTCATTTTCAGCCTAGTTATTTAGATAAATTGTTCTTGCTTGAATCCCCATGCCATCAAGATGAGGTTGTGCAATTTTATGCAAATTTAGGAGAGTATGAGTCGAATAACATGTGCACTAAGGTGAATGGTAAACTGATTAATGTCACTAAGTTTCATATAAATGAGGTCCTAGGCTGCCCTTATGTTGATAACTCATACTTGCGCCCTAACCACCCAGAAGGCCCTTATGAGATTTATAATTTCAACAAGTTTCCTGAAACCGGGCCAAACCAACCCTTAGACCTTGAAGCAATGGGACGTAAGTACTTCAAAACTACTTGTCAGGGGGCGGGTAGTTGTCCAGGTGATTTTAATGTTGAGGAGCTTACGGTTGAGCAGAGGATTGTATTTGACTGGGTTTGTCTAAATGTGTATCCATCGGGGGGTCATAGTTGTGAACCTAGTTGTGGACGTGTTCTGCTCTTCTATTACTTGATGGAAGGGTTGAAAATAAATCCTGGACACTCGATAGTTGAATACATGTTCAAGGTGGGGAGAGGGTCGAGGCAATGGTTTCCATATGCCGGACTTGTCACTGAGTTGATTAAGAAGCAAGGTGGAGGTGTTGTTGATCGTCCTGAGCCTCTAGAGTACTACGATGGTGATTGGTTTGATCATAAGGGTTTTGCACTGGATAAAGAAACTCAAAGGTACGTCTTGAAGGCCTTAGCTCCGGGCGCAGCAGGAAGAGTTGCGAGGCGAAGAAAACTAGAAGCCAGAGGTGCGAGCTCATTGGGTACAAGTAAGTGAATATATGTTTTCCCTTTATTGTTTAGTTTCGCATGTGAAAATGCTTTTGTATTCGAAAGCTAATCATTTGTTTGTTTTGTAGGTGAGGAGGGCCGGTGGATGCGTAAGCTCTCAAAAATGTGGGAATGCTTCACCGAACAAGTCGACAAGGCTAAAGAAGAAGTAGCAATGCTCCGGGCCGAACAAAGGGCTTACATTGATCGGAAGGGACTTGATCTCCAACTTAGCCCGGAATTGAATGAGCCGGATTTTGGTCATCTCCCATCCTCAAGTGAAGAAGATGCGGCCGGGGGACCATCCAGCAGTAGGGCGACTGGAGAGTAGGGCATTGTTTCTAGTTAATAATTTGTTCTATTCTAGTTAAACATCGAATTTGTTCTTGTTAAACATCGAATTTGTTCTTTTCGTTTGTGAAACTAATTTATCCTAGTACGTTATTCATATGGATGTAAACTTGGTCGATTTTAAAGATTTTAGTGCTTCAATCTATTGGCGCTTATTTTGTACATGCATTTTGTTTAGATAAAGAGGCAAATATGATGGTGAAAATGTGTTGAAGTATAGTTCCGGGTAGATTTCCGAGTTCTGAAACACTATCCGGATAGTGTTAATTACTTTTCCGAAATCGGAAACCTAGCCGGATGAATAATTTACTTATCCGGATGGCTATCAGGGAAACCTTCGGGAAAATTGAGCAAAAAACGAGATTTTTAATTAAAAACTTCCGGATACACTTTCAGACACCGTAAACCTAGCCGGATAAGCTTAAATTTCCATCCTGCTAGGTTTCCGAGTTCGGAAACGGGTTTATATATATGGGTGATTGACTTTTTTTCAGATCACAACTCACAAACTTCCCCCACATCCCCCAATTCAGAGTTCGGAAATCCCGTCTCCTACCCGGACGAAACTCTCCATCAGTTCCACCACAACCAATTCCCGATCAACCCATGGCACCGAGAAGCAAGGTCGTGGCGAGGAAGCCAAATCCAAACTGGTATGATGCTAACAAGTTTATTAGTCTCGATGCTTACAAGTATTATGGTATTCTTGTTAACAATGCTACAGTACTAGACACATATGTGGTGGATAGAGATCGGGTTGAGGCACTAGGTTTAGGCCCTATGGTTGAGAAGTTTGCTATTCAAAATTGTGATGCCTTGTTATTCGATGTTAGTAATCCCACCTATAAGGATGAGGTGTTGCAATTTTATGCTAATTTTGATGAACCTAGTGATGGTAAGTACACTACCATGGTTAATGGGAAAAGGTTTGAGTTTGATTGTTGGGTGATGAATGAGTTGTTGGGGAAACCTATCAAATCCGATGAGGACCTTCATCCCAATCTCGAGCAAGGTCCACTTAATATCTTCTATGCTAATGGGTGGCCGGGAAGGCATATGATTAAACTCCCGTACTTGAATTATCTGAATTTAGGACATCACTATTTTGGTCGGGACCCATTTGATGAAAGTTCAGCCGATGGGTGCAAAATGGCGTTCTGCCCCATTGATGATCGCATTGTGTACGAGTGGGTGCATAGAAGTTTCATCCCCACAGGAGGAAATGTCGGCGAGCCTAATGTTACCACGGTTATGACATTTTACTATGTCGTGAAGGAGGTTCCTATCAATCCCGGGTATGCAATATGTAATTGGATGAGAACTGCGTGGGCTAACGAGCGACATAAGAAAAACCTACCCTACGGGAGCCTAATCACTAAGTTGCTCTTGAAATTGGACCAAAATTTCCGATTTGAAGATGATCCCACCCCTTGCAAGCTGTACGACTACCACTACTTTGAAAACCATAGGCCGAAATGGACTTTGGCCGATGGAAAATGGATTCTGGCGCCTACACAACAAAAGGCTAAGCGGGCATCAAGAAGTAAGTCATCTTCACCTCCTTATTCACAATTTATGCTACTTTTGATCATAGTTTAATTCAAATATGAATTTTCATTTTTTAGGTAGGGAGGTACCCGATGGAGAGCCTTCACCGCATGTTGCCAACATGAAAGCTATGTACGCTGGCATGAAATCTAAGGTGCTCACATTGATTGGCGTTAGGAAGGACGCTTACGAGGCAAGGAAGGAGTTGAGAGCCCTCAAGCGTGCAGAAGGATTTTTCACGAGTGGGGACGTCTCGCAGGGAAATGGTGGCGGTGATCATCACACCGACTATGACATGGAGCCTTGATTTAGTTTAATTTGTTTTGAATTTTTAGTTAAGAATTGATTTGCCTTATCGAATATTATTACATTTTAACTGTATTTCAGTAACGTTTGAATGCTACGGAAATTGATCAAATGTTTGTGCATTTACAATTCGTACAAGTGTTTGCGGTATCAATTTTATATAACTACTGATTAGTGAGTGCGCGCTAGTTTTCGCCTCAAAATAACACTTCCGGTTAGCTTTACGAACTCGGAATTCTAGCCGGATCGGTCATTCTATGATTACTAAACCGGATGACAACCAGGGAACCCGTCTGGAATTTGAATAAAATGTCTTGCCAAAACAAAAAACTTCCGGGTAATTTGTTTCCGAACTCGGCAAGTTATCCGGATAGGCTTGTTCTACATTTGCTAAACCGGATTGTTAGCCGGAAGTAGGTAAACCCTAATTTAACACTATCCGGCTAATGTTTCAGATACCGTAAAACTATCCGGATAGGATAAAAATTGAGATTCGTCGACTTTCTTTTATTCTATTGGATAGATCAAACAAAGGTGCAACCAAATGTTTACATGAATTACATATTCAAACTAAGTTCGGACTAGTTGTATTATGAATAACTGATAACACAAAAAGATCAACGACTAACGCCTCAACTTAGTCTTCGGCTTAACTTTGAAAATCAACTTCCTCTTCCGTTCTTTTCCTTTGCTGTTCATCACTATGCGTTCGGCGTGATCGGATCTTGCGCGATAGTTTGACATGTTTTCCTCTGTTTCCTCCATATTAATCGCGTCTTTCTTCGTTGGCACAAAAATGTGAGCAGCTCGTTTGTCATACTCCTCGAATAGCTCATCACCACACACCATTTGTTTCCCATCAAGAACAATCTCGTAGTGCCGATCAGAAGGATCCTGAACATAGTAAACTTGGTCACCTTCGCCAGCAAGTATGAACGCATCCGACTTTGATCCCACTTTCTTCCTATCAACCAATTGAAACCCTAAAGGATCGGTCTTAGTTCCTGTCTTTTGATCAACCCACTGACACTTGAATACAACCACCTTCAATGCCACATAGTTTAACTCCCAGATCTGAACAATGGTACCGAAATACCTATCAAATGAGTAGGATCCTTCTGGATTTTTCTTCCGCGACACAGCGATTGATTCGGAAAATGTAGTCACACCGCTATTCTGCGAAACACCTTTAGCATCGCTCTGTTTGGTCCCGTACGAGTAACCCTTCACATCATAGCCGCTGTAGCTGATGACCGTCGTAAGCGGCCGTCTGGATAGCCATTTCACGTCCTCGGGATGGTCACCAATCTCTACGGTGTCCCTTAACCACTCACAAAAGGTTCTAATATGCTCATCATGTAGTTGGAAAGGCTTTAGGGTTGGGTATAGACTTCTCAATTCCTCCATATGAATGTCAACGTAAGGGCGAACCGATTCATGGTTTCGCATCACATACAGATGAGCAGCCTGCAAATCGACCGCTGGCGGGTTATGCAGCGTGCCTCTAGTTCCATGCCCGTTGAAACGAAAATCATGCCTCGAGGTGGGTAGTCCAACCGTGTCAACCTCATCTAAGTAAGCCGTACAAAATTCAATCGCCTCCTCCGCGACATATCTAGATACAATGCTTGCGTCAGGCCTGTACCTATTCTGCGAAAAGAATTTAAATATCTTCATGTATCTCTCGAAAGGATACATCCACCGGAGGAACACCGGACCACACTCCTTGATCTCCCGCACAAGATGGACAATCAAATGCACCATTATATCAAAGAAAGAAGGGGGGAAATACATCTCCAATTGGCACAATACTTCAACCACCATTGTCTGCAGCTTATCTAGTTTACGACGGCTAACTGTTTTCTGGTAAATTCCCTTAAAAAATAAGCAGAGCTTGCTGATGCACATCCTAACGTGGCTTGGAAGAGAACCACGAATGGCAATTATGTTCAAGTCTTGCATCAAAGTGTGACAATCATGTGATTTTAACCCTATCAATTTTTGATCCTTAACATTGACACAGTTACCAATGTTTGAGGAAAAATTAGAGGGTACCTTCAAATCTTTCAGGCACTGCAAATATTTTGTCTTCTCAGCTGACGACATATTGTAGCAAGCTGGAGGCAAGAAAGTGTTCCCATTCTCGATTACAGGAGCCAGTTCCTTTCTAATACCCATTCTGTCCAAGTCTTTACGTGCTTGAAATCCATCTTTGCTTTTTCCTGGAATATTCAGCAGCGTACCAAGCAAACTATCGCAGACATTCTTCTCAATGTGCATTACATCTAAACAATGTCTGACAGCCAAGTGCTTCCAATATTGTAAGTCAAAGAAAATGGATCGTTTCTTCCAAGGGCCGGGGAGAGGCATCTTCCTACGGTTTTTCCCAAAATCATTTTCAATATCCTTGATTTTCTCGAATACCTCCTCGCCACTGATAGGAGGGGGGCGGTGCATTCTCTTCCTTCCCATTAAACCAGTTCTTAGCCTTACGGAACTCGTGACTGCATGGTAAGAAACGACGATGTCCTTGATAAACAGTTTTTCTCCCGTGTTTTAATTGAGAGAAACTAGTATTCTCCTCACAAACAGGACAAGCTAGATGACCTTTGACTGAATAACCAGCTAGATTACCAAGTGCAGGGAAATCGTTCACAGTACAGAACAACATTCCTTTCAACTTAAACCATTCCTGCCGATATTCATCCCACGTCCAATTCTCTTCGAACCACAGTTTCTGAAGGTCGTCAACTAAAGGTTCTAGGAACACATCAATGTCATTACCAGGCTGCTTTGGCCCTGCTATCATCAACGACAACATAACATATTTCCTCTTCATGGTCAACCACGATGGTAGATTGTAAATAACAACCATCACAGGCCAAGAACTGTGTGTACTACTCAAATCTCCATACGGATTCATACCATCAGTGGATAAACCCAACCTTACATTCCGAGCTTCCTTCCCAAATTCAGGATACAATTCATCAATTTTCTTCCACTGATCACCATCTGAACAGTGTGCAATCACATCATCATCTTCAACCTTCTCTCTATCTGCATGCCATGTCAAGTTCTTAGCTTTTTCCTTGTTAGCAAACAACCTTTGAAACCTAGGTATAATGGGGAGATACCACATGACCTTCGCGGGAACACGTTTGTTGGTTTCCTTAACAACATCTCCTCCCACGTCCACTTTTTGTTTCACAGCTTTGTATCGTGACTCGCCACAAACGCTACAATTTTCCAATTTCATCTCATCTTCCCCTCTAAACAACATACAATCATTAGGACAAAAATGAATTTTCTCAAGTTCCATACCCATTGGACATAGTACCCTCTTGGCAGCATATGCCCTATCAGGCAATAAATTATCAGTGGGAAGCAGCTGTCTAATCAACTCCAGCGCCTCTGTTAATGCCTTATCTGAAAGCCCATGCTTGGCTTTTAAATTCATCAACAATAAGGTCGCGCTTAAAATAGTGTGGATTGACCCCTCATACAAAGGGGTCTGCTTATCATTATACATCGCTTCAAGCGCCTCTGGTTTTCCAAAAAAATGCATGGCAACATCATCTACCAAGTCATCCAATTTATCGTCATAATTACCAACCATTTTGTTTTCTCCTACAACCTCCATTGGTTCATTAACAACAACAGTGCTACGTTCTTCCCCATGTCATACCCACGTGGTATAGGAATTTTGGAAACCCCTAACAATCAAATGTTCACGCAAACCTTCAACTCCTAAATACACATCGTTAGTGCAATCCTTACAAGGGCACCGCATGGCCGACTGATTTTCTAATCTTGCATTATCAGAAGCAACATCAATGAAATATTCAACCAGTCCCATATACTCTGGTGAGGTCCGACGATTCTCCCTAATAATCCTACTACGTTCCATAACACTTGTGTACCTATTTTCATAAATTTAAGCAAATATTAATGAATTCATTCATCTACATCGTGCTACTTGACAACATATCAAATACAATATGGTTTCATAAACACTAATAACTAGGAATCAACACGCAAGTTCATATATTATTCAAGCAAATTAGGGACACACATACATATTCATGCTTGAAATTAACAAACATCCGCCCATCAATACTAAATTTAGCGGGAGATTACCTCATCGCGGCCTAGGATTCAGCGAGCCCAAATATTAGGAGATTCTCTGCGTCCTTCAACCCAAAACAAAGATGGAATAGAGTAGATAGAACAAAAGGATCCGTTTCTCGTTTTATAAGATTCTGTTTTAGCTCATCCGGTTACGTTTCCGAGTTCGTAAATCCTGCCCGGCCATTTTTCCCACTATCCGGACAAGTTTACGGTACCGTAAACTTACCCGGACGACTTTTTGACTTGACTCCACCGACATCAGAACTTTGCCCCGTCGACTTGACCGTCAAAGTCAAGCCGGTCAACAGGGAAAGTTCCGGCTAGCCATTTCCGGTGTCGGAAATGTAGGCTGGTCGGCGGTTAAACGCAACCGCCGACCAAAAATGGCAGTTACACGGCGGATGCATCACAACCGCCGTGTAACAAGCCATCCGGCTAGACAATGAACATTTACGAGTTCGGAAATGTAGAAGGACGGCGGTTTCCTTATTTTCCCGCGGAACCGCCGTCCTCCGGCGCCGTTTTCCGGCAGTTTTCTACTAGTGTCAAACTTACTGATTTATGTTAATTGATAACGTATAAGACACTTTTTGTGTAAATTTTCTTTGGTATTGTTTGATCAGAGGTACGTGCGGTTAGAACTTTAGTAGCAAGAATCTGAGAAGCACTACTGGGACTACCACATGTAATTAAGTATATATAGTTTGCAGTTATATTCTAACCATAGTTGTGATAAACTTATTTCCATTATTAAATTAATTATGTATATTTGAGTGTTTTTGTGACAGTAACATAAAGTCAATAAAATAACATTGATATGAATGCCAGATCAGTAAATATTTGTAATATTAGTATAAAACATCCAATTTTAGTTTTTGAACCCGATCTTTTTTATGATTATGTTCATTTGATAACGAATAAGACATTTTTTGTGCAAATTTTCTTTGGTACCGGCTATATGAAAGGTACGTGTAGTGAGAAATTAAGTAGCAAGAACCTGAGAAGCACTACTAAAACTATAACTTGTTACTTAAGTATATATACTTTAGAGTCATATTTCCATCATAATTGTGATCAATTTATTTCCTTACAAAAGAAATTAAGTAAATTTGAGTATTTATGAGACATTTTAACATACAGACAATGAAATCGTATCGATATGAATATTCGAATATTCATTATCAAGCGTAAAAGTTACATTTTATAGTGAAATCACTAGATTTTCAATGTTGATATTCCATTATGACGTACTAAAATGAAATAGTTGTACTAATCATTCTTCATTAAGCTTATAATGTGCATGTTATCATTTTAATATGAGTATAAATTTGGAGGGGTGAATTTTAAATTTATTAAAACTTTAATTGAGAGCTTTTTATGCCACTATTTCCATCATTTTATGCAAAAATCATGTTATTCGAAGTATATAATTTATATCAATTTTGAAAACCCATGATTTATGTTGAAATTGAAGTTTTAAAAAATAATTTAGCCCGTCATTTAGATTATATTAAAATTCAGAAATTTATATGCAATTATTAGGATTTAAATGTTGACCATGAGTAATTTTCATGTACATATATAAAATAAATTCTGAATATTTTAATACCATTTTTAAGTTATATGATCTGATATGACAATTAATTTCACTTAATCCCAACCATTGATTCTTTACCTATATAAGGAAAACCTTATCCCTCTCTCAGTCTCTGCATCATGTATATCCTTATCCTCCCGATTCTCCATTCACCAACAACACTCTGTGGTTTTGGTAAGGAATCAACGGCGAACATGAGGATTTACTCCGTCGTTTAATTCTCCCGACGAGAAATCACATGAGCGCGCCGATTCCCGCGTTCGCATCTCAAGCCTCTCGCCGCCAGCGTTCTATCGGCGCATAAGCCTTGCGCCGTCGTCGCCAGCGTTCGATCGGCGTCCAAGCCTTCCGCCGCCGCCTATGTCTCCCTGCCGCGCTCCGCCCGGTAGTCGCCGTCGTCTCCAGCCACTTGTCTACTGAATCTGGTACGTTGAAAAAGCCCTGTGTTTTTGTTTTTTCTGTGATGTGTATGGTTTGGAAACTGGATTGATGTCAAGAGTTGTTTTACAGGTGAAGGTATTGCAAACGGATATGGTTTCATATACCCTGGCTCAAAACCGGGGTCCCTCTAAGTTTCAGATACTCCGTTTGAATTGGTTTGGTACAATGGCAGGGGACTATGGTGAAAATTTATCGATAATTGTATGTATTCTTCTTCCTTTCCTCCTGATTAGAAGAAAAAAAACAATCTTTGGAAGTGTTAGCTGATGAATTTAGTTTAGCTTTTTGTTATTTTTCTGAGTAGAAAAAGTCTTTGAAACGTAGATTGTATATTCTTAATTAAGAAGATTGGAATTTTTTAGCTTTTTAGTGGAATTTGTTACCTTTCAAGTCCTGGAAGGAAGCTATAAACTTGTTTTTATTTGTTTGAAAAGTTATAAGAGATTATAATAAGAGTTTTACTTCTTTAACATGATATGTTGTGCTATTCGTAAGGCTCTTGCTACTGTGGCGATCATCAATTGCAAGCCTACGTGCTCCTTTAGAGGGAATGAATTTCCATTTATTTCATTGATTGAGCTTTTCATTGGTGGTGTAGGATGAAAGTAAAGGTGTGAAAGAACCACCTCTGGTTGTTTACTTGTTTACAGAGATGTGCTTATTTCAGCTGCTGGTCTGAGTTCTTCTAACGAGAGTGGTACCGTTAGTGAATCTTCCATCATATATTTATGCAGGTAGTTTTAGTTTCTTTCAGAGAATGAGATATCATATTTGATGTTTGATTGTTTATACATTTCAATAGTTTTAGCATGCAAAATATCTTCCACTCCTACATTTCTCTAGATGCATTCTCTAACCCTCAAATAATCTTTGTTGTATTGGTCAGGCTCTTCTTGCATGGGTATTTTACGAGTAATGATGCACCAAAGCAGGTTTTTGTAAATGTGAGACGAAGGCCGAGCTTGAAAAGAAGCCTATAAAATAGGGCATGGTTGGTTCTTTCTTCTTTGCACTTGAGATGACATTCTTTGTTGAGCAAGCCAAAAAAATGAGCCATAAGGTTGGAAGCCTAACCATACCTCTACCTATCTTTCGGTGGATCTTTTTGTAAAGCAAAAGAGCTTAGATGGATTTCCTCCTTGCTGCCGCAGATAGCTTAGATGGATTTTGGAATTCTCAGAGATCGAGGAATGATCGTTTAGTTTTTATTGATTAGTTTTTACTTTGTGCATATATAAGATATTGGAGATTTTGTACATTTTGGTGATTTATGAATTTATATATATATATATATGTATTGCATATTTTTTCTTGTAACACCGGATCTACTAAATACAAATGTTGCACCACCATAAATAGTAAAATTATAATGGGCGTTCTATTTCAATATTATGATTTTATATAACACCGGTTAATATATAATATCGGTCCATTATCAAATTGGGCTTGTTAAACCCACAACCGGTGCAATGTGTAAATAGTATGTTGGACCATTCGACTTGATCCAGTCAGCATGCCATATAGACATATTGGCCCACCACCGATCCCACAACCGGTGCAACAAATCCATGTTGCAACCCCCCCTATACAAACCGGTTGCTTTGCAAAACCAACCGGTGTTATGCCCCAAAAAACCCGGTTTTAATTGTTGTTCTTCCTAGTAGTGCAAGTTTCCAAAAATAGGAAGTAACTGTGTTTGAAATTTGCCTGGTTGGGAATAGTTTTTACAAAAATAAGGGCGTGATCTAAACCTAACTAGCAAGTTGCAATAGAATTGCACGATCCATACACGCATGCATATAGAAGAAGAAGTTTGGTTGAAAAATTCACTTTGGCAAAAACAAATTTGACCAAAAATAACTCAAAAAACATCAACCGTAAACTACGTACATACAGCATCTGCCAACAAACATATATATTAAAAATGAATCAATACTCCAATTAAAATTACAAATAGTGTGGCAATCGTTTTTGTACATTTTCAGAATTGGAAAGAAATAATAAGCAAGGATTGCAAAAAGGATTCCTCGCGCTGATGTTCTGTGTCACCCGTCAAGTGACCGAAATAAGCCGTTCTATAATTAATGTGTTCGACCTAATAAAAATATCTATTTTTTTTATTGTTAATATATTTTTTCTGGAAATCAATGTCTATTTAATTTTCCATGCACCAAACGGACAGAATGCGTGTGTTAAAATCGGGCAACGATCGTGCGATGATAGTTAAAAATAACGTGCAATATTATTTTTGATTTCATACCAATTCATGGATGAGATTGTTGAAGTAAACTTGAGAAAATATATTAGGAGAATAAACAAAGAGAGATTTACCATTAAGCTATAAATATGGGAAGGATTATCTGAAGTGCAGCTAGTTAATTAATATCTGCAACAAATTTTGAATCAATATGATGAACAGAGAAGAGATGAAAAGCACACTGAACAAGTCAATGATATACATCAATTTGCTCCTGCTGACGAACAACGTACAGTCGAGAAATGCTGCTAGGGCTGCTTCCCCGAAGGTGCAGCGATCAGAACGATTCGTTGCAGCAGCCATTGACGAGGAGCAAGAAAGGTCTGAAGTGTCCCGAGAAGATGAAAATACGTGGTAATTAATTATGAGAAGAGCTCAGATGTAGATTATATATTCTGTCATTCATGTTGCAAGAGGAGATGAATTCTAAAATTCAGCATCTTCAGAATCGCACGCACGTATGTTGCACAAAGATTATCTACACTGTTTCCAACGGTGGTTTTGGTCCTAATTTAAGCCACCAAGCTTTAGCTACAAAGCTAGTCGTCCCAGATGATCTCACGCCGGTGTCGAACCAGACGGATGTGTACGCAACCGAGGTGAATTTCCACGTCAAAATAATTCATTTACTTGTTTACTTTTTAGAAAAATAATTGCATTCATATTTTACTTAGAAAATGAATTTTTTAATGGGATAAAAAATGTTGTTTATAAAAGATAAGTATGATTTTGTATAAATTTAGTTTCAAACATTTTTTCTAAAGCACATGGCAAGTGTGTGTCAAAAATTTTCGCTCACGAATATGCATGCATGAAAATGCATGGCAGATAAAGGGATGAAAGTTTAGTTTCAGGTGATTGTAGGTAACCCATGCACGCAAGATTTGTATTTTATGAATTTAAATAAGGTTTTGGTTAATATAATGCATATATAAATTATTGCACAAAGAGAGATTGTACCATGAACGGATTGATTAATATATAAGTCTTTGGTCAGCGGCGATTGAGCGGTACTTAACCGGCGGCCATGCGAGGAGCCTGACTTTATATAGATGCTTTCTGTTAGGTTATCTTCCCGCTAGGGGATCGATCCAATTGTATAAGCTCATTTGAACCAGCTAGATCTATATTCTCTCTCCTCCTCCTTTTTGTAATCAATTTCTTCTCTTTTGAAACACAAATCTTTACTGTGATTTCCGTTTTGATATGTAAGACGGTTTTATGGTAAGACAATTGTCTGATTTTTCATGTTTTGGACTTAAATTAATTAGTCTCATTTTTCAAAGAGTCACCACGTAATAACAATTTATTTTGTAAAAGAAGTTTGAGATTCTAAAATGATTAGATATTAGTCTTTCTTTTAGATATATAAATATACTGGCAGTTATGAAACCTAATTTGCAAAAAAATGCAACATTATTCAATGGGGATTTAATGTAAAAAAACACGAAGCGCTACAGGAGATAAATGCAAAATACAGCACTGATAATTGGATTGCAAGGAAGGAAAGATCTCTGTGAAAATGCTGAAGTTTATGTTCTGTTTTTGCTGCTGCATTTACTTTCTTGTAACTTTCTGTTTTAATGGTAGTTTTGTTTCTTACTGGATAAGCTTGTATGAGTATTGTGAACCACGTATTTTGTGTACTAAGAAAATAGATCAGCAGATAATTGCCTCTCTCCTTTCTCCTCCAATCTCATTCTTCTTCTTTAATCCCAGATTTAGATTGTTAATTTCTTCATGGTATCAGAGGATTTAGCCAACTTATTGACAGAGATTAAGTTGCATTTAAAATCTGGTATATATAGCACATCAGACGGACACAACTTTGAGTGGATGGAGAAGGTCCTATTGACTTAACCAGTTTTATAGAATGATCTAGCATGTAAACAGGTGTATCAACTTCTACAGACTTGGGATTATGGAGTAGATGTAGGGTAAAACACATGTGGCTAGTGGCACCACTATCAAGTATCCAAGAACCGTCATCAACACAAAATCATTACCATAAGAATGAGTTAGAACACTACCTGCAAAATCATGGAAGTGAGCAAAGTTGATTGTCTCTGGTTCCACCTTTGATTTTCTCTTCATGAGCTTCTCCACCTGCATCTGCAAATTGGCCACCATTTCCTGTATATTTCCAGAAGTAGAGACTTCCAGTGGGGTATCATATTCTGAGTTCATCACATTGTGAGTCATCTGATTACCAAGCATCTTGTTCTCGACCATAAGATCTCTAGCACTGTCCCACCACTGTGGATATCCAACCAACTTAAAACAGGTTTCTTGCGTATGACCTATCATACCACAATGAATGCATTTCAAATCAGGCCTTCTGACAGACCTCCTGAATATCCCATCTCTCAAATTAGCTTGTGACCTATCCGGTGGTGGTCTAGGTCCATTTCGAACAGGTGGATGTCTATACCTGGCAGCCATTGCAACTTCAGACTGAGAGTCTTGATAATTATAAGACCTAACAGCCATGGCAGAATCCCTGCTAAGATCTTGAAAATCAGCTTGAACTCTATTCTGTTTCTCAACATTTGTCAGAATAGAATAGGCTCTATATAGTTCTAGACCTATATGATCTTGCCATGGTGTTATGAGAGTGGATGGTGAATATGCTGATCTTGAATCGAGGAAACTATTACACCATTCTGAACCAAGAGATTCAAGAGCATGGTGTGGTCTGCTTCATATTCAACTTTCTTACGTTGATACTCATCCAGCAGGTCACTATCTTTGGCTCATCAGATTCTGGACTGAAAGAGAAACAAATCTGTGCCATGTTATCTTTGAATCTTGCAGATTTTTTCACTAGGTCACGCTATTATATATCCACTGTTGAATCCAGAGGCAATGTTACTTCCATAAACATGATCAATTCTGCAACTGGTGAATCTTGTTGTTAAGTTAATTAACCTTACATGCTTCTCGATCTGAGAAGGAATCACCTAGCTAGCTTGTCGGTGTTTGCTAAGGTGACGTTACAAATGGGAATCTCTCAGCATCCTTAATTTAAAATCACAGGGACTTCACTAGATCCATGATCTCACTTTTATGCAATTTTGTTTGGATATTTATCTGGTTATGCCATTCTCATATTCAACTTTCTTATGCTGCCACTGATCATCCTGGAGGACACCTACAAGTAGCATGAATGAAATGAGCCTGCATTCACTGTGAAGGAAAAAGAAGTTGCAGAGAATAGAAACTAAGCATAACAATATTGCTGCAACTGATTGAAGAAGAAGGGAGTTTATGAAGCTGTTGTTGTAACATTTGAAAATCTAAACCCTCTCTCATCCGAGGTTGTAACATTTGAGATGATTCACAGAGCAATATATATAATATATGTATAGATCAGCAAATTCTGCATCATTGTCTGTCAAATTTATCCAGAAAATGTTCATCACTAACGTACATTACGAAAGGAGTAAAACTCAAGGCATAAACATAAAAGCAATCCAGTCCAAAACTCCATCAAACCAACTGATCCACGGACAAATATTGTGCATCATATTAAACTTATGCATCCTTTCACTAGCGCTCTCACATGGATGATCAAATTCGGACCTGATTTGTAACATGTTCAATTTACATTACCAAAACTTGTGCAGTGCCATGCAAAATGGATAGTCAGTGGCGGAGGTGGTTAAGGGCAAGGGTGGCAATTGCCACCCACTTTTCTCAAAAAATAATTTTCAAATTTTTTTTTTTGTGTACAAAGTTTAAAAATTTATTATTTTGCCATCCAATTTTTTTAAAAATATTACTAATACCAACAACAATTTCTACATACGTTATACTAAATTTTGGGATTAGAATAAAAAATACCAAAAAAATTTCTTCCATTTCACGTCTGCTACTATCTCTACTCTGAAAAAAAAATATTTTGCCACCCACTTCGAAAATTCTTGCTCCGCCTAGTATAGTATAGTTTGAACAAATGAGACTGTTTTTATGGCATAGTCGTCGTTGGTTCTTATGGGAAACACGATTCCACGTTAATGTGTGACATAAATACTACGTACTCGTCATCAATTGCACTCATCATCAGTGTTCTTGGTCTCTCTAGCCTTCTTCATTGCCTCATCCCGCTACATCTTGGTTGAAGGGGAAAGTCCACCTCCGTCGCTACCAACAACACTCCACAAAAGGGACTGAATCTCTCCCAGTCCTCTGCCTTCATGTCGTGCAGACGAAATCCAGAATAACCACCCAAGAGGGTGGCAAACTGAAACCTGCCGTGGTTCCTTGCCGACAGTGCTCAGGTGAACCCAACTGTTGAAGAATCTCAGAACAGTGTGGTCTGGGTTAGCTCTGGGCACAAAGGTTTAGGAATTAGGGCTGTCATAAAGGTTGTTTAGGAACTAGGGATAGGAGAAGGGTGGTGGTTCATGAGGGCTGTCTAGGAACTAGGGTTTAAGGGTTGGAGAGGGTTGGTGGTTCATGAGGGTTGTCTAGGATCGTGCTAGGTCATTTCTTCAGTTATATAACAAGTTTTCTTCATTTAAATGATGAACATTAAAAATTATATATAAATTACGTAAGTATTTATGTAAACATGAAATAATCCCATATTGTTCGCACTAAATTTATATCAAATCGGCGTTAACGTGACCACATAGCCTGAATGTAAAAGAGCACAAATGTAAACTTGGCATGGTTCCTTGCCCATACTGGGGTCAAGGTAATTTGACTGCAAGAACTGCTGAACGATGAGGTTTGGATAGTAACGATGGCTGGCAGTTGGGTGAGAACCCTCTTGCTGATAGTAATAAAGGTTCAATCAAACAAGGATAAATCTAGAATCGTTTGTTCATCAATTCAATTGATTTAAATGAAGAACAATGGAGAGATCACAAATTGATTGTTCATCAAATTCAATTGATTTGAATGAAGAATAAAGGAGAAATCTAGAATCAGAGAGAGGGTGACGGATTGAATGAGAGCGCGTGATAGGTCGTTTTTCTACCAAATAAACCTGCAAACAGTTAGGTTTAAATTCAAGTATAGAGTAAGCAGGGTCGATCCCACGAGGAACAGTGTAGTCAGATTCGTATTTCTAAAGATGCAGCTTTGGTTAGCAACCACCTTTAAGTTTGAGAAAGTGTGTTTATTAACTACGTAAGAACTAAATTAAACTAAACTTATTAGAGTGAGAAGGAAAATAATTCAAAATATTGTTTTGTTATTGCAAAAATCAAATGATGAGATTTTCTTTCAATTATTTAAACGTGCAATATTGATCGTTTGAGATAAAATTTAAAAGCTCATCCCACACATTAATTATTGGGCAAAATACTCATTTTCGCATAATTAACAAAGGAACGAGCCTTTGATGTTGGTATTTTGTTTAAATACTGGTTTAATCAACTATATTTGGATTCAAGATAGTGAACTCGAGATGTTATAACAATATTGGTGGTGCGGAGTGCACACTTGTAAAAACTATCTACGAGTTTACGGTTCTAAATATTTATCTATGTGATTTATATTAAATTGAAGTGTTGCATCGATTCAGAGTTAATTCTGAGAATAATATACGTGTATCAATTAACACAGTAATATTGAGTGCAGTTGTGTGTATGTGGTTGCCAAACTGTTTTGTTATGGATTGGTACGTACACGCAGTTGTTTTTATGCGGTTACCTGATTTGGTATGTAAGCATTGCCCTGGAGTTACCAATTGGTATGAATGCATAGTTGCATACGGTTACTTGATACGTATGGAGTTACCACACGGTTGTCTGAACCAGTGTGGTATGGTATAATAATTATACCTATAAATACATGTGGAACACTGACATGTGGTGGCAATGTATGATGTATGTTTACACTAAACTATTCAATTATCTATGAATAATGTATGTATCACCGAACAATACACCAGTGAGAAAATCCACATACTTTCTCATGTTAAACAATCCAGAAACACTAATACTCAAATGCATGTTCTTGATTCAAGCCTAAAATCAAGAATGCAGCAATGTTTTATCCTGCGAGGAATTTCGTGCAACCCAGGATAGGGTCGAAATATTCTCAAAGGAAAACGAGAATGTTACGTGACTCTATCGTTATCCCGTTATTATCTCAATCGCCCTATTGTCCCATTGTTTATAACAACATTTGAGTAGTTTCGTGATATTGCCTATACATACGTACGTAATATTATTATTGGATGAATGATTAGACGTAAACTAGTAAAAGCCACCAAACTCCCCCAACAACAATGAATCCTCCACTGTTCTTTGAAGGGGTTTTATTTCAATTCTTGTAAAACATAACCTCAGAGCACCATTCTCAACAAGTGATAATCCCACCACCATAACATTGAAACTGAAAAAAAAGACAACCTTACAAAAATGACCACAATCCCACCACCATTTTGCTCGAGAGCATTGAGTTCAACAGCATAGTAGCCCTCCAATGATCATGCTTAGAAGCCTCCAGATAGGTAGTAGGATATGCACTAGAGGTTACCGCATACAAAAATCTAGAATGCGAAGGTGCAAATTTATCATAATTTACAAAATCAAAAATAGGGTATTGAATACCTGAAGACAGCGAGGGCAAAGCAGATGAAGCAGTATGGGATGTTTTTGTGTCAACGAAAATACGCCCTTGATATTTTGTCAGATACTGGTTTGCTGTCTGGTAAACCAATAGATTTTCCCATGGAGCCGCAACATGATCTTGCACGTGTGAAGGAACCACTGTTTGAGGATCTTGAGCGTTATCGTCGCCTTGTTGGACGTTTGATTTATCTGACTATTACTCGTCCTGAATTGTGTTATTCAGTTCATACTCTTGCGCAGTTTATGCAGTCACCATGTACTCCTCATTGGCAGGCTGCCTTGCGCATTTTACACTACTTGAAGAGTCATCCTGGTCAAGGTTTGTTCTTGTCCGCTCGCAGTTCCCTTCAATTGACTGCTTATTGTGACTCTGATTGGGCATCTTGTCCCATTACTCGACGTTCTTTGTCTGGTTACTTTCTTATGTTTGGTCGCTCGCCTGTTTTTTGGAAGACGAAGAAGCAAGCTACTGTATCACGATCCTCTTCTGAAGCTGAATACCGTTCTATGGCTTATACTTGTTTCCAACTTATATGGGATAAAGCTTTTCTTCGCTCTTTAGGGATCATTCACTCGACACCCATGCGACTATTTTGTGACAGTCAAGCTGCTCTTCATATTGCTGCCAATCCTGTCTTTCATGAGCGAACAAAGCATATTAAAGTTGATTGTCATTTTGTTCGTGACCTCATTCAGTCAGGTGTTATTGTTACTTCTTACGTTCCTATGAAGGAACAACCTGCTGATCTTTTCACCAAGACTTTGGTACGTGCTCAATTTCAAGTGTTGCTTAGCAAGTTGGGCATTCTCGATCTTCACGCTCCAAACTTGAGGAGGAGTATTAAGGAATATTGTATATATCCTTTTCTTATTTGGATTGTAATTACATTTATCCCACATCAGAAACTTATGCCGATGTTCTCTTTGTAAACCTATATATATTAAACCTCTTGTGGTGAATAAGAAATACACTTTTCACCTCAACCTTTACTTTCTTACAATAATGTGCTCCCTACTTTGGTTTTGACAGCTTTTATAATGGGATATTACCCTTTGAGAGTTAGAGTTAGAGTATCCGAAACTTGTGCAGTTAGAGCAAGCCCAACAGTTACTCTAAAACACTCTCTATAATAGAGTACCAAATTCCAAAAATTCCATAATTATTTTGTCTTCATCCAACAGTTGCTCTATTTTACCATTCCATGAATTTATTACCATAAATAATAATAGCTATATTTAATTCTGTTTGAGACTTCCAAGAACACACAATTAGGGCCTGTTTGTCTGAGCTTATTTCTTACCGATCTGAATTGAACCGAATTGAACTGAACTGAAGTGAAATTCATGTTTTGAAAATTAGAATCAGAAGTAATCAAATTATTTATGATCAAATTTGCTTGAATTTGATCAAATTATATTTTACTGAACTGAATTAAACTAAATTGCACTGAATTCAATTAAACTATATTCTCTATTAATAAGCTCCGGCAAACAAAGTATTAATTTCATTTGTGATTTATGATTTTAATATATTTATGTGTGTAAAGATATGAATGATTAAGAAAGTATAGAATAAAAAAAGGAAAGAAAAGATAAGAATCAATGATAACATTAAATTTTAGAGTATGAAAGAAGTATGCGCATATGCCTTTTCAATCTTTCAATTTTACCATATCTCTATTTTAGAGTATGGGATAGAATAGCTGTTGGAAGCCATAATATAGACAAATAGGGTAAATTTGACTAAAAACTCTATGATAGAGTAACTGTTGAGAATGCTCTTAATGTATGTCAAACATGGAGATGAGAACTTTCTTTAGATGATGCGAGGCCGAAAATAAGGGCCAGGGAAGGTTACTTGTGTAGTTTTATATCGAAGATGGAAATGAGAAGTGAGAACTTTCTTTAAGAGAAACTATAGTTAATTGAGGCCAACAAGTAATACTTGGGGAGGGTTTGGTGGTGTTAATATATATAATCGAGGAGTTTGTACTCTTACTGTTTTGCTAGGAGGTTAATGCATTAGTCTGGTTGCTGCAAAAGTTATCGGGATCATGTATATATTACTTCTTCAAAAGGCCCCTTTCAGCATTTGAACTAATATTTTTGTTTTTGCTGTCTATTGTGGCTGTCTGTCATTTTCAGATTGAATTAACTAAACAAATTCAAGGTTAAAATAAATTATAGTGTAATTTATACGGAGGAGTGATGAGTCTAGTGTGAAAGCATAAAGGTTTAAAATGGATGAGATGAGTTATCTCTTTCAACCTTTCGTACAAGTTACACGATGATACAAATCAAGTTTCATATTATTCTAAAATTTATATAATATGTTATTTAATTAAATTCATTAAAATATATAATAAATATTACTATTTATCATTGATAATTTTAAACGTGACGCAACCAATCTAGTACACATAAAATCAATTAGATTTGTAACAGCCTTCATTGACCAATCTAGCCATTGTTTTGGAGGAATTTATTTAGGGATGATTTATTATGAAATTGCACACTTTACTTGCTCACGGGAACAATAAAATTGACATAATTTTCATTGTGAAAAATCATAAATGCAAGTAAATCCTCAACATGTCCCAAAATATTATATGAACAGAGCAAATAAATGATAAAAATATACAAACATATTTTTGTGTCGGAGTCGGTTGGACAAGCTCAGGTTGTGGATGGACTCGGGTCTGATCGAGCGGGTTGGGTCGGGTGGAGCCGGGTCAGGCAGGATCGAATTTGGTCATTTCAAAATTCAAACTCAAAACAAGTTTACATATTAAATATCCAATGGATAACTTGTTATCCAGTCCGTTTTAAATTTTACCCAAACTATCCATTTTAATTTTATTCATTGGACAAATGATCCAATTAGTCAATTATCCAATATATTTTATTCAATGGATCAAAATAGTAAACGGACACGAATTATCCACCGGATACGCTAATCCGTTTGACATGCCTAATTACATGGATAACAACACTTACATTTACCGAAGAAATGAGTACATTTGCCACCTTGACAATTTTCGTCTTCACAAGTTTTTTCACACAAACTGTTCTTTATGCACAATCCTCAATAATATTTTGATGGTTTTGAACAATCTGCGGCTGCGCTTACATTTGTTGTACCTACAATATGAGATATAACGAACAAAATAAGTGGTTGTGTACATATAACATATGTTGAAGTGATATACTCACATGCTGCAAAGACGAGAAATAGCATCAAGGTAGCTGCAGTGGCCATCCTCATTTTGTATTCACCTTTGCTTTTTTAAAGAAAGGTGAAGTAAGAATGCGAATGAGAAAATCATATACTTACACCTATTTATTTAATACATCGTGGGTGGGTAATTAATTATCAATATTCTTTTGGCTATTAATACTGAAGATTTTGATTTCTTGTATATGTATTTTACCTAATTCATCCATATCTTTGTATTCTTTTTATGATAAAATCATATCCTTGTATTTAACTGGGTAGATATTGTTTGTGCATTAAACAATTAATGAGTCAATTTTTTCCTTTTTCAGATTGATAAAGAATAAATCTACTCTTTCATCTGTAACGATTTAATTTCATTCAATTCCATAAGAATCATCGGTACCAATTTGCATACATACATGTATAAAGTATACTCCATCCTTCCCATCTGAAGCGTTTCATTTAATTTTTGAAAGTCAAATAAAAACAATTTTAACTATTAATTATCATTACGACCTTACTTGAACAAGATCTGTTTTATAGGCTCTGAATTATTAATTACCATTAGTTAGTATATCTAAAATTGTTATTATACAATAGATTTATTATTATTTTATACATTAAAACAAAATGTTCATGGTTAAATTCATCTAAATTTGACTCAATAAAGTCGAACTAAACGACTTAGATGGGAAACGGAGTGAGTATATAATACTCGTATAAAGTATAATTCCGAAATGCCATTTAAGATTCCTCCATTAATGCGTAATTTTTGTACGACATATTCTTACTTGAATGATTTACCTAATATGCATCCATTGCAATCGACATATCTTGGAAAGAATCTTTATGTTTATTTTATTACAATGGACATCATCATCATTTATAAATGAATATCCGTATTTAATTATACGTGATCTGAATATACGTTTTACAGTTAATTATTATGCATTGCTGATTCTCCTCTAGCTGTACCTCCTCAAATACGTCACCCTTTTAGATTAAATTTTTTCAACATCACTCTCTTTCTCTGCTTTCTGGTATTCCCTTTTATAATTAAGGTAATTAATTAAGTCATGAGGTAATTAATCTTTAAATAATTAAGTTTCCTAATCATTCAACATTTATAATTAATAACATGATCTTGACTCTTGAGTATGATATGATTTATGTTCATATTTCACTAGTTTGATAAATCAATAACTCGTGCATGTGGATTTCGTTCGAGTCTTCCTTTTGAGCCGGTCTCGATATATCATGGAAGGTGGCATTGTAAATGCACGACCTAGTCTAATTGCAAGTATTGTTGGTACTGTCGTTAATTAACTTTTAATCATTTTTAATTTAATTTTAGATATACTACCATGGCATCACTTATTCACATGTTGAGAAAGTTTAGTTTTGATATAACTTTAAAAACTTGCCAATAATGCTTTACTTAATTTGGTGATTATTGTACTTTACTGCTTTTCTACGGGTTGGGCATGCGCATGTCTAACAAAATAACCCTTTGCATAAGATAGTTTATTTAGATAAAAGAAATTATTAAATATAAAAGTTTAATAGATAAATGAATAGCGTGCAGGTACGGTCTAATGTTAAAGAATATATAGTTTAGAAGGTAAAAGTATAAAAACATTATGTTTATAATTCAAATAATAATTGAATATTCATTCTCTTCTTTCAACTAACTAAACTTATCAGAAATGAGAGTGTACATATTTCAAATTGAGAACCCTAATTTGACTAAGCTAAAGAACCATCAAATAATTGAACTTGTACTCTCATAGCTAATTTCCTAATAGTTTTAATAAAAAATTGAATTGTATAAATATTCGATATACAGATATTCAATGATTTCAAGTAATCAAGATTCCAATGAAGTAATCGAAATATATAAAAGCATGTAGAACTTATAATGGTATTAGTAGTATTTTCATAAAAAATGGGTAGCAAAATTATGAATTTTCAAATTCTGTACATAAAAATATATAAAAAATAATTTTGTTTTTATTGGGTAGAATTTGCTACCTTACTCTACACTGGCTCCGCTTCTGATACTAGATGTGTTTAACTTACCATATATAAACGACAGTTATATATCATTGCTGGTCGAGCTGAGGCAATTTTCTAGAACTTTACTACGAAAATTGGAGAATTTAGCATGAAAACCTGACATGCACACAGAAACTGTTAGCAAACTTTAAAAACTATGGTGTTTAGCCTAAAAATAAAAGATTTTATACTTGCACAGTCAAACTTATAAAAATCTAGCTATTTACTATGAAAACAAGGCAGTTTAGCATGAAAATCTGGAAATTGCTCAAATAAAAAAACAATACAAAATTGAACGATCGATTAAAATCATCACCAAACGGAGTTCATACCCATTTCAATACCAAAAGAACTCTCTATAAATTTCATGATTCTACAAAATAATCACAAAAACTTAGAATCGCTATGTTCAGATTAATTTAATTGGCGATGAAAATTTGAACATAAGCAACAATATAACAACGCAATCGATCTGACGATGAATTGAAGAAGGAAACTTCCGAATTCAATCGATTTTGGGAGCAAGAGTTTTAAGGATGAATTGAAGAAGGTTACCGTCAAATTCAATCGATTTGGAGATGAAGAATTCAATCGATTTGGGGAGCAATGGTTTTGAGAAAACCTTGAGAGATGCTTTTGGTGTGAAATTAGGGGTGATAAAAAAAAAGAATTCGTATATGTATTTTTCATAGGCGCGTGTTGGCAATTTCCTCATATCTGCAAAATAGGACCTAAAGAATCAGTATTTACAGAATTGTAGTCGCCTCCATAATTGGTATAAAGGTTGAACTCCAAACATATGCATGGAAAGTTGAGGAAACTGAAAAGCTAACATTTCCTCATCATCATAAATACATAATGATAATGACTGAGTTCCCCGTACTATGATATTCATAGATTGATTCCAACACCAAATCCCTTCTTGAGCAAGCAAGGAGGATGTTGGATCTCCACCAGAAGAAGAACAAGAAGGTCGAGGAGCCAGCACACCCAGGTAAATCTAATATTTCAATTAAAAGTTGTATAGTATATCCATATACAGTGTGTAACTAATTGTTTCATTCCATGTTTGTTTGTTGCAGGCTCGCAAACCCTAACGAACCCTTAAACATTGCGAAAAAGGATTTTGTCCGATCTCTCCAGGTTTTGTTCTCAGAATCCAACTGCCATCTAATTTTTAATTGCTTTTCTGAAGCTTCTTCAACTTGCAAAAGAAGGGCATGTTAATGAATGTATGACTGAGTCCTGGTTCAGATGTGGCCCAACTCAACATGGATCTCATGAATTTCACCGTAAAACACCGAGTTGCTTCTCCTGCATGTATTATAAGTTGAATCAATCAAACAATTGGTCAGATTGTAATTGGTCAATATACAACTTGTGGCTGAAACTAGAGAGTCTTCATGATTTTCTATGTAAATGTATCACATTAAAGGACTCTTCAAGTCTGAGACCAAGTCTTAAAAATACTAATCAAACCTCTCGCTCTCTCAATAATAGGGAAAAGAACAAGACTAATCAAAGTATGTATAATAAGAAGCCTCTCTCTCTCTCTCTCTCTCTCTCTCTCTCTCTCTCTCTCTGATCTTCCATGGCTGCCCCTGAATCCTTAAGCCTGAGCAAAGTCATTTCGGAAACCGATAAAATCACCAAGCTCCATGCATGCCATTATGAAGCTCTCTTAGGTCTCTTTCTTTACCCTATGTGTCTCGCTTTAGTCCTCTACCCAACCATCTACCAACATGTGCAGTCCATCTCCTCAGACAACAAAAGAACCTTGTACCAGTACTTCCTTGTACCCCTCTTTTACACGCTTTTCGTCAACCTCCTTTCTTCACTTGCAGTGGCCTCCATTTCACACAGCACCTACCATCTCTCCCTTGATGAGCCCGTCGATCTCATCTCATCTATAAAATCCACGAGACGCTCCTTTTGGCGGCTTGCTCTGACATCCCTCCCATTGAGTCTGATCGCTGTTTTGATAACCGCCCCTTGTGTTGTTTTGGTGCTCTTCATTGAAAAAAGGCTCCATAACAGCCATTACTTGTTCCCTTGTGTTGTACTTGCGAGCTTGGTCTGGTTTGCTTGTTTGACATGCTTGCAAGTGAAGTGGATAATGGCTTGTGTCGTTGCTGTGCTAGAGTCTAAACGGGGGTTTGCTTCGCTTGAAAGGAGTGCATATTTGGTCACGGGTAACCGGAGGGTGGCCATGTCTATGCTTCTGAGATTCGAGCTCACGGCCGGGGCGATGTACTGGGTTTTTAGTTATGGCTGGATGAGTAATTGGATCGGCATCATCGGCATGATAAGCAGTGCCCATGTAATAGGTGAACTTCTCCTGCGGTTTCTTGTGGCTACTGTGCAACTCTATATCTGCACCAAGGAATATCAAGGCAGAGATGCTGACAAGCTTCCTTTGCTTGAGGATGTTGTTTGACCCCTCCATGTATTAATACTCGTGTTTATCTTCAGTTGAATACTTCTTAAATTTGACTGATCGTCAATTGTTTTGTTTTTCTTAATTAATTTATCCGAATAAAGTTATACATGCTAGCGGAATCGATCTAAAATAGACACTAATTATTCATATCATTATTCTATCTAAATATTCAACTCTCTTTCTAGTCAACCAATGTCATGTCAGCACTGATTTAAACGAAATGTTAAATTTCGTTGAAGCAATATTTTTTATCTAACTTAAAAAATTTTGTTGACCGTGAAAAATTCTTCTACTGAATAACGTTAACGGCTGAAACACACCTCGAAATTTTTTTAATTTCATTGAAACGAGTTCGTTTTTTTCTGAAAGTGAGCATAGCTAGATAATCTTAGTTCAACGTGAGTGTGATTCTGAAGATCCTGAATTTTAAAATTTATGTCATCTTACAACATGTATGGCAGAATATATAATCTACTAGTGTAATGCTTTTAATTTGGATTACAAACCATCTTCTAGCTATATCATATATACTAGATTACTATAGAGAAATTAAATATTTCACCCAAATAAATGGGTCTTTGGATCTTAAGGGAATATTAGCTTAAGAATCGTTGTGATCAAAAACTTGGATGCAAAACGTTTGTCTCTGCTTTGGACGTCCGATGAATTAATGTGGTGTGCACCTTTCCTGTGGGATTTACAACTTTTGCGTATGCTTAGTTTGATGTACTTATTTAAAATGTTGTAAGATATTATATATTGTGTAGTACTATCATATCATTAGGTACTTATTTGAAATTTAAAAAATATTTAATATGATATTAGATTTTGTATGATTTTCGTTCAGCGGAGATTATTATTTCAAAAAGTACTTTCAAATCCCATCATATTACAAAAAATTCAAAGTCATGAAACAAGGAAACCCCGGTGTTTTATAAATGAAATCATTGATACAATGTTGAGTCATTCGTAGACAAACATGCATGGGAAAAAAGGTTTGCAAACCAGAATATTTTTTTTCAAAACTGTGAGATAAGTTCTGTCATTTTAAAGGAAAATTATTTGATTTAGTTAGACTCTCTTGAAAATCTTTACATGTTTTGACATAAACTGTATAATTTGAATTTTAACTTTGTATATTTAACTTTAAAACATATACTTTTTTGCTATCATTTGATTTTAAATTTATTTTATATTTGAATTGATATGTAAGTATGAATATTATCATAAGTAATATCATTTTGTTGCAGTATTTAAATATTAAATTAATCAAGAAATTTATGATCAAAATTGTATACTAGACAGCATAATTTTTTTTACTTCTACAATATTAGAAGGGACGGATGGAGTATATTTTTACATAAAATTTCTTGTACTCTTTCCTTGAAACATAAAGTTGAACATTTTAATCACTTGATTCGCAAGCCGTTATGGCAGTTTCGTGCGGTTGTGGCAGACTTCGGCCTGTTCAAACTGAAGGCGAAGGACGAGAGCCGGATGATGACCGGAACCCGGGGATACCTCGAAAACGGCGTCTCCGAGAAATGCGATGTTTACGGCTACGGAATGGTGCTCTTAAAAATGATCGGCGGCAGGAGAAACATATGCGTGATTGAAAACGGGCATGGTGACAGAAGACACAGGAAGTTTCAGGTCACTTCAAACGAAGGTATGTATGTACATGGGCATACCAAACTTCTTCTTCTTCTATATATATATGTATGTTCATGGGCATCAACCATGCTTCTTCTTCTTCTGAAGATCATCCGAGGAAAAACACAATGATCTTTTTTCTTTACTCATTCCAGAGAAAAGCTTCGCTGGATTTTCCTTCTGGTCCGGATAATCTGATCCATCCAAGCTTTGTTCATTGTTCTATACATTCTAGATTTCTCCGGCGCCGGCACCGTCATACATTCCGGATTTCTTGAATATCTAATATATACATGTAACCAAAAGAAAGAGTAATATCTAGAATCTCAAACTTCTTTTACAACATAAATTGTTATTACGTGGTGACTCTTTGATACCATATATAAAAATTTTAATTTGACATATAATAATTAGTACAAAATTGATACTTTCAAGAAAAGTTAAATCTAAACTCTACCTACATTTTTATACCTACATTTTTATTCATTCTTGTAGTTTATTCATTCATGTATATGTTTCTGTACTTGATTCGACTTCTCTAAAATTTCTATTTTCTAGATCTAGTCTAAATTTCAATTATGTTTTTTTACGAAAATTATGATCGTTTAATTTTTATTTTTGTTTAGATACTAAATCTCGAACTTCTATGTAACATAAAATAAATTGGTGCTTACCATGAAGAAGCCCCATTCTCGGCATGCGTTGTCGAGGTTGTCAATGACACGCCGATGCTTGTCGGGGTCGCCGGAGCTGAGAAGGAAGCAATCACTGTTTTGACCTGATCGTTCACTTTTTATTTTTGCCCTGAGAAAATAATGAAGTGTTTATAACAACGCCCTATTTTAATTACTCAGCAACACCCTTGAAATAATCAAGGTATTTTGTATTCACGTAGTTGAAATGGACAATTTTGATCCCACATCCTGAACTACACAAGTATTATTTTTCTATCAGAAGATATTGGCCTGTCATCTCAGGAGAGAGATTGGTAGCATCAGTAGTTTGCTTTGCTACAAAAAGTAAAGGTAGAGTTTTTGGGAATTGTTTTGGTTGGACTGATAAGGGTAAAGGGAGAGCTTTTGTTGGCACCCTCAAAACAATAGCATTTCTCCAAAGGGCGGCCTCGCTCTTTTTTCCATCCTAGCACCGGAGCTCTGTCGGAGCTCCGGCGAGGACAAAATGTGCCCATCATCGGCGGCGGCGACGAAACAAGGGGCGGGTGTGACCAGGCGGTTGTCAACACTCCATCAACGCCTTTATAATGGCCTGAAGCTCGGCCACTTCATCAGGTGGAAGAAACCTCAAAGTTCTCAGTTTTCAGTTTGAGCTGTTCTTGAGTTCTTACACTAACTTGTAGCTCTTGGGATGATTTTCAATGATGCAAAGTTCAAATTTTGATTTGCAGTTTGACACAATTGAGAAAAATCTTTTTTTTTTCCAGTTTTGAATTGGGATGATTTGATGATGCAAAAAGTTCAAATTTTGATGTACAAATCCTTAGTCTCTTGCAGATTGATATTGATTTTAGACTCATTTGGTTTTAAATCATAGTACTTCCTTTTCAAGTAACTAGACAGCCTCTTTGTTTTGTGTGTGTGTGTGTGTTTATTTGTATTTTTAATGTTATTTTTCCCGTGACAAGTGAGTTCATTGTTTTATATACAGGTGCAATGATGGCAGAGGGAAAAATTGGGAATGTGCAGATGTAGGAACACAGAAACTCATGATTCGATCAATTGATGCATTTGTTGACTGTGTATCGAGGCAGTGTTTCAGCACCATCTGGTAAAGGTGTGAAAATTCAAGAAATACACTATTTCTTTGCTTCTGTGATATATTCCCACGCATTTGCTAACGCTGCTTGAGTCTTGCCCCTTTGTGTATCTTTATTTCATTTTCCTGTCAATTTTGATTTGGGTCTGAAAGCTATTTGTCTATATTGTGTACCAATGCTGACAATTATTCCAGCTTAGATAAGCAAACATTTGAGTTTTATCTGTGTTGAATTTTATAAATTCTAAATCTGTATTGGATTTCTTGTTGATTTGATTATAAATGTTGATTTGATTATAAATGTTGATTTTCTACCTCCCATATTTATACCAAGTTCTTTGTTTTTTATCAATGCAGTGCCAGCTATGTGATTTTTATGAATCCTCCTTGTGGAAATGGAGCAAACTGGGGGGGAAATAAGAAGCCAGACTTTTTGGAAAAGGTGAATACTACAGGTAAATTTCTTTACTGTTAGTTTCCGGCTTCCAGCTCATATTAGCAGTGTTCAGCTGCTTCAATGCACTCTCCATTGATGACGTCATCTCTTTCAGAGTTACTGAAATTTTGTGTGTGTTTATTTGCTTCAGCAGTTAAGTTTACATTCACGACTTAACTTGTAAATGCAAATGCCTGAAATTTTGCTGCAATGTGGAATTTTTTAAACTTTGTTCTGGTTCTGTTTTTGCCCCCCGCCCTGAGAACATTATTGTCTGGTATCTGCATGAGAAAGTGCGAATTCAATATGTAGTTTTACATGAATGTGATTGCTCATAGGATGTGCAACATGTTATGTGTATGATGTTTGTCTATGCAGCGACCTTCTGAAAATTAGGAATGACATTAAGTGCCGTCGGCTATAATCTACGGCTTTTTATTTTTGTTGCATGCCTTACTCTTTTTGATTTTAGGTTTCGCTAGAAAAAATCAGATAAAGACAAGCTATGGTGCTCTGATCATATTCTCACGATTTCAGATTTTTCTTCTATTACTTGCCTTACCTTGCATCTGTGAAGCTTCAGCAGCTTTGGTCAAAGGTATTTCAAGTCCTAGCTGTCTAATGGCCCTTTTTAAGAGTAGAACTTAACCAAAGAAAACAGAATTTCTGTTAGATGTAATTTCTGTGAGAAGTTTGTTGTTTTGCTTTGCATAATGAGGAACGTTCCACTTTTAGGTTAAATTACAGGTTTTATTACTTTTTTTAATACAAAATGTTCACACAAGGCTCCTGACATTAGGTAAATTTTTTTTATTGTCTTAAGGAGGGAAAAGTGCAGGAATGGCTGTTGGGATTCTGCTGCTAAGTTAGTACTTTTTCTACTGCTAGTACTTGTTCCTATCTATTGGAATATCATTTTGAAAGCTACTTCAGTTTAAGGAAGTGCATCATGTGGGCAGCAATTTCAATGGTACCAAGAGATTATACGAGCGACACTTGGACCAGGTAAACGAGGCCAGTGGACTTGGTGTGACGAGCCAAACTCGACGTATTTGACCATGCTTGGTCCCTTATTCGAAGACCTAAGAGGTCCACCAAAGTACATGCTGTCTCAGATTGCAGTTGGAAAAGCCTTTAAGAGAGGAGGCAGAATTATCGATTCAGATGATGAGAATGAAGATTCTGAGGCACCTTTTATCCAGAAGCTCTTTGGTATTCTTCGTATATATTACACGCTTCTTGAAATAGTTAAAGAAGAGAGTATGTTTTGAAAGCAATGGTGGTAGAAATGAAGGTTTGGGTAAAGAGGCGAAGGGTGAGAATAGTGATGAGGAGAGGAGTGAGGAGGACAGTGATGGTGTGGGGAGTTTCATTAAGCGTGCAAAATTGAGTGAAAAATTGCTTCGTAGGAAGAAAAAGTCTGTGAGAGCTGGAGAGGGGAAGGTTAGGACCAGGGGAGGGTTGAAGTCTGGGAGTATGACTTATAAGGATGAGAGCAGTGAGGAGACCGAGGAGGAGGAGCTGGAGAGGGGTAGGGAACAAAGGGCAAGGACTAGGGGTGGGATGGTATGGGGGGGAGGTAGTAAGGGGAATGCTTTGAGGAAGAAACGGAGTCCAGGGGAACGAGGCATTCGTGGAAGCAGCATTCATGCTGTTTCTGTTTCTGTCAATGAAGGAAAAAGAAAGAGGAGCGAATGGGGTGCTAGTACTGGTACAAAAGATTTAGTTTACAGCAGGATGAGGAAGGAGAAGCTCGATGGCAGTGGAAGAAGTAATGATTCTGATGAAGAAGCGAAGAGGGTTGTGACAAGTGAGGATGGTGGACATGTCTATAGGAGAAAGAGGCAGAAGGTCCAACGTAATGAGAGTGGCTCAGAAGTGGATGGTGCACAAGATAGGAACATTAGTGGAACCAAACAAAAATCCCAGTCCAGGAGCAAAAGTGAGGAGATTGATGGAGACAATGAGGATGCTGGTGATGATACCGAGGAGAAGGATAGTGAGCATGAGGAATTGGGATCTCTACAGATGGTAAAATTTGAAGAGAAAGAGGGGTCTGGACAAGAAGGCGCTCTTGGTGGTGAAACTAAGAAGAAGAGAAGGGTTCCAAAATCAAACAACAGTGCAGATGATCGAGGAAGTTCCCGTAGAGAGTGTAGGGGGAATAGCAATAGGAAGTACTTTGCTACAGATGTGAGTTTTTTTACCCTGCCATATTAATGTTATGTATTACTGCAAGCTCTACTTATTTGGGACAAGTGGCACATCCACACTTGGTAATTGAATGTACAGGATCCATTTGATGATGGCCTGATGTGCCATCAATGCCAGTATAGCAACAGAAGTTTTGTGAATGTCTCCAGGAACGGGAATCAAAGAGCATCAATAGGCGCTATTGTAAGATTTGTATCAAGAAGTGGTAAGTTCCTTGCTTCTAAACACAGTGGGCTAATTACTAACTTCTGAACCTTTTGGTACGAGACTCATTATAAACCATGTAATTAGAAAAGCTTTTACTGGTAACATAGTCATAACAGTAAGCATGCTGCTGTAAGTTTATGCTAGATATATTATTATGCTCCTATCAAGTAACTAGCGTAATCTAGCATGATATGTCGACTCCATCGATAGTTGTATATTAGTA
The DNA here is from genome assembly GCA_948330725.1 of Sherardia arvensis. NCBI lineage: Eukaryota > Viridiplantae > Streptophyta > Magnoliopsida > Gentianales > Rubiaceae > Sherardia > Sherardia arvensis. The sequence goes on from OX415242.1 coordinate 3,601,834, forward strand.
AATTGAGCTCATTTCCTTACTTCATTATGTCTGACTTTAACTGCAAAGTCACAAAAGTTACATGTTTTTGCTGCAATGCAGGTATCTAGAGCTTTCTGAGGAAGATGTAGCTAAAAAAATATCCTTTCTGTCGTGGAAGCTGCAACTGCTGGGCTTGTTTACGCAAAGTCTCAGTTGAAAATGTTTGTATATTTGATGTTGCTAGCTTGATGTGTTTTGCATAGTTGATAAAGATAATCATATTTATATTTTTGTTGCAGCTTACTGTTTATTCTGGTAACCCTGAAGACGAAGATGAAAAAAAAAGAATAACACAAGTTTCTCATTAGCAAACTTGCTCCAGTTCTGAATCTACTCGATCATGATCAAATTATGGAGAAAGAAGCAGAAGCCAGGATTCAAGGTATCCCTTTTGTGTAATGTTTGTTTGTAACACCTCGCCTCTTGCTTGTTATGTTGCAATCATTTTAGCTGTTTGTGCAATGGGGTCTGCTAGTATAAGTTTTGTTGTAGAAGAGGCTTATCATCACGCTTCCCTAACAATATGGTCAGAAGAAGGAAATAAGTTTGTAGGATGAGAGAAGAATTTAACTGATATGATGTGTTTTGAAGATTTTGAGATGGTTTGCTGGAATTTAACTGATATTCAATAACGTGTGTGTTCTTGATTTTCAATTTTTTACTGTGTGCAGGGACGTTGTCTTCAGAGATAAAGATTGAGAGACTTAAATGTTACGATGATGAGCATTTGTACTGGTATGTCTATTTTGTGGTAACTTTTTGTTATATGCTCCTTTTACTATCTGTATCTAATGATTTGAATACTTTCTGATTTGGATGCAGTGACTGTTGTAGTACGCCCGTAGTTGATTTTCACAGAAGCTGTACAAATTGTTCGTATGATCTCTGTTTGACTTGCTGTCAAGAATTACGTGCTGGCTGCTTCCGGGGAGGTGTGCCTTTAAAACAAGAAAATAACGGCATTGCATGCTATTGCATGATTAAAATGAATTGTCTCCACTGTTGCCGTGACTGTCTTTACTTAAATCCATTTTCGGAACTGACTTCTGAGTGCTATAATAGGTGTAGTTATCTGTCAAGCTTGTAGCATCTTCTATGTCTTCTGCTATGCTGATTTTCCTTTTGAGAGTTAGTATGCTTCACAAACCCTCTTTCTCTGCTTTCTGGCATTCCTTTTGATTCTTGACTTTATACCAGAAATGAAAGGTAATCATGCTAAAAGGCTAGTTGCGGTTAACAACTTCAATTGTGTATACTAGGAACTTGTATTTCCTAATTTTTAAAAATGGAAATTCTATTTCCAGAAAATTCCAAAAAATGTTTGGATCAACTCATTACCCAACCCAATATGATACAAATCATGCCACAGGTTCAAATTCACTTATCCAGTGAAATCATGATCCAATAATCCTATACCGTAAATTTACAAATCTATGGATCTAAATACAAATTCTGTATTTTTAAAGTAAACGTTAATATTCATTTTAGTGTAAGAATGAAAAAATAAAACACTATAAAGATATATAATTTTTAAGTTAATGCAATCAAGAGTTTGTAATTGCTGTACAATTTACAGGCACATTGTGCAATCGGGAATGACATTGAAATGTAGTCGATGCATGTTCATCTAGCTCAGGCCAAGTGACTAAGCTATCACTATGTTAGTCGATTCTAATTATCATGAAATTAATAATATTAAATTATTTTCTCTAAAAAAACTATAATGACTTTTTGACACTATTTACTTTTGAACTTTGACCGCTTATTTAAATAGATATATAATCATGAATATTATCATATTTGGTATCGTTAGATTAATCGCAACATAAAATATTCAAATATCAAAATTTTATTTTTCGATAATATAAGTAAATAAAGATACGGTTGGTCAAAAATGTGTGTTGGATAGTGTGAAAAGTCAACTGTGCTGATTTGGATGAGATAGGGGTATTATCAAAAACCATATATTATTTATTAAAATTATAATTTATAATAGGAGTACTAATACTTGCATGGATAACAACATTTACATTTGCCAAATAAATGTGTACATTTGCCATCACTACATTGTTGTTGGAGACAAGTCTTTCTACACGGCTCTCTCCTAAGGCAAGGTCTTATAAAAGATATCGCTGGTTTTGTACACCCTATTTGCGCTTCAACACTGATATCTTTTTCACCTATAATTCAACGAAAACAAAATTACATGATTAAAAACACAATTATCAAAGTGAGTTCGGTTTATTTTTGTTCAACTTCTTTTTTAAATATAAAACAAAATTATAATTTCATTCTCCTGAAAAATGTACATAATGATTTGATACAAGAAATGTTGGGGGAGATCTCAAGAAGTAGAAGAAACTGCACTATATTTTTACAAAACGAACAATCATGTGCGCTTGAACATTTTCAGATCGAGAGACCAAAAATGTTCAACTTCTTTGATTCATTTTAAAGGAAAAAACCAAGGCTTCACATATTCATCGATCTCCTCTCTCAAAGAATATTAAAAGAATGTAATTGATGCATGTACATATGCTGAAGTAAAAATTAAGGTGAAAGAGGGACTCACCGGCTACGAAAACGAGAGCAATGGTCAAAACAATCACAGTATAATTCTTCATTTTTTTTGTACTCTTCAAAATGTTAGTTGAGAAAGTGAAAACTAGTAGCTCCTATTTATACATTAATAATTTGTGGAATTAATTAGTCAGATCTTTATAATTTCTAAATAGTGATGATTTGATTTCATAAAGCAGCATCCCAAACTTCCAAAACGGCCTCTGTCCTAATAGTCAATCATATCCCGATATTCAATTTATTCATGTCTTTAGAGATTTTGAGTATTTTCTTCTATAACTTTTTTATTCTAAATAACATGAATAAAAAAATTATAGAAGAAAATACTCAAAATCTCTAAAGAGATGAATAAATTGAATATCGGGATATGATTGACTATTAGGACAGAGGCCGTTTTGGAAGTTTGGGATGCTACTTTATGAAATCAAATCATCACTATTTAGAAATTATAAAGATCTGACTAATTAATTCCACAAATTATTAATGTATAAATAGGAGCTACTAATTTTCACTTTCTCAACTAACATTTTGAAGAGTACAAAAAAATGAAGAATTATACTGTGATTGTTTTGATCATTGCTCTCGTTTTCGTAGCTGGTGAGTCCCTCTTTCACCTTTTTACTTCAGCATATGTACATGCATCAATTACATTCTTTTAATATTCTTTGAGAGAGGAGATCGATGAATATGTGAAGCCTTGATTTTTTTTCCTTTTAAATGAATCAAAGAAGTTGAACATTTTTGGTCCCTCGATCTGAAAATGTTCAAGCGCACATGATTGCTCGTTTTGTAAAAATATAGTGCAGTTTCTTCCGCTTCTTGAGATCTCCCCAAACGTTCCTTGTAGCAAACAATTCTGTACGTTTTTCAAGAGAATGAAATGATAATCTTTTGAACAAAAAATATACCGAACTCACTTTGATTTTTGTTGGATATATTTATCAGATGAAAAATAAAATACATTTTCCCTTTATTTTATTAATTATTGTGTTTACTAATCTTGTGTTACTTTAATGAATGTACTCAAATTATTGAAACTTAGCTCTTTTAATCCACTTTACAGTTACGATAATTGTGTTTTTATCATGTAATTTTGTTTTCATTGAATTATAGGTGAAAAAGATATCGGTGTTGAAGCGCAAACAGGGTGTACAAAACCAGCGATATCTTTTATAGGACCTTGCCTTAGGAGAGAGCCGTGTAGAAAGACTTGTCTCCAACAACAATGTAGTGATGGCAAATGTACACATTTATTTGGCAAATGTAAATGTTGTTATCCATGCAAGTATTAGTACTGCTATTATAAATTACACTTTTAATAAATAATATATGATTTTTGATATATCATTATTATTTTTTAGTGAAAATAATTTAATATTATTAATTTCATGATAATTAGAATCGTGTAGAATCGACTAACATAGCGGTAGTTTAGTCACTTGGCTTGAGGTAGATGAACATGCATTGACTACATTTCAATCTCATTCTCGATTGCACAATGTGGTTGTAAATTGTACAACAACTCGTCTGTAAATCAAACTATTTGATTGCATTTACTTAAAAATTATATATCTTTATAGTGTTTTCTTTTCTCATTTTTACACTAAAATGAATGATAACGTTTACTTTAAAAATAGAGCATTTGTATTTAGATCCATAGATTTGTAAATTTAATGAGCTATGACTTATTATTGGATCATGATTTCAATGGATAAGTGAATTTGAACCTTTTTTTTTCTTTAAAAAAGAACACCTATGAAAAGTGGGGGAATATATTAGACTCCCCTAATCAAAAGCCAAAGATGACAAAGTTACATCTCCTATAAAGGTTAAGGAACACTAAATCCCTAGAAGCATAAAGCTGCTCCAAAAAAGAATAAAGAATGACTACTATCCAAATAGGTCTCATAAATTAAAGCCTATTAGCGAATTGTAAAACAAAACACAAGTCGGCACTAGCTCAGAGACTAGTAGGATTAGACAAAAAGAAGGAAACTAAAGACACCCAATACAGACTATTGGTGTCCCATTTCCAGCCAAGAAAAAGGCAGTGCATTTTGTTGCTCAGAAGGTTATCCAGTGGTTGAATGGTTGAGACATGCTCCTGTAGTGCCATGATTTGTAAAAATGAGAAGCCAGAGAGTGACTTGCATATATAGAAGAGAATAGATTAGCAGTATCAGGCCAAATCATCAGGAGCCCTAATGGTGGGAACCATCTGAGCATCTAAAATGAGCAAGCTTTTCACTTCAGTAGGGAGAGAAGGCCAAGTGAATTTTTGAGAACATTTAGCAGAGTAGGCCAATTTTGAAAGAACGTCAGCAGGTTGGTCTCCCTCCCTCAAAATATGCATTAGTGGAAAAGAAACAAGCAAAGACTGAATATCATCCAGAATGTTATAGAGGTTCCAATGCCATGACTCTGTGTTAGCAATCATGGATATAACTTGTAGACAGTCAGACTCTATACAAATAGGATTGATATGTAGGGATAGGGCATACTTGATTGCATTTAGAATGCCAGTTAATTCAGCATGCAAAGGGGAGAAAGATTGAGTGAAGAAAGTTTTAGCTTTAAAAAATTCCCCTTGGCAGTCTCTAATAATTAAGGATATCCCTGCCTGGTTTTGCTTCCATGAAGCATATGTGTTGATCTTAAACCCTGTCACTGGTTTGATCCAAACTACAGAAGAGATGTTGGGCTTTGGGGGAATAAAGAGGGGTGGCATATAGCCTTGCTCATATAGCTCTCTGTCAACTGAGTTATAGAGATATATAGGCTTTTTGACAAAGGATAGGTAGATGGATTGGTGAAGTTCTTTTCTCATAGAGTCAATATCTGGGGGGATATTGTCAAAAAAATTTCTGTTTCTAGCTCTCCACAGAATCCAACAGTCCATGATAGGGGAGCTATGGTTCAGCCTATTGTGCATTTTAGATAAATCAATAAAGGACCAGTTGGTGACAAGTCTGTCCCACAGATTTATGCTAGAAAAGTGCAAGCCACATAGGAAATGCATATGTTTCCATAGATCTATAGCTATATGGCATTCATTATAGAAGTGATGTATAGTATCAGAATTATTGCAGAAACAACATTTAGAGACATTTTGAAAACCAAATTGACTCAGAATGTCATCAAAGGGCAATGGACAGTTCATCAGTCTCCACATAAATACTGATAGCTTTTTCTGAGTGAAGGAATTCCAAATTTTTTTAAGGACAAGAAAGGTACTTGATTTCACTTTCAGACTGGAATATGCTGATTTGATAGTGAATTTTCCCAGTGGCTCCAATTTCCATATAAGTTTGTCTTCCCTGTGATAAGAGATGACAGCGTTTGAGATTATAGTGATGACAGATGCTGGGAGCACAAGCTGCAGCAGGGGCAGGATTGAGAGTTTGTCTGCTACAAATTCTGACAATGACATGTTGAGTATAGAAGGGATGGATGGCTCATATAAATCAATTAGAGGTCCCTGGTCAGTCCAGTTGGATGACCAAAAGTTGCACTTTCCATCTCCTGATGCTGCCCGCCTGGTCGGTCCGAGTGGTCCCCTGATCCCCGATCCAACAACCTAGCCCTGCAAGACAGAGCCCTGGGAGGTACCCCGAGGGTAGACCCTCCGGCGTGATGATGAAAGATGGATCCAGGAGAGAAAATGGGTAATCACTAGAATAATGAGAGAATACTTACCTGGAATAGTGCTGAGGAGCACTATTTATACAGTAACACATGCTCTCCATGTGGTCCATGCTCTGGGTGTCTTTTAGTGTGCTTTTCCCTTTCCGAGTTGTACGAACCCGGATACTGCCAAGCTATGCCTACTTGCCAGTGGGCCGAGCCCATGCTTCTGCCGAGTAGTTGGGCTTGGGCCTGGTATCACCACTAGCCCCCCGGAAGCCGGTGCTTTCGGCCGAGATTAGGGATTCTCCTGATCCGAGGGCGGAAGGATTGGCTTTCTATATTCCTTCCCTGCCCGACAATGATGGGACGGGGGCACCCTTCTCGAGGATAATTAACTACTGTCATTATTAGCTTTCTCGCTTCCCCATCTCACTTAATCATTGCCCTTTTTACTTTCCTTTTCTCGTCTTTTATAAATAGGGCCTCCCATCAATCACTTTCACTAATCGCTTTCAGATTTCAAAATCTTCCAACTTCATATTTTTGAATCTTCATATTCTCTCTCCTCTTTGATTCCATGGCGACCAGTACTGTTCAATCTGATGCTCAGCGCCAGGACATCGTCACCTACTCTCTCCAAAGCACCCCTGCTCCTTCCGCTGCGATTTCTGTCGGCTCATCGGCGTCTTACAAGCCGATCCACCTCTGTAGCAATGTGACCCCTTCTGCTCCAATATTCAAGCGCTCCAAGAACCGGGAATAGAGGGAGATAGACACCACCCGGAAACCCTCACTTGAAGCCGATATCTGGACTGCCAAGTGTCTCAGTGGCATGGGGGTTCCGATGCCCTTGGACGGCCGGGTGGCCGCTGTCTCGGCCGAGGAGTCCGTGAAGTCGGTCCGATGCATTCCCCGGATCCACTTTATGTGGGGTTTGAGCCTTCCGTTCCCTTCGTTGTACGCTCGGTTCCTGGAGTTCTACAACATCTCGCCTGCCCAGATGCACCCCAATGTCATCACTGTGATGATGGGTTTTCTTGTGAGGAGCCTTCGGTGTGGGATTGACCCTTCTTTCAACCTGTGGAGGTCCTTCTACACGCTCATCAAATGCCCCGGCAAGGAGATGATACTCACCGTCCAGGCGCGTCCAGGGGTCCAAGTCTTCATCCTCGGCAAGAAGGACTCGGCCAAGAACTGGCAGGAAAAGGGCTACGTGACAGTCAACCCGGAGCTATACGAGGTCCCTGCCTGGAATACGCAAGTCGTTGTGGACGTCCGGGAGGCGTTCCTTCCTGACACACAACGCGCCAATCACACTACTCTGTTCTCAGAGGCCTTGAACCTGGATCAGTATTGGCTGGCCGGTAACTCTATCTACCTCTTCCCCTAGGCAATATACCCGGAGAGTGCCTTCCGGGACAGCCGCTAGGTGGTTATCTGGCCGGTCCTAGGTATGCTTCTTCTCTCTCTTACTTTGGTGTCCCTGTTCCCCTTTTCAACAGCTTTGCTTAACTATTTCTCTTCGTAGCTCCAACTGTGGATAACAACCCTGAGGTCCCCGTCCCAAAGAAGAAAATCAAGAAGTCAACCGCCACTGGGGCCGGGACTGATTCTGAGGAAGGCAAACAGGAGAGGCGGAGGAAGTCCACCCAGCCTCACCAGCAGGGGAAGCCACAGGACACGAGGATCCCTGTCCTCCGACAGCAACAAAACCAGCTGGCTGATCCTAGCCAGCAAGCCAAGGATAAGACAAAGGAGACCGTTCAGAGTCGGCGGGACGATCTGAACTCTCTGCAGGAGCATTCGCATGACAAGAACAAGATTAAGGATCCGGTTCAGAACCCTCCTACTGGCTCGGGGCCTCCCCACCTTGGTCCTATTACAGTTGTGGATATCACTTCTGAGCCCGAGGACGGAAAGGGGGATCTGGAGGGGTTCATAGCCGAAGCAGTGGTCGAGCAGGAGTCCGTTCGGAATCCTGTCAATGATAACACTGCTGTTGACCTGTCGAAACCCTCTGTTACTCCCATGCCAACTCCGGGGTCATCGCTCGGTCGAGGGTTATCTCTGTGGTCTCCGACTAGGGATGGTAGATCCCCGGCGTCGAGGTATACCACCATTTCTGCCCCTGAGATTCCTCCCCCACCTCCTTTCTTTCCGGCCAAGCGTAAGGGGGAAAGTACTGAGCATGGCGGGAAAAAACATCGGACGGGTGATTCCCGGACCCCATCATCTTCCCGCGCCGATACCCCTCCTATTTCTTCTTCCAACCCGCAGGTAGCCTTTAATTCCTGCTCTCGGTTTTTTTGTTTTTTTGTTTTTTTTATATTGAACCATTTTTCTACAGGTTCAACTTCTTAGCTCTGAGTTCGCCAACTCCCTTGACTTCCAAGCCGCCCTCTCTTCCTTTCTCGGGCACCACTTCGAGGGTAAGGAAGAAGAGCTTAGGGCCGAGAAGGAAAATGAACTTCGGGCCGAGAGGGAAACATCGGCTCAACTTCGAGCTAGGGTGAGCACTCTGGAGGAGGTACTGGAAGCTGTTCGGGCGGCGAACTACAAAGAGCGTCTGGAATTCGCCAAAGCTGTTGTCGATAAGGTCCTGGCGAGCCAAACCCTGTCACTCCGTCTAACCGAGCTGAACTTCGCCGCCAACGCCCATCAATGCCACAACACTTATATGCAGGTCCGGGGTTGGTTCCCTCCTTCGATCAGGGCTTCGTTCAAGAAGCAATGGTATAACCCGAATGCCGAGGACCAGCAACTGCATCTGGTGAACACTCTTCAGAAAGGTGGTATGAAGGGCCTCTCTCCCAAGCTGTGGGATGCTCTGCGGGAGAAACAGATGTCGACTGAGGACGTCCGAAGCTGGTCAACTGACGTGGTTCGGCTTCCAGGCCCCCTTCCTCTTGCTCCGGTTTTCGGATCTGACTTGCCCGAAGATGAGGACTTCACCCAGTACTGCACCGTGTACGGGCATTACAGGGGTTTGTTCAATCCGAAAGACCTTGAAGCAGAGTTCTCATCATCTCCGAAGGTTGGTCCGGAGAACCCATGGTCTGCCGAGGCCCCTCGTTCTCCTGAACTGGTTTTTTCCGGGGAGGACTCAGATAGCGACAACAGCGATGGTGGGGACGACCAAGGAGAAGGAGCCGTCGAGCATGTTAGTTAGATTTTTTCCCTTTTTGTTTTCTTAATTTTGTAACCTGCTACCCGAACCTTTATTCTATCAATAAAATTTTCCTTGCTCGCGATTGCTATCGACACTGCTCCTGCTTCATTTCCTTTACGTTTTTGGGTATTTTCCTCTTTAGTTTTATCCTGACCTGGTTCTACTTTACCAGGAGCCTTCTAGAGTCTTTAGCCCCCCGGTTCCAGCTGGAACCGGCTGTCTGAGCCTGACTAACCTTTTATCCGAGGGGGGGCTTGGTCCCCTGATCTCCGAGTTTCCTAATGCCGACTGCCTGATCACCTGCCTGCTCCAAATCCAAGAAGACTTTGGGTCTCTGCCAAAGTGTTACAGGCTTGCTTTTGAAAGCATCGACAAGGTCCTTGAGTTTAACCTAGTCCTATCAGAGCAGGAGGCCCAGCACCGCAATTTTCAACTCCGGATACAAAAGGAGTTGGATGAGGTGTGGCACGATGTTCGGCTGTACTATAATAAGTGTATGAGGATGCAGAATCAAACCGAGCTCCGGAAACACGCCACCAAACTTGAAGTAGAAAACGAGAAGCTGGCGACTAGGAACCGGACCCTGCAACAGCAGCTAGTGTTGGTTCATCTGTCATACCATCTACTAGGGTTGCGTCAGGGGGCGGTCGACATTCCCCTGCTGACCGATGTTCCCCGGGCAGTCGATGACCTTATCGCCTGGATGGAGAGTTCCGAGAGGACCTCTGACGTCTGGGCGGCAGCCTATCAAGCAGCTGTGGACTGGAGGAAAAACATTCTGAACCAGAGTCCTCCCTCGATATCCCAGATATCTCCGCTTGAAGATGTCGATCTGGCCTATGAGCGTTACGAACATACTCCCGAGCTTCTGGATCTTGAAGCTTCTGAACGACGCTTAGCCAGGCTTCGGGCCGTCGCCACCAGATTCCGCGCTCAGTTTCCTGCTCAAGAGAGTACTTCCACTGTGGGCCAGCCACCCGGTCCTTCTTCTGCCTCTGGTTCCCGCCCGGCCCGAAATGACCAAAAGGGAAAACAGAAGGCTGCTGCAATTGGGAATAACTCAACCAGGCCGCGGGCAAGGCAACCTCCAGTTCGAATAGGGGGTCCGGGTGCTTCTGGCAGTGTTTATCCTTACCCCCAAACCAGCTGTTGAGCAGGAGGATGATCGAAGTGAGAATCCGGACCTCCCGCGGGATCAAGATGAGGAGCAGCATATGCTGGAGCAAGCTGTCCGAAGAAGCCGGCGCGAGACCCGGGGAGTTCCTCCCGGCGAGGCCTCTACGTCCAGGGCCCGTAGATAGGATAGAGCTTCCTGCCATATTATCACTTTTCGTTTTATTCAAGATATGTATGATAATTTTCAGTTTATGACACATCTTTCAATTTCAAACTCATAATGCGCGCATTCATTCATTTCATTAAAATCGGCCAGAAGGGGCATGCCCTTGTTACAAAAATTCCTGTTTCCAGGGTGTTTTTCTACCTACCCTTCGGCCATCCGACCTCTAGGTTCCTGTCCCGGGAACCTGCCGCCGGGGACCTATCCTACCTAGGCATCTAGTGCCAGAGGCTATTCTACCTAGGCATCAAGTGCCAGAGGCTACTCTATCTAGGCAACTAGTGCCAGAGACTAACCATAGAACTGTCTGAGGTTTGCTATGTTCCATCTCCGAGGGACTCCCTTCCCCGCTGAATCTTTCAGCACATAACTTCCGCTCGTGTGGGTTTCTGTCACCCGGTACGGTCCTTCCCAGTTGGGTGCCAGCTTGCCTTCCGGCTCCTGGTGACTCTTGTCGTTTCGCCTCATTACCCTGTCGCCTACCTTGAATTGCTCCTTCCTCACCCTCCTGTCATGATACTTCTTAACTTTCTCCTTTACTTTAACCTCATGCAAGGCCGCTCTCTCCCTCCTTTCTTCCAGCAGGTCTAGATTCGTCCTGCTCTCTTCTTCATTCTTCTCCTCGGGCACAGGCTCGGCAGTCCGAAGGCTTGGAACGCCGATTTCAGCCGGAATCACTGCCTCCGACCCATACGTCAGACTGTAGGGGGACTCCCCGGTCGCCGAGCTTTCCGTAGTCCGATGAGCCCATAGAACGCTCGGGAGCTCGTGCACCCAGTTCCCCTTCGCTCCCTGGAGCCGGGTCTTAATCCCACTCACTATCATCTGGTTCGTCACCTCTACCTGACCGTTAGCTTGCGGATGATAAACTGACGTGAGCTTCTGGCTTATCCCATACTTTACGCACCAGGATTTGAAAGGATCATTTTCAAACTGCGCTCTATTGTCGGTTACTATGGCCCTCGGCACTCCGAACCGGCAAACTATGTTCCTCCAGCAAAACTTCACACAGGTGGCTCCCCTGATGTTGGTCAGAGGCTCGGCTTCCACCCACTTAGTAAAGTAATCGATAGCCACAATCAGGTACTTCAAACCGTCGGGAGCAGTGGGAAAGGGTCCGACCAGATCCAGTCCCCATCTGCTGAAAGGCCAGGCTCATGTTATCCCCATCATCTCTTCCCTGGGTATGTGCACTAGCGGCGCGAACTTTTGGCATTGAAGGCACGAGCGAACCCTGTCCTGCGAGTCCTCAAACATGGTAGGCCAGTAATACCCATCCGTAAGATTTTCCTGGCCACTGTTCTGGCTCCCTGATGGCTACCATTCGGACCTTCATGAACTTCTCGGACCAAGTACTTGCCCTCCTGTCGTTCCACACACTTCAGCAACGGCAGGAGATAACCTCTTTTGTACAGGATGCCCTCCTGTAATGTATACTTCGGCGCCTTGACCCGGATTTTTCTAGCCACCAACCGGTCGACCGGGACCTCCCCCGTCAGAAGGTATGCCCGGATCGGTGCCATCCAGGAATCTTCCTGCACTGCTTCTACTGCCAGGATCTCATCACTCTGCTCGTAACTCCTCCTCTCCAATGTCTCCCTTCTGAGAGGTGCTTTCTGTCCTGGCCGCAACTTCGAAGATGCTAACTTGCTCAAAGCATCGGCCTTTTCATTCTGCTCTTTTGGCACCTGCTCCAGACTGAAACTGTCGAACTGCCGAATCATGGACTGGACCAGTTCCAGGTACCTCTGCAAACTTCGCTCTTTTGCTTCATACTCCCCGTTCACCTGCTGCACTACAATCTGCGAGTCACTAAAGGCCTGGATCGTTTCTATCTTCAACTCCCGGGCAAGCTTGAGTCCTGCCACCAACGCCTCATACTCTGCCTCGTTATTTGTAGCCTTGAAGTCAAAATGCAGCGCATAGTGGTACTCCTCTCCTTCCGGTGATGTCAGAAGGACCCCGGCTCCACTGCCTCCCGCATGGGCTGACCCGTCCACATGCAATGTCCACCTCGGACTTGGGGGGGTCCTCGGCAGGTACGTCCGGGCCAACCATTTCCGTCAAGAAATCCGCCATTGCATGGCCCTTAATGGCTTTCCTTGGCTGATAGCTTATCTCATGCTCCCCCAACTCTATGGCCCACTTAATCAAACGCCCCAACGCCTCGGGTTTAAGCATCACCTGCTTCAGGGGGTGGTGGGTCAGGACCGCGATCGGATGGGCCTGGAAATACGGGCGCAACCATTTTGAAGCATAAAACAGCGCCAATACTAGCTGTTCCAAGCTTGTATACCGAGTCTCCGGACATTGTAATGCCCGGCTGACAAAATACACCGGACACTACCTCCCGTCTTCCTCTCGGACCAGCACCGCACTGACAGCCGACGTAGACGCGGATAGGTATAAAATCAACTCCTCCCCCTCCTTCGGCTTCGAGAGGGTCGGGAGTCGGCTTAAATGTTCCTTCAGATCCTCGAACGCTTTTTCACACTCCTCAGTCCACTCGAATTTCTTTGCCTTCCTCAGGATGTTGAAAAAAGGAAGTTGTCTCTCCGTGCCTTTTGACAGAAAACGACTCAAGGCCGTCAGGGAACCCATTAGCTTCTGCACCTCCTTCACATTCTTCGGCGACTGTATCCGGTTTATCGCCTCCACCTTCTCCGGGTTGACGTCTATTCCTCGACTGGATACCATGTAGCCGAGGAACTTCCCGGCCCCGACTCCTACCACACTCTTCTCGGGATTCAGCTTCAGGTTAACTTTTCTCAAAATGCCGAACATCTCTTCCAAGTCTTCTAAGAAACCTGGGTAGCTCCTACTCTTTACCACCATGTCATCAACGTATAGTTCCATACTTCGGCCCAACTGATCCCGAAATACCACATCTGCCATCCGCTGGTACGTTGCCCCCGCGTTCTTCAAGCCGAACGGCATTCGCCTGTAGCAATAAGTCCCAAACTCTGTGATGAAGGTTGTCTTCGGCTTGTCCTCTCCTGACATTTGAATCTGATGATAACCCCGATATGCATCGAAGAAAGCCAGAGCCTCGTACCCGGTGATGGCTTCCACAAACCGGTCAACTGGGGGAAGGGGGTAACTGTCTTTTGGGCAGCACTTGTTTAGGTCGGTGAAGTCAATGCACATTCTCCAGGACCCATTTTGCTTTTTTACCAGCACCGGGTTAGCTAGCCATTCTGGGTATATGATTTCCTCCACTACCCCGGCCTCCAGCAACTTCAACACCTCCTGTCTTACCACCTCGGCCCTATCTCCTGCCAGGGCCCTCTTCTTTTGCCGGATTGGCTTCAACTCCGGGTATACATTCAGCTTGTGGAGAGCTAACTCCGGGGGTACGCCAGTGAAGTCCTTCTCTTCCCATGCGAACACATCCTCATACTTCGAAAGCAGGGATTGCAACTGTTCCTTTATATCGACTGGCATCTTTCTCCCGACCTTGATTATGCCTCGGCTCCCGACCTGCATGTCCTCCACCTCTCCCGGCCCCACTTCTCCCTGCACTGCCCCGACCGGGGCCTTCCTGGCTTCTTGAAGGGCCGTGAGCATGCAACTTCTGGTCGTAGACTGACTTCCTCGAACCGTCGCCACTCCCAGACTGGTGGGGAACTTCATGGTCAAATGGTACGTCGAGCAAATGGCCCTGGCTTGAGCCTTCCACGATCGTTCTATGATGATGTTGTGGGGAGACGGGGCGTCTATGACCGCGAAATTGCATCGGACTGAGGTCTTCTTGTTCCTGTCAAGGTCATCTACCACTGTCACTGTTAAAGACACCACCCCCAAAGGATGTTCTGTCCGGCCAGTGAACCCTGACAACGGGGAGGTGCTCGGGCGAAGATTATGGCACCCTATCCCCAGCTGGTCGAAACAAGAAGCGAACATAATTTCCACACTACTTCCATCATCAATGAACACTCGCTTGACTGTAAATCCTTCTATCTCCGCCGTGATCCGTATGGGGCGTTAGACGGGGCACCGGATCCTCATCCGAAAAGGTGATGACCTTCGTTGGGCGTAGTCTCTTCTCTCTGTCTTCACCAGCTGGCACGTACCGACTCCGGGCCTTGGCCGCTGCATGGGACCGGGGCCCATCACCTACTTCTCCGTGTATAACATTTATCATCCGGGGAGGGACCTGATTAACCGGCTCCGGGGCCATAACTAGAGCTGCTGCTCCCGGCTGGGCGGCCGGTGCGGGAGCCCCTCGCTGATTATCATTCTGTGGCCTATTCCTCCAGTTCCTCTTCCTCCCGGCTCCTGCCTGCTGCCCGGCTGCCGGACGCTGGTTCTCCTGACTCACACAGTCTCTCAACTATCCCCTCTCAATCAGTTTCTCAATCTCCACCCTCAAGTTTCGGCAACCTTCTGTTGTGTGTCCATTAGACTTGTGGAACGCACAATATTTGGCAGCGTTTGCTGGTGTCGGATTTCCCGGTATTGGGGCCGGGTCTTGAAACAGGTTCCAGTGAATTGTTAGGATCTCCGACCGGGTCTTGGTTAAAGGAGTAAACGTTTCAGCCCGAGGGGGGTCCACCTTCGGTCTCACTAGGGCCTGAGCTGCGTCCCTCATGTCAGGATCAGCAGCCCGAGTCTTATCACCCTTTCCAATCCCCCTGTCCTCGAAATACCCTTCCTCCTTTCTCTTCTTGCTCCCTTCCAACAGCGAGCAATACATCTCCACCTCAAGGTCCAGCTGATGAAAGTGGTCGGGATATTCTCCATAAGTTTCGCCCATAACACCTCATCCCTCAACCCTGCTATAAATCCTGCGATCAGGGCCTTCACTTAAGCATCTCTATCTATCACCTTCATGGAGTCGTCCATGTACCTCCTGTGGAATCCCCGGACATCCTCCTTCGCCGCCTGTCGATTGTAAGCCACTTCAGCCAAAGGCAGGTACTTCTTTCGTTTGGTCTCATATCTGTGCATCAGAGCCCTTGAGAAATCATAGTAATTTCTGAAGCTCTCCGGGGGTTGGGCTTCAAACCACGACAAACAACTGCCCCTCAGATACGAGCTCACCAGTTTGCACATAAGCTCCTCCCGGATGTCGCGCGTCCCCATGACATTATGGTACGTTCTGACGAACTCCTCCGGATCCGTCTCCCCATTATAGGTTGGCACCCCCTCCGGGACCCTCATTCCCACCGGCCAAGGGAAGGTGCTGATGTAACCTATCCACGGGGATGTCGGCCTCCCTCCATTCCTTCCAATCAGCCGGTCCAATCTTTCTTCCACCGAGTTTGGAGCTGCCGGGGCCCTGCCCACTACCACAGGGTACATCCCATAGGTCCCTGCGACCGGGGCCGGTTGGGCCATAGCGTACCCTGTCATTGGTACTTGATTCTGCATCCACACCGACCCATGTATCCCGGGAGCGCAGCCCCCCGAGACTCCAGCGGGTTGAGCATAATATCCCCCAGGTGCCGGGGGATACCCCTGATACCCGGCTTGGGATGTCCCGTATCCTGGAGCTCCGTATCCGGGGTGGCCCCCACCTTGGCCATACCCCGGCCCTACACCAGTTTGTTGTCCTGCGCTCACGGCGTGTCTCTCCAGATCTATCACCACCGGGGGCCGAGGATTCTCCGGTCCAGGAACGACAGGAGGTCCCCGGCTGACTACCTCCGCAACCAAAGGAGGTAACCCCGTAGGAGGCACCAACGGGGTTGGGTTGGGTCCTGATCCAGGCTGAACCGGGGGCAACGTGACCTCGGTCGTCGGAGGGCTCGACTGCCCTTCCCCGGTCGGTTGCATCCCTGCTCCCGGTCCCAGCTTTGCCGCCAGCCAGCGACGATACTCCTCCTCCTGAGTAGCAGCAAACTCCATCCTGTCACGCTCATCCTGCATCATCCCCGGCTCCCTTCCTTCTTCCGGCTCCGACTCCCCTTCCGAGGCTTCCGGATCCGGATGCGCTGGAGCCTTCCCCTTGCGCGCTCGATCCCTCATCTGGCGTAGGGTGAGATCCTCCTCAGCCACTTCGGCCCTTCTTCCTCCCCTGCCTCTTCGTGGCGGCCGACCTCGGGGCGGCATCTTAAGGCGTTTTGTGAACAAAGATCGTGTCCCACTGGGCGTGCCAACTTGATGCTGCCCGCCTGGTCGGTCCGAGTGGTCCCCTGATCCCCGATCCAACAACCTAGCCCTGCAAGACAGAGCCCCGTGAGGTACCCGAGGGTAGACCCTCCGGCGTGATGATGAAAGATGGATCCGGGAGAGAAAAGGGGTAATCACTAGAATAATGAGAGAATACTTACCTGGAATAGTGCTGAGGAGCACTATTTATACAGTAACCCATGCTCTCCATGTGGTCCATGCTCTGGGTGTCTTTTAGTGTGCTTGTCCCTTTCCGAGTTGTACGAACCCGGATACTGCCAAGCTATGCCTACTTGCCAGTGGGCCGAGCCCATGCTACTGCCGAGTAGTTGGGCTTGGGCCTGGTATCACCATCTCCCAAAATAACTTTTGAGTTCAGCTCAACAAAGGGGGTAGTAGCACAAATCCTTTTCCATTTCTGGGACTTCCTGTGAGTGGGAGGTAAAGAGGCCAGAAAGGTTGTCCGGGGCATTGCCTACTTGAAACTTCCACCAAAACTTGCAGGAGAAGGCTTGAATTGTTTATGTTAAGGATCTAATGCCCAATCCATTTTCAGTAGTAGGGCAGCAGATAGATCTCCATTTTTTCCAATACTTTTTAGGTCCTGAATCATTTGAGCCCCAGAAAAATATAGCTAATCTCCTTTCTATTTTTTTAATGATCCATTTTGTTGGCGCCATTACACCCCAAACATGTTGGGACATAGACAGGAGGCAAGATTGAATAAGGGTCAATTTCCCTCCTGTTGAGAGCCGAACATTTTTCCAATTAAGAATTATTCTGTCAATCATTTCCAGTAATGACTGGTAGTGAATATTCAGATTTCTTCCACTGAAGATTTGTACCCCTAAGTATTTGAAAGGCAGTTTACCAGATTTCATACCCATTATTTGTTTAACTTGTCTTTGCTTGGTCTCAGTTGCCTTGGAGCTAAGATAAAATTTACTTTTTTCAAAGTTAATTTTTTGACCTGAGGTTTCTTCAAGTTTTACCAGAAACGCTTTCATTCTAATTAAATTGGACCTAGAGGCTGAGAAAAATATGACAGTATCATCAACATAGCTTAGGTGTGAGATATTGATGGTGTTTCTGGGAAGTGAGAAATATTGCATAGCACCAGATTCAAAAATATAGGATAGGCTCCTAGTAAAAACTTCTGAAAAGATGTTGAAAAGGAAAGGTGACAGTGGGTCACCTTGTTTTATGCCTTTAGATGCAGGAAAGTAACCCACAGGTTTACCATTTATCAATACTGAGAACCAAGTATCATATAGGTTTTTAATAATGCATTGAATAAAACTGTCTCTAAAACCAAACTTAAGGAGAATTGCTTTTAGGAATTTCCAACTGACCCTATCAAATGCCTTCATAAGATCTAACTTAAGTATACAGTTAGGGTCTCTAGATTTCCTACTCAGAAACCTAAACATTTCTTTCAAATAAATGACATTATCTGAAATATCTCTATTTTTGAGAAATGATGTCTGGTTTGGTGATATTAATTTAGGCATCAAAGGTTTAAGCATTTCCATTAAAATTTTTGAAAAAATCTTATTTGTAACATTGGAAAGGCTTATTGGTCTGTAATCTCCAAAAGTAACTGGAACCTCTTTTTTAGGGATAATAGTAATCCAAGTGCTAGAGATTCCTCTATGGAGATGGGACAGAGATAAAAAATCATTAGATGCTCTAATAAATATCGGCAGATGATGTTCCATGCCTTAATAAAAAACAGAGAAGTATAGCCATCAGGCCCTGGACTACTCAATTTATTAAGATTAAAAACTATCTGCCTTAGTTCAGCTAAGGTAACTGGCTTGCAAAGATCATCATTTTCTGATCCTGAAATAATGGAAGGTATTTTTGACAGGAAATGTGATTGAAATAGTTCTTGATCTGGATGTGGTGAGTCAGTTAGCAGGTCCTGATAAAAGGAAATAGCTTCATTTTCAATGTCCCGAGCCTCAGTCAACCACACACCATCTGAACTTTTAATTTTTGTGATGTTCGGTCTACATCTTTTTTCCTTAATAGAGTTATGAAATTTTTTTGTATTTTGATCACCTTCTTTTAGCCATTTAACCTTAGCCTTATGTTTCCAGAAATTATGTTGCTCTTTTAGTGATTTAGTTAACTGAGCTTTCGCTTTTTTGAGCTTGACAAGTTCAACAGTGGAGCTATCAAGTTCAAAAGCAATTTTCTGGAGTCTCAGATTTTCCTCAGCTTTAATTATATTGTCAAACACTTCTCTATTCCATTTTTTAAGAATGGCTTTAAGACTGTTAAGGTTGAGAAATAATTTTAGCATACCCCTACCTTCTGTGGGAGAGTTCCGGTGTGTATTAATTACCTCCATGAAACTCTCTTTTTTGAACCAGGTATTGATGAACCTGAAAGGTTTGGGAATAGAGGGGGTTTGACTGCCTATTCTAAGTAGTAAAGGACAGTGGTCAGAGGTGTCCTTCTTAAAAACATGTATTGATGACTGAGTCAATTTGTTCAACCAGGATGGGGTACTGAGACCTCTATCCAATTTCTCCACTGTCAAAAATATTCCCTGTTCTTTAACTCTTCCATTAGACCAAGTAAAGAAATTACCTACTGTATGAGGGGAAACTAAGGCCCTGGAATCTATAAAAGATCTAAACTCCCTAATACTTCTAAGGCTGGTGGAGGATTGTCCCTTATATTCAGTATGGATGCCATTGCATTAAAATCACCAATGTAAATAGTTTCAGGCAAGTTTATTAACTTTAGAGCAGACCACAGATCCTCTCTTTCTTTCCTAGTTATCAGTCCATAAACAAAGAACATATCAGTGATTTGTTCCAGTGTATGAATAGAGATCTGTACTTGAATAAATTGGGTATGGTCCAAAATTAAATTAACATCAACCTGCAAGTTCCACATAAGCCATATGTTATAGTGATTGGAAAATATGCATTTGTGGAAATTCAGTTTGGATTTGTAAGCCTCACATTCAGTATTATCATGTTGAGGTTCAATAATGCACAGAATGTCAATCCTATGGTTGGAAATTAGTCTTTTCAATCTTAGCATAGAAGTTTCCATGCCTCTGATGTTCCAGATCAGTATATTAATGCCTAGAGTTGTATTAATCATTTACGAGATTTAATATTATTAGTAGCTGTCCTAGTGATAACCTTATTAACCCGAGCAAAAAAAGTTGGAACTTTATTTTGTACAGATTCATCAGGGGAATTACCAGCAGAAGATGTCACAGCCTCAGCATAGAAAAGAGGACATACCTCAGTTGTGGAATTAGATATCAATGGTGATGGAGTATCAGTAGACAACACTTGTTCCATAATATCTTCTTCCATGTTTCGGTGGTCAAAATGTATTTAATTTTAAGTATAACATTATTATGCATTACAAACATTATTAAAAAATTACAACATTGACATCTTATATAAGAATGCATTAATTATTATAAATGAACAATGCACATTCTTTTAATTTTACTAGGTTTGCTTCCGGCGCATTTACGCCGAACATGTAATAAATAAAAAATATAATAATTATACATGTTGAGAATTATAATGTAATATATCAAAATAATTGTTACTTAATATGAATAATATCGAGTTAAACTTGAAATTATAATATAATGTTTAATATGTAGATGTTTATATCAGGATGATCCTGATAAATATTAAATCGATATATATATATATATATTGTTAAAGGTTTAGGAAATTTTATAATGATATAGTAATAGAGAATTGAATGCCAAAATTGAATGGATCAAAATTATAAAATTAACCAAATAAATTGAAAATCAAAAACAAATTACGAAAACAGGTCTAAAATATATAATAAGAATGATACATGTAAAAGCAAACAAAATCGTAAAATATCATAATTAAGAAATTATGATATGATCGACAGATTGAGGAAAAATATTCAGTTAGAAGTAAAATTACAAATTTAACCACTAAGTAACTCGTAATTAAATACAGTACGAAACATTGTATCGTTATTAGGGCGTGAGGAAAGGAAGAGATTGCTTTTGCATTCATCAATTCCATTGTCATTCATGAGTTTGTTTGTTTCTTCTGTGTTTTCATCTATCTGATTCTAGCTAGTTACACTTTAACATTGTGTTTCTTAACACCAAAGCAGGAATCATCATAAAAACCACTGGAAACAATCAAGAAATATATCATTCCAAATACTTCAGAAAAGAACATATATACACAGACAGCATCATATAAACTAGCCAGCACTATCATCATCTACCAGGCTCGACTCACTTGAACCTGCAGAACTGAATTTCCCATTTCCTTCTGAACAAATTCCACATATCAATGGAATTTCAGCTTAGAGGATGAATGCACCATCACAGTCGGATCCGGATAGATCCAGAGCAGCTAAAGCACACATTTGATCATTCCAATCATACCAATAATCGTGTATGGAACAAGTATACTTCTTAATCTCATGAACCTGAAGAATGGAATTTCCCATGTCCTTCTGAAACTCCTCAACTTTCTTTACTAGACTTGCAACATGATCTGGACAGTCGATGACCTCAATCAATTTAAGAGTAGCAGCATTCTCCAAGCAATCCGGAATCACTTTCAAATGACTGCAACATACCAATACCAACTTCTCGAGATTGGGAAATAGGTCATCGGAAGCGGATGTCCAGTAAGCTAGGTGCAAAAGACTCAACTTGAGATATTTCAGTTTTGAGAATTCTCCTTCTTCAACGTGCCATCTTTTTCCGAGGAATGACAACATGTGTAGCTTGAGTACCTCGAGATTAGGTAACTTTGCAATGCTCGCGATTTTGTGCCGTGGGATTTGAGTTCCTGACAAGGCCAGCTTTTTCAAATTCTCCGGAAAAATCATTTCGAACCATTTCTTGTCAGCGCGGAAGCTAGACAACGTAAGTGATTCTAGTCGGCTCAGAAAGGAAAAATCCATGACCTTGCAATCTTTCTGATCAAAGAGCTTGAATTTCATTCTCCGGATGTTAGGAAACTTCCTCATTTGCTTTTGCAGGACATTACAATCCCAAGCACAAAGAGTAGTAATGGTCTCCAACTCAGACAAATTACAGGAGCTGTCAGAATCATTAACAGGCAGTTCAATTGCACCATTTTTGGAGTGCAAATGTCGCAATTTTCGCAGAGTCCAAAATGTTTCAGGCAGACCAACAAGTTCATTCAGAATGAGTGTTTCTAAATTAGAAAGGTTACCTAATGCTGAGCAGATATTTCCACCACATTGTATAGCCAAATATCTCAACTGAGCAAGAAATCCTACTTCACTTGGCCATTCTTTGAGATAAACTTGCTCCACATCCAACACTCTTAGAAGCTTGTAAATGCGAAAAATGAACGATAGATCGGGATACCTGCCCTCGCCAATTGGAGTGAGGAATAAAAGCGAGCGTAAATGAGGTAAAAAGAAGTTGTAGTTCTGAAGATGGTGAGGCTCCGCATACATACATAACCTCCGCGGATTTTCAGGCTCATCAAAATTTGGATTCTCTGATTCATCATCAAACATACACTCTTGCCTTTCATTTCCCTCCACCATAACATGTAAGAAGTAGTCTTCACGCGCCTTTCTTGAACAAAAATCATGCAGCAAATCATGAATCCGACAAACTTTGACACCTCCTGTACTTCTTTCTTTAACGTTCATAACCAAGCTTCTTCCGATCAAATTCTTCAAGTAACCAGCTGCAACATCTTCTAAACTCCTAAACTCACTTTTCCGAACAAGGCCTTCTGCAATCCATAACCAAATCAGTTTCTTCGCAGAATACTCGTGATCTTCTGGAAATGCACTAAACCATAGAAAGCAAGGCTTCAAATGATCGGGTAGATGTCTATAGCTGAGCTCTATTGTGCTTTCGCATAGATCACTAACATCAGAGATGATGCTTGACCTCATAGTCTTCACCACATCCTTCCAAGCCTGTTGCTCCATATTTTTTAAAATCCCGGCTACAATGACAATAGTGAGAGGCAATCCCTTACAGTATTCTGCAATTTCCATCCCAGATTCATGTAATTCTGAAGGCCATTCTTTCTGACCCGGGAATAGCTTCCTCTGTAGTAACTCCATACTCTCATCAACAGTGAGATGACGAAGATAAAGAGGCTTGTCATCAAGAAAAGCTTCTGGAACAACATCACCATGTCGACTCGTAAGTAGAATCCTGCTTTCATTAGAATCATCAGGTAACGATTCTTTCAACAAATCAAATGCTTTAGCGTCCCAGATATCATCTATGAATATGAGATATCTACGTCTTCTCAGAGACCGCCAGAGGTCCTGGGACAAATCATGATCGTTCATTGTTGAATTACTTTCACCAGATTTAATCTGATTTAGAAGCTCAAGTAAAACTTTTCTTCTGTCGAAAACTTGAGAAATGGAACAGCACGCCTTAACATGAAAGTAGTGAGATATAGAAGGAGTCGAGTAGACTTTGGAGGCTAAAGTAGTCTTTCCCAATCCAGGCATGCCAACAACGGCAACAACCTGCAATTTTTTGAATCCTCTCAAAAGTCGATTGACTATTGAAGCTTTCTCGCTATCAAAGCCTACAACTTCATCAACTACTGACTTGTTGCTGCTCATTGATGGCACCTGAATCAATACAGCCAAGTTAACATCGTGTTGATGATCAACAAAAAACAGTGAGGAATGTCGTTAAATTATACATGTTGGTCCATGTTTACTAAATGCAGGTCTGAAAAACACAATATGTGGCCCTGAATTGTGCTAGTGCATCCAAAATATTATATTTTCGACCTGCATTAGTAAACATGGACATGCATGTATCACCACTCATTATTTTACATGAGCACAGTCAATGATATGTACCTCATCACCAGATGGCCAAGTGATTTGCTGGACTTCATAGATATCCCGTCCTCGTTCATCATTCATGATCGGTAAGGAATCAGCCTCGACAGTCATGATGGCCTCTGTGATGGACTGCAGTGACACAGTACAAGAATCAGGAGTATCCCCAAGCACCAATTGATCAATAAGAAACTCTATCTTGTACGCCGCCTCTACAGAAATATCCCAAAGATCCTGGTGAAGGCTCTCTTCTTGATTCCTCAGCTCCACCAATTTCCCCAGAAACAATCTTAAGAAGCAAAGATGTTCTCCGATTTTTGGCACTAAACTTGAGGAACACGAACTTTTAACATCTGTCAAATAGTCTTCTAAGAGGAAATCAAGAAACCCCAACACATTGGTTTCAGAATACTTACATCTTGGTGTTCTCACAACTTGTTCTCCAAGAACCACTGCCCGAATCGCCTTAATGTTGTCTTGAAAACATCGAAATATGCGATCAATTTCAATATCTTTTTGATAGAGTGAGAAGATTATAACTCCAGCATCGCATATTGTAGCTCCGGCGATATCAAACTTGCATTGCTGCTTTTTGACAAGGGTTCTTAACAATACTAGACCTTGATAGAGTTCTTGAGCTATACCTTTCAAGGACAGCAAATGATGAGTTGTAAACTGCAGCATCTCCCACAGAGCGGATATTAGAGAGGCTACAAAATCTTCCAGTATAACCATTGGGGGATCATCATCCAAACCAAAAGTAGGAAAACATAATCTTTGTGAATGTTTTAAGCTTGCCAGGGCTAGAGTGTACCTCTCATGCATAAGTGGATTGTCGACATGGTTGATCTCCAGCAGCAATACAGATATCTTGGAGCTTACTTCTTCGTGGTTAGAAAAGATAGATAGCACTAAATGTGCTGCACTGATTACAAGACGCTCAATTCGAGTCTGCAAACATCGAAATTCTTGATTCATATCACTAAAAAGAGTTCCAAAACGGATGAAATTCATTGCAAATCTGAAGTTCTTTTCCAAAGCTTCTATTTTTCGCACTTCTTTCTCTGAATCTTGATCAATACCTACTATGAAGCTCAGGTGATCCATCAAATTCTCAAGAACAGAATCTACAATGACCTTAATTTGATTGCCTGCAAAAGAAGTTGGATATTGCTGCAGATAGTCTGAGAAACCCCTGTACCATGTATCTATATCTTCCTCGAAAGCTCTAATGTCCTTTCTGAGGTCCCAAGGAGTCCAAGTTTTATGATCACCCGAGATTCTCCGAATTACATCTTCAATCTTCACTAAAAGAGGTTCCAAGGACCGTAGACTAGGGGCGCCACTAACATTGTTATCTTCAGCCCTCAGCTGCGCATTGTTAGCCAACGTTGTTGAACAAAGAAGAAATGTTCGGACAACCCTTAGTCCACGCATGATGGTCCTCAAATATGGCGTACAATAATGCTTCTCCTGAGATTGCAGGCAACTCAAGGCAGTAGGAATGGAAGCAATAAGGCGAGAAGAATCCATCTTATAGTTAAATACCAAGAGCCAGTTACCTAGATCATATGTAAGAACCAATTCAGCTGCCGAGGATCGATTCAGCTTTACTAGTTCTAAATTAATGCAATATATTAGAAAAAAATGGACATTTATACCAATAAATGTGGAAAGATTGAAGATCTTACCAGTTAATCCTAGCAGCTCAAGAACAGATTACTGGATTCTGAAACTGTGTACTAAGACATCACTTGCAGAAAGGGAAAGAACAAACAAAAGTAGCACAAATGCTTCTTCATCTTAACTTTAATAATGCAGATAACATATTTTTGTATATGATATTCAACTCTCTTTACTTTTTTGGTCTTCTATTCCTGTCTTTTAAGAGTAAGATAAACTATACTGCTGGCTTTATGATATAATACTGCAAGTATGAACCTTTTTATGAAATGAATTAGGTGAAATTAAATTATTTTTTTCAAAACATTAATATTAAAGCCAAAAAGTTAAGCCACTAGCCACATTGTAATTGTGAATTCAGAAACTTTTATTTTTATTTCTGACAAATCAAACAAGCACTAATACAAACTCTGGAACATTTGGATTCATCTCATTTTGCTACAATCCGTAACTTTGAAATCACTTTGGAATGTTTATTTCCACTGAGAGATAGCAAAATAGCTTAGTCACAAAAGGTCAAAAGTACGTCAACTTGGATTCACTCATATCACTTGTGGGAGGCCAAGTATGACTCAAATGTGAAGATATTTGAAATGATGATAATATGAATAATTATGAGGATTTTTTATGATATATTTTGTGCAATTTATCACTTATGTCAGATTATACATGTAGCTGGAGATGAGTAAGAGGAGTAAGAAGTGATGTATTGGAGACTTGGAGTTGTTTTTTGAGATGATTTAAAGCACTTGAAGGATGCTGATCCAGTGGACCCTTAATCCGGAATTCTTCATTAGGCAGAGTTGTGCTTCGTGTAACGATCACTAAATTGCTCGGTGAAACCGACTCGGACTAAGGTGAAACTGATGGAGGACTTTATAGCCTAAATGAATTGAATTCGTTATGCTCTTTTTTTTTTTAAGGTTTTTAAAGAGGTAGCGATCCAATATACTCAAAGGGAGAAATAATAAGCTGACATATTAAAGAATTAGAGTGAAAGCATTGAAGAATTTCGGCTCAATTTATTTGGGGTGAATATTATTACTAGTTATATATTTCGTTAAATATTGTATTCCCTACCGTCTTTATATAATGATTAAGTTTGACGAGACACTCTCAGGGGAAGGGGATTGGGTGTGATTGAGTTATTACCCTTTAAAAAAAAAAAAAACTAAGTTTGACCAGAAAAATTTTTTATGGCAAATTTGAACATCAATAATTTTATTATGTATATTATTTGAGCCTAAAATTTTGAAATTTTGATACATTTTTTAATTCTTTCAAAATTATATCATAAGATGATATATCATTTTTCATACAATATCTCATATGTATGTTCAAATTTGTAACAAATATTATGGTACTAGAAGTCATAGCTGCATCGATCCGTCAGAATAAAGGTCGGGCAAAGAAGCGGGCATCCTCGGTGAAGGAGCAGGCAGAACAGCTGGAGATGAGGAATGATCATCTGAAGGACAGATAGAGCAAGACCTGGAAGACGTCGGTGCGGGCGACGGCATCTCAACCGGTGGAGCCAACACAGGATCAGCTGGTACAAATGGCGAACGGTCGACTGGTGCACCTGCTGGCTCAAAAAATGATGAGACTTCCAAATCCGAAATAGGTCTTTCCCTAGAAGTTGAGACATAGGGAAAACATGTTTCATCAAACTGGACATGGCGAGAGAAATAGACACGTCCACTAGTAGGGTCGAGGCACTGAAAACCCTTGTAACTGGGGTTATAACCAATAAACACACATGGTATAGAACGAGGTGCAAATTTATTCTCAGCAACCGCACGCAAACACGGGTACACACGACAACCAAAAGGATGAAAGACTGTGTAGTCCGGAGTAGTCCCATAGACAGTCTCAAAGGGTGATCTGCCACCAAGAACTGAGCTGGGGAGACGATTGATTATGTAAACAGCCGAGGAGAATGCTTTCACCTAGTAAGAATGCGGCACAGATGAGTGATATATCATAGCAAGGCCGGTCTCTGTAATTTGACGGTGTTTACGCTCAGCTCGGCCATTCTGAGCAGGTGTATAGGGACATGACATCTGATGATGAATGCCACAAGAAACAAAGTGAGCCTGCAAACGATGATTAGTGAACTCCGTACCACCATCACTCTGAAAGACCTTGACCTTCGCAGAAAACTGGGTCTCAACAAATTTCTGAAAGCGAAGAAAGGTGTCGTAAAAATCCGACTTATGCCTTAATGGATAAAACCATGTGAATCTTGAAAAATCATCAATGAATACAGCATAATATGAAAAACCATGTGCGGATGCAGCATATGCTGGAGCTGGTCCCCATAAGTCACAATGCACCTTCTCTAACAAACCCGTTGCCCTCTTATCACTAACAGAAAATGGTAACCGACTGCTCTTGACCATCTGACAAGGAGAGCAACTAACAGGTGCAGGTAAAGGTGAAGTGGCAGAAATGTGACCCTTCTTATTCAGCAACTGAACAGTGTCATAGGACACGTGCCCAACGAGGATGCCCGCTCCTTTATCACCACCACCATCTCCGCCATCTCCATCAGGCTCTCGGACTTCTTCTGGATCTGATTCCGACTCTACCACTGATTCAGATTCTCCATCTCACCACAAACATCATATGATTACCAGGAATCAGGATGGTACTCGTCGTGTGATATCTCGCCCAGAATTTGTTACTACCGGCTTTCTTACTCAGGTTATGGACCATTCTGAGCCTCGGGATTATCGTGCAGCCCTTAAAGACCCGAAATGGGTTCGTGCTATGGATGAAGAAATGGATGCTCTTCGACATCAGAAAACTTGGGAGTTGGTGCCTCGACCAACGCATGCAAACATAGTTGGCTCCAAATGGGTATTTCGGCTGAAGTATCGAGCTGATGGTAGCATTGAACGCTACAAGGCTCGACTGGTTGCTCAGGGATATTCTCAGATTCCTGGTTTTGACTTTGACCACACTTTCAGTCCAGTGGTCAAAGCTACAACGGTGCGTACAGTGATTGCCATTGCTACTTTGAGACAGTGGCCTCTACACCAGCTTGATGTCAAGAATGCTTTTCTCAATGGTGTTCTTGACACTCCGGTTTATATGGCTCAGCCTGTTGGCTATAAGGATCCATCTCGGCCTGACTATGTTTGTCGACTCCAGAAGGCCATTTATGGACTCAAACAAGCTCCTCGTGCCTGGTTTGATCGGTTCAGCTCTTATCTCCGACAACTTGGATTTCGGTGTAGTTCTTCTGACACGTCGTTGTTTGTCTTCTCACGAGGTTCTACTTTGCTATACTTGTTGGTGTACGTGGATGATATCATTCTTACTGGTAACGATGCTGGAGCCATTCGCCAGTTCATCGCACGGACTGATCAAGAGTTTTCGATCAAGGATTTGGGGTACTTGAATTACTTTCTTGGCCTTGAGGTCTCTTCTACACCATCTGGTCTCTTTCTTGGACAGGCCAAGTATGCCAGAGATATTCTTAGTCGGGCGGGTATGACAGATGCTTCTCCGGTAACCACTCCATTCATACCACTTTCGCAGCTTCACAGTAGCACTAGTGCACAGTTCAGCAATCCGACTCTCTACTGGTCTTTGGTTGGTGCACTTCAGTATTTGACCATTACTCGTCCTGATATGTCATTTGCGGTGAATTCTGTTAGTCAATATCTCCAAGACCCTCGCGAAGATCACTTTGCTGCAGTTACCAGGATTCTACGTTACGTGGCTGGCACGCCTCATCATGGTCTCATATTTTGCTCCGGAGGTTCGTCTACTCTTTGTGCTGATATTTGTGCTTACTCAGACGCTGATTGGGCTCGTTGTTTGGAAATTCGACGATCGACCTACGGCTATGCGGTGTTTTTAGGCGGTAATCTGGTATCTTGGAGTGTCAAGAAACAGTCTACAGTATCTCGTTCGAGTTCAGAGTCTGAGTACCGTGCACTTGCCAATACAGCGGCAGAGGTTGTCTGGCTCTGTCATCTTCTTCGAGACTTACAGTTTCCTCTTGAAGGGCCGCCATTGTTGTTATGTGACAATAACAGCGCCATTTTCTTAGCTGAGAATCTAGTGGCTCATAAGCGGGCCAAGCACATCGATATCGACTATCACTTTGTTCGGGAGTTAGTTGCTTCAACTAAGGTCCGTGTTAGTCATGTTCCCACTTCGTTGCAATTAGCGGACATTTTCACTAAGGGTCTTCCAAAGTCTTTGTTTGAGTTCTTTAGATCCAAGCTTTGCGTCTCGGTTAACCCGACGCTTAGCTTGAGGGGGGTGTTAGATAGTATTATGGGCCTAGAGTCCAATGTGTATCAGCCTAGGGTTTAACTAGGGTTTCTACCCATGTACTGTCTATATAATTGTGAATATGAAACACACCTCGGTATTGAGGTTTATCCCTCTAACATTATGATTATTAAATAAACTAAACCATTATATAAAAGATAGGAGGGAGTGTGAATCGTGTTCTCAATTATCGTGTTCATTTCAATGGAATTTTTTACTAAGTAAATTTTCAGACTACATTAAATATTCATATGAGCATCTTTGCAACAAGACGAATTCTCTACAGTAAATAGAGTTGACTTCAAGCGTGAGAAAGGAAAATATGTATGGTTCCCAACGAGATAAAGGAGATAAGATAGCCCAGGTAAACAAGCACGAGCAGCATCTTCCTTCTATTGTTCTTCCTCACACTTTTATGGCGATCATATGATATTCAGATCCTGCCACCTGGTCTAAAGCTGTAAATTTTCCATTCTCACCGTTGAAGAAACTATGGAGATCCAGGATGAGGCTGACAGCTGGAACAACTTCGATGATCAAGGAAAAATGGAGGATGACCAGGAAAAAACTTGGTCATCTGCTGATAAGGTACATATTTATATAGATTTTATGTAGTTTTTTTGATTTGTTTATAAGATGGAAAGAGTTTTCAGTTAGTTATTTCAACGAAGGTATTGCAGGTCTCTTTATATTTTCAATGATCCGTAACAGGTGTTAGGAAGTTATCCAACAAAGATTACAATTTGTATGTATACCTGGATAATGTTACCTTAACTTTGCTACAAATTAATTCAGGTGCGGTCACTAAGTAGCAGCCAAATAGCTGATGAAGTTGTCGGTTTTGAAAGTGAGAAAGCTTCAATTATCAATCAACTTAGGAGAGGATCCAAGAAATTGGAGGCTGTTGCCATTGTGGGTATGGCTGGATTGGGGAAAACTACTTTGGCTACAAAAGTCTACAAGGACTCAGATGTCACTTGCCACTTTCATGTTAAGGCTTGTTGTTCCATTTCTCAAGTATTTGATAGAAGAAGAGTTTTGCTCGAGCTTCTACATCAGATTCAACCTGGTGAAAGTAATTTGGTGATGGATGAAGACAACTTGTCCCAAAAGCTCTGGCGTTCTCTGAAAAAACGGAGATATCTCATATTCATAGATGATATATGGGACACTAAAGCATTTGAGTTGTTGAAAGGATCATTACCTGATGATTGTAATCAAAGTAGGATTCTTCTTATCAGTCGGCATGGTGATGTTGTTCCTGAAGCTTTACTCCATCATAAGCCTCTTTTTCTTCCTCATCTCACTGACGATGAGAGTTTGGAGTTACTAAGGAAAAAGCTTTTCCCTGCACAGAAAGATTGGCCCTCAGAATTACATGAATTTGGTATGGAAATTGCCAAATATTGTAAAGGATTGCCTCTCACTGTTGTTATTATAGCTGGACTTCTAAAAACTATGGAACAAGAGGGTTGGAAGGATGTACTCAAGGCATTGAGGTCAAGCATCTCTGATGTTAAGGATCAATGTGAAAGCACAATAGAGCTCAGCTACAAATATCTACCCGATCATTTAAAGCCTTGTTTCCTCTGGTTTGGTGCATTTCCAGAAGATCATGAGTATTCTGTGAAGAGGATGATTAGGCTGTGGATTGCCGAAGGCCTTGTCCGGAAAAGTGAGTCTAAGAGCTTAGAAGATGTTGGCCAGGATTACCTTAATACTCTGATTGACATAGGCTTAGTTATGAATGCTGGAAAAAGAAGTGTCGGAGGTTTCAAAGGTTGCCGCATTCATGACTTGATACATGATTTTTGCTTGAGGAAAGCCAGTAAAAGCCCGAAAGTTTCAATTGTTAATCGACTTACTGGAGGATCCAAGAAATTGCGGGCTGTTGCCATTGTGGGTATGCCTGGATCGAGGAAAACTACTTTGGCTACAAAAGTCTACAAGGACCCATCAGTCACTCACCACTTTCATGTTAAGGCTTTCTGTTCTATTTCTCAAGTATTTGATAGAAGAAGTGTTTTTCTCGAGCTTCTACATCAGATTCAACCTGGTGAAAGTAATTTGGTCATGGATGAAGAAAACTTGTCCCAAAAACTCTGGCGTTCTCTGAAAGGACGTAGATATCTCATATTTATAGATGATATATGGGACTCTAAAGCATTTGATTTGTTGAAAGAATCACTACCTGATGATTTAAATCAAAGTAGGATTCTTCTTACCAGTCGGCATGGTGATGTTGTTCCTGAAGCTTTACTCGATGGCTTGCCTCTTTTTCTTCCTCATTTGTTGGCAGAATCATCAGCTGACAATTTTACTGGAAACAGGATTTTGCTTACCAGTCGACATTGTGATGTTGTTCCTGAAGCTTCACTTGATGATAAGCCTCCTTTTCTTCGTCATCTCACCATGGGCGAGAGTTTGGAGTTACTTCAGAGGAAGCTGTTCCCAACTCAGAAAGATTGGCCCTCAGAATTGCATGAATTTGGGATGGAAATTGCTGAATATTGCAAGGGGTTACCTCTCGTTATTGATGTCATAGCTGGACTTTTAAAAGCTACTACTGGCCAACTGGGTTGGAAGGATGTTTTGAAGACTTTGAGGTCAGGTATTTTCTCTGATGTTACGGATCAATGTGAAAGAACAATAGAGCTCAGCTATAGACATCTACTCGATCATTTAAAGCCATGCTTCCTCTGGTTTGGTGCATTTCCTGAAGGCCATGGGTATTCTGCCAAGAAAATGATTTGGTTGTGGATTGCGGAAGGCCTTGTTCGGAAAAGTGAGTCTAAGAGCTTAGAAGATGTTGGCTTGGATTATATGAATACTCTGATTGACAGAGGCTTAGTTATGAATGCTGGAAAAAGAAGTGTTGGAGGTTTCAAAGGTTGCCGCATTCATGACTTGATACATGATTTTTGCTTGAGGAAAGCCAGTGAAGATTCATTTTATCACATATTAAAAGAAGGAGATGAATTATCTTCTGATGAATCTCAGAATTTATCTTGTCTTGAGTTGGGAAACCTGAGAAGGTTATGCGTATGGGAAGTTTATGTGTATTGGAAGGTTATGTCTAAGCCAGAGTATTTGAATGGGAAGGTGTTTTGTCCTCGGTTAAGAACACTGTTGTTCTTTAATCCAACAGAAGGGCACCAAAAGCTTGATATGTCGTATATCTTTCGCACGCTGAAGCTTCTTAGAGTGTTGGGCATTGATGAAGTTGAACTCGCTGGTTTTCCAAGTGAAATAGGTGCCCTTATCCAGCTTCGATACTTGGCAATCCAAGTTTCTGGAGATATCAGCCCTGCAATAGGAAAGCTTTCTAAGTTAGAGACTCTCATTCTTAATAATATCTTAGGAGGAGCTGTTAGTATGCCTGATACGGTATGGAATATGCAAAAATTGAGACATTTGCACTCAAGGCGTGGTGCGATTGAATTGCCTATTGATAGTTGTGATAGCTCCTGCAATTTGCTTGAACTGGATTCTCTGTCTACCCTGTACGTTATGGATTGCTGCGTCATGGAAAAGCAATTGAGGAAGTTTCCCAACATCCGTCGAATGAAGTGTGTGCTAAAACTTGACACAGATGGTTGTGTGAATCATAGCAAGGTCATGGATTTCTCATTTTCGAGTAAGCTAGAATCACTTTCTTTATTTTTCTCAGCGTGTAACCTTGAGTCGTCTGAGCTAATTTTTCCGGAGAATATAAAAAAGTTGTCTTTGCATGCAACTGAAATTCCCTGGAACAAAATTTCATCCATTGCAAAGCTACTGCATCTTGAGGTACTCAAGTTACAATGGAAGTCCTTCGTTGGGGATACTTGGCACGTTGAAGAAGGGGATTTCCCAGAACTGAAGTATCTCAGGTTGAGAAGCTTGTACCTTGTGAACTGGACAGCTGCTTCTGACGATCTATTTCCGAATCTTGAGAAGTTAGTCTTGGAAGATTGTCATGGTTTGCAAGAGATTCCAGAATGCTTGGAGTATGTTGCAAGTCTTGAAACAATTGAGGTCATTCGTTGTTCAGAAGATGTTGTAAGCCTAGTAAAGAAAGTATATGAGTTTCACAAGGATACGGGAAATTCCGCTCTACAGTTTCATGAACGTGAAACCACTGGCCCTAGGTATGAGTTTTTTGATAATGAAAACAGAGCCCTGCCCCTACTGACATGGAGGATTTGATTGCTGCATTAAAATTTTTGTAATGAGGTATGCTTAATATCAACCTTTTCCATTAATATCAATTGTACGCTCCGTTGATGTTCAAATCAAATGCATTTTCCCTAGTTAATTATGCATCCATCGCTGTAAAAACCAGTTGGCTAGTTATTGTTATGCGCATTTCCATCTTCTTATTCTACTGCTATTTCCCTAATGACGTACTTCACTTTGGAGCCTTCCACCTAAATTGTGTATGGAATCTTCTATCAGGATGATCATTATGATTCAGTTCAATTTCCATGCTAATAATGTCAATTTAGTTGGGACATGTTCAAAATGTTGCTCTTGGTTGAGTTTTATGTGAGATGACCTTGCTATCTCTCTGATAGGAGACAAAGCTGGTCCAGTGATTATGAATTGTATTAAGGCAAAAAGATGGACTGGAGATTGTAGATTGAAGATTTCATCGAAGTTCAATAATGGAAGAATTATCCAAGCAACTATCTACGAACACTGTGTTTGCATATAAATAACTTGAAGATATCAAGGAGATTGTATCAAATGCTACGATGTATTATTACAGAATCTTATGAACCAGATCAGCTCAAGTACAGAACACTAAGACTCTGTTCCATGTTCATGAAACTGTATAGCAGAATTTCCCATTTCCTTGTGAAAATCATACACTTTCTTTGCTAGACTTACAACCTCATCTGAACAGTCAGAGACCTCAATCAATTCAAGATTTGCAACATTCTGCAAACATTCAGGAATCTCTTTCAATCTACAATCTCTCAATACTAACTTCTCAAGATTGGGAAATAGGTACTCGGAAGCTGCTGTCCAGTAAACTAAACTCACGAAATCCAACTTGAGAAATCTCAGTTTTGAGAATTCCTCTTCTTCAACGTGCCATGTTTCCCCATGGAAGGAGTTCAAGCGTAGCTTGAGCACCTCAAGATTGGGTAAATCTGCCATGCGTGTGATTTCGTCGCAGAGGAAACTAAATCCCCGCATTGCCAACTTCTTTAAACTCTCAGGAAAATTAACCTCTAACAGCCTAGGCTTATAGCAGTAGATGGACAGTGAAAGTGATTCTAGTCGACTCAGAAATGAAAAATCCGCTACACTACAATCATTCTTGGGATCAAAGAACTCACATTTCATTCGACGGAGGTTGGGAAAATTCCTCATTTGCTTTTCCATGACACTACAATCCGTAACACGAATGGTAGACAAAGTCTGCAGCTCAAGCAAATCGCAGGAGTCAGAATTATCGATGGGCAATTCAAGCGCACCATGTCTTGAGTACAAATGTCTCAATTTTTGCAGATTCCATAACGTATCAGGTAGACTAACAGATCCACCGTCAATATTAAGAATAAGTGTCACTAACACAGAAAGCTTACCTAATGCCGAGCACACATTTCCAGAAACTCGGATTGCCAAATATATCAACTGAACAAGAAGTCCTACTTCACTTGCCCATTCCTTGGAATAAACTTGCTCTATATCCAACACTCTTAGAAGCTTGGAATAACAGAAAATGAGTGACAGTGCAGGGCTTCTGTCCCAGTATGTTGGAGTAAAGAATAAAAGTGAATGTAATCGAGGGAAAAAGGATTCATATGCTTGAAGATGTTGAGGCTCAGTGTACATGCATAATCTTCGCTGATCAACAAATGGAATCACTAATTCATCACAAGAGATATGCTCCTGCTCTCCATTTCCCTTCACTTTAATAAGGTGTAAGAAGGAATCTTCATTGGTCTTCCTCAAACAAAAATCATGCAGCAAATCATGAACACGACAAGCTTTGACACCTCGAGTGCTCCTTTCTTTGACGTTCATAACTAGGCTTCTTCCAATCAAATCATTCAAGTAATCTGTTGCAACAGCTTCAGGGCTCTTTGTGTTACTTTCTCTGACAATGCCATCTGCAATCCAAAACCAAATCAACTCCTTGGCAGAAAACTCGTGGTCTTCTGGAAATGCACCAAACCATAGGAAGCAAGGTTTCAAATGATCGGGTAGATGTCTATAGCTAAGCTCTATTATGATTTTGCATTGATCAGAAATGATGCTTGACTTTAAAGTCTTCAGTTCACCCTTCCAACCCTCTATCTCCATAGTTTTTAAGAGCCCAACTACAATGACAATAGTGAGAGGCAACCCCTTACAAGACTCTGCAATTTCCATACCACATGCATCAAATGCAGAGGGCCGATCTTTCTGAGCTGGGAATAGCTTCCTCTGTAGTAACTCCCAACTCTCATGAATGGTGAGATGACGAAGAAAAATAGGATTTTCATCGAGTAAAGCTTCAGGAACAACATTATTCTTTTGACTCGTAAGAAGAATCCTACTGCCATTAGAATCGTCAGGGAAAGATTTGATCAACAAATCAAATGCTTTAGTGTCCCAGATATCATCCATAAATATGAGATATTTACGTCTTCTCAGAGACCGCCAGAGCTGTTGGGACAAATCATCTTCAATTTTACCAGGTTGAATTTGATTTAGAAGATCGAGTAAAACTTTTCTTTTGTCGAAAACTTGAGAAATGGAACACCGAGCCTTAACATGAAAGTAGTGAGATATAGCATGGCTTGAGTAGACTTTTGAAGCTAAAGTTGTCTTTCCCAATCCAGGCATGCCGAAAACAGCAACAACCTGCAATTTCTTCTTACCACCCATAAGTTGATTGACAATAGACACTTGCTCATTCTCAAAGCCTACAACTTCATCAGCAATTTGGCCACTACTTGTTGATAGCACCTAATATGTATAAAATAAAGAATATAATTAGCAGGTGCAAGTCTACTAATCATGATAGATGAAAAATATGTAATACAAAACGAGAGACCAAAATTTAGCTTCTTCTTCCATAGGATCACTCAAAATCACTCAGAATACTACGAAGGTCCTACAATATGTTAGCCAAAATGATTAGCCAAATGCAACTCTTTCCATCACAAGAACACACCTATATACAGTAGCTTAGCATCTGATAACAACACTGATTTTGGGTTGAAATTCAAAATGAATACTGTAATTAGTAAAAAAGATTGTTTTTTTAAGGAAAGATTATGAGGACGATGTACTGCACATATAAAACTAGGGAAAGTAATAGAAAGCTCTGGCTGTATGTACCTCATCAGCAGATAGTGAGGGGATTTCCTGAACCTGGGAGGTCTCTTGTCGTGCCTTAAGAGCAATGATGTCTTCTGTAATTGATTGTAATGACACCGAAAAAGAATCAAGAACGTCTCCCACCACCAATTGGTCAATAAGAAGCTCTATCTTGTAGGCCATCTGTCCAGCAAGAGTCCAGACATCTTGGTGGAGGTTTTCTTGATGATTCCTCAGCTCCGCCAATTTTCCCATGAAATCTTTGAGGAACACAAGATGTTCCCTTATTTTGGGCACACAACTCAGGTGGTTGGAATCATTCACTTCCATTAAATAGTCTTCTAACAGAAAGTCAAGAAAGCCCAATACATCAGTCTTGGGGAAGTTGGATGCTGAGTTTTCCATTACTCTCTCTTCAAGAACCTCTGCCTAATCACATCACTGTGTTCCAGAAAACATTGAAGCCTTAATGAAACTTTTTTGATAAAATGAATATATTTTGCAATGGTATTCAGCTATCAATGTGAAGTAAATAAGAAAAAGAAATATGAAAAGAAGCATAATCACCAATGAATGTAGAGATGTAGGATCTTACCAGATTACTGAGTTCTGCAACTGTGTGGATCTGAATCATATGATTGTGTCTGTGTAGCAAGGGTGAAACTAGAAGCACAGAGAGTGTGGAATAGGAACACAAGTCAAATGAGTATGGATTCTCCTATCCTGATGCAGGCCACATATCCTGATGTGGTTTGACTTTTAAAACACTCTCTCCCTCCTCTCTGTTTTCAGCTCATTATCATTATATGATATTTATAACATTCTTATGTCAGCAAACTCAACATTTCTTATACATGCAAACTATTCATTTCGATTTTCATTTCCCAAACGATAGTACCAAACCATGTTTTGTCACAACTCATAAGTAAAATTGAAGATATTGTATATAGGTTTAACTTTCTGTGGAAAATTATAATAGGGCAAATAAATTATCCAAAGATTAAATGCTCCAAACACATATCATCCTTTATGTGACTTGACAAGTTTTATAATAATATTACGAGCTTCCAGAGAGGCTAACTGCTTCTCCTCCCTCCGCCGCCGCTTACCTTCTCCGCCGTTGGAGCATGCAAAGCAACCCAATTTATGGATTTGGCCGGTGTCGAGGAAAAAGGCGCGACTTGATGTAGAGAAGGATGCCCGGGCAGGTTGCCGGCCATGCCGATCCCGTGCAACCGTTAAGCACTCTGTTTTCTTTCATGAGAGAAAAGCTTTGAAAACGGAATCATATTCGTTCAGAAGATTATGAATTGGATGAAAGGATTACCAAAGGTGGACCAGAGTAGTAGAATCGGGTGGAAATTTTGAGATGGAAATACAAATACAAAAGCTAATTACGCGAGGAATCAAGCAAATAGTGACACGTGTGACGAAACAGTAGAAAAACTATTTAATAACGATGACCATTTTAAGTTAGATTAGATGTAAAGACTATTTTCGTAGAAAGTGAAGTAAAATTTAAAATTAATAAGTAAATTTAAATTAGTTGGTATTTATGTAACGTCAATATCAATTACTATTAAGAATCAAAATAAAATCTATTATTTTGTGTTCACTCATTAATTAAACTTTTGTTATAGTTTTTTTTAAAGTTAAAATCATCCAAGTGGTCGGGAAAATTATTCACGACTACTCAACCCTAATAAAAGCAATAGAATTACATGATCAGGTTTGAAACCCAATATTACACATGAAATCATTTTGGGTAACTGTGGCAATTTGTTGCCCGAATGCTATATTTCGATCTAATATCGGAACCAAAGTGAGATATCAGAGATGTGTCTAAAAATATTACAAGAAAATTAAGTCATCTCTGTATCGATGCCGGTCATAGCATAGTTAAAACCAGACTTCCCTCCTTCTGCCGCGTATAGACATCACCAAGTACAACATTTTAGAACTCGTTAGAATTCACCATCCCACTTTCTCATAGTCAAAACAGAAAACTCGGTTTTATTATAACAAATACTCTCTACCTGAACCTCAACCGACTACCCATTGAGTCCGGTGACCTCTTGACCACCGGAAGATAGCAAGTTTTCAAGAGGTTGGACAGTAGAGTAGTATGTAAAGCATACCAAATTGTTCTATCTAGCCATAATACTAATAGGAAAGTTTCATCAAGAGTCTAACTAGAGATTGCTATGAATATTTTTCTTATAAGGTGATATTCCACAGCGCAACATTAAGAAGAAAATCACAAAAATCTAAAAATGGATATATATATATATATATATATATAAATTAATATCAGTACAAAAACAATCCCAACCAATCCTGGTCTGATTGGCTGGTGGCTAAATACTGGATAGAGCAAATGTAATCTAACTCGATATAAGCTTAAAGCCTAATCGGTCTACAAATTTAGTATCAGTATCGCCAGCAATAGTGTTTCAAAACTATTTGTGACTTGGATTTCTCCTAACTGTACTAACTAGATCGGAAGCTAATCAAAGTTTAACTGAGCAAAAGGACCCGTCAGAAAACTAAGATTAGCAGATCACATTCAATCAAATACTTAAGTACAAACATCAATAAATAAACCCGAAAAAAAACTGAAAATAAATTTTAAAAAGGGGAAAAAAGAAATAAAACCACCTTCTCAGTCTAACTGTGCCAG
Organism: Sherardia arvensis; assembly: GCA_948330725.1. Lineage (NCBI taxonomy): Eukaryota > Viridiplantae > Streptophyta > Magnoliopsida > Gentianales > Rubiaceae > Sherardia > Sherardia arvensis. The sequence goes on from OX415242.1 coordinate 3,641,488, forward strand.
TTCCAGTATAACCTGTCCAAATCTGCCCGGCCCGAACGACCCAGCCGACCCGACCGACCTTAGCTGACCGGGCCGACCCGAGCCAACCGAGCCGACCAGACCGTTGACCTGCTGAGTCTCCCACGGATCCTCGATCGAGCAGCCCAGATCTGCTCTCTGTGTCGTCGATGTGGGCTCATCGACACGCCTCCAGTCGGCCGGATCTGGCCGACCCTCGTAGAAGGGGCCTCCTCCTGACCAGCGGCTCGAGAAGTTCCGGCTGCCCAGGTCCGTCGGAACCCCGGGTCGCAATCTCCTTGGTCCGCTGTTTGCTCCCGGCAGCATCGTTCGGCAGCTTCGGGCAGCGTCGGAAGCCGTGCGTCCTCTGAGTGGCGGCTTGGGAGCTGCGATGGCGACCCGCTCCCTCCGACGACTCGTACAGGCCCGGATCTGTGCTTTTGTCCGGCAGCCTGTGGGCAACTCCCACCGGTGTGGCCATTGACTAGATCTATCTGAAACTGTAAATTGTCGAGTGAAAGAGATGGTTTCGGGTAGAGAGGGGTTAGAGAGGGGTGGTTTGGATTTTATTGGTAAGGGGAAAGGTCACCTCCGACCCGGCAAGCCTCCCGACGGCGAAATCTGTGCAAGAGGGAGTGGGGGTGAGAGCTTTCTGGAGAGAGAAAAGTTTATGAGTTAATATCCAATGAAACTAAAATGAAGTGGATTATAGTTTTGAATGTACGTATACAAAGTCAAGTTAGGTTAGGATTGCATTTATAAAAAATAATTACTACATACCAATACTATATTTAATATAGATTTCTATACGTTTCACTAATTTGTGAATACGTACCATTACTCTTTCTCATATATTTATTTTAAATTCATTTCATCTAAATATAATTCAGATAAAATTCAATTCATGAATAGAATAATAGAACGACTAAATTCAAATTCAACAGTAACAATTAGTTCATAACAATGTAGCTATCATTCATTTATATATGCTGATCCTAATGTTATCATTAAATACTTGCATGTTGATACAATGCTTCTTAAAATCGCATTAGCTGATATTATCAGATTTTTTAATATTCTGAAAATTTGAGTATTATTGTTTGCTTTTCAGGAGTATATTATATACTTTTCAGTGTGGATTTCCGTCCAAACTTCTGTGGGAATGTATGTCAATAACTAAATTGTGGACCTATTTCTGAAAATCGTTCAAGATTAGCTGTCTTAATTTGTTTAAACTTGTTGGTCAATATTGCTCCGACATGTCAAGTTTAGTGCCGTGTCTCCGCGTCGGATGTGTCAGATACGATATGACACAAAATATAACATGATGGTTTAGTATTATTTTGTCTATATTGCTAAAAATAATTTCATATTTCCGTATCGGATATTAGAATACAATATGACACACAATCCGAGTAAGATAGTTGCAGGCTAGAGAATCAGGGTCGATGATGGGAAGCCGAATCCAAAGTCCATGTTTCAGATTCCTATGCAGGCGAATGATATGCTTCTTGAGTCAGATCTGTTGCTATGTTCTAATGGGTCGGCCTGTCTTAGATCTACATCTCACTCGATCTGGGTTTTCAGCCCCTTTATTATATTACTTTGGTTATTTTCCGTGGTCAGGTAAAATGAAACGTGTTTTGACTAACTCCATAATTTTAGTGTATTTCCAATGATGTTAAAATTTAATGTAATTCTGCTTTGTTTGATTTTGTATTTCCAAGGGGTTTATATTATTGGGAATTTGTTGCTTTTATTTTTGTCTTTTCTCTTTGATTATCAGCAATTATTTGTCAATAAAGCATCTGCGCAATCATGACAGACTTCTTTGTGTGTACTGGTAGGATGATGGTAAAAGGCTGGTTATATTTCAATATATCGTGTGATCAAAATGGCGGGGATGACGATAAGGACCATGTAAAGATTGAATTTTTATACTTTGATAAACAGTGTTGGTAAAGATTCAATTTCTAAACTTTTATACATAATGATCAAATCAGTTTGGATTACTGTTTGAATATTCACAATCGGTTCGTATAGTTATGTGATAGGTTAGGGTTAGTTATTTAGCAACATTCAAAAATATTAATATTGGAGTATAGAACAGAAACTCTCATTGAATTATAATTATATAAATATACTTAAAATAAATAAATACATTTAACTTATCAATATTAATGAACAAAAGTAAAATGAGTATATAATCATACATATAACCTATAAGAATTAATGAATAAAAGTAAAAGGAGTATATAATCATTAAATTCTAACGTCTGTCCCTTATAACAATTATTCGTAGCCGTGAATATGAATGAACTCTTTCTTATCCATTGACCATTTTTTTCTGGTTCTAGGTCTGGTCCATCACGCTCCTCCGTGAGTTCTTCTCCCACCATTTTCTAGGGGAGATGTCGTCTGCTCCACCCCTCAAACTCCGGCGTTTCTCTGCGCATTCGATAGGTTTGTGAACTATATATGGACCTATTTGAATGAGTTTGTGCAAAATATTTAGTTTATCTTTTGTCTTGCCAACTGTTACCATTTAGAATCCATCTGTCCACCGTTGTTAGAAGGAAATACACAGCACACACTATAGTCTCTATTACTGCAGGCAAAGGTTCCGCTGATGAGACATGAAATAAAAGGACCAGAAAAAAATACTAAAACTAGTGTATGCCTATTTCGAGCTATAACAAACAAAGCTAATATCAAGTTTTGGATATATTTCCAGCATGAATGAGCGAATCATAACTAACATTTACATTTTGACCATTCTTGGGATGAACAACCTGTCACATTACTTGCATGGCCTTCTCAGTCTGTTCGACACCTTCAGCTCCAACAAAAGTTATAATTGCCAGGCACTCCAACCACTGTAATCAATAAAACTCAATCAACAATCAAGTTATTATGAATCAAAGGCATTCTAAATATAAAGCATCGACCAAAGTTAATTCACACACGGATGTTATCTTGAATATTTCTAAGTGAGAGTAATTTAGGCTTTCAGAGTTTGGGGGGAGCGAATCTTGGAATATTTCTTGAGATTTGTCACTGTGACCCGATGTCAGCGTCAATAGCCCAATCAAGTGAGCTTCCATATCTACCTCATCTGTAGAACCTCACTTAATGAAACCTAAACATCGGTGCAATGGCATAACAGAAGTACCGCACCCATAAAAAAAATAAAACAGTGAGAACATCAAAATCAATTTTAAAATTAGCACATAATTTGACAGACTCACTTCTTCTCCACAAAATCCTTTAATAGATCGCTTCTAAAAGCATGAATCAACAAAGTCACCGCCTCTTCCCTAATTGCACCCATGCATACAAAAAACTAAATTAAAGTAAAAATATCACTGAAAATTGATCTGAAAAGTCTTTTATTATCAGTCATGTCTTTTATATGTTGATCTAGGAGTTTTTAGCGCATTGCCTTGGTGAGTTGTTGAACCTTGTATTCAACCTCATCCAATCGTTCCCTATCACTAGAGGATACTCATCATAGTAATCATAGGCGCAATCACACTCTACGATCACGACACATACTTTGCGTTTCACTATGCTCCACAAACCTACGAGACGCAGTGTTACCATAAAAAGAACCACATCCCCGATCTAGAATAGTCTATTGCCGCATCTCTGAAGCCCATCCCACCGCCATTCCCTTTTATTTTCTTCACCGGTACGGGTATGACGGGTAAGGGTACGGCTTCAGTTTTCCCTATCTTTCTGTATGTTTCCTTAATTTTACTCTAGATATAGGGAAGAACTTGCATAAATGATCCCGTAATGGCCTTCCAAAGTCAATACGCCCAACCAAGTAAAGTACCAGACAACTCTGCCAATCCTAGAAATATAAACCATGTCCTATAGAAAAACCACCCAATTCCCTCACACTTTAATCCCCTAAGACCCGACCTAGAGCTCTAAAAAAAATTTGACTGAAAATACAACAATGCCCTAATAATGCCTATAGACATACTAACCTAGAGAGTATTGATAACCCCCGCCCTTTCTTGAGCAACTCTTCTGCACCCCCGTCATCTATACACCGAAAACCCTACCAGTGTGGTTGACAACTCAGAGGTGACAACATGTGTGGCTGAAACAAGCTCGCTAAGTGAATCCCTTGTGAATTCCAATCCCAAGGAAATCCAAAAGCAGGTTCTAGCAGACCAGCCTTGTATGTGAGATGAGATGAAGCACCATGATAAGAGTTCCTACAAATACCGCTGCTTTTCCTAATGTCATTCGGGGAGGACGCGCGAAGGAGCTTTAGAGTTTGATGAGGACGCGCAAAATATCAGCATGTATTCTTATTATTCAAAATCCCCTAAGGACAAGGCTCGAAATTGTGGTATGGAAAAAGTCTGAGTTGGGATATAAACTTAATGTTTATGCAACATGGTCATGTTATGATTGTGGGATTTGTATGATCATATGAGATATTTATGTGCCAAAACTATTTTCTCTACTACCTCTTCATTACTTGAAGCTGAGATCAAAGCTATCCTTGCTGGCTTTCAATTGGTTTTTTTTCAATGGACAACATAATTTCATCATAGAATCTGTTCTTAACAAGCATCTGCCTGATTCTCAATTCTATTATTGCCACTAGAAACTCTTTCAACTGTGTAAAAGGCAGCCAAGTAACTAAAGTGAAGATGGTGCATATATATTTTTAGACAAGGAAATCTAGCTAGCAGATGATTCTCTTGCAAAGTTGGCCCTAAAACATAAGGATTGCTCAGTTTCAACTACAATCTTCTTCCTCCTAATATAAAGGCCATATGTTTGCTTGATCAAGTCCATCTATTAGAAGGTGGATCTTATATCTAGTCAGATAGTATACAATCACACAATTGCCTTCGCAGATCTTCCACAAGCTCTCTCAAATGGAGGCATTTCTCCATTGAAGTCACCAACCAATTTCTCAATTTTTTCAATTGTCTATCATATTTTTACTTGGTACCGCTTTGAATTCTGCTTTATAAATTCTTTAATAGACTTTGAGTTGGAATAAATTTAGATTAATTTTTTGCATATAGTTACTATCTCTATTCTTTTGAAAATCATTATCGTACATTCAAGGCTTTTATCCTATTTAAATTTTGCCAATTTTTGGGCATCTTCATGTAAATCTAGCCATTTATTAGGTTGGGAAGTCAAAACAAAAAAAATAATTCCATCCACTCTTTGAGTGGTTTAACTTTTAAAAAAAGAAGTGAATCATTATCAAGCATTGGTGATTCGAGGTAAAAGTTTTTGGACAATTTAATAATGAGAATTTAGAATGTTAGGAATTTATATTAAGTTCACTGTCACCACCCTCTTTTAATTTTTTAGAATGTTAGGAGTATTAATTTTTAATTTCAATTTTGAATCAGGTTTCGAGTTGAAATTCAATATCCAAACCAAAATCAAAATCTATATTATAATTCAGATTTTTGTACAATTTAAATACTTGAAGCCCATATATAAAATTTGGTTTGGGTTATTCTGATTCACATTTGAAAGTTCAGTTTTTGGTTTATCCTTATTTTTCCACCCTAGTAATTAATACCAGATCTTCAATCAACTTTACTTAAATGATGCGAGCATGTTGGATTTGGGTATCTTATTAGTTTGGTTTTGATGTTTAGTTTAAGTATGTTCAGTGTGTGCCCTTATAATCTTCAAACTCTCGACTTATGGAGGTTGAAAAACATACAAGTTTGATTTAAATACTGTGGTGAAATTATCAATTTAAAGTGCACATTGTGATGAATGTAGCAAAGGTCTCGTGTTTGATATATTATGATTTATATATCAGTGATATTGGATGGCCAAAATAATGCACCATTCTTTTTACAGTAATAACAACAATACACTCATAAAAAGAATAGTTAGAGTGGAAACGTCAGTGAAAATAAGTATTTAATTATTATACATTTCTTAAAAAGTTTGTCGGTACATATTTAAAGAAGCATGCGTGCCTTTCTTCAAAAAAATAAAAAATGCATGCACGCCTTTCATATTTTCCACAGCTATTTTTAGCAAAATAAAGATGCCAATATTAAATATTAAACAATCTGAGAACCACTCCATCTTACATTAAGTAGAATTAAAACCCTTAAAAACAAAAATCCTTCTGAAGCAGGCATCAAGCTTCTGCATCTTTTTTCTTCTTTCTAAGCAAGAAACCAACTTCTTTTCTGCACAATAACACTGTTCTTCTTTCTGAGTAAGAAACCAATACATAAATACCTCTGTTTTCATCATGTCCTTCTCTTCTCTACACACAAATCCAGTTCCAGACGTGCCACCGACCACATTTGATGGTTTAGACATCGTCATAGTCGTGGCCGGGGCGTTTGCGCTGTTTGGAACAGTTGTCGGGATTTACAAGTGTTTCTGCGGTCATAGTTGTCGCCTATATTGTGCCGGACTTGTACAGTTCTTGAGTGTGTGAACATTCCATAATAATTCTCCCCATTTTTCATTCTTTCTTGCTCCAGATCTGAGCTTCTGCTCTAATTTGATATGGTACCACCAGAGGATGGTCTATGCTCGATTCTGATCTAATCTCCGGTGACTCCGGCGACTCTGCTTGATCATTTTCTGCTTGTGTAACTCGGGGTATTTTAGGCAGTTTAGGGCTGTTGTTTTAGAGGTTATTGTAAATTAATTCACATAAATATATGCTTTTATTTTTTTTTCCTTATTAGTTCAGTTTAAATAAATAGATTAAGTTTTTTAAAATTCATTTTATCTCAATTCAGTATATTATACTTTTCACAAAAAAATGTCATTCTATCTAATAAAGTGACATTTTAAAAGAACTCTATATATTTTTTCAAATTATGTAATTTAGTTCAGTTCAGTAAAATATATTTATATATTTTTTCAACGTTAAAATACCATAGCAAAATACATGAAAGAATTTAGTTCAGTGCACTCACGCTAGCTAGTCAGTTTCATTCTCGATTTATTTCATGAGCCAGTCTACTCTAAACATGAAAGATGAATGATGATTTAGCACAAGCCAGTTATAACAAAATAACCTATAAGTCACCATAAGCATTAGCATATTAGTTAACATAATACAATAAGTAAGCCATAAACTCTACTTTAAGCAGTAAGTCGATGAAAATCTGATTAGTCTTGAGCTGCTTCAGAGCTTCAAACACCAGCTGCAATGGGAGTCCGGGGACTCGGCATTCCAATGTAGGAAAGCCTGGGAGAAACATGAACTCTCGGGCTCGGGCGTGGGGATGGTATCGGACCACAGTTCACAAAGCCCGCACCAGCAAAACGTGGGGATAAGTTTACCTGTTCGAGGGCCCTGAACTGCAATTCTAATGGATACTCGCGCACACAGCTGATTCTCGGCCCGGTTCCCGTGCTCCATTTGGTTGATGAGTGCTTAGCCAAGCTATAAGCAGGCTTATCTGACCGCTTGGCATTTGGACAACATGGTGTTGCTCCTTCTTGCCTAGCCAAGCCATCCACATTGAGTGATTTTAATGCTGCTGAATAGCTACTCTTACTGATAGAATCAATCAATGCATCATCAGCAGTGGTTACAAATGATGGAACGTCGTCATCAACAGCACATCTCTGTTCAAGAACAAGAATAGAAAACAAGATTAGCCATTAAATTTTTTGTTTTACATAATTAATGAAAATGGTTCTTCTTGAGAAACGTACCTTAACATTAGAGAGGTCTACTTGGTTTTCCTCCAAGAAGGTAATGAACTCTCTGAAATTTTCTTCAGTTGAGTGATAATGACCACTGTATGGCTAAATTGCCTCAAGGACTCCACCATGAGCAAAGAGTCTACCGGCTGCTGTAATAGCTGAACCAGCTAAGAAACTTGAATGCTGAAAGGCGCCCTTCTTTTTCTGTCCAACGTATAAAGCCCTAGATGTGCTGAGCACAAATATCCACTTTGAGCCCTCAACAGTATCAACAAAGCCTCCACTTTCTCTGTACACCAGTTTACCATTTTCGATTACCACTTCAAAGGATTGCCTCTCCTTCTGTTCAAGGGAAGAATAACAAGAAATGAATGAGTAAAGCTACAAAAATCATCACATAAACAGATGAAACATAGAATAGTCAAATTATCAACTTACTGGTCCAAGATATTAAATGCATTGCTGTTGAAGTTTTGTTCTAGAGCACTTCTCCAGATTCAATTCTTTTCCATCTCCAACATCCAACCTATATAATAATCCAGAGCTAATCTCATCAGCAAGAAAGGCCTAATAAAAGTACTCAAGCGAAAGTTGTGTTCTAGAAGGAAAACTCACCAAAAGAAGAAAGGTTGAGCGCTTTCGTTTTTAAACCACACATCATAGTAAAGGTGTAAACTATGTCCATATCGATGGCGTGGATCAGTCTGCAGGAGAATCAAAATAATCAGACATTGAAGAGGAAGCATTTCCAAAGAAATTCATACAAAGTTTAACAATTTAACTAAGAGGAGCTGTTATAATACTTACAACTTCAAGCCAATGTTGCAGAGCCAGCTTTTGAGCGTTGTCATCCTTGGATAACCCTTTTCCCACCTTTGCTACTCGAGTTTTTTCGCTCTAGCCCATCGTGAAAGAGCAGTCTCGGGCTTGTCATCGTTGAAGCACAAAATAGAGCTCTGCTTTAGAGCCACAGAGTCCAATGTCTTCCATCTACATGCAGGATGAGCTCCTTTTGCTTTCCCTTAATTTCCTTATTCTTACCGTAATCTTCTTTCACTTCATTTTTTATTGCTAACCTGTGAATCCAACCAAGCTTTATGTTCAGTGTCACCCTTTAGCAACTTGTATAGGAATGCGCTACTCTCTGGCCTAGCTTTAATACTTAGTTTCTGCCAAAAATTAAATCAAAATATACTACTTTTGTGATTTAACTCGACAGCCAAATATTACTGACTCTGAAACTTGAAACTTCTTTAGGAATCATATAAAATAGCTAAGTAGAATGGCACAAGAGTTTCAGTAAAGATACTTGACTAGGATTGCCATTCAGACCCAGAAACAATGTATGTTTGCATAGAAAGGCCAGCCTTCTGAATTCTTGTTTAGCAACTGAAATCTAGCAGATGTTTTTCTCTACTTTTGCCTAATACTTATTATATTAGTAACAATGTTTATAATATATATAAACCTACCATATTGAATTCAGTCAATTCCCAGTACAAAAGACGCCCAGCTGGTCAGCATCAGAATCCTGTAACCTTATGACACAATAAAGACATATGACTACTCTTCCTTCCACTGGAAATTTTGATTGGAAGGTGACAAGAATTTGCCAACTATTTATAACCCACAAAATCTGAAACAGGTGACAAGAATCCAATTCCTAAAATGCCATCACGAAGACGTGGAGTAATATGGAAGATGAGGTTAAAGTGTGATAATTAAATTAAAACATTGTTTGACGTACATATAATAGGTTTTATAACGACGATCAGAAAAATGAAGGTGAAAGTCTTGTAAAAAGAAAAAGAAGTCGTGGAAATATGGCGCCAAAAAAGCAAAACTGGATCCCTTGATCATGCAAAGAAACCATTTATATATGTTGGTTTTCTCATCTCCTCTAACAGAATAACACAGAATGTGTTTGCTACCTCAAATGACTCTATGTGGGGCACAAAATCTGCTAAATCTGAAACATTCCCACACAATAAAAGGCTGACGGTGGTCAAAGCTCATTTCATAAACAACAGTTTGTTAAAGGTTCAATAAAATTAGTTAACCTGTGATTAGTTGGTCTGACATAGAACTAAGCAGAATCTTAAATATTCTCTAGAAATATGTGTTTGAACTCGGTACTGGTTTTTATTAAAACTTGATTTAAGGATTTTGAAAATGGCAATGAATTAGTACTTCTGATTCAAGAGCAAGAATATTGTTTTTCTGCTTTATACTTTCTGAGCAGGTGTAAATTTTGGTAAGCACATAAACACACTAATACCTCAAGTGATGAGCAAGACACTGTATATATCAAAGAAAAGAGATGCAACCTAATTGATGAAAAACAGAATCCAAATGCAATATAAAAGAGCATAACTTTTTTTTTTTGAACAAATATAAAAGAGCAGTAGTCATCCAGTCACATGCTAAATTTTGACGGTAAATTGTAACATGTATGCTATGTGTAAACCTCGAGAAACAGGATGCAGATTTATTTGTAATCAAAGAGACAGACAGGGCAGAAATACAAACCAGCAAAATACCGTTTGGAACTATCTAAGGACGCTAAAGCAGCCAATTTTCAAATTGTTTTTCTACTCACCAACTAATGACTCAATTTCAACAATGGGCGAAAAAAACAAAGAGTCCAAGGAAGTATCTGTTCGGTTGTGGCACAGAGCTAAGCATCGCGACTATATGGATAGATTCATGCAAATGAAAGAAAGAAAGAAAATAGTTACCAAAGAGGAACTGGTTGAGGCATTCAATCAAACACGTTGAGGGTGCAAAAATGGAATAGAGATAAAGCAAGTGCAAATTAATTCAGAGGAGTAAAAAGAGAATAAATCAGCCAAACCATCTTCTCAAACTTCACAAATAAAGCATCTTTTTTAACTTCACCAGTTGGACCAAAAGGGTTTAAAGAAACACACTCCGAACAAAAGATCGACCCCTATTTTCGCAGGAACGCATCACAGTCCCACATTAAAGCCTCAGGCACTAATCATCATATTTTAAAGTGAAATATTATCATAGACAGACCAAAGTTTCCAACTCATATTACTATAAAACTCCAAATGTCTTTTATTCCTGCGATTCATACTTTTTCTGGCCTAAATCATCAAAAAGATGCATCTTTTCAAGAAATCGAAACATTTTCAGCAGAAATCCTCAAAATTGAAAAGAACTATAGCAAAACAGCAAATGCATTTGATTTTGATTTCAATTTCATTTGATGCAAGAAGATCATTATATAGTGTGAATGCAATACAGGAATCGGCCTCAAGCAGGAAGAGATGTCCATCACAATAGCAAAACAGAACAACAGTTTCTTTATGAACCCTAGAATATATGAGGATGTGTAATAGCAGTAAATCTATAAACCCTAGAGTTGAAGAGAATTCTATCCATCCTGTGTAAGAACTAATGTCAATAAAGTAGGTGTTCACAACCTCATAGAACTGCAAGATATCTTGCAGACTTATACAAGTACAAAGGCACAACAGAGGAACAAATCTGCTTGCAATATGCAACTTCACACAAAAAGCTGTCTACAAGAACTAAATTTTTCAGTCTATGTCAAGTAAATACGACCAATGTATGAGTTCAAGATCATCAACATCTTTAGTCTACAAAATCTTCTCAAAGAATTGGTCTGGGATAAAGATTTGAAAGGGCAGCTATACTATACCCAATACCCGACATAATAGGTCAGGAAAGCTCTCGTTACTGGCACAAAAGATATATAACAGCATTCCATATCGAGGAATAGACTCAAACGTGATGAAGGGTGTGTTTGATAAACACGTCCACCACTTAACTTAATGGATTAAGTGATTATTTACTCTCCGTGTGTTTGATAACAAAATTCTGCATGTCTAAACCAAATAAGTGTCAATAAGTGGCACTGAACCGCAATACAATTTGGATGACTTGATTAAGTGATTTGCGTATCACTTATGACTGAATCTGAAAATGCTACACGTTATTTTAAATTTTAGATTTTTCTAAATCTAACTATAAGATAATATTTGTGTCAAAAATCGTAATCATATTTATTTAATATTTCTTGTGTATTAATTATTTAATTAGTAAGTAAATAAATTAAATTAGATATTGATATAATATTTATTTAAATTATTGTAATTATCATGCACACTCAAATTTGAAATCCGAGTACTTTAATGTTGAAATGTATATTATAATATTTTAATAATTAAATAAATAGAATATTAATAGACATTATTTATTAAATTTTGATCATATTCACATTATAATAGTTGATCTTTTTCTTATTGATATTAAATAATACTGATTCATAAACTATTTTATAATATTCAAACAATCAATTAGGATTTATTCTTTAAATTAACATATTTAGTTTTCAGCACTTATCTAAATTTTATCAAACAACTACACATATTAGTATTCAGCACTTATTATATTCAGACTTCAGTTTTCAGACTTCAGACTTCAGTTTTCAGATTTCAGTTTTATCAAACAGAGCCGAAAGCAGAGTGATAAACTCAGATTACTTGACACAAAATGGGAGAAAAAATGTAGACTACATTAGTATATTTCAACACCTGATATTTCAACAATAGGATATTTCAACACCTGATTACTTGGCTGAATAGGATGTTTAACGGCTGTGGTTTTGTGGAGCAGAGTTTCAGAGGCAACAAGGGCTTTATTCTTAGAAGTGGGCTCAATAACTTCCTTATAATACTTGGCTGTAGTTTTTCTTTTTGGTAGTATGGGCTGGGAGTGAAGGCCTAATTATTGTATTGTTCCACCTGATTATGAATGAAAAGAATATTTCCATCAAAAAAAGTTACTGTATGAATTTTATAAGTTTTCTATCAAAGTAGAGACTTTATGAACCTAGCTACCATTTTGTGTTTGCTATTGTTTTACCTTGTGGTTGAAAATTGATAAACTTGTCAAGCTGTATGGGAAATGTTTTTGAAGGAAGATATTTGTGAAGGTTTTACTTTGGGGTTATGGGGTAAGGGGATGTTTGAAATTCAAGAGTTTAACAATGGAGGCATAGTAAATGGTTCAGGAATTGCCATCAAGAAACATGGTGTAAATTCAAACCATCTATGACCCCAAATCATATATAAATGTCCCGATATTAAACTTATTCTAATTCAAAATATCAATAAAACTATAACACATCGTCTTTGAATATTTCTAAATTTTCCAATAAAAATAATAATTTGAGGAAATTTTTCGTAAATTCACACCGAATTTTACACTAAAAGAGTAAAACAACAAAGTAAATATACCAACCATGTAAATTCAATCATATATACTAGGAACAAGTATTTCCTAATTAAAATAAAAAATCTATTTCCAGAAATTCCAAGAAGTGTTAGGATCAACTCATTATCCAACCCAATATGATACACAAGTTCAAATTCACTTGTCCTGTGGGATTATGATCCAATAATCCATCATAACCCATTTACTCCAATAACCCTACACTATGAATTTTAAAAATCTATGAATCTAAATACAAATGCAGTAATTTTAAAATTAAATTTTATTCATTATAGTGTAAAAATATAAAAAAGAAAACACTATAAAGATATATAATTGTTAGGGTAATAAAATCAAAGAGTTTAATTTACAGACGAGTTGTTGTGCAATTTACACGCATATATTGTTCAATCGAGAATGAGTTTGGAATGTAGTTATTGCATGTTTATCTGGGTGAGGCCGAGTGCCTAAACTACCACTATGTTAGTTGATTCTATACGATTTCAATTATCATGAAATTAATAATATGATATTATTTTTATTAAAAAGGTGTAACAATATATCAAGAATCATATATTATTTATCAAAAGCGTAATTTATAATAGGATTACTAATACTTGCACGGATAGCAACATTTACATTTGCCAAATAAATGTGTACACTCGCCATCACTACATTGTTGTTGGAGACAAGTCTTTCTACACGGCTCTTTCCTAAGGCAAGGTCCTATAAAAGATATCGCTGGCTTTGTACACCCTGTTTGCGCTTCAACACCGATATCCTTTTCTCCTGTAATTCAATGAAAATCAAAATACATGATTAAAGCACAATTATCATAACTATAAAGTGGAAAAAAAAATCCAGGCTTCACATATTCATCTTCTTTCTCAAAGAAGATTAAAAGAATGTAATTGATGCATGTATACATGTTGAATTAAATAAGGTATTGAAGAGAAACTCACCAGCTACGAAAACGAGAGCAATGATCAAAACAATTACTGTAGAATTCTTCATTTTTTTTAAACTCTTCAAACTATTAGTGTAGAAAGTGAAAACTATTAGCTCCTATATATATTGATAATTTGTGGGATTAATTAGTCAAATCCTTTTATTATTTCTAAAACGGTGATGATTTGATTTCATAGAGCAGAATCTCAAACTTCCAAAACGGCCTTTGTCCTAATCGTCAACCATATCCCGATATTCAATTTATTTTTGTTTTTAGGGATTTTGAATACCTTTTCTTCATTAATTTCCTTATTCTATATAATATCTGTACTAATAAAGATATTAATAACAAAGAATATTGAGTATGCTTTTTGAGGTGTGGCATTAACTTTTGAATATTATTTACTGACGGAGAATTATCACCGTTTTTAACGTAATTATGTTGTTAAACAATTTTACATGTTCTAGTGTCAAGTTGGGCGCTCAAGAATCGGGTAAACCCAGAATACAATCCGGACCAAATATTAAAATATAATTGAAAAATATAATTGGTTCGGATCAGACCGTAGTTGGATTTAGGGTTGGATTGTGCTAAGCCGGAGTCAGGTTGGACAGGCTTGGGTCGAAGTCGGTTGGACAGGCTTGGGTCGGAGTCGGTTGGACTGCTTGGGTCGGGCGGACCCGCGTCTAATCAAGCAGGTTGTGTCGGGTCTGTGTCTGTCGACGTGGGCTGAGTGCCCTAGATCGGGTCGGGTCGGGTCGGGCCAGGTCGAGCCGGGCGCTTTTACATTTGGTCATTTAAAAATTCAATTTCAAAACAAGTTTACATATGAAATGTCCGATGAATAACTTGTTATTTAATCCTTTTAAATTTTATCCAATTACCTAATGGTTATTCATTATCCATGTTAACTTTATTCATTTGATAAATAGTTCAATAAATCATTGATCCAATAAATAAATTATCCAATAGATCTTATAATATCGATCAAAATAGTAAACGGATATGGATAATCCGCCGAATACGCTGATCCGTTTGACAGACCTATGTACATCATATAAATTGAGAATTGTAAGAAGAAGTTATCCTTTTGGGTGTAATGAATTGATTACATTGTTTGTGTATTTAATGGAATTTGAAAGATATCTCCATTTATTTTCAATGAGTTTCGATTATATGTTTGATGTTAATTTTGATTTATGTTACTTTTATGGCCTGTTTAATACCCTGAACTTAACTTAACAGATTTTAACTAAATTGAACTGAAATGTATTTCTTAGAATTAAAGTTTATTTGGATTTTTGATAAATATATTTATATTCAAAATTTTAATTACCAAACAAGTCATTGAAGTATATTGAATTGAACATAATTGAACAAGACTGAATTGAAGAAACAAATAACTGCATTGATATAACTAAATCAGCTAAATTTTAACAAATCATACTTCATCATAACCAAACCTCCCATCATGTGCAGTTGAAGAAAGACCTAGCTCCTCATAGCATCGTCGCTTGAATACATAAGTTTGTTCTAAAAAATACGATTTCCGAGCAGTCATCAGCCTTTGCATATTTCCTTAGAAACGCTCTATAGTCATTTTTTACGTTCTCCGAAGTTCCTCAGATGAAGCTTAAAAGATTCAGGCGATTTCTTGGGTGGATAAACTTCTTGAATATCGGATTCCGATCATACGCTGAATTCTAAGTAGTCTTTTCCACTATGATCTCAAGATATTATTTGTCAAAGGCGTGTAAACTAAACTCGTTCCCTATGAAATTATCATTGCCATGGCGGCGTGTTTTTCTTGTTTCCAAAAAGGCCGACTCATGTAGTTCCATCGAGAATGAGTTTGGAATGTAGCTAATGCATGTTTATCTGAGTGAGGCCGAGTGCCTAAGCTACCACTATGTTAGTCGATTCTATACGATTTCAATTATCATGAAATTAATAATATGATATTATTTTTATTAAAAATGTATAATGATATATCAATAATCATATATTATTTATCAAAAGCGTAATTTATTATAGGATTACTAATACTTGCACGGATAGCAACATTTACATTTGCCAAATAAATGTGTACACTTGCCATCACTACATTGTTGTTGGAGACAAGTCTTTCTACACGGCTCTTTCCTAAGGCAAGGTCCTATAAAAGATATCGCTGGCTTTGTACACCCTGTTTGCGCTTCAACACCGATATCCTTTTCTCCTGTAATTCAATGAAAATCAAAATACATGATTAAAACACAACTATCATAACTATAAAGTGGAAAAAAAAACCCAGGCTTCACATATTAGACTTCTTTCTCAAAGAAGATTAAAAGAATGTAATTGATGCATGTATACATGTTGAATTAAATAAGGTACTGAAGAGAAACTCACCAGCTACGAAAACGAGAGCAATGATCAAAACAATTACTGTAGAATTCTTCATTTTTTTTAAACTCTTCAAACTATTAGTGTAGAAAGTGAAAACTATTAGCTCCTATATATATTGATAAGTTGTGGGATTAATTATTCAGATCTTTTAATTATTTCTAAAACGGTGATGATTTGATTTCATAGAGCAGAATCTCAATCTTCCAAAACGGCCTTTGTCCTAATCGTCAACCATATCCCGATATTCAATTTATTTTTGTTTTTAGGGATTTTGAATACTTTTTCTTCATTAATTTCCTTATTCTATATAATATCTGTACTAATAAAGATATTATATTAATAACAAAGAATATTGAGTATGCTTTTTGATGTGTGGCATTAACTTTTAAATATTATTTACTGACGGAGAATTATCACCGTTTTTAACGTAATTATGTTGTTTAACAATTTTACATGTTCTAGTGTCAAGTTGGGCGCTCAAGAATCGGGTAAACCCAGAATACAATCCGGACCAAATATTAAAATATAATTGAAAAATATAATTGGTTCAGATCAGACCGTAGTTGGATTTAGGGTTGGATTGTGCTAAGCCGGAGTCAGGTTGGACAGGCTTGGGTCGGAGTCGGTTGGAAAGGCTTGGGTCGGAGTCGGTTGGACTGCTTGGGTCGGGCGGACCCGCGTCTAATCAGGCAGGTTGTGTCGGGTCTGTGTCTGTCGACGTGGGCTGAGTGCCCTAGATCGGGTCGGGTCGGGTCGGGCCAGGTCGGGCCGGGCGCTTTTACATTTGGTCATTTAAAAATTCAATTTCAAAACAAGTTTACATATGAAATGTCCGATGAATAACTTGTTATTTAATCCTTTTAAATTTTATCCAATTACCTAATGGTTATTCATTATCCATGTTAACTTTATTCATTTGATAAATAGTTCAATAAATCATTGATCCAATAAATAAATTATCCAATAGATCTTATAATATCGATCAAAATAGTAAACCGATATGGATAATCCGCCGAATACGCTAATCCGTTTGACAGACCTATGTACATCATATAAATTGAGAATTGTAAGAAGAAGTTATCCTTTTGGGTGTAATGAATTGATTACATTGTTTGTGTATTTAATGGGATTTGAAAGATATCTCCATTTATTTTCAATGAGTTTCGATTATATGTTTGATGTTAATTTTGATTTATGTTACTTTTATGGCCTGTTTAATACCCTGAACTTAACTTAACAGATTTTAACTAAATTGAACTGAAATATATTTCTTAGAATAAAAGTTTATTTGGATTTTTGATAAATATATTTATATTCAAAATTTTAATTACCAAACAAGTCATTGAAGTATATTGAATTGAACATAATTGAACAAGACTGAATTGAAGAAACAAATAACTGCATTGATATAACTAAATCAGCTAAATTTTAACAAATCATACTTCATCATAACCAAACCTCCCATCATGTGCAGTTGAAGAAAGACCTAGCTCCTCATAGCATCGTCGCTTGAATACATAAGTTTGTTCTAAAAAATACGATTTCCGAGCAGTCATCAGCCTTTGCATATTTCCTTAGAAACGCTCTATAGTCATTTTTTACGTTCTCCGGAGTTCCTCAGATGAAGCTTAAAAGATTCAGGCGATTTCTTGAGTGGATAAACTTCTTGAATATCGGATTCCGATCATACGCTGAATTCTAAGTAGTCTTTTCCACTATGATCTCAAGATATTATTCGTCAAAGACTTGTAAACTAAACTCGTTCCCTATGAAATTATCATTGCCATGGCGACGTGTTTTTCTTGTTTCCAATAAGGCCGACTCATGTTGTTCAATCGAGAATGAGTTTGGAATGTAGTTATTGCATGTTTATCTGGGTGAGGCCGAGTGCCTAAACTACCACTATGTTAGTTGATTCTATACGATTTCAATTATCATGAAATTAATAATATGATATTATTTTTATTAAAAAGGTGTAACAATATATCAAGAATCATATATTATTTATCAAAAGCGTAATTTATAATAGGATTACTAATACTTGCACAGATAGCAACATTTACATTTGCCAAATAAATGTGTACACTCGCCATCACTACATTGTTGTTGGAGACAAGTCTTTCTACACGGCTCTTTCCTAAGGCAAGGTCCTATAAAAGATATCGCTGGCTTTGTACACCCTGTTTGCGCTTCAACACCGATATCCTTTTCTCCTGTAATTCAATGAAAATCAAAATACATGATTAAATCACAATTATCATAACTATAAAGTGGAAAAAAAAATCCAGGCTTCACATATTCATCTTCTTTCTCAAAGAAGATTAAAAGAATGTAATTGATGCATGTATACATGTTGAATTAAATAAGGTATTGAAGAGAAACTCACCAGCTACGAAAACGAGAGCAATGATCAAAACAATTACTGTAGAATTCTTCATTTTTTTTAAACTCTTCAAACTATTAGTGTAGAAAGTGAAAACTATTAGCTCCTATATATATTGATATTTTGTGGGATTAATTAGTCAGATCCTTTTATTATTTCTAAAATGGTGATGATTTGATTTCATAGAGCAGAATCTCAAACTTCCAAAACGGCCTTTGTCCTAATCGTCAACCATATCCCGATATTCAATTTATTTTTGTTTTTAGGGATTTTGAATACCTTTTCTTCATTAATTTCCTTATTCTATATAATATCTGTACTAATAAAGATATTAATAACAAAGAATATTGAGTATGCTTTTTGAGGTGTGGCATTAACTTTTGAATATTATTTACTGACGGAGAATTATCACCGTTTTTAACGTAATTATGTTGTTTAACAATTTTACATGTTCTAGTGTCAAGTTGGGCGCTCAAGAATCGGGTAAACCCAGAATACAATCCGGACCAAATATTAAAATATAATTGAAAAATATAATTGGTTCGGATCAGACCGTAGTTGGATTTAGGGTTGGATTGTGCTAAGCCGGAGTCAGGTTGGACAGGCTTGGGTCGGAGTCGGTTGGACAGGTTTGGGTCGGAGTCGGTTGGACTGCTTGGGTCGGGCGGACCCGCGTCTAATCAAGCAGGTTGTGTCGGGTCTGTGTCTGTCGACGTGGGCTGAGTGTCCTAGATCGGGTCGGGTCGGGTCGGGCCGGGCGCTTTTACATTTGGTCATTTAAAAATTCAATTTCAAAACAAGTTTACATATGAAATGTCCGATGAATAACTTGTTATTTAATCCTTTTAAATTTTATCCAATTACCTAATGGTTATTCATTATCCATGTTAACTTTATTCATTTGATAAATAGTTCAATAAATCATTGATCCAATAAATAAATTATCCAATAGATCTTATAATATCGATCAAAATAGTAAACCGATATGGATAATCCGCCGAATACGCTGATCCGTTTGACAGACCTATGTACATCATATAAATTGAGAATTGTAAGAAGAAGTTATCCTTTTGGGTGTAATGAATTGATTACATTGTTTGTGTATTTAATGGAATTTGAAAGATATCTCCATTTATTTTCAATGAGTTTCGATTATATGTTTGATGTTAATTTTGATTTATGTTACTTTTATGGCCTGTTTAATACCCTGAACTTAACTTAACAGATTTTAACTAAATTGAACTGAAATGTATTTCTTAGAATTAAAGTTTATTTGGATTTTTGATAAATATATTTATATTCAAAATTTTAATTACCAAACAAGTCATTGAAGTATATTGAATTGAACATAATTGAACAAGACTGAATTGAAGAAACAAATAACTGCATTGATATAACTAAATCAGCTAAATTTTAACAAATCATACTTCATCATAACCAAACCTCCCATCATGTGCAGTTGAAGAAAGACCTAGCTCCTCATAGCATCGTCGCTTGAATACATAAGTTTGTTCTAAAAAATACGATTTCCGAGCAGTCATCAGCCTTTGCATATTTCCTTAGAAACGCTCTATAGTCATTTTTTACGTTCTCCGGAGTTCCTCAGATGAAGCTTAAAAGATTCAGGCGATTTCTTGAGTGGATAAACTTCTTGAATATCGGATTCCGATCATACGCTGAATTCTAAGTAGTCTTTTCCACTATGATCTCAAGATATTATTCGTCAAAGGCGTGTAAACTAAACTCGTTCCCTATGAAATTATCATTGCCATGGCGACGTGTTTTTCTTGTTTCCAATAAGGCCGACTCATGTTGTTCCATCGAGAATGAGTTTGGAATGTAGCTAATGCATGTTTATCTGAGTGAGGCCGAGTGCCTAAGCTACCACTATGTTAGTCGATTCTATACGATTTCAATTATCATGAAATTAATAATATGATATTATTTTTTATTAAAAATGTATAATGATATATCAATAATCATATATTATTTATCAAAAGCGTAATTTATAATAGGATTACTAATACTTGCACGGATAGCAACATTTACATTTGCCAAATAAATGTGTACACTCGCCATCACTACATTGTTGTTGGAGACAAGTCTTTCTACACGGCTCTTTCCTAAGGCAAGGTCCTATAAAAGATATCGCTGGCTTTGTACACCCTGTTTGCGCTTCAACACCGATATCCTTTTCTCCTGTAATTCAATGAAAATCAAAATACATGATTAAAACACAATTATCATAACTATAAAGTGGAAAACAAAAACCCAGGCTTCACATATTCATCTTCTTTCTCAAAGAAGATTAAAAGAATGTAATTGATGCATGTATATATGTTGAAGTAAATAAGGTACTGAAGAGAAACTCACCAGCTACGAAAACGAGAGCAATGATCAAAACAATTACTGTATAATTCTTCATTTTTTTTAAACTCTTCAAACTATTAGTGTAGAAAGTGAAAACTATTAGCTCCTATATATAATGATAATTTGTGGGATTAATTAGTCAGATCCTTATAATTTTTAAAACGGTGATGATTGATTTCATAGAGCAGAATCTCAAACTTCCAAAACGACCTCTGTCCTAATCGTCAACCGTATCTCGATATTCAATTTAATTTTGTTTTTAGGGATTTTGAATACCTTTTTTCTTCATTAATTTCCTTATTCTAGATAATATCTGTAATAATAAAGATATGATGAATGACAGAAAATATTGAGTACGCTTTTTGAGGTGTGGCATTAACTTTCGAATATTATTTACTGATGGAGAATTATCACCGTTTTTAAAGTAATTATGTTGTTTAACATTTTTACATGTTCTACTGGCAAGTTGGGTGCTCACGAATTGGGTATGGTGATAACAGGCCCAGACCCAACTACCCGGCAGTAGTAAGGGCTCGGCCCATGATGAGGTAAGCTAACATGGCAGCATCCGGGATAGTACAATTAGGATAAGGACACGTATACTAGGAGCCACCAAAAGGATGGACCACACTGAGAGCCTAGATCACTGTATAAATAGTGCAGCCCAACACTATTCCAGGTAAGTATATTCTCACTATTGTTCTAGTGAATCCCCCTTTTCCTCTCCCGAGATCCGTCTTTCATCATCACGCCGGAGGGTCTACCCTCGGGTATCTCCGGAGCTCTGTCTTGCAGGGTCAGGTTCTTGGATCAGAGGAAGGGGACTCTTCGGATAGACCAGGCGGGAGCATCAGGGTAAACCCAGAATACAATCCGGACCAAATATTAAAATATAATTGAAAAATATAATTGGTTCGGATCATACCTAATTGTATTTAGGGTTGGATTGTGCTAGGCCGGAGTCAGGTTGGACGGGCTTGGGTCGGAGTCGGTTGGACAGCTTCGGTCGGGCGGCCCCGCGTCTAATCAGACAGGTTGTGTCGGGTCTGTGTCTGTCGACGTGGGCTGAGTGCCCTAGATCGGGTCGGGTCGGGTCGGGCCAGGTCGGGCCGGGCGGTTCCACATTTGGTCATTTAAAAATTCAATTTCAAAACAAGTTTACATATGAAATGTCCGATGAATAACTTGTTATTTAATCCTTTTAAATTTTATCCAAATTATCTAATTGTTATTCATTATCCATATTAACTTTATTCATTTGATAAATAGTTCAATACATCATTGATCCAATAAGTAAATTATTCAATAAATCTGATTAAATGGATCAAAATAGTAAACGGATATGGATAATCCGCCGAATACGCTGATTCGTTTGACAGGCCTATATACATCATATAAATTCAGAATTGTAAGAAGAAATTATCCTTTTGGGTGTAATGAATTGATTACATTATTTGTGTATTTAATGGAATTTTAAAGATATCTCCATTTATTTGAATTGGTTTCGATTATGTGTTTGATGTTAATTTTGATTTATGTTACTTTTATGGCTTGTTTAATAACCTGAACTTAACTTAACAGATTTTAACTAAATTGAACTGAAATATATTTCTTAGAATTAAAGTTTATTTGGATTTTTTGACAAATCTATTTATATTCAAAATTTTAATACCAAACAAGTCATTGAAGTATATTGAATTGAACATAATTGAACAAGACTGGATTAAAGAAACAAAAAACTGCATTGATATAACTAAATTAGCTAAATTTTAACAAATCATACTTCATCATAGCCAAACCTTCCATTATCTGCAGTTGAAGAAAGACCTAGTTCCTCATAGCATCGTCTACAATCGGTTGAATACATAACTTTGTTCTCAAAAATACTATTTCTGAGCAGTCATTAGCCTTAATTTGCACATTTCCTCAGAAACGCTCTATAGTCATTTTTACGTCTTCGGAGTTTCTCCAATGAAGCTTAACAGATTCCGGCGATTTCTTGATTAGATAAACTTCTTGAATATCGGATTCTGTTCATACGCTGAATTCTAAGTCGTCTTTTCCACTATGATTTTCAAGATATTTTTCGTCAAAGGCATTTAAACTAAACTCGCTGACCATGAAATTATCGGTGCCATGCTGGTGTGTTTTTCTTCTTTCCAATAAGGCCGACTCATGTTATTCAGTCGAGAATGAGTTTGAAATGTAGTTAATGCATGTTTATCTGGGTGAGGCCGAGGCTACCACTATGTTAGTCGATTCTATACGATTTCTATCATCATGAAATTAATAATATGATATTATTTTTATTAAAAATGTATAACGATATATCAAGAATCATATATTATTTATTAAAAGAGTAATTTATAATAGGAGTACTAATACTTGCATGGATAGCAACATTTACATTTGCCAAATAAATGAGTACATTTGTCATCACTACATTGTTGTTGGAGACAAGTCTATCTACACGGCTCTTTTCTAAGGCAAGGTCCTATAAAATATATCGCTGGCTTTGTACACCAATACCGGTATCTTTTTCACCTATAATTCAATGAAAACCAAAAGACATGATTAAAACAAAATTATCATAACTATAAAGTGGAATAGAAGAGCTAAGTTTCAATAATTTGACTAAGTTCATTAAAGTAACACAAGATTAGTAAACACAATAATTCAAATATTAAGGGAAAATGTATCTTTTTCATCTGATAAATATATCCTACAAAAATCAAAGTGAGTTCGGTATATTTTTTGTTCAACTTCTTTTTTGAAGACAAAACAAAATTATCGTTTCATTCTTCCGAAAAATGTCCATAATCATTTGTTACAAAGAATGTTGGGGGAAGATCTCAAGAAATGGAAGAAACTGCGCTATGTTTTAATGAGCAATCATGTGCGCCTAAACATTTTCAGACCGAGGGACCCAAAATGTTCAACTTCTTTGATT
This sequence comes from Sherardia arvensis, assembly GCA_948330725.1. NCBI lineage: Eukaryota > Viridiplantae > Streptophyta > Magnoliopsida > Gentianales > Rubiaceae > Sherardia > Sherardia arvensis. The sequence goes on from OX415242.1 coordinate 3,665,476, forward strand.
CATTTGAAAGTAAAAAAACAAGGCTTCACATTTAAATGAATGTGACTGATGCATGTATATATGTTGAAGTAAATAAGGTGAAGAGAAACTCAGCAGCTACGAAAACGAGAGCAATAATCAAAACAATTACTGCAGAATTCTTCATATTTTTTGTACACTTCAAACTATTAGATGAGAGGGCTAAAACTATTAGCTCCTATATATATCGATAACTTGTAGATTTAATTAGTCAGATCCTTATAATTTCTAAATGGTACTGATGATTTGATTTCATAGAGCAGCATTACAAATTAGAAAACGGCCTCTGCCTTAATAGTCAACCGTACCCCGATATTCAATTTATTTACGTTTTTAGAGATTTTGAGTATTTTCTTCTATAATTTCTTTATTATAATAAATATTATCTGTAATAATAAACATATTAATAAAATATGGACTACTCAAAACGTATAATTTCTTCTAAATTATTTTATTCTAACATACTGAGATATTGACGGAGAATATGGAGTACGAAAATTAAGGTGTGGCGTTAAATCTATTAGGCTAACCGGACCGCGTTAAATGCCATAATTTATATTAATTTCGTTAATATGAGATTAAATATTCGCTAATGTTTAAGAAAATTGATCATTCATAGTTTTAGTTGTAATAAAGATTGGTTTATGGCATTTACTTTTTTATTTTTTAACCCACATCACCCTAAATCAATGAGACAAAACTGTATAGTAAATACCTATCTTGGTTAATTTTAAATCCAATATAAAATTAATATACATAGTAATATTATGGGTGGAAATTATATACTTTGTAATTAAATAATTTTTCCTAATAAAAATTTATCACTGTAAAACCATAACAAACACCTTTATACTAAGTTATAAAATCAGCATAATACCGCTATTATGTAGTTTTAGCAAATGTAATTTTCGGTGTATTTTAAATATTTTTAAAATATTATGTGGATCGGGCGTTGCCCGGTGACTTTTTGAAATATAATATTTATACCACTACATTAAAAAAATGGAAAAAAAAAATCAAGAATTAACCTTTTCAAACATCTAAATTAAAACAAACCTCCTTGATCATGTCCCTCTACTTTAAAGAGTCGCTAAAACATATAGTAAATGGAGCAAATTCAAAATCTGCAATTTAAACGTGAATATATAATTATCTTTTGCTAAATCTAAGCCGGAAGCAAACATGAAAATTAGAAGAAACAACGTCTAAATCCCAGTTATGTGTAAATTGGGACTCAAGTCAAAACATATTTGTGTTCTAAAATAAGAACTTAGACATGTTTGTGTACTTTTAAAAAAACCCACAATCAAGGATCTCAACACATGTTAACATTCAATCACGTGTTATCTAATTCTACTAATCAAATCATTTCTGAATGTTTTGATATCTCATCTTCCTCCATTAACTCGAAGGAATTTACACATATCTTTAAGTTATGAGCCCATATTTTCATAACCATCACTGATTAGACTCAATCAAAGTGATTCTATATTACGTCATAACAAATTAAAGTATCTACAAAAGTATAATCACATATTATTCCCTCTGACTCATAATAATCACATAGTATTCCGTCTAACTCATAAAAAGTGTGCAATATTTATTTAGTTACAACAATAAAATTTAAAATTCAAACATGAGCTATCCAAACGAGTTTCAGCCTTTTCATAGTTTGATTCAACCAAATGGCTACTCTGCACTCACAAACAGCCTCGAGATACAAAATTTATCCCAAAAATATTAACACTAACGCAAGGAACTAATTCTTTTTTTTTTTTTTTTGGCAAAACCACTATAAGTGGCGGATAATATATTGGGCATCTCAAATCACAAAAATTCAACAATTACAAGACTATGATACACTTATGCTCCGAGAACAAGCATAGGTGCATGGAGTAAACTCCCAAAACATTGGAAATGCTTTGCAAAAATAGGCCTATGTGCCTTATACAAAATTGTAGGTAAGAGAAAATTTCTAGGACCTATTAGAGAATTGCTAAGCAAAACTCAAAGCGACCCCAAAAAAAAAAAAATCTCAAACCTCTATAGAGTATATCACAATTGATCCCTAAATGATGTAATATAGGTGCAGGGGATCAACATTTTCAAAGGGTGTGAGATAAAGATAAGCAGTGTCTTGAACCAGTGCCAAAATTGAGTCTCCACAACTTCCTTGTCATAATCAGTGAAGAAATGCCTAAATTGTTCAGAATTCTTCTCTGCTTGTTAGCTTCTGCATCCTGGGAAAGAGACATAGAAGAAAATGAGAGTAGTATCATGCTCAGGGGGGGTGATATCTAAGGGAAGGTGTACCATCTTTGTCCAAGTTATAAAGGCCTAAAATTGGATGAGGCAGTGACTGGACAGAGGTGTAGATATTAGACTGTTTAGCTTTAATTGCATGCCTAGCTAGTGCATCAGCAACTGTGTTGCCTTCTCTAAAAATGTGTTGAATTGTAGAGCTTGAGCAAGCATTAGCAATATCATATACCAGAGAGAAGATTTTCCATGGAGCAAGGTCTGGTTTTTTAATCATATTAACAGCCAATTTACAGTCAGATTCATAGGAGCATGGTAGATTCATTTTAGTCCCAGTCTTAACTCCTAAACCAATTGCTAAAATTTCTGCATGCAAAGAGGACATTGCCTGAGTAAAAACTGTTTTGGCTATAACTAATTTCCCTTCCCAATCTCTAATAACTACTGCCAATCCTGTGAAATTTGCATGCCAAGATGCATCAGTATTAGCTTTGAAATTGACAGAAGGCTTAGACCATACAATTTTTGAAATTCTGGGTTTGGGAGGTTTTCTGAACTTGGGGAAATAGCCATTATTTGCAAGCTCGATATCATGGTCAGATTCAGTGTAGCATGGTTTTGCAATGAAGGAGTCATAAATCATCCCTTTAATATCATGTAAAATACCAGTAATAGAGGGAGAGAGATTGTCAAATATATATCTATTTCTAGTTTTCCAGAGACTCCAGCATGTGAAAAGTACAATATTATGTATCATTTTGGTCTGAATAGGAGAAAGGCCTGGTTTAGATATTCCAAATGGTAGTAACAATGGGGGGCCTAATTCCTATAAATAGATTGACCTTTTCCCACACTTGAACAGCCAGAAGACAGCTATTAAAATAATGGTCTAGAGTGTCTATATTATCACAGAAACAACATTTAGACACAATGTTAAAACCATAGTATTTAAGCACATTGTCAAAAGGGAGAATAGAGTTCATGACTTTCCACATAAAAATAGACACTTTTTTTGGAATTCTGGCATTCCAAAGTTTAGTAAGAGATGCAGATGTACCTCTCTTTGGTCTGATATGATTATAAGTGGATTTGACACTGAAAATTCCAGTTGTGGCAGGCTTCCATATTAGTTTGTCTCTTCTGTCATTATTCACTTCAGCCACCTGCAACAATTCCAAAAGAGCAGTATCAATGTGGGGAGAGATGGAAGGCAAGTATTCCTATTTCAGCATCATAAATTCAGCCACAGTGCAATTTTCTGGGATATTTGTGAGGTTGTAGTCCAGTAGATCAGTGATAGGTCCATGGTCAGACCAATTAGAGTTCCAAAAGCTGCAAAGTCCCTGACCATGTATCACCTTAGAATTTGATTCACAAAATTCATTAACCTCACAGATCCTTTTCCATGTATGTGAATTCTGTGCTGAATGAGGAAGTGAAGCAATAAATATAGTCCATGGAGCAGATGCATTCTGAAACTTCCACCACAACTTCATTGAAAAAGCAGTAACTATAGTTTTTAGGTTTCTAAAACCTAAACCATTTTCGGCTATAGGGTAGCACATATCATTCCAGTTTTTCCATGATTTTTTAGGCCTGTCATTAATTGATCCCCAGAAAAATACAGAGATTCTTCTTCTTATCAATTTAATAATGTGTACAGTTGGTTTCATAACAGCCCAATAATGTTGTGGAACAGAATATATGCATGCATTGATCAAAATCAGTTTAGCACCAGATGAGAGCCATCTATTTTTCCAATTAAGAAGTCTACTATCTATCATCTCTATCAATGGCTGGAAAAATATATTTTTTATTCTACCAGAGAAAATGGGCACTCCCAAATATTTAAATGGAAAAGATTCTTTTTTCATACCCAGAATATTATTCATATCTCTAATATTAGCCACAGAAGCATGCTTGCTAATGTAATAGTCACTCTTATCATAATTGATTTTCTGTCCAGAGACACTTTCAAAAACAGCAAGAAAGGACTTCATTTTAATAATATTAGCTCTACTTGCAAGCATAAAAATCACAGTGTCATCAGCATAGGAAAGATGTGAAATGAGAGAGGCAGATGCAGGCAGGTTATAATATTTCAGACTCCCAATTTCAAAAATATAAGCTAAGCTTCTTGTGAAAGCCTCAGAAAAGATGTTAAATAGAAAGGGAGAGATAAGATCACCTTGTTTGATACCCCTAGATGCCTGAAAAAATCCAACTGGACTACCATTGACTAAAATTGAAAACCAGGCTTGTGAAATATTTTTCATAATTAAGTAAATAAACTGCCCATGAAATCCAAATTTTATGAGTATACTGGTTAGAAACTTCAAACAAACCCTATCAAAAGCCTTTCTAAAGTCTAGTTTGAGTATACAGTTAGGGTGTGGACCTTTTTTATTTAGGAACCTGACCATTTCCTGAAGATAGAGCACATTATCACTAATGTCTCTATTTTTTAAAAATGCTGTCTGGTGTGGAGAAATGATCTTTTGCATTATAGGCTTCAGTCTTTCCATTAAAACCTTTGAAAAAATTTTGTTTAAAACATTTGAAAGACTAATAGGCCTGAAGTCACTAAAAGAGGATGGTGTCTGAATTTTTGGAATTAAGGCCATCCAAGTACTAGCAATACCTTTAGGTATGTCATACTTAGTCATAAAATCATTTACAACACTTAAAAGGTCTACCTGTATAAAATCCCAACCTTTGATGTAGAATTGTGAGGTGAATCCATCTGGTCCAGGGCTGCTGTGCTTATTAAGAGAAGTTACAATGCTCTTCAGTTCTTGCATTTTGACTGGTTTAAGCAGTTCTACATTTTCCTCTGTGGTAATAAGTTTGGGGATCTGGGATAGAAAATGAGAGTAAAATATTCTCTGATCTGGATTATTATCTGCTGATAGCAACTCAGAATAATATGAGATGGCTTCAGTTTCAATTTCTGTAAAATTATCAATCCACAGACCATCAGAATTTTGAATTTTTGTAATATTCATTTTTCCCTTCCTTTCCCTCACTGAGTTATGAAAAAATTTAGAATTATCATCACCCTCTTTAAGCCACTTTACTTTAGATTTGTGCTTCCAGTAATGGTTCTGCTCTTTAATGGCTCTAGAGAGTTCAGATTTTGCTTGTTTGAGACCATCCAAAAATATTTCATTTTGATCAGTGTCATAAGCAATTTCAGCCTGTCTCAGTTTCTCTTCTGCTATCTTTACATTATCATGCAAATTGCCAAAAACTTCCATATTCCAGATTTTCAAAAAACTTTTGAGTCTGAGAAGTTTGAGGTAGAATCCTAACATGCCAGTAGTGCTTATACTAGGTTCCCAGTTCTCTTTAAGCACATCAATGAAATTATTTCTCTTAAACCATGTATTAAGAAATCTGAAAGGCCTAGGTGATGATTTAATATCACTACCAACACTCAAAAAAAGGGGGCAATGGTCACTGGACAATCTATTAAGAACTAAAATTGAGGAATTTGAGAATCTAACACTCCACTGAGGAGTACATAGACCTCTATCCAACCTCTGAATAGTGGGAAATTTTTTCCTCCCACTTGGACTGAGATCTAGAGGGATTTGGTGTCTACCATTGGTCCAAGTAAACAAATTACCAACAGTATTAATATGCTCTAAAGCCATGGCATCAATAAAAGCAGCAAAATCTCTAATACTGTGTAAACTGGGAGTAGAAGGACCTTTGTACTCTGAAATAGAAATGATAGCATTAAAATCACCAATAAAAATAGTCTCAGGGTTTTGTATTTTCTGAAAATAAATCCATAAATTTTCCCTCTCTTTTCTTATTCTCAATCCATAGAAAAAAACAGCCTCCATAGAAGCATTCAGTTTCTGACAGTGAACTGAGACATGTAAAAATTGGGGGTGATCCAAAATTAGGTTCAGGTGGATTTCATTTCTCCAAAAAATCCAAATTTGTTCATTTAATGCATACATACAATTCTGATAGCCTAGGACATTTTTGTAATAGTCACATTTAAAATTGACATGCATTGGTTCAAACAGACAAATAATGTCAAAATTGTGACTGGCAATTAGTTCTTTCAATCTTTCAAGTGAAGTTTCCATCCCTCTAACATTCCAAACAAGGAATTTATTAGTTAGGGTTGTACTAATCATTTAAAACTTTTGGAAGGGCTATTTGTAACTGATCCTGCAATAATTTGGTTCAATTGAGTAAAATATGTTTGTAATTTAATAACAGGAGGAGGATTTTTAGCTAGCAGCCTTGAAGAATACCTAACCTGAGCTGTGTCTACCTGTTTTTCTCTGACTTGAGGAGTTGTATTTTCTATTTCTTGCTGCTGAGAGTTAATCTGGGAACTCCTTTCATCATTCTCCAATGAGTCATCTTGTACTTCTTCTGTAATCAGTCCCTGCAATGGTAAGAATCTATTTTCTCTACTTTTTTCCTGAGAGTAAAAAGTAACTTTGTTAGCATTAACAGGAGAAAAACGAGGGGAGAAGTGCTTATCTGCTGGCATTGAGGAATCATCCTTGGCATATTTTTTTGGTTTATGATTCTGCATCAGCCAAGTCTCTTCTTGTATAGACATTAGGGGTACAGTAGTGGTGCAGGGGGTTTCAGCAGTTGTGGCTAGTTCCAAAATGGTAGGGTGCCCTGATGAGTCTGAACATGAGTTGGAGATAAGCACCACTTCATTTGGGGGAGAGGGGTTAGCAGCATCTGACTCCAACGCCTTTTCTTTTCCCTTATCAGAGTTAGGTATCTGTGGTACTACTAGTGTCACTGGCTGAGGTTTTTTAACATACATCATCTGGCCCTGAGCCTTGAAAAATCTGTCTTTCTCCCTAATAGTTAAACCAGAACCACCCTCTTTAGGTTTTGATAGTTGAGCTGGTTTGGAGGGGGGGTTTGGTACCATCTCAGTAGAGTCTGTTGCCATATTTCTAAACTAATTCCAACTAACTGAAACCCATCACCCATACCCTCTCACCTCAAAAGGGTATATGAACCCCAATAACTAACACCACCCCAACGATATACCTCCAAGGCTCCGCCGTTCCGATTTATCATCACCCAGTGATTTGGCCCTCTGTTTAATAATCGACTATAGCAAGCAATTAGTTTATTGGTGGTATATATGGCTTTTTGTATTGGCTTGAGAACATTGCCAAGCATATAATATATATGAATGTCAAGCCGCTTAAAGTCGTCAAATATGTAATTGTATACCAAGTATATTATATATTATAATATAGTGTTGCCATATTTAAGCTGTTTAAAATACAAATGTTAGTAAATAGAAAGCTGGCGGTGTACCAAACTGGCAGCATTTTAGTTAATATAATATTCGGCGGAGTAAGAATCTAATTAGTGAAACGTTAGGTCAAAATGCAAGATGTATGTCATTTTACATTGTATTTTAGTTAGTAAAATTATAGTCATACTGCCACATTCTGTTATTGATAATATACTTGTAAAGAAAAAGATAATACTTTATTAAGAAAGTGAAAAAATATTAACGATATTTTGATTGTCATTTACAGGGTGATTTTTCTCTACCTTTAATAATTTTTAAAAAAATAATCAATCACCGTAAAATCATAATACTATGTATAAAAATATATGCTTTATAAAAAGGAAACACGGATATATATATATATATATATATATATATATATATATATATATATGGATCAGGTGAGACACCCCTTTTAAAGTGTGGCAGCCTGCTTAAAGTGTGGCACAAATCTGACCACAAAAATTCGGTATAGTGCGGCTGAGATTATACCTTGAAATAGGGTTTTTAATAACGAATGGACAATCTCGCGGATCTTTTCATGTTATAAGAAAATAAATTCGGGGCACCTTTTTCACCTTTTTCGGGCTATTATATTTAATTACTTCCCCTACATTTAATTACTTCCCTTGTCCGTGCAGCCCACGTATTTGACCAGTTATATACATAATAATAATGACTTTGGTATATAAGAGAGTTTTGATTTAGTTCTAATTTCTGTAGAATGGAATGAATTCCAAGCATGCATGCATTTTTTGTCTTTTGTAATCTGATTAGCCTAGAATTAAAACCTTTATAAATAAATAAAACGAGTTCCATAAAACAATTAATAATAAAATAAATATGACTTATAACTAGTTAAACTACCGATAAGTAAGTTAAAGCATATGTTAAAGCATATATAGTAATAACTTGAAACACTGACAAGTAAAAGCACTTGTAGTTATAACTTGAAACACCTACAAGTATAAGTTGAAGCACCGACATGTAAAAACACTTGTAATTATAACTTGAAGCACCTACAAGTATAAGTTGAAGAACCGACAAGTAAAAACACTTGTAGTTATAACTTGAATCACCTACAAGTATAAGTTGAAGCACCGACAAGTAAAAGCACTTGTAGTTATAACTTGAAGCACCTACAAGTATAAGTTGAAGCACCGACAAGTAAAAGCACTTGTAGTTATAACTTGAAGCACCTACAAGTATAAGTTGAAGCACCGACAAGTAAAAACACTTGTAGTTATACCTTGAAGCACCTACAAGTATAAGTTGAAACACCGACAAGTAAAAGCACTTGTAGTTATACCTTGAAGCACCTACAAGTATAAGTTGAAGCACCGGCAAGTAAAAGCACTTGTAGTTATACCTTGAAACACCTACAAGTATAAGTTGAAGCACCAACAAGTAAAAACACTTGTAGTTATACTTTAAAACACCTATAAGTATAAGTTGAAGCACCGACAAGTAAAAATACTTGTGGTCATAACTAGAAGTACCTACTAGTATAAGTTGAAGCACCGACAAGTAAAAACACTTGTAGTTATACTTTGAAGCACCTACAAGTATAAGTTGAAGCACCGATAAGTAAAAGCACTTGTAGTTATACCTTGAAGCACCTACAAATTTAAGTTGAATCACCTACAAGTATAAGTTGAAGCATCGACAAGTAAAAGCACTTGTAGTTATACCTTGAAGCAGCTACAAGTATAAGTTGAAGCACCTACGAGTAAAAGCTCATATAATTAGAATTTGAAACACTTACAAATATAAGTTGAAACACCTATAATTATAATTTGAAGCATTAATATACGAATTTAATTTAAATATGAAACGATGTATTTTAATTTTTTATTAAAAAAATTATACGAGTATATATCTAATAAATTATTTATTAATAGTGCCTAAAGGCTACGGGAATTGTTTAAACAAAAAGAATTGCTACAGACTAGTGCATGCATGTATAAGAAACAAGGCAGCAAAGTCAACATGCTGCAGACTCCAATTTGCAAATGGCTACAGTGGCAGAAGTGCGTATAATAATTATCCGATTTAAAAGGAGCATGACCCGACTTCCATGTCCCGGAAAATTTGACCCGCGTATTTTAATTTTTTTAAGGTAATTATGTTTTAATCTGGGCCATCAGATGAGATAATTGTATGGCTTGGATCCTGCCACGCTTTAAACAGGCTGTCACACTTTAAGAGGGTGTCTCACCGGATCTCTCTCTTATATATATGTATATATTTAGATATATTGAACTTGAAGTTGAGATTTTGAGTGTTTACCTCAATAGAAGAAATAAAGATAATTTAAGTACGATTCGGAAAATCAAAGGATAAAAATAACTCAGGAAGATGAAGACGGTCGAAAATCAAAATTAACTGCATGCAAATTAACTGCATGCGTCTGAAGACTGGCATTCTGTCTTCTGCGCGAGGTAAACAAAACCTTTTCTTTCCTTTTTTTATTTTTTTAAAATATTAAATTCGTCTTTTTAAAAGGGTTTTAAAAGGCTGTTTTTATTTTAAAATGAGCCCAAATAAAATTTGAATTTTGAATTAAAAACAAGCCCAAAATACTGATTTATATATATATATATATATATATATAATCAATTGTAATTTTTAAAGAATTTGGGTTTAAAAATCACTTGAATTTTCGGGTCTGAGGCAAAGGCCTCATTGGCCTCCATAATGGGCCGCCCTGCTGAACCCGTCCGGGTAATGATTGAATACGTGGTCCAATTATAAATTACTTAAAGTTGACGTGTCGATATTGTCCATATCAGGATGATCCTGATCCTGATATATATTAACTGCTAAATTATTTACAAAAGAAAATTGTATTTTTGAGATATGAGGATTAAAAAGTACATATGACACAAAACTGTAGTAAATTACATAATTTTATGACCTATCGATCATGATTATTTAAGTATAACCTTTGTTGTAGATTATTCAATTTTTTTTGAAAAATAGAAGAATAGGAAGGGTTTGGAATTTAGAAGAAAAGTCAGTCCACTCTTATCTATATATGAATTTGAACAAACCATGAACCATGCATGTGAACAAAGAAACAAAAAAGAGAAATGCTATAACCATCAATACAGCACACAAGTTGAAAGATCCGAAAATGTAACCATCAATATACATATACATATATATAGATATATAAGCAACAGCTTTTGGATCTAAGAAATAACTACCCAGGAATTAAAAATGGCTCGAAAATTAAAATATTCAACAGCTTTAGGATATGCTTGGAACCTCTTAATTTTATGCATCTTCACCGTTTTGTTTCACGCAGCAGATGCAAGATCACCCTGGCAGAAGGTACTGTAATATATTGTTAGATTCTCAGAGAAATGTTGGTATTCATCAGATCCTGAAGCTACGAATAGTAAATACATAAATAATGTCTGTGTTTTCTGGGATATGACTGAGCATATTTTAACTCTTTTTTTTCAAATCTCCAGGGCATATGCATTTGGTGGTCAAGATCGCATTCGCAGGTAACTTTTTTCTTCAACACATTCGATATAATATATAAGATCATAGATCGACCTGTAAAGAAACATGTATTAACATATTATGTGGTTTCATAACTTGGATTATATCATGTTTAAAGGATTAGATACAACTTTTCAATGCATCTATATACATGATCAAGATGTTTTGTATATTATAAGGTTGTTTCTGTATATTGACTTGTATTTGTTTTCCCTGTGATTTATTTTATTTCTTTTTCATTTCACCAGGGCTGTATGTGGTGGGAATTCCCCTCCAGGTCCGCACGATCGCCACCCTTGAGAACTGAGACGCATCCGACCGGGTTCTTGTCAATGTCAAAACAAATCATCCTGAATCAGCCAAAAATATAAATCGTGTACGAAATCAGAGATATATATTTTTAATGGAGGGAGATATGTCTATTAAAAAAAAGTTTAGCTGCACAAATTTCATAGGGGACGCCGAAAGAAAATTATGAACAGTTTTCACTTGGTCGCCAGATTTTGGGAGGGTGGCCGACCTCTCTCACTCTCTTCTGATTCCGTCACTACGTGGAGAGGCTGATTTAAATCTTATTTCTATGTATTAACGTCCCATATTCCAGTGTCCCATAAGTTTTATCTCATCTACCTTGAATGTCACATTATCAGGGTATATATATAATCCTAATTAGAATTACATATAAGAGAAGCGCAGGTACGCTTTTTAGGAAATCAGATATCTGTTTTTCATTTTGTTTGTTTTAGAATGGATAGTCATTTTTATTAAAACTAGAGAAAAACATTCATCCGCATGATTCTGATATAACCCTTATCAGGCACCAATAAGATAATGACACGTGTACAATTGTAATGTTTTAATTGGTTAAGATATTTTTAGTAAAGTTCTAAAACCCTAATTTAGAATGCCTAAACCCGTCTGGGTAATGATTGAACACGTGGCCCAATCATAAATTAGTTAAAGATGATGTGTCGTTATTTAATTGGTGCCTGATATTGTCAATATCAGGATGATCCTGATATATATTAAACTGTTAAAACTAACATAAAATTATGGTTGATTAATTTAATTACATTTTTTATAAAATTAAAGTCGCTCCTACTTTCCCATGACTAAATTGTAGAGAAAATAGATATATTTAGGCTCAGGAAATTAAAATTAAAATTATGCTAAAATCGTTCAAATTTTTAAAAGGAAATTTGTCTAGAAGACAATAGAACTTTTAGTTCATTAATTCCGTGCATTAAATTCTTTTAAATAATTTTAATAAGTTTAGTTTTAATCCTTATTTTTCTAATTTTAGTTAATTATCATTAAGGATTTATTTACTATGTTTGAAACTCAACTGATCTGATCTGATCTGAATTGACATGAAATGAAATAACTTAAACTACTAAATTAAATTGAACAAAATTAAAATACATTCCAATAGATACGTGTGTGCACCCTCTAATTAGTATTACATATATGAGTACTTAGCGCACGAACGCTTTTTACATATTGAAATTAAAATCGCACGCAAATTGCATAGGAAGCAGAAAATGTTAAAAAACAACAGCGTAGAGAGGTTAGGTTACTGCAATCAAATTATATGGACTCATTCAATTTAAATTCAAAAGCGCGTGCATGGAACGTGCGGAAAAATTCTGCACGCCAAAACATAATGTCTGCATTACAAAAGTACTTCTAGATCTTTTAAGCTATGGCTTGTCGGGCCGAGCAGAGCATCTTTATTCCCGTCCACTTCGAGATCTGAAGAGTCCAGAATATTCAGCATAATATAGTTGGCTATTTTGTAGAAGTTATCATGTTTAAACATGCTTATGTTTAAACACTTGCTGAACTGAAATCAGAAACTAAGCAAGAGTATTGAAGAAGGAGTACAACTCTCATGAAATCAAAGACAATATTCGAGAAATCAAGATGACAAGTGAAGATTGATTTTGTATCGGTTGAATTAGTTTGAGAATATTTGATAGAGTTGTATATTAGAAAGGATTAGTCTTAAATAAGGAAAGAAGATATTTCTTATCCTTTAGCTATAGAAGTAGAGTATAGCTAGAAGACTAAGTGTAGCTGTGACAAGCTGGATGAGAGATCAGCATTGCCGAGATTGAAGGATCAAGAAGATAAACGAGGCAACAAAGCATTGAACTATAAATACTCAATGAAGCTGCAACAGAAGATTATCCATCTTACAAGAAAGTATTCTGCCGATCAGAATAGCTTTACAGTTGGAGCAGCTTACTGAAGGAAGTTCAATAGGTCTTTGCCGAACGCCAGCAGTCTGAAATCAACAGCCTTAATACTTCAGGGGAAGTGGTCAAGACAGCAACGAGGAGTTGCTGACCGGCAGTGAGGGGATCTCACGAATCCATATAAGAGATAAGTCATAGATAGTTAATTGTTGTGTGAAACTTTGTAACGTATCTTGATTATCTAGTGGATGATTTTCAAATTGGGCAAGGCCCCGCAGATGTAGGTGTTCAACACCGAACTGCGTAAACAACTTTGTGTGTTCTTTCTTTTTATGTTTAAACTCTGCAATATGTTTAAACATACTTGTTAGTTTAGAAAGAATAGTTGAGAACTATTTGAAACTGATCGATAGTAACTTTCAATTGGTATCAGAGCTAGTCCACTAAGGTGTGCCTTTAACAAGGCCAGTGGAGATCCCTATCGATCATGGCGAACCAAGAGAAGGATGGTTCAATATACACACGTGCACCCATGCTGGATAAAAATAACTATGGTTATTGGAAGGCGAGGATGAGGCATTACATTGATGCTCTAGATGAAGAAGCATGGTATTGGGTTGAGAACGAGTGGTCACCCGCCAGACATCCACCTACAGCAGGGGCAGTCGAAGGTGTTCTGAAAAACAGAGAAGAACTGACAACTCAAGAGAGGAAGGATAAGCGACTAAACAACAAAACACTCAACTGCATCAACTCGTGTGTTGATCAAGAAGCGTTTCGCTTGATTTCAACTTGCTGCACTGCTAAGGATGCATGGGAGAAACTAAAAGTAAGCTATGAAGGAGATGCAAAAATGAAACGACAAAAAATGCATACAGTGAAGACAGCATTTGATACTTTGATTATGAAGGATAACGAGACGATTACTGATTACAATGCAAAAATCAGGGATCTTGTTAACACAGCATATCAGTTGGGAAAACCATTTGTTGAAGACGATATTGTTCAGAAGATATTAAGGTCTCTTCCACCGAGGTTCAAAGGGAAAACCATTGCAATGGAGGAATTACATGATACATCTGAGATGACTGTTGATGAAGTCATGGGAGCACTTTCAGCCTTTGAAATGAAGGAGCTAGCAACAGTCAGACAGAGTGATATGGCATTTACTGCAGCTGCTCATAAAACAGCTGAACAAAACCCAGTGTCTAAACATAATTCCATGTCTAAACTCTCTACCAGAAACAACAATGAAGAAATGGACGAGGATGAGCTTGCACACATATCAAGGAGCTTTGCAAAAGTTCTGAGAAAATCTCAAAATAGGAGAAATGAAGGAAGGGAGCAGAGTTCAAGTATGAATAGAAGATCAAATAATGATCAAGCAGAACCCAAGCCGGCATTCAAACATGCTGGAAAAATTCAATGTCGAGAATGTGAAGGGTACGGGCATATTCAATCACAATGCCCAAGTGGATCAGCAAACAAAAAGGGGAAAGCCTACAATGCTACATTTAGTGATGCAGAAGATTCTGATGAAGAACATGTCAGCAATCATGTGGCATTTGGAGCAGTCACTGTTCAAAGTGATGAAGAAAGTGAAGAAGAAAACTATGTTATGTTTGGTGCTATTGTAAGTCCAGAGAATGAGAGTTTAAACTCAGACTCTGAGGTGGTTCATGAACCCTACGACAAACTCCATGAACTCTGGATCAGTGTGACTAAAAAAAATAAAGTGCTACAGAAAGACAACAATAGTTTGAATGAAGAAATTGAGCAACAACAGATAATTATTGAGGCAATGAGAAAGGAACTGAAGATAGCTCTCATTCGAGCAGAGGTAGCAGAAGGAACCATCACCAAACTAAACAAAGGAACAGCTGCTCTGGATGAAATTCTTGGTATGGGAAAAGTTGCTGGAGATCGACATGGATTAGGGTATGATGAAATAGATGTGGCTAACAAGAATAATCAGTCAAAAGGGAAGCTGAACAAGAAGGTGATGCAACCAAGTTCAAGTCAAGTTAGGAGAGAACAACCTATTAAGACTTTGAACAATTCTGTCAATGTTCCAAAGTTTGGTATAGGTTATAAACCGATCTATCCTCGTCAGCAAAACAAGTTTCAACCATGGTGGGAGGCAAGGTGCAACTACTGTCGACGTCCAGGACACTATAAAAGGCGTTTCTTTCGTCTGTTACAAGATCTAATGCAAGAATCAACCCATGGAGCAGGTTTCAACACAGGAGCGGATTATAACACAGGAGCAAGTTATAACACAACTGCAAGTTACAACACTGGAGCAGGTTACAACACAGTACAATCAGAAAAATCTCCATACACTGCTAAAAAGGTATGGGTTCCAAAAAACATTCACTGCTATGTTGTACACACTTGCTATAGCTCTTATGCCAGAGATTCCTGGTATTTCGATAGTGGATGTTCTAGACATATGACAGGTTCTTCTGAACTGTTGAGCAATATTGTTCCATGGACTGGAACTGTCAGATTTGGAGATGGGAAAAAATGCAGAATAACTGGAAAGGGGGAGTTACAAGTCAAAAACTTTCCAGTGTTTCAAGACGTACTCTTGGTGGATGGACTAAAGGCAAATTTGCTCAGCATTAGTCATCTGTGTGACAACAAACTAACAGTTTTATTTGATGATAAAATATGTACTGTCAGGAAGGATGAACAGGGTGTTCTTATTGGCACTAGATCATCAGATAAGTGCTACATATTGGATGAATCAGTTAGTTGTCTCAAAGTAAGTGTGGATGATACTCTTTTGTGGCACAAGAAGCTTGGTCATGCAAATCTGAAAACTCTGGCTAAGGTAACAAAGCTTGAAGCAATAAGAGGAGTACCATTACTCTCGTATACAAAGGAGTTAAACTGTCCACCATGTCATGAAGGTAAACAGGTTAAGTCTCCACACTCTAAACTTCATGAAATCACTACTTCGCATAGTCTTGAACTACTGCATATGGATTTGATGGGGCCAATCAGTCCAGCTAATATTTCGGGAAAGAAATATATCTTTGTCTGTGTAGATGATTTCTCCAGGTTTACATGGGTAAAATTCTTGAAAGAAAAATCTGATGCAGTGGAAATAATTATTGAGCTCATTACACAAGTTAACACTGAAAGATCACATGATGGTCTACAAGTGGTTCGAGTAAGGAGTGATCATGGACGGGAATTTGCAAACTCTACTATGATGGATTTTTGTGCTAAACTTGGAATCAAGCATGAGTTTTCTGCTCCAATCACACCACAACAAAATGGTATTGTTGAACGCAAAAACAGGACTATCATCAACATGTCAAGGGCTATGATGGCAGAAAATGATACTCCAAAGAAATGATGGGCTGAGGCAGTTCATACTGCATGCCATACAATCAACAGAGTCTTTCTTCGTCCTCTCACTCAGAAAACTGCTTATGAATTATGGAAAGGAAGGAAGCCAAACGTCTCGTACTTTCATGTATTTGTAAGTGCGTGCTACATTCTCAGAGATCGTGAACCTCTTAGTAAGTTTGACAAACGGGCTGATGTTGGGATTTTTCTTGGGTATTCTCAAAATAGCAGGGCATACAGGGTGTTCAATAACCGCACAAATGTCATGATGGAGTCCAACAATGTTGTTATTAAAGATCTGAAGGATATCAGTAGCGGAATCCTACTTGAAGATGAACCTGAGCAGTTAATCATTCCAGAAGTTGATCCACCTTTGTCCGATGTTACAACACTGTCGGATGTTAAAACACTACCTGATGTTACAACATCATCTGATGTTTCTGAAAGTAACACAGTATCTGAAGCTACATCTGATCCAATTGCATCTGTCACAGTATCTCCTCCTAATCCGTATAATCTAAGACAGACAGCACGGAAAGACTACGCAAAGATGAATGCTGGGATGCATGTGCTTCAATGTTTTCTTTCATCCATAGAACCCAAGAATCATAAAGAAGCATTGACTGATGAGTATTGGATTTCTGCCATGCAAGAGGAACTGGAGCAGTTCACCAGAAGTGATGTGTGGTATCTTGTTCCACGACCTTCAGGTGTAAATGTCATTGGCACTAAGTGGATTTTCAAGAACAAGTCTGATGGAGATGGCAATATCACCAGAAACAAAGCCAGACTGGTGGCTCAAGGATATACTCAAGTTGAAGGAGTTGATTTTGATGCAACCTTTGCTCCAGTTGCAAGGTTAGAATCTGTTCGTTTTTTGCTTGCAATGTCCTGCATTATGAAGTTCAAGTTGTTTCAGATGGATGTAAAGAGTGCATTTTTAAACGGCATTGTTAAGGAAGACGTATATGTGGAGCAACCCAAGGGTTTCGAAGATCCGTATCTGCCAGATCACGTGTACAGATTAAAAAAGGCGTTATATGGTCTTAAACAAGCTCCCAGAGCGTGGTATGAACGTCTCACCCAATTTCTGTTGCAGAAAGGCTATCGACGAGGGGGAGTAGACCGAACGCTCTTTGTGTTTAAACATGAAAAACACATTCTGCTTGCTCAAATCTATGTAGATGACATTGTTTGTGGGTCCACATCTCAAAAGCTGGTTGATAGCTTTATAGAAATGATGAAGAGTGAATTTGAAATGAGCATGGTTGGCGAATTAACATACTTTTTGGGGCTTCAAGTCAAACAGCACAAGGAAGGTATTTTCATCAATCAAACCAAGTACACCTTAAACTTGGTTAAAACATTTGGGATGGATGATTCTAAGAACATGCGAACTCCAATGGCATCTACGGAAAAATTGACTTATGACAAGTATGGTGTGAAGGTGGATATCAAGTTGTATAGAAGTATAATTGGGAGCCTATTATATCTCACTGCAAGTAGGCCATACATTTGTTTGAGTGTTGGACTATGTGCAAGATTTCAGTCTGATCCTAAGGAGTGTCATCTGGCTGCAGTCAAGAGAATCATCAGATATGTGCATGGGACTGCTGAGTATGGTCTCTGGTACTCTAGAGGAAGTCAAGCTGAGATTATTGGCTACAGTGATTCTGATTGGGCTGGAAATTCAGAAGACAGGAAGAGTACTACTGGAGGTTGTTTCTATGTAGGAGGGAATTTAGTATCATGGTACAGCAAGAAGCAGAATTCTATATCACTATCTACCACTGAATCTGAGTACTTAGCAGCTGGAAGTTGTTGTCAGCAATTACTGTGGATGAAGCAGATGTTGAAAGATTATGGATTCAAGCAGGATGCTTTAATTATTAAATGTGACAACAAGGGGGCCATTGATCTATCTCATGATCCTGTTGATCACAAGAAGACAAAGCACATAGATATCAAGCATCACTTCATTAGAGACTTGGTAGAAAAGAAGGAACTGATTATTGAGTTTGTTCCTAGTGCTGAACAGTATGCAGACATTTTCACCAAACCACTGGATTCTGCAACGTTTGAGACACTAAGACAACACTTAGGTGTTTGTCGAATTTGAGGTACCTCTGATCACCTCTTATCTGTTGTATGTTAGTGTTTACTGCTTTGTGTTATTTTAATTTAAAAAAAAACAAAAAAAGGGGGAAGAAGGAAGTTGGTGTGAAGTGTGTTTAAACACTGAGAAATCAGTGTGTTTAAACTCTGAAGAGTTAGCCAAAAATGAAGGAGAAAGTCGTTTGGGCTTAACTCGTTAATGGGCTAAAAAAAGGTTGATGTCAGTGGGCTAAAATATTCGTACGGGCTGAGGAGATAATTTTGGCTACATATTTATTTTATGGGAAATAATCAGTGCTTTCAGAAAATTGAGGGATCGGTGTGCAATTGTGGATTTATTTTCCAAATTGGGTTCGGATTTGAAATTCTGAAAAATATTAAATATAAGAGGGAAAATCTTTGTCCCTTTTTCTCATAATTGCTGCAGCTCCGTCGTTCCCCCTTCAGCACTACCTCCTCCGGCAATTAACCGAATCTCACCGTCAAATCAGTGTATCGATCGGCTCTCATCGCAACCGAAATTTGGTCTGAGCTACACATTGCCCAGTCTGAAGTCCGAGAACAAGGAAAAACCTGAGCTTTAGTCGACTGAAGGTTCGGTCCCAAATCTGTGCATGCAAGAGGTATTTGGTTCTGATTTGCTTAAAGATTCAGTTTTTTTTGGTTGATTGAGTAGTTAGAGTGCTTGCCGCACTTAGGAGTTGTGGTGGTTGTGAATTTCTGAGATTTCTGGAAGTCATTGTGTGTGTTTCAACCTACTGTGTATTTAAACCACTATGGGTAATCTTCCATCCAACCTGCCTATTGATTCCATTCCCACTAGAGAAGAGTTGCTTCAGGCTGAGCAACTTGGCCTGAATATCTCTTGAGAATAATCCCACAGTTAGGGTTGATGTTGAGTATGAAGGGGGCCCAGATTTACACTTTTTCTATGAGAGTTCAGAGGTTGAGGGTCATTCTGAACAGAATCTGGGTTTAGAAAAAGGGGCACCAAGTACAGTGGTTAACCAGGTTTACCAGAGAAAGAGGAAGAGGGGTCAAGGAGTCTTTAATACAAGTACTGTTGAGCATGAGAAGCATGCTGATGTTGGGCAAGAAGAAGAAGAAGTGGTGGAACAGAAGAAGCCTGATGAGACTGAGCAGGCAGTTGATGTAGATAGGATTGTGGAGAATGTCAGAGTAATGATGGAGCCTCTGACAGAAACAGCACCAGACAGTGAGGATAGCCATCCTTTAACTGTGAAATTCAATCAGCTACAGGAGTTGAAGAGAGAGAAGGTGAGGAAGCAAAAGTCTCTTCCACCAGTTATTCAAGTTTTTTCTACTGAGCAGATGAGGGTTGGAGAGCCAGTGCTTAATTTGAGCTGTGGTGAAGTACCACTATCTGAAGAAGTACCATCTGCAGAACCAGCAGTTTCAGATTCTGAGAGCAGGAGCTCTGAATCTGAGTTAAAGGAAAATGATGTATCAGATGAACCAGTTACTGCAGAGCATGAGGAGATTAGCTCTGAATCTGATGGAGAGAAGGATGATGAGACAAGTGAGTCTGCTGCAGAAGATCAGGAAAACAGCAGCTCTGAATCTGAGTCTGAGGAGGGAGATGAGGCAGATGAGGTGCCATTAGTGTTCCCAGATGATAATCCACTACTGGAACATGCTTGGGATGATATATTCTATTCCAGAAGGGTGATGACAGTGTATGAAGGGCTGGTCAACAGGAAGATGCATGTTGAAAAGAGATTGACTGACAAGTTTAAACATCCTAGGTTTGTAGCCTTTATGAAGAGAATTCAGATGTTTGGGCCAGCAAATTTCTGTATCAAGGCCAACCATTCTCTGGTGCTGGAATTCTATGCAAACCTGAGAGGAACAAATGGTGCTCCAGATTCTGCATGGTACATAAAGGTATATCTCAGGGGCAAGCTTTATAGATTTGATGCTCAGTTGATCAACCAGCTATTAGGGACAGGGAGACATGATTCTATCTGCCCAAACAGTGCCTATCCAGAAGGTTTTACTCTGGATTATGATTTGGTAGCACTGGAGCTTACAGGGGGCACACTTGGAGAATGGGGTGCAGCCAAGACTCTTAAAACAGCCTATCTCTCTCAGAAGTATTACTGCATGTACAGGGCTGTTGCTAATCTGTGGATCATGTCTACCAATGTGTCTCTGGTGACTGAAGAAATGGCATGCTTGATGTACTGTATTGGGACCAGAAGACCTTTCAACCTTGGTTGGTTTATCTATGATAGGGTTCTGCTAGTAGCTCAGCATCAGAAGTCTGATGAGTACATCACCTATCCTGCTCTCATAACTGGCTTACTATATCATGCTGGTATAGTTGATGGACTAGATGATAAGATCACTTTCTGTGATGATTTACAATTTAACAAGTCCATATACAGAAAAGTAAATGATCTACCTGCTGCTGTTGAGGAAGAAGAGGCAGATCCAGAGGAGGAACCAGCTGAGATCAACTATGCAGTGGTAAGGAAGAAGGAGCTTAGAGGGCTAATCAGATACCATAGACAGAAGATGCATGACTTTCAAGAGGAGCTGGAAGCCCTTGAAGAAACTGAGGATGAGACTAGTGGTTCTGATGCATTCTGAGCCTGGTTACTCCTTCTTTTGTCTATCTTTTGTCCTCAGTATTGTGATATATTCTAGATAATTGCTTTATGTTTTTCTGGATATTTGGTTCTTTGGCACATTTTCTGTTCCCAAGGGGGAGAAGTTTCTGATTTATTTTGATGCCTTGGTAGCCATTTATTTTGGATGTGTGTCCATTTATATTGGAACACTACTGATGTGAAATATATATGAGCTCTATCTAAGTCTGGCTGATAGGGGGAGCATTGAAGTCATATATATTGTTTGTTTCTGATTTATTGATGCAAGCATGAAGGTCTATATGATAGGGGGAGTGAATTATTGTCTGTGCATCAAAATAAGTGTTATGGTTCCACAAAATGCCAAAGGGGGAGATTGAAGAGTCCAGAAAACTCAGCATAATATAGTTGGCTATTTTGTAGAAGTTATCATGTTTAAACATGCTTATGTTTAAACACTTGCTGAACTGAAATCAGAAACTAAGCAAGAGTATTGAAGAAGGAGTACAACTCTCATGAAATCAAAGACAATATTCGAGAAATCAAGATGACAAGTGAAGATTGATTTTGTATCGGTTGAATTAGTTTGAGAATATTTGATAGAGTTGTATATTAGAAAGGATTAGTCTTAAATAAGGAAAGAAGATATTTCTTATCCTTTAGCTATAGAAGTAGAGTATAGCTAGAAGACTAAGTGTAGCTGTGACAAGCTGGATGAGAGATCAGCATTGCCGAGATTGAAGGATCAAGAAGATAAACGAGGCAACACAACATTGAACTATAAATACTCAATGAAGCTGCAACAGAAGATTATCCATCTTACAAGAAAGTATTCTGCCGATCAGAATAGCTTTACAGTTGGAGCAGCTTATTGAAGGAAGTTCAATAGGTTTTTGCCGAACGCCAGGAGTCTGAAATCAACAGCCTTAATACTTCAGGGGAAGTGGTCAAGACAGCAACGAGGAGTTGCTGACCGGCAGTGAGGGGACCTCACGAATCCATATAAGAGATAAGTCATAGATAGTTAATTGTTGTGTGAAACTATGTAACGTATCTTGATTATCTAGTGGATGATTTTCAGACTGGGCAAGGCCCCGCAGATGTAGGTGTTCAACACCGAACTGCGTAAACAACTTTGTGTGTTCTTTCTTTTTATGTTTAAACTCTGCAATATGTTTAAACATACTTGTTAGTTTAGAAAGAATAGTTGAGAACTATTTGAAACTGATCGATAGTAACTTTCAAGATCCTTCAACTGGTAGGAGCTAGGGATTTCAGGGAGCAATATAAGGTGGTCCAGAAGAGGAAACTCGAAGCCTTCATCTTGGATCGTATTTTGAAACCGATTCTTCCGGTTCAGTTAACCCCTTGAAAAACCTGGCAAAGGCTGTACTTTTCAGCAGCTTCCATGTGTAGACGATCATCGCTGACACTCTTCATCCTGGAATTCTCAGATTTAAGCAAAGCCATAGCTTTCTCCAGATCCTTCTTATCTCCTTGAAGTGCAGAAATCTCGTTGTCCTTCTCCTTAGCATCCTGTTTGATACATTTCTCCATGATTTCTTCTCTCTAAGTTCCTCCCAAAAACTGGACAGAAAGATTTCACTGGGATTTAATTTAACAAAACTCATGAATATGCATGAGTCGAAGTGAGGTCTTTTGAAGAAAACCATTCCATTGTGAATTTATGATTATACTTAACTTCTAGTTTGATTTATTTCTGAACTCTATATTTAAAATTATAATTTAATGTGCAAGCATAGATCGTGCGGCGAATAAATATATAGGGCATATGACGTGCGAAGGAACACTAAACACTTATAAATATTGGAAATAATTCGTTTTAGTTAGAAATGGGCGGTTTTTCATTTATGGAATCACTTTACATTTACCGTTAGTTCAAAGCTACAACCTCTTAAAAATTTAGGTTTCATAAATGTTATAAAACTAACACTATACATTTACAAATTTTCATAAATGGTTACAAAATTAACGCTTACGAGATCTTAGCTATGTAATATACATATTTCATATTATTTTTTAGTATGTATTGTAAAATCAAGAAACATCCATCTCTTAATTAGTTTCAAGCAAGTGGCTAGTTAAAGTGTGACTAATAGAATGTTTTTTTTACAGCTTTTAACACACACAAATTAATATTTTTATGCTTAGACTCATGTTAGTTTGAATTTTAAAAGTTATCATAATTTTTTATGGGATAGGGAGAGTTTATTCCATTTCATGTTTATATTCCAACAAAGATTTTCAGATATTTGTATTATGATAAGATACTCTTCATTGCTGAGTTTTTTTTTTTCTGAAGTGCTATGCGCAGTCTACTATATATTTTACTAAATTTAGTTCAAAATATCATTGAAATTATATATAATACCCCGCGCCTCTGAGTATTGCTAAATTTTTCAATGAACCTAATAAGTATAAGGATATTTTTGTAAATTTATATCGGACTGCGTATAGCAACACCTTTTTTAATGTCATACATGAAGAAATTTTCAAAGTTTAACCTGACTGTCTTCTCTCTACTCCTTAATTTGTACTTGATAGTTCGTTAAGTGTAACATTGATTTTCAAATATTTGGATTATGATAACATATTCATGCAATGGATATACATATACATATATGATCTATTTACTAAGCTCTAATTATAACCTTTATCTTGCAGAGCTTCTCAGAATCTCAGTATCATAATATCTATTTTGCCACAAATCTTCTTCTTCGTCATGTTTATTTATTCTCGACGTTTGGACGAATATCAGTAGTCTTCTTATTGAGAATGAGGACGAACTCCCAGCTCTAAATGAGAGGATCAGTTTGATGTCTTTGGGGTTTATTTGGAGCATATATTTTGCTTTGTTGCTGTTAGAAATTTCAAAAGAGGTCGTTTTAATTTTTTTAAAGCCACGAACGATCATTAATCAGTTGCAGAAAAAATGTTCAAATTCAAGTTAAACATTTAAAAGATCAGCTAATCCAAACTAAATTAAAATGTACATATGCATCCAAGATCTTGGTTGGCTCCCTGGTCCTGATAGTATAACAAGTTGGCTCCTGAATAGACCTAACATTTGGAAATTTGACAATGTCAAGAGTAGTGGAAGACCTTGTCATAAAAACAAATTCTGTCAATTTTATGTAATATTGGTCCATGAGCAAAAGAGAAATGCTTTAACCATTAATACAGCACAAAAGGAGAAAGATGTGAAAATGTAACCATCATTATACATACATACATATACGTATATAAGCAACAGCTATTGGATCTAAGATATAAACTACCCAGGATTAAAAATGGCTCAAAAACTAAAATTTTCAACAGCATTAGGATATGCTTGGAAGATTTTATGCATCTTCACCGTTTTGTTTCACACATCAGAAGCAAGATCACACGGCTGTCACCATCACCCTGGTGGAAGGTACAGGTACTGTAATATATTCTTAGATTTTCAGAGAAATATTGATATTCATTATCCTGAAGCTACGAATAGTATGTGTTTTCTGGAATGACTGAACAAATTTTAACTCCTTTTCAAATCTCCAGGGTATGCATTTCGTGGTTAGTTAGGCAGGGGCAGGTATATATGTTTTTTCATCAACATGTTCAATATAATATATAAGATCATAGATCGACCTGTAAAGAAACATGTATTAACATATTATGTAGTTTCATAACTCCGATTAAATCATGTTTAAAATATTAGATACAACTTTTCAATGTATCTATACATGATCGAGATTTTTCGCATATTAAGAGAGTTTCTGTATAATGACTTGTATTTGTTTTCCAGTGATTTATTTTATTTCTTTTTCATTTCACCAGGGCTGTATGTGGTGGGAATTCCCCTCCAGGTCCGCACCATCGCCAACCTTGAGAACTAAGACGCATCCGATCGGGTTCTTTTGAATGTCATTTCACACAATTCATCTTAAATCAGCCAAAAACAAAAGGCATGGAGAGGCTGATGTAAATCTTTTTTTTATGTACTGACGTCGCATTTACCAGTATTGTAAAAATGGAAATGTATTATTGCATTCCCTGTCTTACACTGTCGTCTGTCTTTCAAAATTTCTGAGAGAAAAGACATTTAAATTTTAAATATGATTGTTTTTTCACTTCTAGCCAGGGTTGTTAAAACTGGTTCGTTAACTGTCAAAACACGCACTCGCACACAGTGCAGTTACATGAAGAAATGGTAGAGTTCGGGGAAGAAATATATTGTTTTTGCACTGAGTGTTGACAATAACTAGCTATTCCTCTTATAATTAAGTTGAGTTGGACCAATAATACAAATTAATGAAATATTGAGTTTTATCTCATGTATGCTTATATTATCTGGGTATTTATTATGATTCTTTTAAAAAAATTCAAATTAAAGTCACTAACCCACAATAGACCATGAGTAATGTTACACTCAAATAATATGCCTCCTCTCTTCCGTTATAATAACATTATCATATGAGATATTATTAGATCCACAGTACACTTTACTTTTTAATATCAAATATTTATATTGTTGTTATACTTTTCATTACATTGATATGTCATATAATTAACAAGCTGCTTCAATAGCCTAAAGAAGTTAGATTAATTACTACATTCAAATTAAATGGACTCAATTCTATTCAATTTCAAAAGCGCGTGCAGTAAATGAGCGGAAAAATTCTCTAACACATAAACTGTGTGTGTACGCGCGCATTCTAACAATTTTTAGGGCATAGAATGTGGGCTCTGTAATATCCTTAGAACTAAAATATTATAATTTCGTAATAAACGAAACATACGGAATAGTCCATTACCGCGCGTGCATGACACGTGCGGAACTTGAATATTATTTCCCACGTAAAGTATTTTTCTAAAATATTAGGAATGTTGGATGTCTAAAAGACCAAATATTAAACTATCGTTTTAATTAATATCAATGAATTGGAACTTATTTAATGATTTTAATGTTTTGTAATACACGACTATTTAGGTTATCATAAAAACCCGTTCTCTCATCCTTCACTTCAGATCCAGAAGCTACAGTCATAGCGTTGTCTCCACGCTCAATCATGGGAAATAGCAAGTTCATATGTGATGTCTGCAATAAAGAATTTCTGAGGGAGGTAAACCTACAAATGCAGTCAACCGGAAAAAAGGTCTGTATTTGCCCGGAGGTATCCTGTAAGCATCATCATCCGGCAAGTGCTCTTTGCGATCGTTCATTGATTAGGAGACACTATAGCCGGAAGCATGGCAAGAAGAAGTGGAAATGTTAAACTTGCCCCAAGTCCTATGTTGTGACAAATTATTTAAGTTGAAAATAAGTTGAACTTGAGAGGTTAGGTTACTACATTCAAATCAAAGGACTCAATTCTATTCATTTTAATAGTGAGTGCGGTAAACGAGCAGAAAAATTCTCTTGGGCATAAACTGCGTGCAATGTACGGGCGCATTCTAACAAATTTTAGGGCATAGACATGTTAACATGTTATAATTTGAAGATGTTTGCCTTCCAGTTTTAATAAAGTTTAATTTTGGTTGATATTATATTGTTCGTACACTTTCCAGATTCATATATATACATACATACATACATATATATATGTATGTGTGTGTGAGAGAGAGCGCGCAGGGAGGGATATCATTAAGTCACTTATTTTTATTCATCTTTTTCTTCAAAATCATAGGTATTCCCTTTAATCTAATTTAACGTTCAGAATTAAATAATCTTTTTCCTAATTTTTTTAAATTGTTAATAATGATATATTTTTCATTTTTTATCCCTTCTCCATCACGATCCATTCCCTTATTCCCGTAGCTTTTTTCCTGACTTTCTTTATCAATCAGACTTCCAAAAACTCAGGAAAAAGATACTAACATTAAGTGAGTGAATTGAATCCGCCTATATATATTGAATCCAACAAAAATGGCTCAAAATAATAAGAATTTATTTTAACATGTCATACGTCAACATGTTTCAATATCCTGTAGAAGTTAGCTTACAGGTAAGTGCAACATAAGTGCACTCTAAACCATCCGGCGGTCAGGTGTCACATATTAAAACGCATGCA
This sequence comes from Sherardia arvensis, assembly GCA_948330725.1. Classification (NCBI taxonomy): domain Eukaryota; kingdom Viridiplantae; phylum Streptophyta; class Magnoliopsida; order Gentianales; family Rubiaceae; genus Sherardia; species Sherardia arvensis. The sequence goes on from OX415242.1 coordinate 3,692,924, forward strand.
ATTAATTTATTGATAGTTTTATATTAATACCTATAATACAATTATATTATAAAAAATTAAGTGAGTATTTTCAACGAAGAGCATCTTTTTTTGAAAATTAAAATCTTATTTCAACCCTTTGGAAAACGTCCAAAATCGTTTGACAAAACAAAAGCAGGCATATAATCCCAAACTATTCTAACAATCACACCAACTTTTGCATGAGAAGCTAGTTGTTGAGCCATATTGTTCTTTAATCTAGGTATCCAGCAAGGAAATTTCATTCCAAGAATTTCCAACTTCTTTCTTAGCCTACCTATCAGTTCTGCACACTCAACAGGGGGTTGATCAAGCTCTCGAATTGCTCTGATAATTACCAAGCAATCGCCTGCTAATGTAGCCTCTTGAAGGTTTTCTTCCGCCGCCAAATCTAGCGCTAGTTCCAAGCCCATTGCTTCTGCGAATATAGGATCCGAAACACCTGAGCATTTCATAGTCATGGTTTTAATGAACTGCCCATTTGCGTCCACTGCAACAGCCGCTAAACCCGCACATCCATCCTTTATACCTGCATCAAATGTGATCACAGGACCGCTTGGTATTGGCTGCAGTAAGGAGGTTTCCTCAAGATCGGTCGAGATGCGTTCCGGCCAGCCAACTGCTTCATGGAACTGTTGAAGATTTCTGCTCACAGACACAGCTATGAATTCCGCTTCTGCTCTCTGATCCGTAAACGTTCGATTATTTCGTTGCAACCACATAGCATCACATAACATGAGATGAGCTCCGCTGTTTCATCCTCCGACTGTGTGAGCAAGCTTCTGAACCAACTATCGCCCCTCTGACATCTCGAGCGCTCAATGTGGAGTGATAAAGCAGCCGCCCCCCATAGTCTGTTGGCAAACTCACACTCAAAGAATAAGTGTGCAGAAGATCCATCTTCTATTTGGCAGAATGGACATGCCAATGGAATACTTAAAGTTTTAGCTCTCAGGTTAGAGATGGTTGGGAGAGTGTCTGTAATAAACCGCCAAGCAAAATGTTTTGCTCTCTGAGGAACCTTGAACTTCCAAAATCTGGTCCAGAACCGTTTCTCCGTATCTCGATCATTTTGTTGTTGCGGAGTACTCTGAGACTGACTCTCTCTTAGCATATGTTACGCCGATCTCACCGTAAACTTTTCAGTGGTTGTATGGTGCCAGTGCCAATGATCCAAACCCTCACGATTTGCCAGTTTAATCTTGAGAATATGATCCACATCATCTCTATGAAAAAACCTGTGCAACAAGTCCATATTCCACCATCTTGTTGTCTCATCAATTATATCGGCCACAAAGTGTATATGGCTAGGAATAACATCAGGATTTTGAACTCTGAAATTTTCTCCTCCTGGCAGCCAGGGGTCATAACATATTCTCGTATTCAAACCAGAGCGGATTTTTTTATGGCTCCCTGTCGAACAACTTCTACACCCTTCAATATACTTCTCCATGCCCATGATATACCATTTTCCGGATACGCCTCTATAATGCTGGCTCCCGGATAGTATTTATCAGCAAAAACTCTAGAGACCAAAGAATGTGGCTCAGTAAGAAAACGCCATGCTTGTTTTCCAAGTAGCGCTAGATTCATTGCCTGAAGATCTCTAAACCCTAGACCACCATAAACTTTCCCCTTCGTCAACCTTTTCCGATCCGCCCAATGAATCTTCTTCTTTGTTTCGGAATCACCCCACCAAAAGTTCTTCATCAGAGACTCAATATCACCTAGCACCTTCCCTGGAATCTCAAAACATTGCATCGAATAACATGGGATTGCTTGTATCACAGATTTCAGTAAAACTTCCTTACCGGCCTTCGACAAGTATTTCTCTGACCATCCATCAATCCGTTTCCGAACTTTATTTTTAAGCGGCTGAAAAACTTCATTCTTGCTTCCCCCAATCTCTGATGGTAATCCGAGATACAATCCATGAGACTCTACTTCTGGAGCTTTCAAGAGTGCGCAGATTCTTCTTCTCAGCTAGGTAGTCGTGTTAGGACTAAAGACAATACCGGACTTATCAGGGTTTATTTTTTGACACGATATACTCTCATAGAGGGAGATAGCCCACTGCATATTCTCCGCTTCAGATTATGTGGCCTCTCCAAATAGCAAGGCATCATCTGCAAAGAAAAGATGCGATAATTTTGGCCCATAAGCAGTGGCTCCAATACCTTTCAATTGTTGTACCCTCTGCATGTCTCTTAAAGTTAAAGATTCTAGGTTTTATACAATTCTAATTAATATAAATTAATTTTACCCTAATTAATCAAAATCACACAGGAGTTCTCGGGGATTATCCATGCACGCATTAATCAGATAAGTGAATCAAAGGGCTAACAATCTAAAGTTTTCCAAATTTTAAATAAGTGAATCAATTAATCTTATCGACCTTAATTTCCAATCTTTTAAATAACTGAAACATGCATTTAATTCACACGAATTTGATTTTCAGCAGATCAACAAACTGATTAAGTTTAATATTTTGAGTAGTACTACGGCTTGTGGCGGAAAGTGTTTCGTCAACATTTTGATCATGTCAAGTTCATCTCTTGCAAGTAGCTCCAAGCAGCAAGCAGCGCCAAGCAGCTCCAACAGTTCAAGCAGTTTTAATCAGCTCAAGCAGCTTAATTCATCCGACTTGAATTTTTTTGAAATGAAATAAAATGTTTTGAAATTTAGGTGCTAAAGAGATTATTTTAATTATTGTTAATGAAATATTGTGTATTTGATTTTGTCTAATTACATTTAAACCACATACGAATATTCATCCATAAATAATAAATAATCCAAACAGTCCAAGCAGCCCCAAACAACTCCAAGCAGTTTTAGCAGCTAACATGTAGCTCCAAGCAGCTCAACTGGACAGGGCAGCTCAACTGGACAGGGCCAAAATCTGCTATCTCGAATACAGATTTCTTATTCGAAATACAGGGGAGACTATAATTCAAAAGGCTCGAACAATAAAAAGTTATTTTAATACAAATCAAGATGTTAGGTGCAAGATCATATGCATGACTGCACATACGTTTCTCGTGTTTAACCTTCTCTGCTCATAAGAAATTACAGTGTCCTGTGAAATGTGAATGAAAAATATGTGATTATGCTACGGATATATCCATGTTCTATATATACTAGGTGAAGAGAGTTTGCACTCTGTGCAACTCGGACCCGGATTTTAGACAACATAACACCGTTATTTTAGAGGTTTTGTAATTTAATTCACATAAATATATGTTTTTATTTTTTTTTAATTTAGTTCAATTCATATATATATATGATAAGTTTTTTTAAACTCATCTTAATATATTATAATTGTCACTAAAAAATTGTTATTCAGAACCAAAATAATGGATCTTCTCTCCACTCTAGGTACTTCAGATTGCACAGTCCTTTTTCTAAGAAACTCATCTAATCATATTATTCATGACTTGTACTTTCTGATAGGCTCATTTCAAGTGTTCGTCGTATTGTTGTAATAAATCCCAGTAATAAGTGAGTAGAAGGCATAATCACATTGACATATATTTTCCGTTATATGTTAGGTTAGATTTAAATGCAAAATACTCCTCTTGGATAAGTACCTTTGTCCCTCCCTCAAGAGCTCTTAGGTCACCATAGCTGTAAAAATGCAAGGAAACAAAGGCCATAAGCCAAAAAATTAGTCAAGAGGAAATGATGCTTTTATGATTTTGTGCACAAAATCAACTCTCTATACTACTGTTTTCTTTCAATGAAATTTGCTTTTGGTTATTCTTTTGTGCAATTTATACTACAAATCTGGTCCTTATCAACTTTTGAAGCATGTTTTACCATGCTTTCTCAGTTCTGTGCTGCTCAAAAGCATTCAGGATCGCAGCTATTTCATCCATAAAAGGATGAAGATCATCACCAGCGACAAATTCATGAGCAGTCTCATCCAACTGAACTACACTACACCCTGCACTTCTCTTAAATCTCCCACCTCTCAAACCAAATCATCTCATCTCTCTGCATTCTGCATTCGAATACAGATTAGCAAGAACCGAGTAAACCCCACCATCTTCTGGCTTCACCTCCACCAACTTCGAAGCAGCCTTCTCTGCAATCTCGATGTTTCCATGCACCCTACAACCCCCTAGCAGACCGCTCCATACATACACATCTCCCTCCATCGGCATTGTCCCTATCATCTCCACAGCTTCTTCAATCAGGCATGCATGTGCAAGAAAATCTGCCATGCATTCATAGTTATAAACATCTGCCATTGGCAATACTTAGGCGCTACAGCAAAGTTGAGATTGTTCACAACCCTGGAAGATGCTGTACTTTTTTATAGGATCCTTCATAGAGCAGAAACACAAACAAATTACAGTAAATTATACATCTTTTTTCTATTATAAAGAGGGTGGAAGTATAGCTCCTAGTGATACTGGATCAATAGTGATAATTATATGGCTGCACATATAGGCGCTATAGTAATGCATGGAAAACTAAAGCTGAGAATTTTTTTTAATGTTTTTAACAACCCTGGAAGATGTGGTACTTTTTTAATAGGTCCCAAACTTCATATAGCAGAAATGCAAAAAATTACAGTAAATCACACATCTTTTTTCATTGGAAAGAGGGGGATATAGCCCCTAGTGATGCACGAATGAAAAGTATTCATTTTTTATCATCGCGTAATGATATAACTTAGTAGTTGGAAGATGTAAAGATGAAGCATGATCATTATGTCGGAGAAGGTAACAAGCTGACCTTGGGTTACCTGAAGAATGTTCTACTGCCAAATGTTGAATATGTGGATACATTGAGCTGAACGCCTCAATATTGGCACGGGAAACTGGTGAAAAGGGACACCAAGATGCATATAAAAGCACATCAGTGTAACCGTTTGTTTTCCTCTCAGAGGTTAGAGCTCTATGGAGGAAAGTCACCATTCACCTGAAAACAATGGCAAACTCAGAACATCTACTTCCAATAGCAGTCATTAAAATCGAATGCTAGAATGCTAAATCAAAAACCGATCCCGAGTACAACAAAGACGATAAAAATTTGGGGTGGGGGGGGACAGCGAAATCGGAGAAATACATGACGATAACAGGTCAATAACCAAACATTCAGAAGCTGTAAGAAGGGCAACAATGGAATAGAAACTATATTCACGAGAAGGACAGCACTCAAAGGCTGCACACACAAGCCTAAATTTCAGAACGCTTGAATGATGACTGAGATGTAGGGAAAGCAGTAAAGTTGAATGAGGGCAGTTAAGTTTCATCAACCACAAAAAACCATGGTGAGGTCATGAAATCAAATATTGCATGAGTTTTCCTGAAACATAAAAGAACCAGGTTTAATTCCTACTGCTCAAGTCTATAGAAAGGAAGATAAAGCATACCTAAAATTCTCTAAGGCTTAAACCGAGCTCACTAAATTACCAGTTGAGGGAGATGGCTTTTCGGTATACGTCAACTGATAGACTGAACCACCGCATGATGTTCTTCAATAATCAATCGCAAAGAGCTTCCGGACCAATAAGATTACGGCACAACCAAGACCCTGTCCAAAATTCAGAACCTAGATCAGAAAACAGAAAAAGAAGACAGTTCAATTCAGCTAGAAATCACCCCAAGAAATCAAACTTTCTCACAAATTACCCAAAAAGTAAGCTCATCAGTTCAGCTACAAATCATTCACCACAAAAAAGCAAACTTTCTCGCCGGAAAATCACAAAATAACCAAAAAGCAAGCTCATTTCACAACATTTCCTCAAATCCCAACAAGAAATCAATCACTACATGCAATCCTAAGCTGATTTCAATACTGATCAAAAGCACAAAATGGGCAAGAAACACAAGAAGGTTAATAAAGTCGCTTGCTTGGGAACTTATGTTAACAAAGATGAGAAATTGGGGGATCGGAAAAGGTTATCCTTGAAGATATGAAACAACATCAAACTAAACTTTATCTCACTCAGAAGTAAAGGCAAGAGACAGCAGATCTTGCATGAGTAAAATTTGACAAAAACTAAAGAGAGCTGGAAACTTTCAAGTACAGCTTTGAACATTTTAAAACAGTGAATTCTCATTCTCCATATGGGATAAAGTTATAACGCAAAATAATAAGTGGAATGAAATGATACACAAAATTCCTCGATCGCAGAGCTTCAAAAAAAAACCTAGACCTCATCTCACAAATCAATTAACAACCAGAAAAAGGCCCACACTGATCCTCACTCCAAACGCAATTTATAATTTTCTCACCAAATCAAATATAAAGCATGATCCCTATAAGCCAGACATAACAGTAAAAAAACACAATCTCTTCCTCTAATCAACATCAGTCATAACATAACGTCTCCTCTAGACAGAAGGCAAACAGGCAATCCCTGGAAGCAGAGAGTAGCTCATAGGTCATTACATTCTTGTTTCTTCCAAGAAAACAGAGCCCTTCCCCCCCCCCCCCCCCCCCCCCCCCCCCCCCCAAAATCAACGATTCTAAACCGATTTAAAAAGTGTCACTCTTAAATCATCTAAACTGTCAACAAATCAGTAACAGAGATTCTGCATTCTCAATAAGTCACGCCTATTCCTCAATCGCCGAGCTTCTGGAAAGCCTACACCTCATCTCACTAATCAACAAACCAGAAAAAAGGCCCTCCTCCCTGATCCTCACTCCAAACCGCAGCCATCAAATCATGATTCCAGTACATGAGCCAAAAATTACAGTAAAATATACAACCTTTTCTCTCTAAAGCTACTGATACTCAAATCCCAGAACTAAAAAATCCATCTTTTTCACTAAACAAGTTATATATTTGCAGGGACCTGGCTGTTCAGTGCATACTCTGCTTATACAAAGGGACAAACTGAGAAGAATGTAAGGCCTTAAATTGGATTTGTTATCCTAGGAGGAGGAACAGATGAAAATCCCATACTTAACATGCGATACAAATGAGAGCCAACAACAACATTCGATTCGTGCATATTACCATCAAATTATTCGCTAGAAAACATATGACAAGGCAGAAAACGAAAATGAATGAAGAAACAAAAAGAAGCTGAACTACGTCATCGAATCATGTGTACCTGAACCCGATATCCAAAGTCGAGTTTGACAATCACAAAGCAGCAGAAATGATTGAAACACGCAAGGCCTTAGGAAAGAAATAGATAAAAAAAATAGTTGGGGAATTTTGTCGAACACCATGTACTCGTTTGCACCCAAAATCACTTATGGGAAAGAAAAAAAGGCCTACCACAGATATTGCAGGTGAAATCGAAGGAAGGGAAAGCACAAAACCGAGGACGGGAAGAACGATGGGATTTGTTCGATGATGGGATGGTGAAGCACAAAGGTGAGTCACCAACAAAAATCTGGAAGATAAATTCGACCGAGAGCCACGTTACCCACACCTGCGGAGAGACCGACACGTAATGGTTCTGGTCTTGATTGCCGGCGCGACGAGGAGAAGGGCGAATTTCTGGGTGACCTCCAACCGTCTGTTCAAGTGACGAAAGGGACAGATGGGTCTGAAAAAAATAGAAAAGAAATTTTAAAATGGGAAAAGAAACTATAAAGAAAACTGAAAACTGGGAACTTACCGTCCATTCCCTGGGCATTCATGCTTTCAATATATGATAGATATATATAGCCCTTTCTGACCTCTAAAATTTCCATCCAAAATGACTCTTTCCCACTGTTTCTTTATACATATCTATAAATCAAGATTTGATTTCAGTTTTTTTGATGATCTCTCCTTTTCTACCTGGAAATCTTGTTCTTCGTCATTATCTATCCAGTTTTTTTTGATGATCTCTCCTTTTCTACCTGGAAATCTTGTTCTTCGTCATTATCTATCCAGTTTGGCTTTCCGATCGGCTCGGTTAAGTCCCCGCTTAGCATTATAATCTCCGAACCGTATTCGAATATTTGGTCAAACTTGGCCTTTCTGTGCTCTTTGTTGTCCGTCGAAGTTAACCATTTCGCTCTTTCTCCCGTTGAAACACCGTCAGCTGGGTCTATATTTTCACTGAAGGTAATTTTTTACATCAGAAAGATTCACTCATCCTGAGGTCTTTTGAAGACCGGATAGTGATGAAATTGCACAGAAGAACATTTTTCTGGTCAGACTTTGAGGGAGGAGTGGAGATGATTTGGAGTACGTGGAGATTTTGATTGTACACACGTATAATTGTTGTCTTCATTTGATTGAAATTGACGAGTTCCATCATGTGATATCGTAGATTAAAAAATGTTCTATCAGATTTAGTTTCATTCGTTAATTAGCGATGGACTCGATTTCCTGTACGTAACTTCTTAGTACGTGATTTACAAAATTCTAATATGTTGGAACCCAAAAGTGGTCTGTTATATGAGTAATTAATATTCAACATTAACTTAATTCTTTCAGGTATAGATTCACAATTAACCGGATGTAGTTTCATTCCTTGACATTTGAACCACATGTAAAGATTCACATATGCTACCCGTTTTGGTTGAAAAACTTAATCAGCCTTATTCACAAACTCAAATTGAAAATTTTTAGTTACCAAATCTATGTAAAAGAAGAAAGACCAAATTATAAATATTTTTTTAAAAAACTTTATGGCTAAATACTCCGTTGCGTGCATTAAACGTGCCGACTCCAATATTATTTTCTATCGAACTTTTTTCAATGTAAAAATTAAATAGTAAAGTAGAATTTTGTAGCTCCGTTGTTAAAAAAAATCGTGTAGCTCCATTCCTTCGCGTGCATGAAACGTGCCAGCTCCAATATTATTCAAACATGATTAATTAATATGTTTAACATAATTTTATAGAAACTGAAAAGACGCAGTGTAATTCTAAAGTATTGATTATTAATATCTCTAAATAATTGGAAACAAATATACACGAGTATTTTCACATCGCATTCTTGCCTTCATGGCCAGCCCAGGAAAAGCCAAGCTTGTTGATGAGGTGTTCGAGTTCATTATACTAAGGACTGTTTTATATGCTTCTGGTTCTCGTGATGAATCGCCAGTGGTAATGCTGACTCTTCCGAATATGGCGAATGTCATTATTTTCTGAATACAAAAAGTTACCTGGTGAATGTTGATGAATACAATATTCAAGCAAAATTTTCTAATTGATATGGCGATTTAGGGATCAAAATCTAAATAATTTGGCGGACTAACGAAATCGCAGAATAACGAAAATTACAATCAGAAGGCAAAGAAGGATTGGAATATTAGACTTACAAGTTGAAAAGTGTTGGTAATATTGGCGACTCCTTCGAGGCACTGATTTTGGTTGATTAAGTTGAATGTTTCCCTTGATCTTCTTGTACGATATATAGCATTCCAGACTTGTGTTTTGCAGTATGGATCGAATTTTACTTGCTTTGAATGGGGCACTGAGCTAGCTACTACTCATGACTCTGTTCATTATGCTGTGTCGTTCTACTCTTCTCATATGATAGCTACTTCTCTAGTTCAAAAAATAATTATTGGAAACAAATATGTTACTAAAAAAATATAATTTATTTAATGGGCAGGGCATAGATCGTGCGAGTTAGAGATTAAAATATAGGGCACAGTCGACCGTGCGAGATATGATCACTATAAACTATATTAACAGGGAAATTTTTTAATAACACAAAACAGCTAGCTATGAAACAATCAATTTTAAGCTCGCCGCTCTTTTTTGAGTGTTAGATACTCTACCTCACCATCAAAATAGATCACTTAAAGCACAGATGAAATTTTGTCTCAGATAACACAAATTACATGCAATATTATAAATCATGCGAAACATTATATGAAACGATGATATTTCTCCGGATGCTATATCATAAGATATAAGCATATAATCATGCAGCAGAAACAAGAATAACTCTGTGATCACCGTATGCTTCTCTGTAGAAGGATGGTAGGATACAACTATATATACCTGCAATAAACGAGTCAATCCGTGAGTATATATAATTTAGAGCTAGAATTATGCAAAACCAGAAACTATAAAAGTTTATGCAAGGGATAAAAATATAGCGCACATTAAACCGTGCGAGGGATCAAAATTTAGGGCACATTCGACCGCTAAGAATCAATTTTTGATGAAATATAATTTGATCAACTATCTAATTACCTACTAAATTTGAGAGTATTTCCAATACATTTATTTTCTTTTACTTTTGTTTCCGTTCAAGCAAAATAAACGGGCGAAAATACACCGTACGTACAATCGATTCAACTGTTAATTACGTGTTTTAACACAGAACAAACATTACCCTCTTTAGCACATTAGATATAATGAAGGAATAAATGTGGTCTTTTAATTCATGCAAATATTATTAGGGTGGTTAATTCTACGATTTAGTACCACAAAAGGAATGACTTTTTTTCAATCACAATATAGCTATGAGAGTGAATTTTTCTTTTCTTTTTTTTCATATAATCTGCTCATAAGAAATGAGAGAGTCTTCTGTGAATGGAAATAGCGTGAGGGTGGTGGGTAAATCACAAGTACTGCATGTTTCTGATTATATCATATCCTCACTCGCCTATTACCAGTATAGAATTTCATAGCGATCCGGCATGTCAAATCTCATCACCCTCTATCGTGGCGAAATTTGAAATGATGCTTAATTAGTTTATAAAATCATTGTCTAGAGTACTCCAAAACATGTTCTTAGTATTGTAAAACGTTTGTTCAATTCGTTATCCTATAGCACGTTCTATTTTGTTTGTTTTCCTTTTGTGATATATTTAGCAACTAATTTGTATCTTCTTTTTGGTAATATATAGTAAAATAGTTTTGTTTGCAAATAAGAATTTGTAATAAAAATTAATAATTTTAAAACCTTCTTTTAAGACTAAAAGAGGTGTATGTATAGCGTTAGATGCACTACACCAAAACTGGCATTCAGCGACAAACTGTCACAAGGGGTCGTCACTAATGAGGGTCATTTGTAACGACAATAGTATATCGTCACCAGATTTTCGTCAACTGTGTAATGCATGGTGACGAAAATCCATCTCGTCGCTAATAACCCATTTAGTGACGATACTAGTGACGAAAATCATTTCCCGTCAAATTATTGCCATTTAGTGACGACTTTAGTGACGAAAATATTGAAAGTGACGAAATTTTGTGACAAAAATTTACCGACGAGAATATTTTCGTTACTGTTTCTTTAGTGACGAAAATGGTATTGTTACTAAATAATCAGTGACGGAAATGCTTTCATCATTAAAAGCTACGGCGACGAAAAAATATAAAGGAACAAAAATGAGTCATTGAGACTTTAAAATAAAGGATGACAGATGCAGTCTGTATTTACCGTTCAAAATAAATACTATGTCTTTAATGTATATGTCATGATGTATATTTATTTATATCAGACATATGCATAATATATATTACTTTTATTACATATAATTACAAATCAATTGTATATCCAAATTATTATATATAATTATATAATAAGAATACCGATCGCAAAGAAGCAAAATTCGGACTGCGTCTAGGAGGCTAGCCTTGGCCAAAATTTAGCAAAAATGTAATTGACAATTGATAAAATATTGGAACAAAATCTGAAAAACGTGTGTTTGGATATTTAAAATAATATAATGTTAGAAGTTATGTCAAAATAATTTTATCCAAATTATTCCCGCCCTTGTGCTCCCGCCCTTTATTAATATTCCCGCCAACCATATTCTTTCCAAGTAAATATATTCCCGCCAAATACATGACCATTTTCCCTCTTTTTGTATTAATCCAAGCTTTATTTTTTTAATAGGTTTAATAACTTTTATCTTTCTTAAATTGATTTTTAATTATAATATATATTACATTAGAGTTCGTCTCCAAAATCTTTCAAGGAATCGTTTATGCATTTCAACTTAAACGATGTATCAATAAACTTGAACAATAAATTTGAACGGTATAGTTTTGTAACTTTGAAACTATTATTTTTTATAAAATATCTTGCGTTAACATAAAAATATATTTTATCATATATTTACCTTAAAGTGAATAATATTTTGATAAAAAATATAGTGTTTGAGCTTATATGTGTAATAGAAATCCACGGCGCTATAGAAAGTCGGACTTTCAAAAAACTTAGGTAATATGAAGCGCATCCTTAATATAATTTATTTTTCAACCTTATTTATAAAAAACTGAATGGAATTGAACTAAAATAAAAAATAATACATTATGAAAAGATAATAGTACAAATTAAGAGAATTTTTTATGGATATCTGAAACACACGCTTGATCACGAACCCAACTCACGAACCGATCTGCAAGACAAAACCCTGGTAGTAGTAGTTCATAATAAAATATATACTCCCACTAAAAAAAGGGCTGGAGCACAACCATTTTCTCGCCAACCATATTATAATTGTGATAATAGTCGCCATCAGCGGCTCTTTCGACCAAACCGGGTCAAACTGGCTGACTGCAGACTGATGGTGATATCGGACGATCCCCTAAAACCCTAGTCACTCCAACCTCAGTCTCTTTAAACATTGATGATACCCCCTCATGCCAGTAGGAGACCTTCTTGGTTGCTTCTAGAGAATTAGGGCATCCGTATGGTGCCTAACGCGAACCAGACTCGATAATCAAATGATGAAATCCCTCGTGTCTACAAATCTGATCTAAATGAAACTCCGGAAAGTAAGTAGAAATACTACAAACCGACTTGGATTTATCTTGTCATATACAACATCAGATCGAAAAGCCAAGTTGCTCTACCAAGTGCATATTACTTGGCTAAACTGAGTTTAACTAATAATCTGTCAGATTTTACTTAACTTTATACTAACACTACTAGATTAGTATAATAACTAATCAAACGTCATAGTTGATTTATTGTAAACAACTATTTGTAACTAATGAAAGATCTTACTTGACATTCTATACACTCTGACTAAAATTAATATAACCAACCAAATCTCAAATCTTACTTGACTTTTTATAAATACTTACTAAGTTCAATATTATACTACTCAAAGATCATATCTTATTTGACTTTCCAGCTAAATTGAATATAACTAACCGAATGTAAAATCTTACTGGACTTTCTATAAACACTAACTAAATTGAGTATAACTAATCAAAAGTGAACCTCACTACAAACACCGACTATAATTGACCAAAGATCGAATCTATATTGACTTTCTGTAAACTCTAACAAAACTGAATATAACTAACAAAATCTCAAATCTTACTTGACTTTCTGTAAACTCTGGCTAAACTGAATATAACTAACCAAATGTAAAATCTTAGTTGACTTTATATAAACACTAACTAAACGGAGTATAAGTGATCAAAAGTGAAACTGGGTATAAACACTAACTGTAACTAACCAAACATCAAATCTTATTTGACTTTCTATAAACTCTTACTAAACCGAAAATAACTAACAATATGTAAAATCTTACTTGACTTATCTTATTTGACTCTTTATAAACACTAACTAAACTGATCTGTGTAACTAATCAAAAGTGAAACTCATAAAGAATACTAACTATAACTAGTTAGAGATCAAATATTACTTGACTTTCCTTAAACTCTAACCACACTGAATGTAACTAATCAAATGTTAATTCTTAATTGACTTTATTTAAACTCTAACGAAACTAAATATAACTTACTAACTGTCTAGTATTCTTACTTGAGTTTCTATAAACTCTAACTAAACTAAATATAACTAATTAAAGATAAAATCTAATTTAACTTTATATAACTCTATCTAAACTTGTATATCTAACCAACTGTCAAATCTTATAAGAGATATATTTTAAATGAAATTCTTGTACTCATATCAAATGAATCTCTCGTACTAATTAACTTTATCATAAAAGTTGTATTTTAAATGTGATTATAATAATAAGTAAAAAAATTTCTTTTGAGTACAATAATCTATTTGTTTCTGAAATGTTAAAATTAATTTTTAAGTATAATAATATATTTATTAATTTTGGAAGGTTTTAAATATATTTATTTCTTTTTAATCTGAACCGTCAATTTATTTCTTCTGTTGATCTCAGCCATGAACGCCTCAGGCCCATCTCTAACACCTCACCTTATCCTTCTATTTTCCACCACGATCAATCTCTGGATCAGGAGGAGGCTACCACCACGGGCACCGCCTCCGAGCCTTCCCGATTTCGATTCGCCCCGACGCTGTCGACCGGCGTTTCTACTAATCCACCCCACAGCCGACGACTTGATTATGTACCACCCATCACCGATAGCCTCGCTCCGATTCTCTGTCGGCTCAGCGGCACACCACCATCCACGCCTCCATCTTCCCCGGCTCCGACGCCTCCCACCTCTTCTCCCTCCCATGCGCCGCCGCCAAAGTAATCACCCACGAGGCCAGCCTCCTCGCCGCCGCCGCCGTGGAGGGCTGCGCCGGTTGCGGCGTGTTCCACCTGGCGTCGCCGTGCACGCTGGAGGACCCGGTCGACCCGCAGAAGGAGCTGGTGGAGCCCGCCGCGCAGGGGATGCTGAACGTGCTCACCGCCTCCGAGTAAGCCCCCTTTGATTCTCCATTATTTTGCTTATTTGATTGAATGGAACTGATTGTATGCCTTGGTTTAGTTTTGCATAAGCTTATGATTTCACTGGACTTTAGTATTAATTTGTGCTCTAGGGTTTTGAATTTTATGTACTCGGTGATTCTGTAGCTTTGGATGTAAGCAATATCTCTGTTCTTATTGGATTGCTGTTTTTTTAAAGATTTGTTTATGTTGATACTGATGAAACTGTTGATTATGGAAGCTAGGTTGAGTGAATGATGGAGGAGGTGAAGGGCAAGCATATTAAAACAGTCAAGGTATTGATGTCATGTGGATTCAAAAAGTTAGATACGCTAAGTTTTTGATGTGCATGTCTTTTTGTTTGATGAAGAGTGTATCTAACTTGTGAATGTTAATACATTCTGGTGGTGGAACTCTATGTTTATGTGCTGTTTGTGGTTTCTTTCTCAATGACTGCAGTTGCCGAATCTGATTCCTAATTCTAACAAAGTGAGAATCTGTTCCATTTCATTTCTTCCTATTTGATTATAATAAAGTGAGAAGTTAAGTATATCCCAGCTTGAAATTTTTGCCTTTTTTGCTGTATAGACAGACAAGGCATCAATGTTGGATGAAGCCATTGAGTACCTCAAACAACTTCAACTGCAAGTTCAGGTCGTTATTTCCGTCCCTCTATTTTCATGTTTTACTCTGATGGGATGCTCATTGTGTTCAAGTCACTATCATTTCTAATGTTCCATTGATATTTATTTATGAATATTGCATAAAAGGTTATGGGACTAAACATATTTGTTCGCTAGGAGTCCTGACAAAGTTTAGCTGTGCAATTGAGAAAATTAGAATTGGAAAAGAATTATATTGATCATTCCACACAAAATTTTCTGTCAGTACTTGTTGGGCTTATAATTAAATGTTGAAGTTTCCTAGCAAGGTTATCGTTGGATTACTGAGCCACTTGCTTTCGTGTTAGTACCACATTCCTTGCCATGAATTATCCATTTTAATACTGTCTTTAGTATTACAAAGTGCCATCTTTTCTCTGGACAGGGAGTTAGGGGGTAGTATTTGTATGGTTTAGTTACACGGTGTTTTTAAATTGAATGAGTAATGAAGCTCTACTTGTGTCGTCGTGCTTTTTCACTTGGTTTTCACTTTTTTAGTAAGTACTGGAAATAAAAGCTTTGGAGACATTCTGTTGAATGTGATGTTTTGACATAACATAAAACAAATTGGTCTGTTTGTCTTTTACTGCTTAGAATATGTCCTCGCAATTCCTTGATTCAGACACAGTTACATAAGGATATGCTCACATTTTTTATCCTTCAGTTTCAGCCTCCATTAATTTTGATACTACTTTTTTATTTTTGAAAACTTTCAGGTTCTACTTGGCGATATAAGCATGAAGTGATGATGGTGAAAGAAGCCTGCCAAAACAATCTTGAGGATCTGAGAGGTGGTTAATCTAGTATAAATTTAGTTTCATATACTCTTTTAGAAGTAGAAGTAGAAATAGAAGTAGATACTTAGGTAGGGTGCTTTGGATGTAGGAAGATTAGTGTATGAATATTATTATTATTTATATAATATTTTTCTGCAATATTTATTTTTTTCTGCAATTTAATTTATTTTTGTATTATTTTATTATAATTATATTGACAGTCCAATTTCGTCACTAAACTGCGTCACTAAAGAGTTTGACTGTTAGATAAACGTTGACCGTCTCTTATTTGTGACGCTCAAGTATTGTCACCAAAGGATTAATTTAGTGACTATTAAATCTGGTCGCTATTTCTTTGTCACTAAAGGTTACCCATTGGTGACGGATCGGCTCCCTTTAGTGACGGGTAATCAGTGACAAATACGAGCGTCACTAGACTGGTGACGAAAAAATAATCGTCGCCAATGACACACTTTTGTGACAGATGAACAGCAAAATCGTCGCCCCACCCTTTCGCTCCGATGTTTTTGCAACGCGAATTTGACGACACTTATTTTCGTCGCTAAAGCATTTAGTGACGAAAATTGAGGCTATGGTGACGCTTTTGGCTTGTCAGCGAAGACCCGATTTGGTGTAGTGATGCTTAGATGACGTAAGTAAATTGAATGTAGTGTTGCTAACCACCTCCTCATCATTTTAAATTGGTCAGAAATAAAACAATGTCAAGTAAGATGTTGTGTGATTTATCGAAATACCTTTTTATTTGAATGGTGATACATGCAAAGTCCATATTTACTAATGCAGGTCCAAAATATAATATTTTGGAAGTACTAACACAATTCAGGGTCATGTATTGTGTTTTTCAGACATGCATTTAGTATAAATAAACATGTATATATAATTACTATTTTATTTCAATCATTTTGACTGGAGAGGTTAGGTTACCGCATAACATATATATGTGAGTTAGTCAACTTTTCCGTTGAGTCATACATTTTCCCTTTCTGCTCATAAGAAATGTCAGTGTTCTGTTAATGCAAATAGAGTACGAGGGTGGTGATTAAATCACGAGTAATATATGCATGTTTCTGATTATATATATATATATATGGTTTAGTCGTTTCCGATCTTAAAAATTCCGTCCAAAATAACTCTTTTCTACTGTTTCCGTCCTCCCTTTTTGTATGTATCCCCAAATCTAAGTTTTAATTTGGTATTCCATGATCTCATCTACCTTAGTATTCAATGGAAACCTTGTTCTTCGTCGTTATCGTATCTGTTGATTCTTTCTGTTATCAGGGTTTTCTCCAAATTATCAGGGTTTTCTCCAAACCTCATCACGAAATATCCACAATATACTGCTTATCTTCCTACGCCCACACTCATCCTCATCAACTGGATCTATATCACAGCTGCAATTCTTATGATCAACATATAAATATCCTCATCATCTGTATCTTCATCACAGCTGCAATTCTTATAATCTGCTGGGAATATAATAACCCATCTCCAAACGTTACGACCATATCCTCATCATGCATATACAGCGCTGCTCGGTGCTGACGTCACCCACCCCATGTAATCCCCAATTTCCGGGCAAACATCGAGGCCAAAGCCGAGGTCGTTAGAATCAACGGCGTCGGCACGGTCAACGCGGCGCTATCGTGGGGGAGGCAGGGGATATGGAGCGATAGGGAAAGATGATTGGAAATGGGGGAGGCAGGGGATATGGAGCGATAGGGAAAGATGATTGGAAAAGAGGAATTCTTGACAGATGAAGAAATATAGACGGAGAGAAAGAAACATAGCAAGATAGAGAGATGAAGAAATATAGATGGAGAGAAAGAAACATAGCAAGATAGAGAGAAATAATGTTATAAATAAATAAGAGAAATAAATAAAAAGAGAAAAAAATGGGAAATAAATGACCCATTGAATTTATAAATAAATAAGAGAAATAAATAAAAAGAGAAAAAAATGGGAAATAAATGACCCATTGAATTGAAAGCATTTTAATGCTCAAGATTTTGAGCAAAAATTCTAATCCCATATGGTTTTATTCAGTAATATTGCCGATGCCACACTGGAATAGAATTCCATACCGACTCGGGCACCGACCGGAAATGATGTCAAATATCTCGTCCCTCCCACAAATTTCTACGGTAAACATTAAACATTCAAATGATGCGAGACTTATTTCCAGATTACTCAATTTCGTGTTTTTTCTTATGTAAAACATATGTTCTATTCCTTGACTGAGTAGGTATACATCAGTGATACTGTTCATTTCTCTGTTAATTTAGATCAATTGAAGTTTTATGCTCTTAACCATGAATAAATTTACCCAATTTCAGGATTAACATAATTAAATTTACCCTAATTAGAAAAGTGTAGGAGTTCTCGACCCAATTTCAGGATTAACATAATTAAATTTACCCTAATTAGAAAAGTGTAGGACCAAAAAGAGATTGTCCATGCACGCATTTTAACCTAGACCTTAAAATGCACGAAAATGACAATAATCCACCTTTTATTATTTGCTGAATTCAATCGTTGTTATATCAATAAGTTACTGGAAATAAAACGTGCGAAATATATCCAAAAAATCAAGAGTGGAAATAGATTGTGCGCGTACGAATGATATTAGTGATATTATTCATTTGTTTCTAGATTATTGAAGTTTTATGGTCCTAACCATTATTAAATTTACCCTACTTAGAATCAAACTTAGGAGTTCTCGAGTTCAAAAAAAGCTTGTCCACACACACATTTTAATTACCCTTGATTAGGATTTAAAGGCAAACAATCTTGAAAGAACAATTTTCTTAAATGCTATAAAATTATCATTATGTATTTAAGATTAAATGATATATTTTTATATTAAAATATCGATCATTTTAAAGTAAATATATAGTAAAATATGTTTGAATGCAAAAATTTAATAAATTTCACATAAAATTTTAAAATTTTTAAGTAACAAAATATGCAGTTCAAATTAAAAGATTCAATGCATAAGTTAAATCATATAAAAACTTCCGTTACAAAAGTATTTACACATAGAATCTTGTCTGCTATCTCGGATACAGATTTTCATTTTCCAGGTCTATATAAATACTATTATACTCCAACAAATATTTCAAAATAAAGAGGAGATTATAATACATCAAGATGTTAGGTGCACAATGTACAAGAGATCTGCATGACTGCACATACTTTTCTCGTCGGTTAACCTCCTCTAATCAATAGAAAATGGCAGTCTCCTGTGAATGTTAATGAAAAATGTGTGATATCCATGTTCTATATATATATATAGTTAACCCTTTCTAACCTCAAAATTTCCATCCAAAATACTCTTTCCCAAAAATTGATTTCAGTTGGATGATATCTCTCCTTTTCTGCTAATGGATTATGGAAATCTTGTTCTTCGTCATTATCTTATCCATTTTGTATTTCTCCTCATTTCCCCATATACCTTCTGTACTACCTGTTAGCCCTAATAATCTCCGAATATGAAACACAGCATTCTTGCGTTGTTGGTGAACAATGGTGAACAATGGTTTCGAAGACTTATTATCATATCTGAGCATAATTCCAATATTTTCTGTGACCACGAGAAACCAGCATCACCGTACTCAAGATATATCGTAAATCTGGTTATTTTCGAGGAACGACGGCCTTCCCTCTCGTGGATATGCGTGTAGTAAGATACGAACTTCATCTTTCCCACCGTTTCATTACAAAAAAAAAAAAAATTCATCTTTTTTTTATCAAAAGTATTTTGATTTCAGGTTTATGATTTCTTCTGTACATCATTTCCGGGGCGATGAAATCTTGTTCTTCGTCATTATTTAGTCCACATACCTCCACTACTAATAATCTCTTAACCATATATTCGAATTTTCTCTTAACCATATATTCGAATATTTGATATGATGCTCTTTTTATCTCGAATATTTGATCAAACTTGGCTGGATGCTGTTTTTTTACATCTGTACTGGGTTTTTTGAACGACGTTTCATATTTCAAAACTTCTTCGTAACAAATAATCATACATATCATCCTTCAAAAAATCAAAAATCATCTATATCATGTTGTTATTCCCGCCGATCCGGCTTCTCTACGCTTCAGTTCTTGCTCAGCATATTCCAATGCCACGGTTTTCTCATCCTCCGACACCACAGCTTTCCAGCACTATCCTCGAGATCCTGCAGGTTATCTTCGACGTGCGGGCGCGCGGCCTCCCATGGTGTGTCATGCCACAGGCGAAATTGCATCCTAAGGGCGGCGGCGGTGAATCTAGCGATTGATAACTTGATCAAATTAACTGTCATGGTGAATACTGATTGTAGGGTTTACTGTGGTGCTCAACTCATTTATATTTATCCATTTCATAAAGCATATGTACAGTGTTATAAAGGCTTTGTTGGTGCTATGTGCATGGACTTACTTGGATACTCAATGTGCCATTAATTTAATTTTGTTACTTAAATAAATGGCATGATTATCATCTTCTTCTGTGTTGCATCTCAACTCTCAAGCACCGATCGATCAATACAAAGTGCTAAACTTATTTACCCAACTTAATTTCTTTTCTTGAATGTAGGTTAATTTTCCTTGCAAAACTAAACCGTGGTTAATTAATTTAAAAACCTTCCCCAAACGCCCTTTATAATTTAATACTACATCACTAAAGGTTCCATATATGGATCAATTGAACAAAAAATTAAATAGTAAAAATATAATCCATTCTGGTGCGTGCATGAAACGTGCCGATTCCAATATTATTTTCTATCGAACGTTTTTCAACCTGAAAATTAATTAGTAAAGATAGAATTTTGTAGCTCCTTTGTAAAAAAAAAAGAATCGTGTAGCTTCATTTCTTCGCGTGCATGAAACGTGCCAGCTCCAATATTATTTTTTATCGTAAACGTGCATTAAACGTGCAAAACTGCATGCATGAACGATCAAAGTGTTTGGGCACGTGCACGAATTTTGTACGCACTTGTTCAAATTTTGAAATAGCTAGTGTGATTTAATAAATAAATAAACTACTCCGATCCAACAAAATACACTACACGCGAGGTTTGTATCAATTAAATTGTTTCTGTATGTTTTTAATTAAACTATATATGTGTATGTATATATATTCGCGTGTTGTTATTTTCATTATTTTCAGGTGGAGCGTATCGAAGAAAAGGGTTCTAAGTGCGTCTGCTGCACCAATTGAAGAGAAATGATTGATTAAATTATGACTGATGCAGCTGAATATTATCTTCATGTGTACATCATGATTGATCAAATGGATCAGAAGTTGGCGCGCATTTTGCTCGTCTAATGAAGACAATATTCTAAATAATGAACATATAAATAATATCATAACTATATTTAAACATGATTTCATAGAAATTGAAAAGACTTCAATATAATTCAAAAGTGTTGATGATTAATATACATAAATAATTAAAAACATATATGTTATCAAAAAAATATTATTTATTTATTGTGCAGGGCATAAATCGTGCGTGCGAGGGATCAAAATATAGGGCACGTCGAACGTGCGAGATATCACTAAGAACCAGCTTTTAAGAATATCACAATCAATTACTAATATTCAAATTCACGTTATGTAAAGATTGAAAGGTAAACTTTTTTTCAGAATCTTTTAATATTTATAATATTCTCCTCAATATATCAGAGGCTAACAATATAATCTAATGTTTTCTAGATTCTAAATAAGGGAATCATGCATATATTTACCAATGTTAAATGTGTGTGGGCTGGAAAAGTTAGGTGTAAGAGATCTGCAAGATGAAACCGTGCCCTATAAGAATGGGAGTGAATTGTATTTCATTATGGAAACATGCATTTCTTTTAAGGGAAGGCTACGACTTGACAAAGCAAATGAACAAATATCATTTCGTGTAGTACGTAGTAAAGCTGCTTGCGGCTAAAAAAGTGTTTTGTACCACCATTTTTTCAACGGTCAAATATCAGAACATCTTATAACTTGGCTATAGATTTTATTTTAAAATGTATGGATTATGATTAGAATATATTTTATATGCAATTTGTATTTACTGGAGAAGTTAGGTTACTGGTAGCATAACATATGTGAATGGGAAGTCGTATAAATTCCCTTTCTTGCTCATGAGAAATGAGTCTTCTGTGAATGGAAATAGCATTTTGGGGTGGTGGGTAAATCACAAGTAATGCATGTTTATATACGTATACAGTTAATAGCCCTTTCTGATCTCAGAAATTCCGGCCAAAAACTCTTTTCCACCATTTCCGTCCGTCGACTTCTTTGCTATATCCTAAATCAAAATTTAATTTGGTATTCTACGATCTCTCACCTGTCTATTTTTACGGCCATGGAAATCTTGTTCTTCGTCATTATCGTATACGTTTTGCTGGTGGTTAGCTCGACTTTTGACCAGACCTCATCTCCAACTATCCACAATATACGGTTTATCTCCTTACGCCCAAACCGATCCTTGTGAATGTGGCGGTGGACAGCTCTTCTTCACAGCATCCTCCTAATTAATCCGCCGTGTTTTGTCGAATATAACTGCATTGCTAATTTTCAGCTGTTCCATCGTGTCGTCGTCATTCTCTTTTACGCCTCAATCATAGAACATCCACTTATGGTAATGGGATCCTAACTACATATGGCATGGCAAGGATACTAGAGAATAAGGGTTTCAAATACATATGGCATGGCAAGGATACCACAGAGAATAAGGGTTTCATGGTTTGCAGATAGAAGATGGAAACCCTCCGATATCTTTGTGGTAATAAGATTCCTTCCTTTTCGCCCGTTTGTTGAATATGTGCAGAACTTGAAAGTTTGATCAAGAACAGAGGCCGAGCATTATTTGTTTGTCGGCATGGGATATTGAAGACGATCTCTTTCGCTTCTTCTTGGCGGCGCCAATCATGCAGCACCAGATAATGTTGCAGATCATGAAATGGAAGGTGATGAAGACGCGTTCATGTTTCCAAATTTTGCAGATGAAAGCAACGACGAACAAGACATGGACTATCAATACCAAAGCAACGACGAACAAGACATGGACTATCAATACGTTGAAGAAGAGGAAGCGGAAGATAGGCAAGGTTATGATGAAGAATTAGGACAATATTATGATGATGTTTTTGAGTCGTTTCCCAGTTCTGCGAAGTTCCGAGGAAGCTTCTGGAAAGCGAGGCGCAAGAACAAATGGCTTCTGGTGAACCTGTAAGATTTCTACTCTGATAACATCTCATTGTTGTGATGACTATGAAAACAGATTGTTGTGATGAATGTGAAAACAGAACTTCTGTTCTTTCGAGAA
The DNA here is from genome assembly GCA_948330725.1 of Sherardia arvensis. NCBI lineage: Eukaryota > Viridiplantae > Streptophyta > Magnoliopsida > Gentianales > Rubiaceae > Sherardia > Sherardia arvensis. Next base: position 3,716,233 of record OX415242.1, read on the forward strand.
AAGTGCTGAAACCGAGGATGGAGATTGGGTTCAAAGGCACTACAACTTGGAATGTTTTCTTGTTATGTTCATCGAGCCCTCTCACCGAGAGGAATATCCAGGTTTATATCATCGAGCCTCTCACTGGAAGGAATATGCAGGGAATATGCAGGTTTATATGTCCAAACTCATCCTTGAATCTCCATCCTCTAAAGTTTGATATTAATCAGCTTCATCCTCTCCCCGTTATCATCCTCTCACCCCTGTTATTTCCGGAATGGAAATCTTGCTCTTCCCTTAGTATATGTTGCAAATCTCGACCCTCTCACAAGTTCTCCTGTAAAAATTCAAAATGGTCGATGTTGTGTTGTGATTGATTAGTTTAAAAAAGACTCATTATCAAGAGTATTCAATTTCTTGTTCTTTCTTAGTAGTGTAAAACGTTTGTTCAATTCGTTTGCATAATTGGTAGTTTAAAGTTCTCGACTTTGTTTGTTGTCAGTTTTGTGGACATTCATAATTGTGCTGGAAAGTTGTGAAGTCGGACAGTATTTCAACATCAGTTATCTTAAGCAATGAAATATTATCATGGGATGAATGTGGTCAGAATCCAAGATCAATTCAGTAATTACGAGAAAGGAATATTGGGATGCATTGATATAGTTGGAAAAGAATATCAGAATATGGAAAGCAAAGCGTGGTCTTTTGGAAAGACGAGATCTTGCTTTATATGTGCTGAATATGTGAGTTAAGCAATACCATATTTGATGTGGAATATCTCATGAAGGTTGAATGCAGTCGTCCAATCATGAAACTTGAGGAGTGAATGATTTGGTAAATATGGAAGAAGAATATTCGGGTGTTATTATGGGTAAACAACGAAGCATGTTTAAACATAGTCCTTCAGGGTTTCGAATATTTATTTGAATCGAAGACTGCAAACCGAGTCACTGTCATTGTGTTGAAGTACAACTCTTGTGCGATCAAATAAGATATTCGAAGATATTGAGTTCCGATCTGATTAGATTAGGAATATATTATTGAGTTGTATTTTAGTTAGGATTAGTCTCAATCTGTAGAAATAAGGAAAGAATATATTTCCTACAGTTTAGCTATAGAAGTAGAAGATAGCATGGAGACTTAGTTCAGCCGTGATTATCCAAACGAGGAAGATCAGTATAGCCATGATTAACGACGAGGAGATCAACACGGCAACACGGCATCGAGCTATAAAAGAAAGACGCAAGCTTAGAAGAAGGTGTCGAATTTCATAGAAAGTATTCTGCATCTAGAATAGCTTTACATTCGAAGGAGCTTGAGTCGACCAATCAACAGCCTCTGCCTTCACCGGAGTCTGGAAACCACACGCCTTGAAACCTCGGGAGAGGTAGTCATAGAAAGTTGAGTGAGGAGCTCGACCTAGTCAAGTGAGGAGTTTGACATTGACCGGCACGTGAGGGGTGCTCACAAATTCACAAGACAGATAAGTCATAGATAGTTTAAAGTTGAGAACTTTGTAATTATATTGATTATCTAGTGAATGGTTTCTGGACTGGGCAAGGCCCCGCGGATGTAGGTGTTTTAGCACTGAACCGCGTGAACAATTCTCGTGTTCTTTTACATTTACGTTCTGCATATGTATGTTTAAACATCACTAACCGCGTGAACAATTCTCGTGTTCTTTTACATTTACGTTCTGCATATGTATGTTTAAACATCACTGCTGCCATGTTTAAACATAGGTTTAAATGTTAGACTAAGACACAAGATTAGCATTTGCATTGAAAGTTTGATAAACTAGGTTGGTAGAAATTTCAGGTAGCATTTTTTTTTGTTATTATTGTTACGGGTCCGTAGAGTATATTGTTCATTCGTCTGTTTGGATTATTAAAGATTTATGCTCCTAACCGTGATTAAATTTACCGATGCATGCACGTATTTTACCTTAATTAAGGCTTAAGTGTTGGGATTGCCGAGCCCACCACAGCTCAAACTAGTATGATATTGTCCGCTTTGGGCCGCATGCAAAGCCCGCACAGTTTTAAACAATGGGACAATCCCCAAAAGGCCTCATACTAGTATGGTAGGACTATTCCTTATAAAGAGAGGAATGACACTCTACGTTTCCGATGTGGGACTCGGGCTGACCATACCCCAACAATCTCCCCCTCAAACCAAGGACCACATGAACAAGTGTCCTTCACCTTGGACCGTTTTGCACCGCCGCCAAACACAAGCGGGACACGCTACCTGATAAACCCTTGGTCAGACAGACTTTCGATACAAGGGACAAATTTACCTCTCCAAGGGAATGAATGACAAGCTCTGATACCACTTGTTGGGACTGCCGAGTCCACCACAGCTCAAACTAGTATGACATTGTCCGCTTTGGGCCGCATGCAAAGCCCGCACGGTTTTAAACAATGGGACAATCCCCAAAAGGTCTCATACTAGTATGGTAGGACTATTCCTTATAAAGAGAGGAATGACACTCTCCGTTTCCGATGTGGGATTTGGGCCGAGTATACCCCAAAATTAAGATGTATGAAAATGACCTTAATGTTGTATGCATATCCTGAAGCCCTTGATTTGATTTCTATGCTGAATCGAATAGTTCACTACTACAAAATTGTGGCATTTAAGGCGGTTGGTCCTTCACGTTTCAAGGCAGAAGACAAATGCCTTCTCTGGCATTGTCTTAAAACCTGAAATAGCTATAAGGCGGTTCCTCTTCCGCCTTAAAGGTTTTCAATTTTAAGGCGTTTCTTCCGCCTTAAAAACAGAGGCCTTCCGCCTTAAACGCGTCTTGCGAGTTCGCAAGGAAGCTCGTTGTGTTAAAAAAAACCCTAGCAAGCGGAACAACTTGCGAAGTCTCAAGTCAATTCTATTATAGCAAGCTGGACAGCTTGCGATGTCTCAAGTCCATTCTGCTCGGTAAAAAAAATGAACTCTCCGGTCCAAATGGACCAAAGAGCTCCATATACTCAATAAATACTTCTCATCTCAAAAAACTATATTGTGGAGTTCTTTCTATTAAAAAATATAGCAAAAGTTTTGTACAAATCTAATGCAATTTATCACACTTCTACATTAAAACAACTGAAATCTCTGTACAAACCTAACACAATATTAGGCCTAACTGCAGAACCTTTGGATCAAGATGAGAGATAGAAAGAACCTCAAAACCCAGCCATTCATCGAGCAAAACGCAAAGCCTTGCATCAACAGAAGCCTTTTCATCTCGAAGTACAAAAGTACTTATTGCAGTATCCCATCCTCAAACTTCTGATGTTCAACCTTCGCCACCCTATATAATCAACAAAGTAAGAGACTTAGCAGCAGTCTACAACGAAATGCTACTTATCAATTGATGCAATCATGTACCTAAGTGCTTCTTCGATCTCCTTTTTACAATGTTCAAACTCCAAAACCTTAGAGAATGCATCTGCTGCTTTATTATAATCCTGACCAGAAGAAACATGGTTAGTAGTTCCTTATTAACTTTCAATGAGGTTAAACTCCTAATCCTACAATAAGGTTTAAGGAAGATCACGCATCATCATATATATATCTCGCTTGATATCAAAAGTATGCGAAATATAATACATCAATATATATTAACTGTAGCATATAATATGCAGAACATTGATTAATTAGACATCCTAAATCACTCACCAAACTGTTCCTGGATCTCCGAGCTGTTAAGATCAAAAAATTTTAGCTGATTTTTGTTGCTTAGGGCACTTTAGCTAAATATCATTGTTTCGCCTTATCTCATTAGCCTGGAGACGTGAAAAGACACATGAGTAAACAAGAGACTATACCTCAGACTGTAAAAGAAACTTAACAAAACTCATCCTAAATCAAATTCCTCCATAAATTTTCTTTCCTTACAATATGCAGGGCTCCATTGCCATTCTCATCATCCCGTCTCAAGATCTGTCCGCTCACATATTCTAGAAGCACCTTGAAAGCACTGGTCGTTGCCGCAGGCTCCACCCCTGCAAAACCACACATCAATGTATAACATACAACTCTCAATACGGCAGTCATTCAAAAACAGTTTATCTGGTCCATTTCTTAGCCAAATTACCATGTGTTGAAATCTAAATCTGTAGTTCCTTTTTCAAATATTACATTAGTTCAGAAATTAGTCAAAAAGGAGTTACGGTTATTAAGTTATGAACTTTTTAAGTAGCAATTAGATTGCTGCCGAAAACAAAGTATCAAATAAAATTCAGGTCATTAAAATGCTCTTTCTTGCCCAATTCTTAACCAAATGAATCCATTCTTGTTTCTAAATCTTAGGTCAGTGTTCTAAGATTACTAAAGTTCAAATTTTGGCCAAAAATGATTCATGGTTGTTAAGTTATGAATTTTTAAAATCTGTTCCAGTTTCTGCCAAGACCAGCACCAGAGTGCAGAGTTTTAAAAATCATTTTCTTGGCCATTTCTTAATCAAAATGGTTCATTGATGCTTCTAAATCACTGTTCAAGTTTCTAAGATTACCTCTACATAAAAATTAACCAAAACCAATCTACAAGTAGAAAAATATGATCATTAGAAGTAGGTATGGCCAGAAACTAATTACATTAAACATTATAATGGCAATTCAGTATTCACCACAATTACCTGATAGAAACCAATCAAAGTTCCACATCACACTGACATTCCTCCCCACAAACTTAACCAGCTCCATAAAAGGTAGATGAGAAGGCCGGTAACCTAGCCACCTTAGAATGTCTATCGTTATCATACTAGTAGTATAATGCAGCCCAGTTAAAGTTGTAGCTACGAGGATTACAATGATTAAGAGCTATAGAAACATCTCAAGCGCATATAAGCCAATAAGAATAAGATTAGTTTAGATACTACACATACTTTAGACCATTTATTAAAGTACTAAAAGGATATTAACATTTACTTGACTGTCAATCTTTTATTCTACAAGTCAATATCCTTAATCAGTTCAAAACTACTTGTCTATTCACATTGAAAGTCCAAACATTGAGTCTACATCTAAGCATGTAAAAACACTTGCTCACCACAGACTTTAGGAAAAAATATAAACAGAATTCTAAGAACAGATTTACCAAAGCTGTATTCATAGGTAGCCATCAACGGTTTATTGAACATCCCTATGCCGCGGCATCAAACATGCGCGCTATCTTCTCTGCATCGCTTTGAGGGTCCATCTCCTCCTCCTCAGTATGAATAACAAAACCTGAGTCCTCATCCAATTCAGATATGTGTTTCTATGTTATCAAGCTGGATTAGCAAAAGAGCAAACCACACACATTATCAGCTCAGAATCAATTCCCTAAACACCAACTAAACCAATCTTAGCATAACAAATAAAAATCCCTCTTTTCTCCAAAAACTTAAACACATTTTACACTAAGCCAAAATCAATTCCCAATCCAGCACATAATTGCATCAGGAATCTTTAATCGAATTCCACCCCAACTTATACAACCTATCACCTTTAAAAGAAACTTTTAAATCGGATCAATGGGACGGTACTAGTGCACTCAGTAATATAAGAGCTCCTCCGTTGTTGTATCGCCACACCCAGAACCCATCGCCAAACGACGACCACCTCCACTGTCTGCTGCCCATAAATCCCAGTCCAGTCGTCGACGACTGCTCATCACCACCACCCCCACCCCATAATCAAATGTACATAAACTTATTATTACAAACCCAGGTGAGTAAAGTAGCGAAATTTACCTCAAATCTGCGGTTCATCTGGTGTAAGAAAATCTGTTGTTTATTACAAACCCAGGCTGACATCGCGGCAGCGACACTGGGAGTTCCAGCTAAATCGTAGAGGGACAGCCTAGAGACAGGAGCTTGTTGATCAATCGGGGTTAATGTGATTTGGGTTTGGGAGTAAGAAAATCATGCCAGAGGAATACAGATAGGAGAAACGATAAGAATAGAAGATTATATATATGCACAAGTATTATTAGAATTAGGATATATAGCAATTCCGATATCGTAACCCTATCTCAAAGGTAATCGAATTCTGTTACGAACTCGTAACTTGATTTAGTTTACGGCGGATCTTGCAAACGCCTTGATGTTCAATGAATCCGCCTTAAATTTATTTTTTTAATGGACGAATTGAATCTTGCGAGTTCACAAGTACTTTTTAAGGCGGATGATTGGCCATACGAACTAAACGCCTTACATTTGTGTCTTAAATGAAGACTCTTCTACTAGTGGTTGTTCATATACAATATATATCTTAATTGCTTGAGACGTGCAAAACTCAAATATTATAGATTAATTGTGCACACGTTATAAACCATCCAAATGTGTAATCCATACAGTTTCAATTGTGTGATCTAATATATATATATATATACACACACATATATATATATAATAATAAAGATACTATTCCAAAAATGATCATATGAAATCCTTAAACTTTATACTAAAATCATTAGTTAATCTATATGTTAACATTATTTCGTAAAAAATGAAAAGACGCAATGTTGCCACCGAATTATGGCAGCAAGTGTTCTTTGCGTGATTCCTTAGGCAAATTTTTTACATCTTAATTTTGTTGAAATTGAGGATTAAATTGAATTTAATTTAGCATAAATATACTGGAATAAAATTAAAAGTAAACATTTTGAAATTTAAAAATAATTTAGTTAAAATAAGCTAAATTTTAGTAAATCATATTTCATTAAAAGTAAACTGAAAAATATTCAGGTTGTAGTAAACATGCTGTTAATAGAAGTTCCTTTCTTTTCCCTTTTATGATATATTTAACAACTAGATTTTATCGTCTTTTTGGCAATTATTACTAAATTGGAAAATATTTTATTTGCAAATGAAGAATTTGTTAAATTTAAATGACGTAAGTTAATTGAATGTTGTGTTGCTAACTTGCTTGATATATACCACCTCCTCATCATTTTAAACTGCTTATGATTTATTAAAATACCTTTCTATTTGAATCATTTGGACCTTTTTATGAAACTTGAGCATGTTTCATAAGATGCTTTCACTGATATTTTGTCCTTTATATCCCGTAGAAAGAAAACTCTGAACTGGCGAACTTAGGGGATGATTTGCTGCTATCTAGTCAGGTAATATTGCTACTCAAAGCCTCACCCTTCTTCTTGGTTTACTTTCTTTCTCAGCCTTCTTTGTGTAAAGTAAATATAAATAATCAAAGTTTAACTTGCACAGTCGCACTGTACTTAACTTGCAATACTGATGACATTTGTTATTCTCCATTAATAATCATGTTACAAACCTTCTCTAACACTGTACGTTAATAAATAATAACTAAATTACTTTAATACTACATTACTAACAGTTCCATATATGGATCAATTCCACAAAAAATTAAATAGTTAAGACATCAAAACGTGCATTAAACGTGCAAAACTCCATGCATGAATGATGAAGAGTTTGGGCACGTGCACGAATTTTATACGCACTTGTTTAAATTTTGAAATGGTGTGATTAAATAAATAAATAAACTACTCCAATATATATATAGACTACACGCGAGGTTTGTATCAATTAAAATGGTTTCTTTATGTTTTTAAACTGTGTGTAATTGTGTATGTATACACGCGTTGTTATTTTCACTATATTCAGATTGCGCGTATAGGAAGAAATGATTCAAGCTCGTCTGCTGCACCAAAGAGCAAATGGTTGAAGAAAACATGATCAAATTATGACTGATGCCGCTGAAAATCCTTGCTACGTACGCATGGCCCCGAAAGAAATCGATCAATGGTGTTGATGATGGTCAAGAACAGGGTTTCAAGCCTGAGTTCGAACTTGTATTGAACTTCAATCAGCCAATGGATCAGAAGTTGGCGCGCATTTTGCTCGTCTAATGAAGATCACAACTACATTTAAGCATGATTTCATGGAAACTGTAAAACTGCAATGTAAGTATTAATGATTAATATTTCTAAATAATTGGAAACAAGTATGTTATTAAAAAATTATTATTTATTTAATGTGCAGGGCATAGATCGTGAGAGGGATTAAAATATAGGGCACGTTCGATTGTGCAAGATATTGGTAAGAAACAATTTTTAAGAATATATCACAATCAATTATTAACCCTGTCCCAAACTAAATTGTACATTTTTTTTATATGCTTGTCTCACCTTAAATTGCACACTTTTCTTATTTAGTAAATCTCACTTATTTTTCTCCATCCATTTCACCTGTTTTTTTCTTAAACTCAATTTCATCCACTCATTTACAATCCTTAATTTTCTCAAATTTTACCCTTTATGTAATACAGTTCGGGACGAAGAGAGTAATATTCAAATTCACGTTATGTAAGATTAAAAGGTAAACTTTTTTTCAGAATCTTCTGATATTTATAATATACTCCTCAATATATCAGAGGCTAACAATATATTAAGAATGTGAGTAGATAATCTGTTGGACTTGCTCTAACCTTATGTTTTTCAAATTTTAAATATGTGAATCATCAAGACTAGATGTGTGTGGGCTGGATAAGTTAGGTGCAGTATATTTAACAGATCTGCATGATCATGAAGCACTTACTTTTCTCGTTGGCTAACTTTTTCTGCTATAAGAATGGGAGTTTTCTATGAATGAAATCTTCATAGAAATCTTCATCCAAAATGACTAGCTCTTTCGCACTGATTTCTTTTAACTTCTTTCTACCTATTAATAATTCAAAATTTGAATCGGTCCTACCCTGCAAATTATTCCCGGTGATGGAAATCTTGTTTTTCGTCATTATGTTTCGGATTTTCTGGATATTCCACTTTTCTTCTTCACGATGAATGGTTTCATTAGAAATCTGGAGAGTAGTTGATGAGTTTTGGAATACGCGAATTTCTCTACCGGAGATGTGATGAGTTTTATAACGTGGAAATTGGAATCAAGGAGTCATAGCGAGGAAATATAGCGATCTATATAGCGATCTTCATGATTACCTCACTTGTTTTATAGAGATATTTGATGAATGTGTTTGAAAAAATGGTAAACGGAAATATTATATATATACACAATTTTATTATGTTATCAGTCAAATTATTTTCATTTTCGTTTAGATTCATTTTATTTATATATATATATATATATAACTGCATTGCCATTTTTATTTTCTCTTTTGTTTGTTTCCTTTTATGATATATCTTCTAACAACTAGTTTTTATCTTCTTTTTGTTAATTATTACTAAATTGGTAAAATAGTTTTATTTGCAAATAAAGAATTTGTAAAAAATAATTATTATTATTTATAATCTTCTTTTAAGACTAAATATGTGTATGTGTAGCGTTAGATGCGTAGATGACGTAAATAAATTGAATCTATTATTGCTAACTTGCTTTTAAAATCCACTATATTTTCCAATCTCATCATTTATTTTATTAAATCGATATTTTTTCTTTAAATTTTTTGTAGACTCAGTCTTTTGTAGAACTTAAAAAGACTCATCCTACATGATCACTTTATTTATATTACATTCGGCACTCACATAATATACTTTCATTTTGAATGAAAAGTTAGGTAACTGGTGCTTGCATGACATATGTGAGTTAGTCATACATTTTCCCTTTCTGCTCATAAGAAATGGCGGTCTTCTGTTAATGGAAATAGAGAGAGGGTGGTGGTTGAAACGCAAGTAAAGCATGTTTCTGATTATATACATGTTCTATATATATATATATGGTTTAGCCCTTTCTAATCTTTAAAATTCCGTCCAAAAATGAGTCTTTTCCACTGTTTCTGTCCTTCCACCTCTTTGCACGTATTTCTAAATCAAGATTTAATTTGGTATTCAATGGAAACCTTGTTTTTCGTCATTATCGTATTTTTTGTGCCTTCCCAGATCGTATTGGTTGTGATTTTTCTGTTGACGGACTGCCGCTTCATTATTTGTTAGTCGGCCTATGGGACATTGAAGACGCTCTCTGCCGCTTCTTCTTTGCGGCACCAATCATGCAGCACCAGATAATAACGTTGCAGATCATGAAATGAAAGGTGATGAAGACGCAGATGAAAGCAACGACGAACAAGACATGGACTATCAATACGAATAGGAAGAGGAAGCGGGAGATGGGCAAGATTATGATGATGTTTTTGAGTCGTTTCCCTCGTTCTACGAATTGAAGTTACGAGGAAGCGTCTGGAAAGCGATGGTGAACTGCTGCTCTGATAACATCTCGTGGAACGAAGAGATCGTTGCGATGACTGTGAAAAGAGAATTTCGTATTCTTTCGAGAAAGTGCTCAAACCGAGTATGGAGATTGGGTTCAAAGTCATTACAATTTGAAATCTTTTCTGTGGTTATGGTGATCGAGACTCTCACCGGAAGGAAAATCCAGGTTTATATGTCCACACTCATCCGTGAATCTCCATCCTCTAAAGTTTGATATAATAATCAGCTTCGTCCTCTTCCCTTATCATCCTCTCACCTTTTTGTTATTTCCGGCATGGAAATCTTGTTCTTCGTCATTATATATTATATGTTGTCACAAATCTCGACCCTCTCACAAGTTCTCATGTCAGAATTCAAAATGATCGATGCTGTGTCGTGATTGATTAGTTTAAAGCAAATTTCATGTTCTTTCTAAGTAGTGTAAAACGTTTGTTTAATTCGTTTGAATAATTGGGTAGCATTTATTTGTTATTATTGTTATTTGTGTCTAGAGTATATACAGTAGTGATATTGTTCATTCATCTATTTGGATTATTGAAGATTTATGCTCCTAACCGTGATTAAATTTGCCCTAATTATATTCAAACGTGGGAGTGGTTGAGTTATAAGCTTGTCGATGTGTGCACGTATTTTACCCTTACATAAGGCTTAAAATGCAAGAAAATGACCTTAATGTTGTATGCATATCCTAAATCTCTTTATTTGATTTCTATGCTGAATCAAATCGTTGTTCATATACAACATATATCTTAACGTGCATAAAGACGTGTAAAACTTAAATATTATAGATTAATCGTGCACACGCGTTAAATGTTATAAACCATCCAAATGTAATTCATCAGTTTCAATTGTGTGATCATATGAAATCCTTAAACTCTATACCTAAAATCATTAGTTAATTTATATGTAAACATTATTTCGTAGAAAATGAAAAGACGCAATGTTATACTTAATTGCCACCGAATTATGGCAACTTTGGGCTTTGGAGCAAGTGTCCTTTGCGTGTTCCTTAGTCAAATCTTTTACATCTTAATTTTGTTGAAATTGAGAATTAAATTGAATTTAATTGAGCAGAAATATACTAGAATATACTAGAATGAAATAAAAAGTAAATATTTTGAAATTAAAAAATAATTTAGTTAAAATAAGCTAAATTATAGTAAATCATATTTCATTTAAACCAAACTGAAGAATATTCATGTTGTAATGAACATGTTGTTAATAGAAGTTCCTTTCTTTTCCCTTTAATGATATATTTAACAACTAGTTTTCATCTTCTTTTTGGTAATTATTACTAAATTTGAAAAATAGTTTATTTGCAAATAAAGAATTTGTAAAAATTAAATGACGTAGTACGTAATTAATTGAATGTAGTGTTGCTAACTTGCTTTATGCCACCTCCTCAACATTTTAAATTGCTTAGAAATAAAACAATATCAAGTAAGGTATTGTATGATTTATTGAAACACCTTTCTATTTGAATCATTTTGACCGGAGAAGTTAGGTTACTGGTAGATAAGGTGGTCAAAATTTTTCGTTGAGTCATACATTTAATTTCCCTTTCTGCTCATCATGAGAAATGGCGGTCTTCTGTTAACGCAAATAGAGTGAGGGTGGTAGGTAAATCACTAGTAATGCATTATACACAGTACAGAGATGTATGCATGTTCTATATATATATAGTTTAGCCTTTTCCGACCTTAAAAGTTCCGTCCAAAATGACTCTTTTGCACTGTTTCCGGCCTTCCACTTGTTTGTATATATACCTAAATCAAGATTTAATTTGCTGTTACATTATCTCTCATCTGCCTGTTAATTTGGTATTGAAGGGAAACCTTGTTCTTTGTCATTATCGTATCTGTTCGCGCTCTTCAGTTGCTGGCCTTTTGTCCTGCTTATCTTCTTACGCCCACACTCATCATCGGAAAACATCTTCATCTCCGACAAGTGCATTCACCATTAATTATGAGAGTTTAATTTGGTTTTTATTATGATCAAGGTTTAATTTGATTTTTACACATGTGGTGAGAATATAATTAACCAGCGTCTACCTCCAACCGTTCCAATCCATATCCTCATCATGATTCATTAACCCTCGTACTGAAACCGTCACCCGGCCGGAAATGATGAATCCCGGCGCTACCACAGGATCTAATGGCGAAATTCAAAATGATGCTGTCGTGGTCAAGTTTCTTATGTCGAACATTAGAAATGATGCTGTTGTTTTGGTTGATTAGTTTATACTCAATTTCATGTTCTTTCTTATTAATGTAAAACGGATGTTTCATTGTTGGCCTAATTCGGTAGCACTACTTTAAACCTTTATTATTATTTTTATCATTCCTCTCTTTAGATTCTATGCTCGGTTAAATTTACCCTATTTTCGAAAGGGAAGAGATTAAAGTTACCCTAATTAGAATCAAACGTACCAGTTCTCGACTAAATAGAATTTGTGCATGCACACATTTTACCCTAATTAGGCCTTAAAATACACGGAAATGACAGTAGTACAGGTTAATATAATATGCTGAATTAAATCGTTTGTAATATACAATATCTTACTGTGCAAAATGGACCCAACAAATCAAGAATGGGAATAGATTGTGCGCGTACAAATGTTATAAACTTCATAGTTTCAGTGTGCGGCCTAATATAATAAAGAAGTTATTCCAATAATGATCATGTCAAAACCTTAAACTCTATACTTATAAAGTATTAATTAATATGTTTAACAGGATTTCATAGAAAATGAAAATACACTATGTTTCACTTGGCACCGAAATTATGGGACCTTTGAAGCAAGTGATCATGTCCTTTATCGGAGATTGGAAACAAGACATTAAGAAGGTATATTGGTTTTATTTGTGAAGATGACTAATAATATTAATTATATATATGGGTTTGAGTAATGGATGAATCATCAGTTTTCATTTACTACGGTTCTCTCAAATTAGGGATAAGTTAGGTCAAATAAACGGTTTCAATTTAATCATTAAAGATATTAAGTTTGCACAAATTTAATTTGGATAATTCAGATTGGGACAAAAGGGTCAGATCAGATCGATCGGATTGCATACTCTCTCTATCCCTATTCTCTCTCTACTCATGAAATATGATCTAAGATTATCTCTTTATCCCTTCTCTCTCGACTCATAAAATCTGAACTAAAGATCTCTCTTTTCCCCTCTTCTCTCTCTACTCATAAAATCATATCCGCACGACTATATTCAAACACGACTAAGTAAAAAAGTTAAGCATGATTTCACATAAAGTGAAAAGACACAATGTAATTCAAGAATATTTGATATTTGATCTCTATAATTAGTTGCATTCAAATATGTTATTAAAAAATTATAATTTATTTAACGTGCAGGGCATGTAACGTGCGAGGGATCAAAATATAGGGCACAGTTCGTGCGAGATATCACTAAGAACCATTTTAAAGAAATGCAAATTTAAAAATGTCAGATTTCATATAATGTTCAGCTAGTAAACGTAATTAATGCAGCCCTCTTGATGATTACCTCATAGTGATGTTTGTGCAATTTTTCAAATATACCCTCCTTTTAGAATTTCTTGTCTACATCATTTATCTGCATGTTTTGTTCTATCAGAACAACATTAATTTTATATGCAAAATTCTAAAATGCAATATTATCATCAACCATCGATGCCGATTGAGGAGGGGTAACCGGTGCAGATTCTGAAATTCACAGATTCTGATCACCTGAGAATACAAAATTCGAAAATGCAATGTTATCATCAACCATCGATACAGATTGAGGAGGGGTAACCGGTGCAGATTGTGCAACCATTGCCCTGAGACTCATCACCTGAAAAATGTTCACATCTTCTGCAATCTGCTATCTCTAGTTCCAGAAACAAAAAAGCAGAAAAAGAGGCTGCTCGGGATGTCTCTCGTGGTGGCGCGTCATCTGAGGCTGCTCCTTCTAGCCCTCCATGACTCCTACATTTGAGTAGTGAACCCGACTCCTACCTTCTGGAAGGATGTCGCGAAACTAGTACATCCTTTCTTTAGTTTCTTTGACATGTTCATAATTTACTCTAGGTTTCAGCTGTTGTCATTTGTTTGGTTTCTTGAGTATATTCATATTTTACGGTCGGTCTGAAATTTGTTTACCGATGAAACTGACCAACAAAAACTGAAATGAAGAAAACTTGTGCCGGTTGAAACGGAGAAATATAAAATATTAATTAATTCATCGTGCGTGTGTATCTGTGCGTGTGTATTCGTGCACGTGAAGTTTCCAAAAGGATTCACGCATTACAGAAAATTTTGTCTATTAAGAGAAAAGTATGTTAAGGTGGGGGCCAAATAAGAGGCTGCCATGTGGCCTCTCTAATTTGGGCAAACAGTAAAAAGTTAACTGTGGATGCCGTCCGTTTCTTTTTTTTTCTCTCCCCCGTACACTTTTTCTTTTCCCTTTTCTGACCCCTTTATTTTTCCTTTTTTTCACCCCTCTTTCTTTTCTCCGTAGGAATACCAGACGAGAGCTTCCCCGTCTGCGCCTAAATATTTTCTTCATCGCAGGAAAGGTCTGATTTTGATCGGCTCTGGCTGGCCCTCTTTCTTTTCCGTCGGAAACCTTCTCTTCTCATCCTCCAATAACTGAACCTGCGGAAAGCTCCTCTGCCGATTTTCCTGCGACGGGAAAGCTCCTCTGCTGATTTTCCTGCGACGGGAAAGTGCCTCTGCTGATTTTCCTGCGACGGGAAAGCTCCTCTGCCGATTTTCCTGCGACGGGACGGCGAAGGAAATTTAACCTGGTTTTGAAGGTTCGTTATGCCCATAGTTTATTTATTAACTGATAATCTGGTATTAGATAGAAGTTAGAATTATGATGATGATGCTGATCATGAATCTGGGTGGGTGAAAATGGCCCTGGTTTTGATCGGCTCTGTTCCTCTCTTCTTCTGCTTCTCGTCAGCTCTGAAAAGAGAATTACGGCTTGTACGGTCATTACTTCACCATTTTGCAGCCGTATCAGCTTGTGAGGATGCATTAAGTTATACCTTGTCTATAACTTAAAATTTTGGATATATGGCTTCATCCTAAATTGCACTAAACTGTTATCGACCAATTTTTGTACTGTTATCATGGTAGAATTTATGACTGGTTATTATTTTAAATTGTTTTTTTCATCTCTCACATTCAATATAACTCTCATGTTCTTGTTTCAAACCATGCGTATTTGTGATGTTGACTGCCCTGTATGTCTTTTACTGTGATTACTGCTACATTTGGTGCTTAGTTTTATACAGAAAATGTTGGAGTTCTGTGGGGTCTGTCATCCTCTATGTTTGTGTTTAGAAGCTAACTGCGTTTATTCTTTTATACAGACGCTTGTTTATTTGTGTTCAGAGAATACTTTCACACAATTGCCGATCAAAATTTCTGTGAATGGCTCTAGTTCCTCAGACATCTCAGCAAATTGATGGCTTTGAGAGGCCCCCCATATCAAAGGTATGAAACATATAGCAAAGGATTTATTTTTATAGCTTAACTGATGTATTTTGTGGATTTATAACATGTAGAGAAAAATGTTTGATTGAACACATTATTTACTTTCTCTTATCAGATGGATAATCAATTCCTAGAGAGAGACAATCTTGAGAAACATGGGGTTGACTACGATACAGCTTGTGAGTTGGGTAATGTTCCAAAAATCGGTATGACATTTGGCTCAGAAGATGATGCATATGAATTTTATAATAAGTATGCAAAGGCAGCAGGGTTCAGTATCCGAAAGCACCACAGATATATTAGAAAGAGTGATAACAAATTAGAATGGAGAGAGCTGTGTTGTTCGTGTCAGGGGGAGCGTAAGAAGCACTCAAAGAAAGGTACTCCAATAAAGTCCCGCCCGCAAACAAGATTCAATTGTGAAGCATACATTAGGATTGAAGAAGTAGCAAAAGGTTCAGAAGATTATGTGGTTACACAACTTGTAATGGTTCATACTCATTTACTTGCACCTCCAGATAAGGCTCATATGTTGAGATCCCATAGAGGAGTACGTCCGGCTCAAAAAGAACTCATTAATAGTATGACAGCAGCTGGGATTGGCGCTTCTGATATCTATCACTATATTGCTCAAGAGAATGGTGGTTACAATAAGGTAAATTTTTCGCATGCCGACTTGGATAATATGGTGCAAAGAAGTCGCACGGAGTTTCTCAAGAAAGGTGATGGTATGCTTCTTCTTGATTACTTTCGAAAGAAGAAAGAAGAAAACAGTTCATTCGAGTATAGAATACAGGTTGATGAGGACACTCATGAGATTCGTAATGTTTTCTGGTGCGATGCCAAGTCAATGATTGATTATGAATGTTTCGGCGATTGTGTGTGTTATGACACAACATTCAACACAAATACCTATGAGATGCCTTTCTCACCGTTTGTTGGCGTGAATCATCATGGACAGACCTCAACCTTTGCTTGTGCTTTGACATGTGATGAAACTATAGAGACGTTTGTTTGGGTCTTCAAATGCTTCTTAGAAGTAATGGGAGGAAAGACAATGAAGACTATTTTCACCGACCAAGCCCCGGCAATTGCCAATGCTATTAAGCAAGTTTTTCCGAATGTACACCATCGTTTGTGTGTTTGGCATATTTGTCAAAATGCATTGCGAAATTTGTCTCATGTTTTCACTGAGTTCACATCATTTAGTGACGACTTCACTTCTTGCATCTACGGAGGAGAAGTTGAAGAAGATTTTCTGAAAAATTGGGATAACTTGCTCGCAAAATATAATTTTGGGGAGGAGGAGAAGGAATGGATGGAAAAGTTGTTTGAGAAGAAAGAGAAGTGGGCGCAAGTTTATGGACGTCAGCACTTTTGTGCAGGTACGGTTATTTTTCCCCTTTAGCTTAATATTGTTCAGTATGTATATTATTTATTTTTACCTGTATAGACCTGATTTTCACGTATTTAACTTACACATGTAACTAGATGAGTATGTTCGTTTCATTTACAGGTATGGCTAGTACACAACGTAGTGAAAGTATGAATAATTATTTTAAGAAGCACTTCAAGAGAAAACAAGTTCTTAGTGAGTTCATGAAGCAATTTGATAAAGTCATGGAACTCCGTCGCAAGAAAGAAGATGAAGCCGATTTGAAGTCAAGCCAGACTGTGCCAAATTTAGTATCAGCGTGGGTTGTTGAACGCTCGGCTCGGGATTTCTATACTAGAAAGATGTTCTCAGAATTTCAGACAGAGCTAAATAAACTTGTTGATCTTGTTGCAAATAATCTTGCACAAAGTGATGATAGTCCAATAGTCATGTATGATGTGGAGTTTTACAATACTGGAAGAGTCCGTAGAGTTGAGTTTGTACGGTCAGCCAACAAAGCTAGTTGTTCTTGCCAGATGTTTGAGTTCACTGGTATCCCTTGCGCTCACATGTTGAAAGTATGGAGGATGCTTAATGTGAAAGAAATCCCCTCTGAGTATTTTCTGACGAGATGGAGTAAAGGTGCAAATCCCAATATTACTCTCAGTACAAGTGGAAATATTCTGGAAGTGGATACTAATATTCCATTGTCTGAGAGATTCAGTGAGCTGTCACATATGGATCAAACTCTTGTTACCCTTGGCTCAATGACAAATTTACTAGCAGAAGTAGCGAAGAGGGGAATGAAACGAGTTATTGCTGAGGTGGAAGCATGCAGAACATCTACGGATCCAAATATTGAAGATCACACGTTGGTTGTTGATGAGAGGATGGTTGAGGAACCTCAAGATCATAGGATTGTGATCGCTCCTCCGCCGAAGAAGTTGAAGGGACCCAAGGGCAGAATCAAAGGGCTATATGACAAACTGAAAAAGAAGCGAGCTTGTAAAGGGAAGAAATCCATAGGTATGGCAACTATGAACCCTTTTCGCTTGGTTATTTAGAATATGAACTCTCTTGTAATGTGGTTGAGTTTTGATGATGCATTTTAGGCAAGAATGGACGAGATGGCATTGAGGAGGTTGTAAGAAATAGCCCACCAACTAAACGAAGAAAGAAAGGTGTACATCAAATTTTTATATTTTTAAAGTCCATGTACAAAATTTGTTATGAAATTTAGATTTATCATACTGTTTCAGCAAAGAAAGGGAAAGAGGTTGAGGAAGAAAAATTAGTGGAGAACCCTTCAATCCAAAATAATGGGGTCGAAATGGCCTCGCAGTATATTTCACAGCCAATTGCAGGTAAGATAGTTTATATACATTATTAGTTTCACCCACTGCAATGTTTGCTTCATGATTTACTATCATAAAAGATTTATTTTTATGTCATACATGTTGCATGTGTATTGCTAGTAGTGGTGATATATCATCAAAACATCATGCTGATAAATACATTCTAAGTTGGAAGGATGTTATTTTTTAGGAGTAGTGGAAGGATACTCGAGCATTGTTACAACTGGGATTCAAGGCACTCAGTTTTCAAATGTGGAATTTGGAGGCCCCCAAGTTTCATTCAGTTACCAACAACTTCTTGCTGACCAGTGTTCTCGTGCAAAGAAGCTTAATTTCTGAATTTTGTTCTCGTGCAAAGAAGCTTAATTTCTGAAATTTTTGATATAACATTGTTATTCATGGACATCTATTTCATTATGTGGACATCTCATAATATTTCAATCATGATCTTTTTAGGGATTGAATATTTTTAGAGATTGAATATATTAAACACCAGTTCGGTTTTGATAGGAAGATCATTCATATATTATTATGCTATTATCAATCTCTGACATGATGTATTGTATAATGCAGATTCCAGCATAAAAAATAAATGTGAGTATCATGAAAATGCACAATAAATAGATAGTAGGATTTATCTCGGGCAAACTTAAAAAGACAAAACTTCTACTAAGGATGCCTCAAACATAAAAAAACTCAGTTGCAACTCATTCACTAGAGGTGTAAAAATCTAGTTATGGCTAGTTAAGTTACAAAGAAGAGGTTGAATGAAACTGATAGACACAAATTACTCAATTGTCACATCCAGTACTTTGTCGCTACATCTGGTATCCCGTCACTAGATTTCAAGGTAGCTTCTCTCTGCTTCAAGCTTATCCATTCCCATAATCTCCATTGGCCGATCTTTTGTAATTACACTACTACAACCTTCACCTTTACCAGCATCATGAGGACTTGACTTTGTGATTGTCATTTGTGCATCAGTTGATCCAAACTGAAGTTCAGCTTCCAGTTTTTGAACCATTTTGCAGTCTCGTAATCCCAGTAATCCCAGTTTTCATCATGTACATCATTCCAACACTGAGACCCCAGGTGAAAAGCTAGTTTCCTGCCAAGTGTAACATGCTCTCAGCACAAGTAACATTAGCTAACCTTACGTTCCAACTTAAGCACATAACGAGATAAAATTTATCCAACTAGAGCACTTAGAAAAGTCAAAGAATCATATTGAACCTTCATATCTTGTTTCCAGAAAGCTAAAAAATGACTAAGAAGACATGTTACATTATTTTTGTTATATATCAACCAACAATGCAGCCCCTGGAATAGGATCGATCAAAAGAAACACATCATAGCTTCAACTCCCTCCTTATATAACTCATAGCAATCTAGTTACAGCCTAAACTCCTTTTAAAACTGAAAGAAACCTAAAATAGAAACCACCATCACAAACTTATCCATTAAGAGTAAATCCCCATGTCCATTAAATCGAAAGCGCCATTCTTGAGAAGCTCAGAACAATTCAATCATTCTCATTGTCACAGCAAAGCAATACTAAAGTAGCTTAAATCAACAAAAATCATTCATTCTCTTACCTCGAGCTCCACAGGTTCAAAAAGCAGATTCGCTAGCGAGTATGCTACTGACACAGACCCCTGATTCAGAATTACAGAACTTCAGACAACAGTATTACATAATCATCAACAACAAGTAGCACTAATTGGAATTTGCAAACTACCTAAATCACGAAGAATCTTGTGGCATTCTTATCATCATCACAGATGAACCATTCACAAGGAGATGAAAGCACCTGAGTTTAAATCACAGTAATTAACCCCAGACTGAAAATCGAGAAGCATTAACACCAGATTATTAATAACATTAACATAATAAATATAATTAAGAACACAGTTCAAACGTAGGAACCCATAATCAACTACTAGACTGGTGTGTAAAACTACAAGCCAATCTAGCCTGACTGTGCAAAAACCAGGGCCATTTTCACCCACCCAGATTCATGATCAGCATCATCATCATAATTCTAACTTCTATCTAATACCAGATTATCAGTTAATAAATAAACTATGGGCACAACGAACCTTCAAAACCAGGTTAAATTTCCTTCGCCGTCCCGTCGCAGGAAAATCGGCAGAGGAGCTTTCCCGTCGCAGGAAAATCGGCAGAGGCACTTTCCCGTCGCAGGAAAATCAGCAGAGGAGCTTTCCCGTCGCAGGAAAATCAGCAGAGGAGCTTTCCCGTCGCAGGAAAATCGGCAGAGGAGCTTTCCGCAGGTTCAGTTATTGGAGGATGAGAAGAGAAGGTTTCCGACGGAAAAGAAAGAGGGCCAGCCAGAGCCGATCAAAATCAGACCTTTCCTGCGATGAAGAAAATATTTAGGCGCAGACGGGGAAGCTCTCGTCTGGTATTCCTACGGAGAAAAGAAAGAGGGGTGAAAAAAAGGAAAAATAAAGGGGTCAGAAAAGGGAAAAGAAAAAGTGTACGGGGGAGAGAAAAAAAAAGAAACGGACGGCATCCACAGTTAACTTTTTACTGTTTGCCCAAATTAGAGAGGCCACATGGCAGCCTCTTATTTGGCCCCCACCTTAACATACTTTTCTCTTAATAGACAAAATTTTCTGCACGCATTATCCCACATTCGTGTGCGCGGGCTAATTAGAGTGATTCAATGTGATTTAGAACCAAATTTAAATTGTTGATACGTTAATTAGCCGTATCCACAATAGTTTGACGAAGAATGATGTATTTCGTGTGGATAGTAATATTAACAGCCAAAATTTATTTACTTGCAAAGTATGCAAATATGAGCCTGCTAGAAAGTACAGTATGAGATATACTCTGTGTTCTTACGGGTTTCAAATAATTTATAACTTGAGTTTATTTTTATAATAATAGAGTTTGATTTGAAAAATTACATAAAACTGAGTCTATATAAACCCTAGTCTATATAAGCGTACTAATATTGCCCAAACCTAAACATATAATACTTTCTCAAAAGTGTATAATTTTCCTTTTTGAGTGCTCCAATCCAAGTTACATACTCTCCTTTTATGATAATACTCTTTTGATTAGTTAAATAAAGACATTTTAGCCATAGTCGGTAGAATGTAAAATATTGTTTAATATTTGATTAGTGTCTGCATGCAAAGAGTTACATTTAATAAATTAAACTTCGTAAAAATAATTTTGAAATTTTATCACATAAATTCAATTTAATTAGAGTATTATTAAAGGGAGTTGTTAATGTCAGAGGTAATATTAGATTCCAGAGCAAAAATAATGACTCTTTCCAAAACTATCCTTCTTCTAAGTTAACCACCCAATATTTACAGAGGTTTACCATTCAAAATATTCTCTTTACTAATCTCTCCCTCCCAGAACCCCATTCCCGTGTGCTTCTTCAGTTTATGCCACTATAATAATCGCCGACTATTCACTCCTTTCATCAGCCGCTGCCAATCCACCACCAGTCCATCCGAGCCGATTCGACCAACAACATCGGCTTCGAGCCAACTCCTCACTACAACTTCGACCTATTCACCACCAACCCTAGTAGCGGCGGCATTAGAGCTTCACGCTTCGCTGTCGCTGTCGCTTTATAACTTGTGGAAACATGCATTTCTTTTAGGGGAAGGCTACGACTTGACAAAGCAAATGAACAAATATCATTTCGTGTAGTAGTAAAGCTTGCGGCTAAATGTGTTTTGTATACTGCCATTTTTTCAACGGTCAAATATCGGAACATCTTATAACTTGGCTATAGATTTTATTTTGAAATGTATGGATTATGATTAGAATATATTTTATAGGCAATTTATTTTTACTGGAGAAGTTAGGTTACTGGTAGCATAACATATGTGAATGGGAAGTCATATAAATTCCCTTTCTTGCTCATGAGAAATGAGTCTTCTGTGAATGGAAATAGCATTTTGGGGTGGTGGGTAAATCACAAGTAATGCATGTTTATATACGTATATAGTTAATAGCCCTTTCTGATCTCAGAAATTCCGGCCAAAATGACTCTTTTCCACCATTTCCGTCCGTCGACTTCTTTGCTATATCCTAAATCAAAATTTAATTTGGTATTCCACGATCTCTCACCTGTCTATTTTTACGGCCATGGAAATCTTGTTCTTCGTCATTATCGTATACGTTTTGCTGGTGGTTAGGTCGACTTTTGACCAGACCTCATCTCCAGCTATCCACAATATACGGTTTATCTCCCTACGCCCACACCGATCCTTGTGAATGTGGCGGTGGACCGCTCTTCTTCACAGCATCCTCCTAATTAATCCGCCGTGTTTTGTCGAGTATAACTGCATTGCTAATTTTCAGCTGTTCCATCGTGTCGTCGTCATTCTCTTTTACGCCTCAATCATAGTACATCCACAATGGGATCCTAACTACATATGGCATGGCAAGGATATCAGAGAATAAGGGTTTCATGGTTTGCAGATAGAAGATGTAGCATATCCTCCTAATTAATCCGCCGTGTTTTGTCGAGTATAACTGCATTGCTAATTTTCAGCTGTTCCATCGTATCGTCGTCATTCTCTTTTACGCCTCAATCATAGTACATCCACAATGGGATCCTAACTACATATGGCATGGCAAGGATATCAGAGAAAATAAGGGTTTCATGATTTGCAGATAGAAGATGTAACATTTTCTGGTATGTTTGTGGTAATAACACTCCTTCCTTTTCGCCCGTTTGTTGAATATGTGGAGAACTTAAAAGTTTGATGCCGAGCATTATTTGTTTGTCGGCCTATATGATATTGAAGACGCTCCAATCATGCAGCACCAGATAATGTTGCATATTATGAAATGGAAGGTGATGAAGACACGTTCAATGTTTCCAGATTTGGAATATGAAAGCAACGACACACATGACTACCAATACGTTGAAGAAGAGGAGGCGGAAGATGGGCAAGATTATGATGATATTTTTGAGTCGTTTACGTCGTTATACGAATAGAAGTTACGAGGAAAGCGAGGCGCAAGAACAAATTGCTTTTGAACCTGCAAGATTTCAGCTCTAATAACATCTCGTGAAACGAAGAGATTGTTGCACTGTGAAAAGAGAACTTCGTGTTCTTTCTAGAAAGTGCTGAAACCGAGGATGGAGATTGGGTTCAAAGGCATTACAATTTGGAATCTTTTCCTGTTTTATGGTGATCGAGCTCTCACCGAAAGCAAAATCCAGGTTTATATGTCCACACTCATCAGTGAATCTCCATCCTCTAAAGTTTGATATTAATCAGCTTCATCCTCTCCCCTTGTCATCTTCTCACCTCTGTTATTTCCGGCATGGAAATCTTGTTCTTCGTCATTATATATAGTATATGTATTATGTGTTGAAATCTCGATCCTCTCACAAGTTCTCATTTCAAAATTCAAAATGATCGATGCTGTTGTGATTGATTAGTTCAAAAAGAAACTCATTATCAAGAGTACTCAATTTCATGTTCTTTCTTAGTAGTGTATAAAACGTTTGTTTAATTCGTTTGCATAATTCATAGCACTTTACCCTTTCTTTAATCTGCATGGGTGCCTACAGTTATACATTAGTGATTTTATTCATTTATTTGTTTGGATTATTGAAGTTTCATGATCCTAACCATGATTAAATTTACCCTAATTAATTAGAATCAAAGATGCAGATTCACTCTTTTTCCTATTTAAAGATCAGCCCCGGCTCTGTGTTTTCACGTCGAGAATTATTTGCAGGAGTTCTCGAGTAAAAATGTCGCACACATTTTACCCTTAATTAAGTGTTAAAATTAATGCACGAAAATGACTTTAATGTTATATGCATATTCTAAAACCCTTCATTTTATTTATATGCTAAATAAACTCGCTGTTCATATATATTTTAAACGTGCAAAACTCAAATATTATAAATTCAAATAAATTGTGTGCATTTTTGTTCATGTTAAATATTATAAACCATTGAAATATAATCCATATAGTCCCAATTGTGTGATATATATAATGAAGGTGCTATTCCAATAATATGATCATAAAAAATCTTTAAACTCTAAACTACGAATCATTAGTTAATATATTAACATTATCTCGTAGAATTCGGAAAGACGCAATGTTACACAATAAACACCAGATTATGGCTCATTTGGGCTTTGGAGCAAGTGACGTCTTTTAAATGATTCCTTAGGCATATTTTCTATATCTTATTTTTCTTTAAATTGATAATTAAATTAAACATAATTGAATAGAAAAATGAATATGTTGAAAATAAAAACAATAAAAATAAAAATAAGCTAAATCACATTTCATTGAAAATGAACCAAGCTAAATTTAAAAAAATATTCGAATAAGTTGTAGAGAATATGTTAAACCAGCTTTCCCATATTTCCTTTCTTTTTTGTTGTTTTCCTTTATGATATATTTATTAACAACTAGTTTTTTATCTTATTTTTGTAGAACTTATGATTCTACACATGATCAATTCATATGGTCCATTGCTAATCACTTTATTTATATTACATTCAGCACTCACATAATATACACTTTCATTTTGAATGAACCAGAAGTGAGGTGAAAAGTTAGGTTACTGGTGCTGCATATGACATATTCCCTTTCTTGCTCATAAGAAATGGCCGTCTTCTGTTAATGGAAACAGAGTCAACAGCAAGTATTGCATGTTTCTGAATATGTTCTATATATATGGTTTAGCCCTGCCTGATCTTAAAAATTCCGTCCAAAAATGAGTCGTTTCCACTTTTTCGATTAAAAACTAAGTACAAAACTAAGTTCTGCTATAATCGAAAACTAAGTTCGATTAAAATTCCGTCCAAAATCTGATTTCAGTTTTTCGATCATCTCTGGTTTTTTCTGGCTTGTTCTTGTTCAGCTAGCATTGACTATTATCTGAGCACAATTCCAATATGATACGCCTACGCTTCGGTTTTTTCTGGCTTGTTCTTGTTCAGCATTTTCTATTACGTGGCCATAAAAACGTGCAAAACGATCGAACACGTGCATTAAACGTGCAAAACTCCAATATACCCCATGCATGAAACGATTGAAGAGCTTGGACACGAAACGAAAAAATCTTGGGCACAAAAAAATTATAGTAAAGATAGAATCTTGTAGCTTCATTCCGGTGCGTGCATGAAACGTGCCAACTCTAATATTATTTTTTATCGAACTCTTTTCAACCTAAATAGATTGTAGGTCTACAGAATTTTTTGTACACTAGGGAGCTTGCATAGTATCATGTTCTTTCTAGTATATATAGATTTTGTGTGAATTCATATATCTGTAATCTTATGTTCTGGTTTGAAGTGTATTTCTATGTTTCATTTGGTAATTTATTAACTTTCTACTTTACTAGAATTCAATGCTGCCGCGATATTAAGGTTAACCACAAAGAGGGCACGCTCATGGATTAAGGTTTCCAGTTTTTCATCATCGTCCCAATCTTTATAAGTTCCATATTTTATACAACTGTAGTACAAATCAATGTCTCGGAATTTCTTTTCTCAAACGTTGTTGGGCATTTTCCAGCACGTGCTTGATGATATGTAAAATTTTTACTTTCAAAAAATTAATGTCACTACTATATTCTTACACGATTAAGTAAAATGTTTAACATGATTTCATAGAAAGTGAAAAGACACTAATTCAAGAATATTTGATATTTTATCTCTATAATTAGTTGCATACAAATATGTTATTAAAAAAAGTTTATCTATTTAACGTGCAGGGCATGTAATTAACGTGCGAGGGATCAAAATATAGGGTACAGTTCGTGCGAATATCACTAAGAACCATTTTTAAAGAAATGCACGTTTAAATTAAATGTCAGATTTCATATAATATTCAGCTAGTAAACGTAAATGCAGCGCTCTTGATGATTACCTCATAGTGATGTTTGATGAATGTGTAGGCTACTAGTGTTTGAAAATATGGTAAACGGGACTATTATATACATACACAATTTTATTATGCAGTGACATTCGGACGTACGTGCAGGTTATCAGTCAAATTATTTTCATTTTCATTTAGATTCATTTTATTTATATCAGTCGAAATTTAATTAAATATAATTTCATCAACTTCATCTAATTATCTACTTGAGCAGTTTCAATATATATATTCTTTATACTCTGGTGCAGTTCAAGCAACATAAACTGACGATAATACACACTACAATTATATCAATTCAGCTCTTACGTTTCAACGCAGCATATATACATGATGTTTTGATTACAGAAGTTAGGTTACCGGCAGCATATATAACATATGTGAATGGGAAGTCATATAATTAAATTCCCTTTCTGCTCATAAGAAATGAGTCTTCTGTGAATGGAAATAGCATGCGGGGGTGGTGGGTGAACCACAAGTAATGCATGTCTCTGATATATATATATAATATTTAAACGGAATTACACCGTTTAGTATATTGTGAGGAAACATAGACGTACGCTTTTAAGAAAAAGAAAACACAGACATAAGTATTTTTTAAAAAAGGAAACACATATATGGAATTAGGCCACAAACCGCAATATATACAAACGCACGGCGAGTCGGCGACGGCATAGATATATGAAAAATATCTCGTCGTTTATCGTAGTAACATGAAACTATGGAGTCGGATAACTGGCGGCGTTAAATTATTTATGTCAACACTCTCTGCTTTTTAATATATATCAGATAGAAAAATTAAAAATTTTGGCTTTAAAAAAAAAAAGTAATCCTATTAAAATTCATGGCTAATGTTAACTTACGAATAATTATGGAACAACTTTGCACTCCAAATATAAAAATGAGACACTAATTATACCCAAGAATTCAAGTATTCAAGCTCCGATCAAGAAGAATGACAGGTAATGTTTACAAGTAGTGTTTTATCCATGGGTTTTTTACCGTTTGGGTTTCGCATTGTTTTGGCCTGATCGTTCACATTTTGTTTTTTGCCCAGAAAGATAATATATCTATTAACCTCGCACAAGAATAATCATCTATATATATACCTAATTCTCCTTTCTAGACCTAATTTAATCACAGAAGCATGAATATTTCATCTGAAACCGAAACTATATATGTTCAAATTCAAACGTGCAAAATTTTGAAAAATATTCATCTGAATATTGTGATTTTGAAGATGCTGAATTTTAGAATTCATCTCCTCTTGCAACATGAATGACAGAATATATAATTTACATCTGAGCTCTTCTCTTAATTACCACGCGTTTTCATCTTCTCGGGAGACTTCAGACCTTTCTTGCTCCTCGTCAATGGCTGCTGCAACGAATCGTTCTGATCACCTTCTCGGCTGTACCTAGTCGGAAGTTTCACCAGGAGCATCATCTACACGTTTCAAAACCTAAATTATCATCGCACGATCGTTGCCCGATTTTAACACAAGCATTCTGTCCGTCTGGTGCATGGAAAATTAAATAGACATTGATTTCCAGAAAAAATAAATTAACACTAAAAAATAGATATTTTTACACATTAGGTATGAATCGTTTTTACAATCCTAATACTTTCTTTTATTTCCAATTTTGAAAATGTGCAAAAACGATTGCCACAATATTTGTAATTTTAATTATAGTATTGATTCATTTTTAATATAAATGTTTATTCGCACGTAGTTTATTGATTGATGTTTTCTTGGAGTTATTTTTGGTCAAATTTGTTTTTGCCAAAGTGAATTTGTGAACCAAACTTCTTCGTATGTACATGGGCATCAACCATGCTTCTTCTTCTTCTTCTGAAGATCATCCGAGAAAAAACACATTGATTATAGACCCGCTGAAGATCTTTTTCTTTACTCATTCCAGAGAAAAGTTTCGCTGGATTTTCCTTCTGGTTCTGATAATCTGATCCAAGCTTTGTTCATTGTTCGATACATTCTAGATTTCTCCGGCGCCGGCACCGTCATCTCAGAGCTGGAAATATCAATAAAAAAGACTATACTATGACAATTCATGACAGATTAGGGTTTTTGTTAACGATCTTCCTCCAATTAATGTTCAACCTCGACTTCCTCTTTGGAATTTAGATCCATGGAAATCCCCCTTTCCAACGGCGGCTTTGATCCGAAAGCGACGAAGCTGTCCAACTCAGTACCGAAAAATCTCACGACGGCTTGGTACTGGACGGACATGTATACGCCACCGAGGTGATTTTCCACGTCAGAATGCTGAACTAAAAGAGCACAACACTGATTCCGGACGCCACGATGTCGTGTCGTATCGTTCTAAAAGTGTACCCCTTTGGAAAGATGCACACAACGTTAATTCATTGGACTTCTAAAGCAGAGGCAAACGTTTTGCATCCAACCTAAAAAAACTTCAAAATTTTCTAAACAACTCCTCAAGTGATTATTGTGTTTAGTATGAGAATAAAGATTATATTTTATTTCTAAATTTGATTCAAAATTTGATTAGTGATTGTGATGCTTGTAGTAATAAGTGAGTGCAATATGAATCATATACATCAATACTAAAATGCTTTTCTTTGGAAAGGATGTTGAAATTGGAGTTATTTCATATTTTCATATTTTCTTGCTAAGTGTGTATGCTTGTGTGTATTCCTTATGATATAGTTCATGCGGGATGAGATTTATGATTTTTGGTGTTTAATTTGTATGATAGAGAAAAGCTATTTTTTGAATTCTTTTAAAAACTGTTTAGTGGACATTTTCATACAATCAGTTTAGTTAAGGTGTGGATTACTAAAATTACATAAGATTTATATTATTGATAAAATTAATTAGAATGATATATACGTGTGATTAATGTCATGAAATATACTATAAAGAACCATTTATCACTACGACTTTTAAATTAATCATAATATATACTTAATATATATTAAAATTAATATGGTAAAATTAATCACAATCCGTCCTTGATAGGCGATGATATGATTTTTTTAATTTAAGAATGGTGAAAAAACGCTGTTAGATTAAGTTTGACGATTACTCTGATCCGATAGAGGTAAAATATATAGATTCCTTCACTGACATCCACAATAAATCCATCGGAAACGTTATTAATTAATCGGTTTTTATCTTCTTCCCGGTTATAAATCTTAAAAAGAAGTTTTGAACTGAACATATGCAGCCCAAGCATTTATAAGTTCATCAGAACCAAAGAAAACTAAAAAAATGCAATGTTTCACAAAAATGACAGACTACTAAAACCCTAACCATTCATCCTCATAAAAAGGCATAAATCAATATTATAAAGAGTATATTTTTTGTCTTGCTAAAACCCTAACCTTTCATCATAATAGTTGCATGTTCTATGGAATACGACATATTCATGATTTTGTCTCCATTCTTCAATTTCATATTAAACCATAAATCCTTTCCATTTCCCAAAACCTTGACATCCTCGAGAGTGACTGGTTACTGGGCACCATTAAAAACAGTAGTTTTTAACCCTGGTTACATAAGGGATATGTAGTTTGTCTAGCATCAATATAACCCTGGTTTAAGATAACTGTGCCCGTTATAAACAGTTTCAGATCTAGTGGAGTTACAAATGATTGAGAGCGCTAGCGCATCAATATTATGTACCCAGTTCAAGATCTTTCATTAAATGGTGTCTTGGATTGTACTTTTGAACATTAGCCTTGTTTTCTTTTTTCTTCTAATTAATATTTGACGATGTTTATGTGAGTTTTCTTTCCACTGAAAAACCCTATCGAAGAAGAATTCGTACGCACGCATCGAATTCTTACATATATAGAATTAATTAGAAGATCTCCATTCTCGCGTGCATGAAACGTGCAAAACTAGGATATTATTAATACGCCTTGAGAGTTAAGATAAATTTGGATTAGTATACCCTTTTTTAAAAAGAAAATCTTAGCTCCATTTCCCGCACGCTTACGTAGTTAGAACTTAGAATATGTGTACGTACGTACATTTCATGCACGAGTAGTTTAATGCACGTTTGTGATGTACTTATGATTTTTTTTTACAATAAAATAGTGATAATAATGTTAGAAGAAAAAGAAAAGTTGACTAATGGAAAAATAATAAAAAAGTGAATTAGCTATAATTGCTATAATTCTGGTTATGCAATAAAATGTGATAGCCCTAAATCTGATTATTGTTTGTGAAATCCATATATTCACTGACCCCAAGTTTCAGAAATCAATCCCTTACCTCTGATTCTGAACGTGAAAATGGAGGGTCCGATCAGCAAAAAACACAGCTCAGTCGTCGTTAGTCGCCATTCCGCCATGGACTAAGCTGGCCTTGGATTTGACGGCAAACATTTTGGAGAGTTTAAATGCTCTGGGAAAATTATGGAGATCGCGCATATATAACTTAAAAAATTTTCACCATTTTGTCTGCTATTCTTTCAACAGTACTCAAATACCAAAATATATACTATTATATATATACTCCAACAAATATTTCGAAGTACAGGTAGACTAATTAAGAAAAGGCTCAAATTAAACAATGTTAATTAGGTGCAATATGTACATGAGATCTGCATGACTGCACATACTTTTCTGGTTGGTTAACCTTCTCTGCTCATAAGAAATGACAGTCTCCTGTGAATGAATATAGTGTGATTATGCATTAATTGTACAGATATATCCATGTTTTACATATAGGTGTAGCCCTTTCTAATTAACCTCAAATTTTCCATCACAAATTGGCTCTTTCCCAGTACTGTTTCTTTGTACATGTCTATAATTTAAAATTTTATCTAAGCTTTTCGATGATCTCTCCTTTTCTACCTGGAAATCTTGTTCTTCTTCATTATCTTTGTACATGTTTCTTTTCGCGTCATCACAAATATTTGGTAAAACTTGGCTTTCTGTGCTCCTTTGTGTCTGTCCTCTTTCTTCTGTTCAAACATCGCCCTCTGGCTCTGTTTTCAGAGATCTTTCTACATCTATATATAAACGCTGGTTTATCAAGAATACACGACAAAAAGGAATTTGAATAGTTGATTAATCGTCGGAGATGGTTTTGAGTCAATGAAGTCGGGTTCTCTGAGCTCATTTCCAATATGGTACACTTGTTTGTGTGGGCTTTGTCCTTCAGTATTTTCTATTGATTACCACAGGTTTTTTATTGTTCTCTGAAACCACATCTTACATCACCGTACTCAATCTCGACCACCTACCGCATTCCTCTCCGTCGATCTGCGTATTGTAGAATATTACGAACTTCATCTTTCCCACTGTTCATTCGAAAAATTCTTTTATACATATAAAAAAATTTGATTTCGTTTATCATGGTTTCTCCTTACATCATTTCCGGTGATGGAAATCTGGTTCTTCATCGTTATCTTGTCCGTTATGGATTTCTTTCTATTCGGGTAAATCACACGCACCTTCGCTACTCCATTTGTTTTAGCATAATAATCTCCAAATCATATTCGAATATTTGATGCTCTTTTCCATCTCGAATATTAATTTAATCAAGGGCGGCGGCGAAATTGTATGCGGTGGCGGTGAATCTGGCGATCAAACTATCATGGTGAATAATAGGGTTCACTGTGGTACTGCTCAACTCATTTATCCATTTCATCACACATATGTACAGTGTTATAAGGGTTTTGTTGGTGTTACGTGTGCATGGATTTACTTGGATACTCATTCAATTTTGTCACCTAAAGTGGCATGATTATCATCTTCTTATGTGTTGAACTCCATTCGATCGATGTACAAAGTGCTACACTTATTTAATTAACCAATAATTTCTTTTCTTCATAGGTTTCCCGCAAAACTAAACCCTTGTTAATTTACAAACCTTATCCTATACTAATATACTATAGGTTAATAATTAACGCCCTTTATAATTTAATACTATATTACTAACGGTTTCATATATGGATCAATTAATTCAAGGCATACTCTCTTGAAAGTCCAATTTTGCTAAATGCCGTGGAACTAACACTATATATTTAAACTCGAATGGTACATTTTTGTGTTAAAATATTGATTATTTTAAAGTAAACATATGTTAAAACATGTTTTAATGTAAAAATTCAAGAAATTTCATATTAAAATTAAAATATTTTAAGTTATAAAATTTACAGTTCAATTTAAAAGGTACACGGTATAAGTTAAAACGTATAAATAATTTAATGGAAAGTCAGGAAAGTTTGTAGTTCGAGAAACTTTCTCTCAATTCAATTCGACAAAAAATTAAATAATAAAGATAGAATATTCTTGAAACTATAAGATTACATTATTCCAATGGTTTGAAACATTTAACGTGCACAAATACGTGCAAATTCTATTTGAGCTTATAATATTTGAGCTTTGCACGTTTCATGCCCTGTAAAATATATTATATATGAACAACGATTTAATTCAGCATATAAATAAAATTAAGGGCTTTAGGATATGCTTATGATATTAATGTCTTTTTCGTGCATTTTAAGGCTTAAGGGTAAAATGCGTGCGTGGATCGATAAGTTTTTTTTTCCTCGCACGAGAACTCATACGTTTAATTGTAATTAGGTTAAACTTAATCGAGCATAAAACTTCAATAATCCAAACACATATATGAACAATATCACTAATCTATACTCTCTAGGCACTAATAATTATTTTAAAAAAAGGTAGAAATTGCTAACAAATTAGGCCAACGAAGAAATATTTTGTGCAACGATCGTTTTTTGTTCTTGTTTATTTTTTTTCGTTTGTTGACTAATGGTTTTGGTACATCCATCCGCAAGCAGATCATGAAGGTGAGGGAGGAGCTCGGGAAGACGGAGAGGAGGAATAAGGAGATGGAGCTGGAGGGGATTCTGGACGGAGCTGTATTTCTGAGCGGCGTGGCAACCATAGCAGGGCTTGGGGTGGAGCACCTGACCGGCCTGATTTCGGTGGCGGACGACAAGATGAAGGAGATCCGCCAGCCACATCCTTAGCCAGAGACGTTTCCGACTACAAAAAGTATTAATAGCTACAAAAAAAATAATATATTTTGATCATATCAAATATCACAACTATTCTTAAACATGATTAATTAATATGTTTAACATGATTTCATATATACTGAAAAGACGCAATGTGATTCAAAAGTATTGATAATTAACGTTTTTAAATAATTGGAAACAAATATGTTATTTAAAAAATTATTATTTATTTAACGTGGAGGGCATAGATCGTGCACAGGCCATGCACAGACCTTGCGAGATATCACCAATAACCAAATTTTAGGAAATGCACTTTCCAAATTAGGTACATTAGCGATCTGATCCCATTTGGCTAGCTATTTTTATTATATGTGTTAAATTAGGTACATGCGCTATTTACACGATCAATCTAGTAGTAGTTATTAGTAAAAAGTACACATATTTTATGTAAATAATGCATGCAAACGAGTTCAACTTTTCGTAAATAATATAATTAGAAATGGTGAAAATTAATCAGGAGGGTTTTGAAATATTCTCGATCGACAGTATATATGCAAGTATAATCAGTGATGACGATCGACAGTATATATTGCTCGCCGGCTTTGAGATTGGAGATCTGAGGGAAGGGCACCGCATCATCGTCGTCGGGATTGGCGAGTAATCTGGCATGGAGTTCCACGTAGTTAATGAACTGCTGCAGCACATGAACGGCGGCTAGCTCCATCTCGAGGTCGCGGAGGCCTTTTCGATTGAGCACGAGGTACATTTGGTGGGACTAGTCGGCGGGGAATTCGAGAGGATCTAGATCGGTAAGGTCTTCAGCGGTCTGAACGGTGGGAATTCCGGGTGGAGGAGTACTGGTGCACGTGGGATACGCGATCGTGGAGGCGGAGGATGGGGTGGAAGCTAGGGTTTATCGACATTGCGAGATCGATCAGGAGAGCTCCCGGAGTGATGAAGCTGTCAATCTTCTTCTCCGGCAGAGCGTAGCCGGCCATGGCATTTTTCTCTCTCTCTGGTTGGTAAAAATGGAGCGGGAGATCAAAATAAACGTAAATCATCATGCCATGCAAATGTTTCCACGTGACTTATATCTT
The DNA here is from genome assembly GCA_948330725.1 of Sherardia arvensis. Lineage (NCBI taxonomy): Eukaryota > Viridiplantae > Streptophyta > Magnoliopsida > Gentianales > Rubiaceae > Sherardia > Sherardia arvensis. The sequence goes on from OX415242.1 coordinate 3,750,600, forward strand.
CGATCTGAAATCCTGAACTCGTGCAAAAGTACAATTATTTAAATGTAGTGGTTTCTCTGATCCTTCCGAGAGCCATTTGCAGCAAAAGTCACCGCGCTGACGATCTTCATCAACCAATTTGGGCGACTAACCACTAAGAAGTGTGGTGAAAATTTATTTATCTCTCCACACCACATATATAAAATAACCTTTTAAAAGAAGATAGTGATTTATACATAATAACCTTTCACACTTATTAGAAACTTAGTCATTACTAAAGGGGTTTATAAGTAAACTCTGTCTCTATTAAATTGTTACCTTAGTGATTAATCTCATTTTCATAACATCAGTTTAGTTAAGGCGTGAATTACTAAAATTACATAAGATTAATGTTATTGATAAAATTAATTAGAATAATATATACTGTGATTAATATGTCGTGAAATATACTAATTAAATAATAATACACCATATATACTAATGCATCATCAAGTTGCACAAAAAGGACATCATTCATAATCGTGTAAGACTTGGAAACCGAGGTCACGGTTTTTGTATTTATCATAGCATCAGCCAGGCAGCCAGCAAGCTATTCTCTGCTCATAAGAAATGACAGTCTCCTGTGAATGAATTAATTGTACAGATATATATCCATGTTTTACATATAGGTAGCCCTTTCTAAAACCTCAGAATTTCCATCCAAAATTACTATTTCCCACTGTTTCTTTGTACATGTCCATAATTTAAAATTTTATTTCAAATTTTCGATGATCTCTCTTTTTCAATCTGAAAATCTTGTTCTTCGTCATTATCTATCCATTTTGGCTTTCAGATCGGCTCGGCTAATTTTTGCCTGTGTCCTCGTCAACCATTCCACTCTTTCTCCTGTTGAAAGATTGCCATCTGGCTCTGTGTTTTCACAGATATCTGTGTATAAACGCTGGTTTATCAGGAATACGCAAGAAAAAGGACTTCGAATCGTTGATCGTCGGAGATGGTTTTGTGTGATCTGAGTCGGGTTCTCTGAACACATTTCTGGGCTTTGTTCTTCAGCATTTTCTATTCATTACCACAGTTTTTCTCGTACTCTGAAACCACATCTTAGCATCACCGTACTCAATCTCGTAGACCTTGTTCACCGTATTCAATTTCGTAGACCTAGTTATCTTCGACAACCTACGGCATTCCTCTCCGTCGAATCTGCGTGTTGTAGAATATTACGAACTTCATCTTTCCCACGGTTCATTCGAAAAAATTCTTTTATATATAAAAATATTTGATTTCAAGTTTATGATGGTTTCTCCTTACATCATTTCCGGTGATGGAAATCTTATTCTTCATCATCGTTATCTTGTCCGTTTTGGATTTCTTTCTATTCGGGTAAATCACACGCACATTCTCTACTCCATATTCGAATATTTGATCAAACTTGGCTTGATGCTCTTTTCCATCTCGAATATTAATTTGATCAAGGGCTGCGAAATTGTATGCAAGGGTGGTGGCGGTGGATTTTGTGACTGATAACTTGATCAAACTATCGTGGTGAATACTGCTCGGAGGGTTTACTGTGGTACTGCTCAACTCATTTATCCATTTCATCACACATATGTACAGTGTTATAAGGGTTTTGTTGGTGTTACGTGTGCATGGATTTTCTTGGATTCTCGTTCAATTTTGTTACCTAAAGTGGCATGATTATCATCTTCTTATGGGTGTTGAACTCCATTCGATCGATGGCAAATTCTCTAGAAAGTCCGACTTTCCTAAGTGTTATGGAACTATCACTATATATTTAAGGTCAATTGATACTATTTTGTGTTAAAACATTGATAGTATCAAAGTGAACATATAATAAAACATGTTTTAATGCAAAAATTCATGAATTTACATTAAAACATTAATAAAATTCAAATAACAAATTTTACAATTCAAATTATAAGGTACACTATATAAGTTAAACCGTATAAAGACTCTTATGGAAAGTCAGGAAAGTTGGACTCTCAGGAGATTTTCTCTCGATCGATATGTACACTAAACTTATTTAATTAACCCAAACTAATTTCTTTTCTTCAATGATGAAGGTTTCCCGCAAAACTAAACCGTTGTTAATTTACAAACCTTATTAAATATGAGCCGGGGAATATAACCAATTTATAGCCGTGCTCTCGTTCACAACACTATCATAATACATCACGTATCCTCCTATCTCCTTTACATCTGGTAACGGCCGGTATCCTAACTAACTCCATATGGATGAATTTCATAGCTATCCGGCATGTGAAATCTCTCGACCTGTTGTTTTGCTTGATTAGTTTATAAACTCAATATCCAGACTACTCAAAAACATGTTATAATTTGCACCGCAAAACCTTTGTTTTAATAATTATTAGTGCCTAGCTAGGGTATAGATCAGTGATATTGTTCATATATGTGTTTGGATTATTGAAGTTTCATGCTCGATTAAATTTACCCTAATTAAAATTAAACTTAGGAGTTCTCGAGTAAAAAAAGCTTGTCGATCCATGCACGTATTTTACCCTTAATTAAGGTTAAAATGCACGAAAATGACCTTAATGTTATAAGCATATCCTAAAGCCCTTAATTTTATTTATATGCTTAATTAAATCGTTTTAGAGAACATGCTTAATAGAATTTCCCTTTTATGATATATTTAACAACTACTTTCAATGTATTGATCGTGTATTTAAATCGTGTATTGATCTTACGGCGAAATTCAATGCTTGGTCAAAGTTTCTTCCCGGCTGGAAATGATGTCTCCCGGCCTACCCACAAGATCTTACGGCGAAATTAATTCAAAATGATGCTGGTCAAGTTTCTTATGGGCGACATTCAAAATGATGTTGTTTTGATTGATTAGTTTACAGAGTCTCAAGTTCCAGCGGACTCAATTTCATCTTCTGTAATTTCTTATCAATGTAAAACGGATGTTCCATTCGTTGGCCTAAGGTAACACTACTTTAAAACTCTTTTTAAATTGTTATTGGTGCCTATAATACGTTAGTGATACTTGTTCATTCCTCTCTATAGATCATTGAAGTTGTATGCTCTAACCATGATTAAATTTACCCTATTTTAGAAAGGAAGGAGATTAAATTTACCCTAACTAGAATTAAAGTTCTCGACTAAAAATAACTTGCCCATGCACGCATTTTACCCTTAATTAGACCTTAAAATGCACGGAAATGACAACACAGTCCAGCTTAATATAATATGTTGCATTAAAACGTGCCAAATTATGTACCCAAGAATTCAAGAGTGGGAATAAATTATGCGTGTACAAATGACAACTGAAATGTAATCCATAGTTTCAGTGTGCGATCTAATATAATAAAGAAGTTATTCCAATAATGATCATGTCAAAACCTTAAACTCTATTCTCATAAAGTATTAATTAATATGTTTAACATGATTTCGTAGAAAATGAAAAGACGTTATGTTTCACTTGGCACCGAAATTATGGCTCCTTGAAGCAAGTGATCATATCCTTTGTCTGAGATTGGAAACAAGAATCAAGACATTAAGAAGGACTATTGGTTTTAATATTTGTGAAGATGAGTGACTAATAATTAATTATATATATATGGGTTTGAGTAATGGATGAATCATCATTTATTCTAGGGCATAAAAAAATTAGTGAAGGTAGAATCTTGTAGCTCCATTCCGGCGCGTGCATGAATAATGCCAACTCCAGTTTTATTTTCTATCAAACTTTTTTCAACCTCATATACTATTTTAACCATATCTTTGGCAAGCTCTTGTTATAAAGTTTAAAATCACAACTTTGATGGTTTTTATTTATTTTTAGGAATGGCCTATTTGTGTAACGTTTGGAGCTAGTAATAGTAGTCCACAGTCGCAGGGTTCATGTCAAATGTGACTAGTAATTAATACAACATCTTAATTAGATAGGCTGGTTTGCCATTTTCTATACTCAATAGAGTATATTTCAGATTTGTAAATGGTTTTTTTGAAGAAATATTGAGATTCATTAATGATTAATTTGAGTTACAAAACTTGGAATACTATTCCAAGAGGAGAAGGATAAACAGTTTTGTTTATGAAACTGAGCTAGTCTATGCGCAGTATTGTTTTCCTGCCTTGGAATCCATTGTAGTCCTGGGTTGTTTAACCTTCGTAGCAGTGTACGAATGTCCGCCAAAATTAATCCATATTTTGTCAGGTCAATTCCCCTTCTTGCACAGCCCGAACTAGCACTTGTGAATCTCCTCTTATTTGAGTCAATTGGAAATTATATTCCACACAGACACTCAAAGCATGCATGCCTTAGTGATAAGGCTTCCGATGTTTGGGCATTATATGCATGATGTAGTCGAAGAGACTCACCATATATCCACGTATTCCCGTGAGATCTTAAAATTCATCCCAATAACGTATTTCCTGGTGTGGTTGCGGCATCAAAAAATAGTGTGTTCCCCACAGTTGGGAGTGCGAGGTCTTGCTCCGAGGGATTTCCATCTTCATGTCGCTGACTTTCCTCCTTCACTTGATTTAGTGAATACTGGAAAATGTGGGATACATTAAAAACATGTGCTTCTTCATGCAACAACTTATTTCGATGATTCCACAGCTGATTAAGCAATACTGCCACCAAAGCCATATCTTCTTTTTCTAATTCAAGGATTAATTCTATAACCCACAGAACCACATGTTGTTGCTGATAGCGATAAATGTGATCATGTAAACCCGCATAGAACCACAACTGGTGTGCTAAAGGGCAATGGAAGAAAATGTGTTCTAGGGATGTATCATCATCTGTACAAAACAAGCAGGATGTTTCCCCTTGACGTCTGCGTTGGTACAGATTCTTTACTGATGGCAATTGATCTTTGCAGAGCCTCCATAGAAAATGTCCATCTTTTGGTGGAATCGGTAGTTTCCAAATTGCTTTCCAGTGACGAGATGGGCCATTGCTACTGCTTGCCCCGTGACCTGCATTAGTCGACGAAATTGTGTTCATAGACATATTGTAACCTGATCTTACCGAGTATTTCCCATCCTTGGTTGTTTGCCACATCCAACCATCCTCATACTGAGCTTGCGGTCTTGGCATGGATAAAACCATATTTTCTTCCTCCTCATCAAATATTTGTTTGATCAACACCTCAATCCAAAAGGCTCCGTTTTCTTGGAGAAGGGTGCCGACAGTGGTATTCTTAGGGTAGTCCGGTGGTAGAGATTTTGGTTTTGGATTTCCCATCCGTGGTAGCCAAGGTTCCATCTTCACTCTTATCGTTGTACCCGTACCCACTCTTCTTCTTACACCATTTGCGATGAGATTTCTCACTTTTAAGATAGAGCGCCAAGCAAACGAGGGCCTGTGACCCGATTTAGCCTCCAAGAGAGACGTTGACGGATGATACTTTGCTTTTAAGGTCTATGCAATCAATGATGTCGGATGGGTTAGTAAGCGCCAGGCTTGCTTTCCTAGCATGGCTAAATTAAAATGCTTGAAATCTTTGAAACCCATTCCACCCATTCCTTTTGGAGTACATAAATTCGCCCATTTTGACCAGTGAATCTATCTTTTTGCTTCTGTGCTTCCCCGCCAGTAATTTGCATAAAGCTGATGAATATCATCAGTGAGTGAGTAAGGTTACTCAAAGCATAACATTGCATAAGTTGGCATCGATTGCAATACCGCTTTGATGAGCACTTCATTTCCTCCTTTCGATAACTGCTTATTTTCCCAACATTTCGTCTTCGTCCAGACTTTTGTTTTGGTTAGTTATACTCAATTTTGCTTAAGCAATGATTAGTACTTCACTTTAATTACAGGAAATCAAATAAGATTTAATTTTAGTTAGTTATATATATTGAGTATGACTAGTTTTCATAGAAAATGAAGTAAAGTTTGATCTATGATTAGAATGATATATATATATATATACACTGTGAATAATGTCGCAAAATATACTAAATAATACACCAAAATTATAAATTAATATTTGTCTTTATAATATGAATTAATATATTGTGGTACATGTCTGGAATTTGAACTCTTAATTAATTAATAACAAGCAGGCATCAGATATATTATCCTCCGGTGATCAGTCCGATCACTGGCGCTCGGCAAATCGGGCAAACAACCGACCGGGTCTGTAGCCACTTGTCCACGCAATTTTTGTGGAACTTGTGATTGCACTCGGGCAGCAGACGGAACTCCTATCCGATGACATACTCATCTAAACATATTATGCACTCCTCGGTACTGGTGTCATCGGCGTATATATGTTTCGGGAGAGCCTCCGTAGTCACGACGGGGGGCATTTGGACTTGGGCGGCGGTGGCGCGGGCTTCACGGCGACGGAACCACGAAATAAAAAAGTAAAGGAGAATGAAAAAGATGGTGAGTGAGAGAAGATAAACGAGGCCGAATAGTAGCTCTGCGTTGGCAGAAACATGCTTCGCCTGTCAAGGTTTGGCGGTGTCTGCAGTGACCATTTCTCAAACTCCTTAATGATTACTGGTATGAAGATTAAATTATGGAAGATGATGTTACTTATGCGAGACGACCTTGTATATATAGTGAATTGCCCGCGCACACAATTAATGAAGTTGCGTAGAGTAACTCATTAATCTGCTCATAATATTCTAATTACGGAGATTAGTAATATTGCGTCATGTAATTAACATATTTGTGTACGTAATGTATATATAACGAATTACTTTCATGTTTGCCCTTTAAATATATATAGTAAATGCACATTTGAACAAATCTTTGTCTTATTTCTTGAAATCAAAATACAAAATAACTCACTTTAAGTTATCAAACTCATTAACTTCAATTACGTACTAATTTAAATTTCATTAAGTTTAAATTTACATTTTATAAGTCAATAATTGAATAATATACATCAAATTATGAAAGTAGTATAGAATTCGAAAACAAACATTCCTATTATGTTGAAGCAATGTATAAAGTTAGTTAGCGTATATAATGATCTTTATTATATATGGTAGCTTCACTTGCTTGCATTGTAACTAAAAGAAGAAGAAGAGTGGGTGCATGAAAATTAATCAACCCGGAAATGG